>JAAAKM020073195.1:37763040-37937351 GCA_010016025.2 Alatinidae sp. Z8VKAUB7J3 | reverse complement strand
CCGGGTTGTGTATAAACCAGTGAGTTAACCACTTCATACTACTCTCCTCGCTCTGGAACAGGATCAACCATCTGTCCTGGGATCATGTTACTAAGCGGAAAGCGAACGACGTCCCTGGTTTGCTCTGGGGATACTGAAAATAGCAAATGAACGATGTTGTTGGCTTCTGAAAGTACCTTTATTTCCTCTAGTTTCAACTTATTGTCTACTACTGTCCAAACCTTTCCGTCAGGGGTGATGACCGAGGACGGAACGGACATCACATTTGATGTTTCTTTACCGGTTAGGGATACCTTAACCATGGAATGGGGTAATAACTTCTGATTAGTTTGATAGGGAGTCTCTACCTTCAATGCGATGCTTGTTTGTCGAGTTTGTTCAGATAGACTGGGGGCGATATAGCGAAGCTCTGCGTTCCAAGTATGACCTCGCTGGTCAGTCACTTCATAGGTGGATATAGCCTCGATAGAGCCCAGTTGTGAAAGTTGTTCATTAGATAATTCCAAGTGTATGTCAACGGAATCACTCGATGCCAATTGGAACCTGAAAGATAGTCTTTGTTCTGGTCAGAAGCATGAGAATCGTGGACTTCTGGGAAAAGTACCAAACTTGGTGGAAATATTGATTAAACCACGGGAAATCTAATGGTGACGGTAAGCATGTCGACAGGGTTCTCTAAAGCATGTTTACGAGTGCCTGAAGTTCTAAAAAATGCGCAAGTTTACCAGCATCTCTACAAAAGCATCTAAACCTCTAAATATACATTTTAAGATATGACGATTGCAATGGTGGCTTTATAAAAAGTAAAGGATCACCCTGAAGCAAGTGATAGAGCGCCAAAAAAGCGCGTAAAGCACAAAATAATAGCGCCTATCTCATGTAATACCAAAACAGGCAAAAACATAGTTTAGAGTACTAGACGTCTTAAGATTATAAGCAGCAGCTTGTTTCTGCGCGTCAAAGTGTAAGTTTGCGCTCAAAAGCGCGCAAAAAACTGATGGAAAGTTTGAAGAAACTCCGGAAAAGTGGTAATGTAGTACATAGTACGGGGAACCCAATACTCACAGGTAGAAAGTCGAGTGATCGCTTCATAGCACCTTTGGAGTCGATGAAAAATGCGCTAAAAGCGCAAAACTAATCTGCTTGCTACAGAAAGTTCAGATTTGGTAGAAACACGGTTTGAAATAGCGAGAGTCAGAATTTGGTCCTGGCATGTCTTAATGCCTGCTTGAACCGCAAAATACAGAGCGCGTTTTAGAGCGTCCAGAAGAGCCAACGACGCTTACTATAGAGACCTACATATATAGAATACATATAGAGACCTACATGGCACTTTTTCAGAGATGCGCAACTAAAAAAGCCATTTCCGTTTGCTACGTTAGCTAACTTGTCTTGATTGTCATTGCTATTGGAAAATGGAATACAATATAAGGCAATATTTATCACATAATGTGGTACTTCACCGAGATATCAGATTACATGCTGAACAACCTTAGGCTTAAGCCGTAAAAGGTACATCAAAATACATAATACACAAGAACTCACTACACTTGGCAGGACCCGTGGTAAGAACATAACTCAGTGCACACGAGTGTGCTACTCTTGTAGTAGCAGCGCCAAGAGCATTGCTTGTTGCAACTGCATTGTATAAGCTCTCGACAGGCAACAGAAGCTTGGGCCAGGGTTGACCCCGGGGAAGCCTAAAGTCAATTGCTGGTCATTTCCCATCCGTAATCGTTGGGGTTCTTTTCGGGAATAATGGCAAGATGAGAACTGAACTATAGCTGGGCTTGAATGTAAGCGCACCGAATGTGCTGGTTTGGCGCATCTTGGGTTGGCGGAAGTCTGTCCATGAATGATGCTTTTTTTGTGAACAGATACTTCCATAGATTGTTTCCCGAACCTTTCCCACTGGATCTGTCATGTACAAGCGCAATGAATTTTTCAATCTGTGCAAAGTCGTTTTCAGTAAGCTCTTGAAGAGCAGAAGATAGGTAGTTGAAGACCGGTGTTATAGCACTGTGCGCTTCCCATGCTTTTAAAACTATCCTTTGCCATGCCACAGGAATGCGAACACAAGGTTGCAGCCACTTAGAGCATGGAAAAGCAGTGACTGCGCCTTTTCTTCGCCAAGTGCAGTTGCTATGTCGTGAACAGGAATGTAGCAGAAAATCTTCCTTTGGCCTTAGGCTACGTACAGTTGATCAAACCCAATAATTTAAAAGGTGGGAGGTTTAAAAAAACTTTAAAAAACGCTTCAAAATTGTTTATATTAATATTTGTTACGTTTTTTCACATGTTTAATGACTTCACATTTAATGACTTCACATGTCATTAAAGCAATAATTATTGACATGAAAGACATCATTACCTGAATAACAAATACATTTAAAAAAAAGAAAGAAAAAAACAGCAATTGGTGCTTTCTAGTAGAATACTCATACTATAGATATACACGTCAAATTGGCTGTAGTTTGATCAGGGAAGTTGCCATGGGAGGGGTCTCCTCCAGGAATGATTTAGTTGTAACAATTTTAATTCCAATATTTAGTCGAAAATCCAATTTACCTCCAAAATTTCTTATTTGTAAATGAAACAGCAAATACGTGCTAATGACCTCTTATTCTTGGCGTTTTGTATTCAAATACTAACACCTAAAGGTAGAAGTGTCTGTAAAATACCAGGTTAACTTTCTTAAAATTTTTGCATTATATGAACTAAAATTCTTACTATTGGCCTATATTATTGGACCACTTCTAAAGCAGACGTGTTAAATAAAAGCAGTAGTGTAGACTACTATAATGTTATCTAATTCAGTAGTTTAAAAATATAACCAACCTTTGCCCATGCCTACACCATACGAAATGCGCACCGAAAATTTGTATGGAATTAAAACGGAACATAACAACGGAAAAAGAAAAAAAAACAGTCACACTAGGGAACATCACCAAACGTATTTACACATTTTGAACATTAGCAAAACTACTGGGACAGCATGGCTAACCACGGGTTCGCTCTTCCCTCAGTGTTTTTCAGAAAATTGTCGAAGACACAGTTAGTACATACTGTTGGATCAAATACAACGTAATTATGCATAATCTAGGAGTTCGACCAATCGATAAGCCGACCAATCGGCTTCGACCAATCGATAAGCTATGGTAAGTAATACTCTCAGATGGTTTCACAACTAAAACGCCCAAAGGAATTTCTTCTTTGCAGTGCCCCGCATTGAAAAAAAAGGTAGCAGATTTTGACATATTTACGACAAACCTACGTTATTGCATTCCCTATTCAACACATTTAATAGTCAATCAGCGATAGTCATTCGATAGTCAATCAGCATCAGCGATAGTCAATAGTCAATCGATAGTCAAGATTCGATAGTCAATCAGCATCCTGTTCAAACTAAGCAAGTCGTCAGCATACACCATCAACGAAACATCAATCCCTTTTGAAACACGAGACGTAGCTACTCGGTTTTGCGCCGGCTGACATTATTGTTGCACAAAATCAGAGATACAACAGAATCTTGCCTGACCCATTTATAAATAACATGTTTATCACCTTCTGCCTCAGAATCAGACGAAATAGCAGCAAGGGCGAACAGAGCATCAGTGCAACCGAGCCCTACCGCATAACCAAAGTGGTGGTTTAATATTTGGCAATAGTGTCTAACATTTGATAATATAAGCATTTCTAGAGGCTTGCATATGACTGGCGACAGTGTAATTGGGTGATACGAGGAGTATATAATAGCTGGATTCCCTTTTTTCAGGATGGGTGTAAGTTGCCCTGTACAGAAAGCATCGGGTAAAAAACTGACTACGAATATAATATGGCACACTAATGTTAACATTTCATACAAAAGACTAGTACCATTCACACTGAATCGGGGAAACCTAAAATCTCGGAAAACGCTTAGAGTGGAGGGATCGGGATGAAAATTGGCGGGAAAATAAACACAAGTCCTAGATATGTGATTGAGATAACCGAAACGGATTCGCTCTCTTTGGGGGAGTTGGGGGAGGGGGTTAAATCTGAAAAATTAGAAAATATGAGGTATTTTTAACTTACGAAGGAGTGATCGGATCTTAATGAAATTTCATATTTAGAAGGACCTCGTAACTAAGATCTCTTATTTTAAATTCTGACCGGATCCAGTCTCATTGGGGGGAGTTGGGAGGGAACCGAAAATCTTAGAAAATGCTTGGAGTGAAGAGATCAAGATGATACTTGGTGGGAAGAATAAGCACAAGTCCAAGGTACGTGACTAACATTACCAGACCGGATTCGCTCTCTTTGGGGGAGTTCGGGCGGGGGAGGGGTAAATCGGAAAAATTAGAAAAAATAAGGTATTTGTAACTTCCGAAAAAATGATCAGATCTTAATGAAATTTCATATTTAGAAAAATCTTGTGCTTCAAAGCTATTATTTTAAATCTCGGCCAGATCTGGTGAGATTGGGGGGGGGGGAATTGGAGGGAGAAACTAGAAATCTCGGAAAACGTGAAAATTGAGGTGTCTTTATCTTACGAATGGGTGATTGGATCTTAATGAAACTCGATATATAGAAAGATCTTACGTCTCAGATGCTCCATTTTCAATTCGAACCGGATCTGGGGACATAGGGGGTTGGAGGGGGGAAACAGTAATTTTGGAAACTGGAAATATTGGAAAACGCTTAGAATGGAGAGATCGGAATGAAACTTGATGGGAAGAATAACGACAAATTCTAGATACGTGATTGACATAATTGGAATGGATCCGCCCTGTTTGGGGGAGTTGGGGGGATTTCCAGTGCTTTGGCAAGTTTGGTGCTTCTGGACATGCTAGGACGATGAAAATTGGTAGGCATGTGAGGAACTTGCACTAATTGACTTGATAAAAGTCATTTCCCCGTTTCAACTATGTGTGGGGCTGGAGGGAGATGAAAAATTAAAGAAAATATAGGTATTTCAACTTACAAATGGGTGATATGATCTTAATGAAATTTGATATTTAGTAGGACTTCCTGTCTCAGAGCTCTTATTTTAAATCCTTGCCGTATAGGGTGATATTGAGGGGAGTTGGACGAGGGGAAAACAAGAAATCTTGGAAAACGCTTAGAGTGGAGAGATTGGGATGAAACTTGGTGGACAGAATAAGCACAAGTCCTATATACATGATTGACATAACCTGACTGAATCTGCTCTCATTGGGGGAGTTGGGGGGATGGTGTTAATTTGGAAAAATTGAGGTATTTTGAACTTACAAATGGGTGACCGGACCTTAACTAAATTTGATACTTAGAAGTAACTCATGTCTCAGAGGTCTTATTTTAAATCCTGACCAGATCTGGTGACGTTGCGGGGAGTTGGAGGGGAAAACCAGAAATCTTGGAAAATACTTAGAGTGGAGAGATTGGGGTGAAACTTGGTGCGAAGAATAAGCACATGTTATAGATATGTGATTGACATAACCGGACTGGATCCGCTCTCTTTGGGGTAGTTAGGGGGGCAGTGCTCTGGCAATTTTGGTGCTTGTGGATGTGCTAGGACAATTAATTGGTAGGCGTGTCAGGGACCTCACTAGAAGTATTTTTGTTGAAGAAGGAGAAGAAATGAAACAGTTTGTGAAAGGGGTCAAGTCACTTGATGAGTCCAATTGTGAGCCTGAATCTGAATCATTAAAAAAATATTGAATTGCAGAATAATAGAGCTATTGAAATCGAAAATGAGGATGTGGACCTAACAAATTCAAATAAGAAACTATCAGAAAATTTTAGGGGGTCAAAAACACGACAATGAAGGTAGAGAACTTATTAGAATGATTATTTACCTCAATTCTTAGCTAGATTTTTACAAAAACGATTAACTAAATAAATTTTTATCTGGATTCTAGAAGTATTTCTTCATAAAAAGTAATCAAAGGCAACTTTCACATCAAAGGGAACAATTAGAACAACTTCGAAAAAATGCAACGACAAAATAGGTCGCAAGAGCAAGAGGTATGCAACGGTACAATATAATTTCATTTATATTTTGTACTTTTTATTTTCATTTGTCTCTATTTATGCTTAATATTCTCACAGAAATGTAAAGCACATGAAAGAAAATGCAACAGACTTTAACACCATCTATATCAAACCGCTTTAAGAGTGAAGTTTCAAAAAACTTCCATCCAATCTTGTAATTTACGTAACAAGACGAAACACAAAATGAAAAATAGAAAATGTTTAAAAATATCTTTAAACTTTTTTGAAAAATTGAGCTTCAGAAAAAACTTGGAATCACCATGTTATTTAAGCCTTCAAAAGCTGCAATTTCATGTCTCAGTTCATTCACTAATGAGTTCAATCTTTCAATTTCACGCTCATGAAGAGACTTGACCTCTTTTTCCGCTTCATTTTTACTCTGTATTAATTCCTTTTCCATTTCTTCTTTCGCTTTCATTTGAGCAGCAACTTTTTCTTCATAGCTTGATTTCAACTTTTGAACTTCAGCTTTCAACCTCTCTTCAATCTCATTTTGTTCAGAAATAACCCGTTCTGAGTGTTTGTCAATTTGTCCATGAATACTATCAAGCTCTTCTTTATGTCTTGCGACCCTTCCCAGAGCATACATTCTTTCTTTTTCAGCAATACCAGCTGTTTTCTCAACTCACAAGTCTGTTTCTCAAACTTTCCTAATTGTTTTTGCAGCTCCTTGCATTTCTGTTCAAGCACAAATCGTTCGTTTGATATTTTGTCAATTGTATTTAATTTTTCCTTTATTTGACTTTCCTTTGAAATTAAATCTTCTTTTAATTCTTTAATTCTCTCTATAGCTTTACTTTCTTCTTGCTTACTATGGATCATTTCCGTCCTTGTTATTTCTACAACAGATTCTATTTCACAAAACCTCTGAATTTTTCCCTTAACGTCTTCAATAAGAGTTGAACTTTCTTCTGCATTAACAGTTTTCACTAATTTTTCATCTAAGTCCGTCTTCCCATCGAGTGCTGCCGTAAGTAGGTCAAAGAGTTGCTCAAAATTGACGACTCTTTGAGTTAATCTCTGAATTGCTCGTTCATTCTGATTTATCAGCTCTCTATACTCTGTATCTGAATTATTAACTGATTCTAGAGCTTCGTCCAGGTTTTGCTGCAAGTCCTCATTTTCTCTCCTAAAAAAGAATCAAAATTTTAGTGGACTTGGGCTAAATGGGAACCCCCATATGAAAATGAGTATATTGTTGGTAAATGTGAAGTGAATGGCTACTACGAAAGGTAGTCATTTGTAAAATGAGAGAAATACCTTTTTAAAAGATCCATTAATAAAGACTTGGCACATTATTGTACAACTAAGTAATATCACTAAATAATTTTCAAAGCAACAAAGGTCCTTGTAACAGCCTTGGGATAACCAAGATCAAACCTAGGGTTCCAAGCGGAGATAAATCCACTCTGTCAACATAGGCCAATATAAACACTAGAAAGAGACACTAGTCAAGAAAAATAAATGAAAAGTGCGAAACAATAAAAAAATTTTTACCTAACTATATCAAAATGAACGGTTTAGGTAGTTCGGAAATCTATCCAGACGACATCTACACAAAGCTGTTGTTTTTTGGTGTGGGAGGGGCTATTGGTGAGGATGAACAGTTTCAAAAATACTAGTTTGTGAATTATAGAAAAATATTGGCAAAATAGTAGAAATCATGGTATTTTTTGATTAAAAAAATTATAGATATGATAAAAGGGGCTTACGTACAGGAGTAGGGTCAAAATGTAAAAAGTGGATCCTTACATTACGATTTATCCAGGGGGATCCTTCTTTCCCCCTTAGTGCAATTTTGGTTCTCGCAATCTATACCTATTTGATTAAACTTTTTGCTCAATATGAATAGTCTGTTTGGGGTAATCATCTTGTCTATTTCCTCATATAAAAAATGACATTTAATTTTGGCCAAGACTTACTCTTCTATGTGTAGGGTTTTGTGGTTCTTAAGCTTTATAAATTTTATAGATTGTGAGAATTGGCCGCCCTATACATTTGACTTTATGGAACGACACGTAAATATTAACATTCCAAAGAAATCAAGAAGACAGGCATACTGCTGTAGCAGTTTCACAAGCCATATTTTGAAAATACCTGGAAGTGTCTTAGAAATGACTATGGGTACCAAAGGGTGTTTTTTAGATCAAGTCATAGTGTGGCACAGTGGCGTGAATTGGGTTGATGTACCATGTTTAGATGTGGTGGATACTCCTATAAACTTCAGAGAGGGCTCATTGGATTGAAAATTGAAAGTCTTAGTTCGGTTTGTTTTTAAGGGTAATAAGAGATCAGAGGGCAACTAGCCACCCCACGCTCTTTTTCCTAAAACCCATCTGATACAAATTTTGAGATCGTAATTAAAAAAAAACTTTCAAAGATCATTTGACAGATATTCCGGGGTTGACACAACCCCCCAGGGCCCGAGGGCAGGCATTGTAAGTTATACCCTGGGGGCATAAATGGCTCTTATGGAAAGGATGCTCGTATAAACTTGAGAGAGTTCTCATTTGATTGGAAATTGAAAATTCTAGTTCATTTTTTGAGAGTCAAAAGAGATTGAAGGGCAAATACCCTCCCCCCCACGACCCTTTTTCCCAAATCCGTCCGATAAAAGTTTTGAGATAGCCATTTTGTTAAAAAAAAGTTGAAAGGTCAGATAACGAAACTCAGGTGTCGATACAACCCCAGGGCCCGGAGGAAGGCGTTGTAAGTTATGACCTAGGGGCATATATGGTTAAAATGGAAGGGCTACTCATATTACCTTCATAGAGGGCTAATTTGATTGGAAATTGAAATTTCTTGTTCAGTTCTTAAGAGCCAAAAGAGATCGGAGGACGACTATCCCCCCACGCCCCATTTTCCCCAAATGCATCCGATAAAACTTTGTGGTGGTCATTTACTACTGCGAGCTTCCGGTGATTCGCCTTGATAACGCCATTTTCTCTGTCCCGGATTCTCTTTTAGACAATCCCCAACAAGTTTCTGATCATTTCAAAAAAATCGGGGTGCGCTGGATCGTAAGAGCCAAAGATTTTTACCATATTGAAAGTATTCCAGCACTCAAGGCTGCTAATGATTACCTGACTTGGATGGTCAAAAATGACCCCGACTGGGAATTTGTGACCCTCATTCCAGCCTCAGGGGTTTCCCCCGAAACAAAAATATGGAAACTTAATGAAAAAGAATTCTGATAAAAATATGAGAATTAATCTTCAACTCAACAAGGAGAAATTCAAATGAGCAATATCCCGGCCATTCGCGTCATGATGATGCCCAAAGACACCAACGCCATGGGCAATATCTTTGGAGGTGTGATTTTAAGTTATATCGACTTGGCTGGAGTTCAAGAGGCCCGCAAGCATGGCCTTTACGAGTTTGTGACCGTGGCCATGGATCAAGTCGAATTCAAAAAACCAGTTTTTGTCGGCGATATCGTTTCATTTTATACCTCAACCGAAAAACTAGGCCGCACCAGTGTGGCGGTGAGAGTGGACGTCAAATCCCTAGGACGCCTGAGTCCTGACGATCATGAGCGAGATGTCACCGAAGCTTTGGTGACTTATGTGGCCGTTGATCAAGATCGACGGTCGATTGAAATCAAACCAGAATAAACTAAAGAAAACAATCAATTTTCTCAAAACCATCAAACTCATTGGGAATCTCCAACCAGTTAAGTGCACTGGCATAAAAACTTCGATAATCTACAGTAAATTTTAAATCTCCATCGTCCAAATCGCTTGGGGCTAAGGAAGGCTGTTCACCATAAAGACCCCCACGAACACTTCCCCCCAAAAAGAATTGAGGTGAAGCTGTTCCATGATCAGTACCCCTAGACCCATTTTCATCGACGCGCCTACCAAATTCTGAATAAGTCATGACAAGAACATCATCCCACCGACCAATTTCTTCCAGGCAAGATTTCAGAGCTACCAAGGCTTCAGAGAGCTGAGACAATAAAATTTCATGGGTCTTCGCTTGATCTGCATGGGTGTCATATCCACTTTGTCGGCTTTTGTAAACAGGGATTTTCAACTCGGCTTTCATGAATTGGCAGATTGTTTTAAATTGAACACCCAACGAAGTATTTGGAAAACTTGTTCTGAATGTTGGAAGAGGATAGCCGAGAGGCTCTTTGATTTGACTAGAAAAATCAGCAAAACTGTTTTTCTCTTCGATAATATTCTGTAAAAGGCCATCTTCAGAAGTCTCCTCAATGAGCTGCACAACATCTGATTTATCAAGAAATCTCTCAAGATCTTTAATCACATAATTATCAAGCCCCCCCCCTCTCAAGGGACCATGTAAGCGACTTCCCTGTATGACACTATGAGCAACCCATGAAGGAGGCTGTGATTCCATAGCTTTTAAGGCACGCTGAAGCCAACCTGTTTCGCCACCACCCGCTGTTTCCCAATAATCAATGCTTGCGAAATGAGATCGGTTGGGATTTAAATAACCAATTCCACGGACAATGGCCAACTGATTATTTTGCCAAGTACTTTCGGCGCAGTTCACGCACTCATCGGGCTGAATATACATCATTCGCCCGCCGACATAGATGCAGTCGACGGGGAGCTCTATATTTTTAGTGGAAACTTAGATAAAATGTGATGCTAAATTTTTCTGAAAGAGGGGGACATATTGACGTGCGTTGATGATGATACAGAGTGAAAAGCTCAATGGTGAAAACGTAAGATCACAAGGAATCGAACCCTGTTTTTAGTTGTTGCAACATGATGTGCTAGCCATTACATCATGGTCCCTTACCGTTGAGACTGAGAAAAAATTGGGATGTCGTCTGATTCGATAGACGTCACTATGATATCTCCCCAGTACCCCTGTGGTCACGCTCCTGTCAGTATGTACTGTATACGTCATCCTGTATGTACCTTAGGTTACACAAGAGATTGCGAGTACACCAAAGTATACCCGCAAAGTTCAGCTAAGCTTGATACTGACATTAAATGTATGCATTATTCTTTTTTGCAATCAGCATAAATTAATCTCTACCCTTTATGTACCATACTTAATATAGCAGTGAAAAACTTGTTTACTCACTCCCCCAGTTGCAGTGTATATTGACTAAGTTATCCTGATTGTGCCCTTGGACACACAAGAGGTTCTTTCGGTGCACGCGCAAAAGCTAGATGAGCATGTTTACTGCATTAGTTATGCAATGAATTAAATTTATTGATATTGTGTACATGAAAGCAAGCAATTTCTACCTTTCCAGGCGTAAGGAATTTGTGTTTTCCTTGGCGTTGGTCAAGCTTTTTTTTGTTTAACCAATGGTTACGTTTATTTTACCTATATCCTTTCTTTTGCAATCTAGTTACTACACAGTCCTTGTCCTCACTTCAAAGTGTATATAAGTAGATCTTACTTCTTTGTCAAATAATTTCCTTGAGAATGGTGTCACGATGACTCCAAGACGTCGGAAAGAAGTTATAACTGTAGTATATACTTGCTTAAATCTATTTTGCGCAGGAACAGATCTGATGGTTGTGATTTTGAAGTACGCATCATCCATCAAATTGTATTGTATAATCAACTATGCATTTGTTTATAAAACAGTAATCTCGAGTTTAGCTACTTGCAAGTCTTTAATGGCAAGGTTTCATTCACTTTCGTTTGGGGTCCTATTGTCAGTTTACATACGTTAGTACCCTGGCTTATACAACAGACCATTTCGGTGTACTCTGGAGTGCCGAATAAACGGGGCTCTGTATAAACGGGGGAGTCATCATTATGGTCTAAAGTTAATAAACAGGGGGTTCCAAATAAACGGGGGGTCTGAGCTCTAGTTTCACTTTTGTGAAAGTTTTAAATAAGGATGACACACGTGAGGACAAAAATCGTACTAATTGACTTATTAGCCTCTGTTTCAGGGTCAAATGTTGCATGGGAAGTCATTCAAGTGTTTTCAGATATCATTTACATTTTGAGTACTGGAAAAGTTTTTGAAATTTATAAACGGGGGTCCTAATAAGCAGCGGGGGGTATAAATTTTAAAAAGTTAATAAGCGAGGGGGGTACGATTATTTGTCACTCGAGAGTACTCGAAGGCTCGACGGACTTATTAATGATATTTCCGGAAGCGACCTGCATTTGAAGCATACAGTCTTTTGTTGTACTTGCAGGACTTAGGGCTGTTGTCAAAGCTTATAGCTAGGTTGTGTTCCCCAATGAGCAGAAGTTGTTTCAAAAGGAGATAAAAATTGAAAGAGATTTAAGCTAATTTTAAGTCCGACGTGTGGGGCCCTGGGCACTTTTCCAACGTGGGGCCCTATTAAGGAGATGTATATTTGTCAATATCTCACCCAGTTTAGCTCACATAATATAGGGCTTTCACAGTACCTATCGTGTGTTATAATTCTTGCATGCAGTGCAGCGTGTGCTTACATCAAAGAGTATAGCTTGAGCGCGGGGCCCTGGGCTACCGCCCTGTCCGCCATACCCTAAAACCGCACCTGTTGACTCTTCTGGTGTGTTACAAAAACGGTTATAACAAAAATATGCCTTAGTTCCCAGCCCCGATGCGCCCATTTGGTTTAGAATTTACCGTTGTTTCATTGTTTGGGTGAGAAAAGCTCTTTCCTCAACATTTTATATGTCTATCATTTATTCTGATGTGAAGAATATGAAGGCAGCTCCGACAGTGCCCTCTGCAAAGTGACAATGTAGTTGAGCTCGAAACAACGACACAAAACCAACTGGTTAATGCAAGGACGTCTGTAATAGTCCTCTTGAATCCATTTGTTGAAATGTGCGTTCAAATAATGCTGTAAGGAAGCACTAACGAGGCATAAATACTGTTACTATAAATGTGGAAACATAACAAGCCTACCTTAGTGGATAGGATTAAAATCGAAACAAAGCTGTAGCTGTAAAATGAAATCTTTACCTATCCTTGTTCAACAAAAGCCCTATATCTTTTAAAATAAAATTGTTTCGTCTGATCTTGTCATAGCATGACACAATTAGGGGATCGGATAAAAGTGCAAGAAACTGAAACATTATGGTTAGCACGTTGGACTCGTGGAAACTCTTTGCCTTGCCCCAAAATGTAGACTGCAAAACCTTCTCAAATGTATTAGTGGTTCAGTGCCACTGCTAGTCTTGAAATAATTTGATTTGATTGATCATTATAAAGAGTTTTTAAAGCAAACAATCTTTTACAGGTGCTTAAGGTTGATTTTTAAAAAAGTTTTTGTAGTAAGATAGAAACAAAACACTCTTGATAAAATGAAAGCTAGGTAATTGTTAGAAACTTTCAAAACAACATAGTTGAAGCCTATGGTCATTAAAGATTTCTTTCTAAGTTCTCTTATGTTTTGAAATTTTAAACAAATGAGAATGCACAAAGTTAAAAGAGTGACTCAACATTATTTTCGTTTTTTGAACAAAAATTGTAGACTATATTTCTCTAAACATTTTGCGTGGCCGAGGCACCCCAGCCCCCTGTCTCCTACGCCCTTGTGTTTAGAAACTAGAGTCATAATGTCAACATAAACATCAGATTTTCAGACCCTTTCTTTCTTGTCGCAAGAATATCATGGATTGCAAAGGATAGAGCTTAAAACCCGTTTTTTCCATAATATATGTACTGCCACTGAAAAATATGAAATGGGTTAATTTTAGACAAACTTTTGGTGTTCAGAATTTAAATAATAGGATCATGATAAAATAGCGGGTCGCCATTTTACAGATCTTTCATGCTGACATGCGCATACGGTATTCGCCTATATGCTCCCATTTTGGAAGATTCCGAGAGTCTCTGTAAATTCAAACTTCGTATTTTAGTACAAACCAAAACATGATTACGAGATCTAAAAGGGTTGATCAACGCTGTTTGAAGTGGGATTAAAACTAATTTGGAAGATAGCTCGCCCTGGCTATTCGGAGTTCCGAGCCTGATAACCAGGGCTATAACATGGTCTAATTATAAGCACCACAACACCGTTATATTACTGATAGGAATAACACCTCAGGGTGTTTTGTCATATATTTCTAAGGCATGGTGGAAGAACATGTGATAAATATTTAACAGAAAATTGTGGAATACTGAGAAAACGTCTCACTGTTGACCTTGTCCTAGCAGAACACGGCTTTGACATATCAGACAGCGCTAGTATGCATCAAGCATCACTTACAATCCCGGTTGTTACAAGGAAAAAAATCAGAGATTATGGTATTGGATGTTAAAGAAACAAGGAAAATAGTAAATGTCAGGATACACGTAGAGAGAGTGATTGGACTGGTTAGGAGAAAGTATGTCATTCTGTGGAGCACATTACCAATTGAATTAATCGGTACTAAAAACGAAGAAGTGGATTCACCAATTGACAAAATAGCAAGAGCTTGTTGTGCTGTAACTAACGTATCGCCATTTCAGTAAATAGTATTCTAAGGTGCCCAATAAATGCTCACCACCAGTATATTATCTTAAAAATTTATCTCCATACCACTCCCATTAGGATCCAACATTTTTCTATATTTAGGATTTTTTTAGTCTCTGGCTTTAATGTGAGAAAAAGATGCAAAAGTCCTTGCTATTGAAATTTAATTAAGTATGGTATATGTGAATTGAATATTTAGAGGTTAGTATGATAGCAACTTGGGTTTATTTACCTACATCTGCAAATTTTTTAAGTGAACATACAAAACTTGTATGTATGATGACACTCATTTATTAGCCACTCTTTGAACACCAGGATTTAGTAGTTGTTACTGAAGTGATTAAAAGTAGGAGAGATATATAATATATTCCAAAATTGTAACTCCTAACAAATCATGCAAGCTTTCCACTCTTCATATGAAATAACACTACTTTTGTGCTAGCTTACCAGTACTTTTCAGTTTCAAGCACTTAATGTGTGACATAATAAGACCTCATCAAGGAAACTTTTAGAAGTCAAACGAAAATAATTTCAGTTCACCTAATTTACAGTAATTATGGGTTTCAACAATTTTGAATTTCTATTTAGAATTCCTCCCAAATTACATGTATCCTAGCTATTTGAACAAAATTCATAAACAAGGACCGCTGTCAACTCATTTGAAACTGAGAAGAGCTACATCGTGAACAGCACTTACTATCATAAAAAAGATGTTTACCAACTTGATTGCATTGTGAAATACTTAGCCATCACCTTCAGCAAAAACATTGTATCAAAAGATTGCTGTCAGTGAGCTTGAGGTCAAAATTTCTAAAGTACATAAGGAAAACGACACACCATGTATTGAACCGTATATATTAAAACCACAGACTATCAGACATCCATCTACATTATCTCACATTCCCCGGCTTTTTAACAACAACAAAGCAAAAGCTTTTTGATACTTTATTACCTGGACGAACTTTTTGTATTTCAGCTTCAATTGTATACCAATATGGCGATCACGCACGCACGATCAAATTTCTAAGTCAATGCCGGTAACATTATCTACTCGGTGTATAAACGACAACACTGAACTATTTTGTCAAAAGCCAACATAAATAGCAAGCCAGAGCTCGATGTATTCAAATTATATGATGTCACATACAAAGCAAGTCTTAGAAAACCATTCTCAGGAGCCGTTATTGGTAAATAGAAATTTTTGTAGCTCCGGAGGGCGGAATTTACTTTCTGAGGTTTAGAATCCCTGATCTTTGGAGTGGCATTTAGGAGAAAAGGCAATCCTTGTCCTCTGCCTTCATATAGGCATGCAATACTTTGAAGATCGTGTTAAACTAGAAAATACTTCATATTTATTGTATTTTTAATAAATAACTAGTCTTTTTCCACATTACTCATATTTTTGTTATGGGTAACAATACCAAATACCCAGTGGGGGTACTAAGAAATCTTGGCAGCTTGAGGGGGTAATATCTTCTTCTAGGATGAGAATCCCTATTTTAAATGGGAAGCATTTGTTGTCATATTTCCATTCTAATAGTTTGTCAAGATTGTGTTGTAGTCTCGTATAGTTAGGAAGCAACTTGTTTCATTCACATAAGACATTGAAGTCTATATCACAATTGACTTTTATGAGCTTTATTGCTGTCCGTTCAAGTTCTTTAATAATTGTGCATCTGTTGAAGAGTTTTCTCAACACAGTGAAAGACATACATTTCGTTGTATAAAATTTTAAAATTGTGCAGACGTTTTGCCACTCACTGTTGCCATTCTCAAGTGAATAAAATGATTAGTAACAATGCTGATATACAATGATTTTAATTTGAAACTTTAAAATTTTATACAACGATATGGATGTCTTTCGCTGTGTTGAGGAACTCTGCACCGGGCACATAACATTCAGATATCTTGAACGAAATGCAATAAAGCTTCTAAAAGCGAAATGTGATATACATTTTAGTGTCTTATGTGTGTCATTGTTGTGATGGTTAATGTAGGGGTTTTGAGCCCCCCACCTGTAGCCCCCTCTGTAGCCTGGTGTGAGGAAATTATTGCTTCCAAAATCTTTATACAGTAGATTGGTTTCCTTCAATAAGGTGTCATGATACTCTGGAGTGGCGAATAAACAGGGGTCTGAATAAATGGGGGCATCATCATTACGGTCTAAAGGTAATAAACAGGGGGTCCAAGTAAACGGGGGTCTGAACTCCAGTCTCAATTTGGTGAAAGTTTAAGTAAGGATGACACACATGAGGACAAAAATCATACTAATTGACTAATTAGCAACTGTTTCAGGGTAAAATGTTGCATGGGAAGTTATTCAAGTATTTGCAGATATCATTTACATTTTTAGTACTGGGAAAATACCTAGAAATTGATAAACAGGAGGCCCTAATAAGGCGCTTGGGGGGGGGGTCGTTATAAATTTCAAAAATTAATAAGCGGGGGTAAGATTATTTGGCACTCGAGAGTAAATTTTATCCTGGTAATAAATTATATAGATCTTTGTGTGCACCCAATGTACTGTGTGTACTCGAATTTAATGGCGGATTTTCAGCAGCATCTGATGATTTAAGCCATACACCTATCCTTTCTAGAGTGACGTAGATTGGTTTTTAATTTGAAGAAAACAATCTATGGAATGGATTTTATGTGCTCATCCGTAAGATGTGAAGCATTATATGTGCAGCATCATTCTTAGAAGATTTTCTCTGCAAAGGCATAACTACTGCAAAAAGAAAGTCTATCATTAAAATGACAAATCCTTCTTTCAAAAGAATCACCCGCTCGTACCTATCCATCACTATATTAGGCACTGCACATTTATGGTTAGTTCCCAGGCCTCTGTAGCAAATTATGTACGTCAGAGACCAACACTTTAATACGATTAATGTAGATATACGTTGTTTTCTATGATACATATCACGGATGCTCATGTGTCAAGGACTTCTGAACTTTTCATGATAACGAGGCTAGCACTAGATAGATTTTCTGCTGGTCACTATCACAAATCCCTATCGGTTCAACCTAATTGATTACCGAGGGTACAGTACCACGAAGTTTATGACCAAAAATTTAAAAATGTTATTCTTATTTTAACTTTACCTACCAGTGCAGTAGCAGTCTTACGTAACTTAGGGGTGGGAGGGGGTGTGATTTGGTCGACCATTTTAACCTTTTCGCGTCGATTGGTCACTGGTGACCCATAAACTTCAATGACCAATATCTATGTGTATATCCATCCAAATTTTGCAGTTTTTTCTTTCAGTATGAATATTACCTAAGTATTACAGGCTCCGAAAAATGTGCCCATTTTGAGCGTTCGATGACGTCATCACATTGGCTCAAATATGTGTCATATTACTTTGTTTACTTTAGTAGAATCTCGTTCGGTATAACTTTGGAACAAAGATATTACATTCAATTTTCAATAGGTCATTTACATTACCTATCTATTGTTATTATGTGTTTCAAGTTTTATCTTCTGATTACAAGTGGTTAAAAAGTAATGGACGATTGAATTTTTCGCGTCACCAGTGACCCAATCGACCGCAACGGTAAAAATTAAACATTTTGTTGAAAGATTGTCCAGCTTGATTTGATTCATGCAGATCATGTGTTTGTTCCTTTTCCGTTTACCGTTCATCGAAACAACACAAAATGTACTGAAATTTTATTGATAACTTGCATAATCTTCAGAATGATATGACTTGCTGATGAGAAAACAACCTCAACATTACTAGTTGTGAAAAAGATCAATTGAACAAGCCCAAACCCCACAGAATTTTTTTGAATGGTCATTAGCACAGAGTTATAGAAAGCATTTCCCCACCCCAATGTTTTCCACAGTTCAAAATTCGCACCACATGCTATCTGCTATTACAATTTCACTTCAGTTGTTCACCCAATTCAGATTGCCTTCCTGTGGTTCTGTGTTGCTATGCATTTTTGCTTTATAGAGTATCCCATGTATTTTGTGGCAACTTGCCTCAACAGGCCATCATTATTGTTTGCAGTGCATGCAAATGTTTCATGTGATTTGTTGCATCGTTTCTCATGGAGGATTTTTCAGTGTTTGTTTCTTCAGTGATGTGATCAAAGCAAAAAATAATAATTTCGCCACATCATATGGAAGACAACTCAGGTGTTTGTGATCTGCAAGCTTCGCTTTTTTTATCATAATGTGTATTCCTTGAACTCAGTTTCTGTTTCTAATTAACTATCTGAATAGTTCACATTGTATCTAAAAACATTAATGATGATTAGGAGTTTGTACCGAGAATGTTTGTGACTGATATATGGTGTTTTTTCTTTTCCTTGACTTTGCACGGCATGACTAAAACCTACACGGTGAAGCCAGAAACCCAAAATGAACAAAAAAATCACTGTGTGCTGTCTGACGTCATTGGAACAGTTCACGGCAATCGTAGAATGGGAACTGACTTTAAAACCAAATGACCCAAAATTTCAGAATTTTTACCCGTTGGCGTCGATTGGGTCACTGGTGACCCAAAAATCATCTCTGAAACGGCTGGGTCGATTTGTCTTCCACAAACACCGTTTGGTGGATTTAAGCAATCAGGGCATGGCAGAGAACTGTAAGTAAAACAGAGTATTACTGTACTTAACTGATACCTGCTTTATAGTTACACGACTAATCAATGCTTTATTGAATGCCCGAGTTTTTTGTTTGCTTGTTGTTTGCTCGCTTTGTAACAAGTGAAAGGCAGTAATGCCTAGACAAAAACTTATGAGGTAATGAATCTAGAAGGGAACTGAGGCAATGAAGAGACATAATCAATGTGAAAAATGTCATTTCAAGGAATATAGGCTTTGACTAGATCTTTAAATATTTCTGGAAAACCAGTTATTCTAGCCTCGAAGTTTTTGCAACGTGTATGTTATGCATTATCACAAGGATACGCACAAGAGACATAAACTAGTATGGTAATAGCTGGTATTGCATTGAAAGCCAAAGGAATGAACTAGGAACAACTCGACAGCGTACAGTGTCGGCTCCAAGGAAGTCTTATATAGAGACGTTATGTCTTAGAAAAGATAAAAAATGTTTTAATATACTTGTAGCAGCATAAAAAATCAATTTTGTATATGTATGCTTATTGCCAAAAAAGTGGGGGGATGCCCCTGTCCGCCGCTGCGGCCCTTGGCCAGTGTTTTCCTCTGTACTGAACATGCACTGTAGGAGCGTTGGTTACCAGAAATTATATGCATGTCCTTCCTCTACAATTTTTGTACGGTATCTAAGACAAAGTTAGTATAATTATACATGTCATACTTATCCTCTATGTAGCGGTGAATACGCGCTTCACGAGTACACAGAAGTGAAGACCGTAAGTAACAGCCACTTTCATTTTTTATGTCTTTTGGTTGTTTACTGTGCTTCACTGTTTTCGTGTCGTGGAAATGCTGGCGCAGACTGCTGGAGCTTTTACATCTTACTGCAGTGACCACGGGCAGTTTATAGCCCAGGTCACTTCCGGTAACGCAACCAGTTAAATAGTGAAGTCTATAATTAGAAAGGGACTTTTTCCCATGTTGTGATTGATGGTGGTGTATAAGAAATCTGTATTGTCGTGGTGTTGTCTCTCACACCCTTATCAAAAGTCTATATGCGCGTATGCTACACTTACCCTCTCATTGCCCCCCCCCCCCGCTTTATGTGATTTGGGACCCCCACTTACCTGTTACTTTTCGTTTCAGTATTTTAGTGCGTTTCGTATGGTAGGCTTTCAGTGCTATTGCGGTTATGCACAGGACGGCTTAAGAACTCCAGAGGCTGTAATGCCTAGATTCCACAACTACTTTTTACAAATCACCAGACGTGTTCGTTTAAAAGGATGCTGTTCTATACGTACATAACCCATGAATCTATGAAGCAGGTACTGTAACCTGTAAGTGTCAGGGCTGGTAAACTTCATACCGTAGAAGAATATGAAGAGTTAATACTGATAACTCTTTTTTGGGTAAACGTAGTTATTTCTCGGGCAACTCAAAATTCTTCAGTGTATGTTTCAGGCTTCCGGGATCTCTGAGGATGTCTTCTTTAGTCCCGTTTGCCGCGTTTGAACACATAAAGGCTCTGCAATCATACGACTACTGAAAATGTTGGCTGGTGAGAGGTTCGGGGCTCTGTAAGCTAGGAGCTACACCCTTTTTCATTCAAATAGATAATTTGCTGCGTACCAAGTTTATCACCCATAATTTTGGAGTGTCGGGTTGTGAAGGTCGCTTCGCTAGTTTTCTTTATCTGCTCTGTATTTCATGTGGAAGCAAAAGAAGCCCTCAGTATCTCTGTGCACACTGTAAACTGCACACAGTTATTATTTGGCATGTAATTGATTTGATATGCTAGGTTTATCATTATCTTCTCTTCCCGATAGATTTTCGATAATGGTCTAATCGCTGCAGGACTGATGGAGGATCCACGTGAGATGGTTGGCAGACTCAATACTCTGCTTTCCAAAACACTCGACAAAGTAGCTGACACAAAGAGCTGAAAATCTCTAGTACGCATGTAGTGGTTAACATCAATGCAAGATACAGCAAGAATGACGCCAAGGGGTGATCTTATTAAATAAAATAGTGGCTACCGTGGATTCCTTGGTTCCTTGAAAGTGGGACTGTGCCTAACTTTTTTATGCGTGTTTTCAAATGTCAGAATCATCAGTAATGATCAACAAAAACCGTGAAGAAGTGCACCATTTAGCCTGTTACTTTCACATTTTCTTCCGTTCAAATAGGGGTTGCCCACCCTTGATTTCCCATCTCGGCCTTTCGGCAAGAAATGGATGTAGTATCTGTTCTCATTGCTTACAAATGCTTTCCATAATCTGCGAGAGGGGGTCCTACTTGGCGGTTGCGCCTGCCTCATGGCTTGCTTCTATACCCAGTAGCCTAAATTGAGGGGCGTCGCCCTTGGATGCCACAGCTGCCCTCTAATTTTTAGTTAGCCCGTTTGATAGTTCTGTTTGGATCTGTTTGTTAAGGGTAGTTTCAAAATCGGGTACATTGCTCATCAGGGGTCTTTGATTGAGAGATTGACCCCCTTTATTGTATCTGAAGTATTACCTGAGTCTGTAATACAGCTCTGAAAAATGACCCCTTAGCGGTAATCAAGGGAGAGCTCCAAGAGAGACACCAAGTATATCACAATACAATTGTATGCAAGGCGCATAGCAGTTCAGAAAAGCTTTTATCGACAGTCAGTTTTCTGTGGTGCAAGTACGCACACCCCTGCTATCAAGATAGGATATAAAAACAAATTCAACACGTCGTTCTTGTCAGGAAGACAAATATGACACAACTGGACAAACACTGACAATGTGTACCCACCACCTGGGAATACACGATTCCCGGCTGTGTAATCATCTTTAATTGTGCTTCGATGTTATTATTTGAGAGGTTTCGGTAATCAATATTCACATCCTTGTCAGTACCGTCAGCCAGGAGGACCTCGCAACCATCGACGTCTTCCAAATTTATCCTTAATTACTGCTCCTTGAAGCTACAGCGGTGATATAAGGTTGCCTAACTACGGGATCGAGTAATTAAAATCTCATAGATTTTTTAAACTTTAATGTAAAACAAAGAAAAGTATAATTGGGATGGAAATATCGTCCGTCAATCTTTTCATACGATCCTTTTTTAATTTGAGAATAAAGTAATTGTCAATAGTTAACAGCAGCAGCAGTAGCAGTAGTAGTAGTAGTAGTAGTAGTAGTAGTAGTAGTAGTAATAGTAGTAATGGTAGTAGTAGTAGTAGCAGTAGAAGTAGTAGTAGTAGTAGTAAATGTGGTAGTAGTAGTAGTAGTAGTAGTAGTAGTAGTAGTAGTAGTAGTAAATGTGGTAGTAGTAGTAGTAGTAGTAGTAGAGTTTAGTAAGATTGATTTTTGCATATGAAGAACAAGCAGAGGATGGTCCACCGAAGTCGGAGGCAACACGAATGCTGCTCTTTACATTGCTTCTACTCCTACAGGGGCAGAGGTGGGCGCCATTTTTGTCCCTATTCAAGTTCTGACCGCTTCTTCATAGCTGGTGTTTACTTAACCAACGCCATAAGCAAGGAAAGTTGAGTGAACTTTGCCAGTCTCTCAATCAAAGATCCCTGATAAGCAGTGAGAAATAGAAAAGCATGTCACCACTGGGGATCGAACCCGCTCTACCAACTCAGCTAGGTGACCCCCGATGTTAACGTACTCTATTTCTCTAGTTGCCATATTAGCTCCCAATCATCCACCGGTGGACATCGACATCCAGCTTAACGCAATTGGAGACCAGCCCCTCTGCGACATGTGACTTGACGAAGGAAGGACTGCCCTCCGGCCCGTCATCAATCCAAAGCCCATCGAAGTTAGTTACTTTCTAGTAATGTGACATCGGAGGTCACTTAGCTCAGTTGGTAGAGCGCACGACGCGAAAGTGTGGATCACGGGTTCGATCGCCGGTGTCTCCGCTGCTTATCAGGGAGACTTGTATGAAACACCGTTTCGATCGCCGGTGGTGACATATGTTCTATTTCTCTAGTGTTCTTTTTAAAACTAACATTTCAAATCCTCTATTCTCAATGAAAGAGATTATTATACAGGTGCAAGGTAGTTATCTAGATGGTGACAGTTAAGTGCATTAAAACACTGGAAGAGATTTTGCCGACAATTTAGAATTTAAAAGAGGGCTAAATTTAGAAATAAGGAGACTTAAGAATAGAAAGTTCCATATTAGAAGAAGATCGAGAAAAAAGTTCAAAATCGTCGAATGAAGCATCATGTGTAGTAGCTTTTACCATGTTCAAATTGTTTGTTTATTGTACTCAAAAAGAAAATTGCACATTACGTTCTTAAAAACCTTTTTCTTCTCATTTCATTTCTTTCATTTCGGTTATTCTGACGATAGTACTCTGAGGAGTGTCAGACGAAAAAATATTTTAAGGACATAATTTCGAATACGATGGGCTGATCAGAGTTTTCCCTGTTGATGCAAAAAATTCCCAGATCACCACTGATACAACTATGCAAATTTGCCTTCACGTTACGCTGTTTTGTTAACAGGACCCTCCCTCAAAAGCAATTCCTATATTGTGATACCAGACGGACTCCCAGCTTCATTTCAGACTATAGTTTGTAACCAGTGTGTGGCGAGTTTGCTAGAGATGCATTACTGGACACAAATTTTTGTACATTTTGAAATTTCCTGTTATGAATCATTCACGAGAAACATGTGGAGAACACAGGGATCCAGTGTACATTCACCTTCCTATTTGTGTGACGTATGATCGGCCTTTGTTACAAAAGTATGTTCTTTAAAAGCTTCAAAGCTAGCTGACTCGTATTCTGGTTGGGCGGGGTATTGGAGCCCCCTCAGGCACGCAGCCAAGGGCGGGCGCTGGGGCTTTGCCCGCCCAAGAGGTAAAACGTGACCACGTTTGCCCCCCCCCCCCGAAAAATCCTTACAGGCATTCAAAAATGGATCTCTTTTGTATTTCAATTCACTAGACGAGAAAGACGAGAAGTCTGAGCCTTTTAGGGACTGTAAGTATTCAAAATTTTTCTGGCTGCAGAGCGTGTACCTATACGAGTTTACTTGTTTATTCCAGTTCATTCGTTGCAGGCTGTGTCTAAAGAACCCTATGGTAACACAAATCCCGTATCGAAGTTGTTCTATACGATGGAAGGATCAGCCAACCTCTCAAAGCTGGTTTACGAGACTACGCCTTCTCTTTTTTTGTTCATGATATTAATAAAGAATTACATGCCAAATGAAATATATGTATGTACTGCCTTTTTGCAGACAAAGTAGCAATTAACAGCCTGAAAATTGGCAGTGTTTACTAAAATCTCACAAATCTATGGTTCCGTATACAAGCGTGGATGATAAAAATACAACAATATCATGTGCTATTGATATACCTTTAAAGCCCTCCTCTTCTTTCCTTTCTCTTCCTATAAACGAAAGTCAAAATGACAAATGGCATTTTAAATGTGCGAATAGTACAATGAAGTAATTTTTGAACAGAACACTAGAGAAAAAGAAAATATGTCACTACCGGGGATCGAACCTGTGACCCACGCTTTCGGGGCGTGCGCTTTACCAACTGAGCTAGGTGACCTCCGATATTAACATACTCTATTTCTCTAGTCGGCACATTAGCTCCGAATCATCCACCAGTGGACATGGACATCCAGCTCAACGCAATTGGAGACCAGCTTCTCTGCGCCATGTGACTTGACCAAGGAAGAACTGCCATCCGGCCCGACGTACTGTCCAAAGCCCAATAAAGTTAGAAAGTTTTATCGATTGATATTTTGGATACAAAAATGGATTCAATACTCGAATGACAGCATAAAAGCATAAGCCAGGATACGTTATGATTGAAATGAACAGCGAGCTCCTAAATAATAAAGCGTGGACTCAAAGTCACTTGCGATATAACGTTACTTTGAACGGTTCTGACGTCACTTCGTTATAATCATTATGAGTGACAGAAAAAGTGTCATATGCAAGCAAGGCCTTTTTTCAGTCCTCTCCTTTCCATCAATTCTTCCTTAACAGCAATTTACTTGAATCTGAACGACATCTGTGATCAGTATCCGGCGAAACCGTTTTGCGAAATGCTTCCGTGACTCGACGAAACATTACTACCATCGTTACTGGTATTATCATCCTCTTTACCCCTAGCCTTGCTGTTCGTCCACCTGCATTTCGTCCTCCACTTTATTTCATTATAATTGCACTATCATCATAATCATAGTCATCATCATCATCATCATCATCATCATAAACCGTCATCATTATCATCATCATCATCATCATCATCATCATCATTTTCATCATCATCATCAACATCACATGATCATTATCATCGTTATCGTTATCGTTGTCACCATCGTCATCGTCATCGTCATCGTCACATCACATCACATCACATCACATCACATCACATCACATCACATCACATCACATCACATCATCATCATCATCACCATTACAATGAATAAGTTGAATCTTGGCAACGGTTTATAACTCAACTGACACGCATATTACGCATCTTTACCAGTAAACTGTATCCTCTCAACATATCTGTAAGGTACAATCAGAAAAAAAAATGGCTTATCATACTTGTATTGAGGTAATATTTTCTTTGGCAGACATGTAAGTACTAAGTTTTTGGGCTTGGCACTTTATAAGTTCTGTCACATCCAAAGCTTTGATGACGTCATTCTTCCTACTCAGTTGGTTATAATGGCATTTTTGTATGGAATATCACTGTATAAATATTCATATGTTTCGAAACTTTTTACAGTGTAAATAAGGCCGTAATGGACCAAAGTGTAAATACAAAAGACTGCAAAACTACCTTCGACTTGTTACGATTTGTCATTGACTCACTTCCTAACATCGACTTCCGTATTTGTCTTTCACCTTCATTGTAAACCGTTACCGGACCCTACTCCAATGGTCCAGTTTATACGTTAGAAAAACCTAAGAAGTTTATGTCATCGTTTGTGGAAGCGCGCCCTTTAGAATTTGGTATATTCTTAACCCCTCCACACTGCTGATCACAGTTAGCTCCTCTGAACTTGTGTAAGGACTGAATGAAGACATTGTGATTTACACTGTAGGGTTCATTGTAATTTCTTTTTGTTGTTTGATAATGGTACTGCGGTCGTCGGCGACTCGGCAGCCGACTGATGGTGAAAGTAATACGGTCGTGTGTCCGAGGTCTTACTAAATATTAAGGAATATTGTATGGAACGGGCAAGTGTCCAGTAAAATGCTTGCAGATGACAGCTCTTAAACAAATTTGTTTTATATGTGAGGTTTTTGATGGCAAATTGTTCCTCAAGACTTATCGAGTGCCGAGTGGATTCACTTTAGGTTGGTTCGTTATAACGTCAAGGGAATGGCATTTTATTCTAAAATAGAAACTTATCCTTATTTTCACTCTTACGCAGTCCGACATGCGAGTCTAAGATTTTTGAAGCAAATACCAAGCAACTATTTGCACTTTATTTTTAAAAATGGTAGCCATGTTTGAAATCTTAAAAGGAAAAACATGCTTTTGATTTATTTTCGATCGTTACATTTAGACACTTATAGAAGTACCATTGACATCCGCAGAGATACGTTTACTAATTCAATACGGCGAGTCATGGTTTGGTATAATGGGGAAATTACACTGCTTAAGTCTTTAATCCCCTTAGAAATAAAGGAAAAACATGAAAATGGCATTGATTCCTAGGGGAACATACAAAAAGTGCGTGCGCTGATAAGACCATAGGGGAAAATTATTCTTCTGATGCCATTATTTTGCTTCCAAGCGAACAATAGGGCGGGTGGTTGATAACGTGGCATTATTGAACGCACGTAGTCTTGAATGGTCCCAAAGGGCAAATGACAAACACGAAGGTGCATGTTCAACATCGTTACCGAATACTGGCAGAACTTTGTCAAGTAGTGTTTTCAAAAATTATCTGCTAATCACCTAAGTGTGTAGATATGTTTGAACCTCATCAAGTCAACCCTAATGTCTCGCTAAGCTAAAACGTTCTGCTTATTTATAGAAAACTGTGATTATGCGTTTCTTACAGACGTTAGTTATGAAAATATGCTAGAAAAATAGAAAATATGTCGTCACCTGGGCTCGAACCCATTATCCACGCTCTCGCGCTTGTCCTCTATGAACTGAGATAAGTGATCCCCGATGTTAACGTATTCTTACGTATTTCTTGCAGAAGTATAAGTAGCTACTTTGGAAACCTATTATTGCTGCTTTGCATGTCTATTTTGACTACCTTCTGTATCTATTTGGACTACGTTTGAGGCCTGTTGTTACTACTTTTCAAATTTGTTTTGACAATTATTCAGGTCCATTTATGTCCAGTTACTGTGGCTACATCTACTACTACTACTACTACTACTACTACCACTACTACTACTACTACTACTACTACTGCTACTACTACTACTACTACTTTTTCTTTTTCTTTTTCTTTTTCTTTTTCTTTTTCTTTTTCTTCGTCTTTGTCTTCGTCTTTGTCTTTGTCTTTGTCTTTTTCTCTTTCTCTTTCTTTCATCGTGTTCTTGGAAAGTGTAAACGATTTTCAATCCTTAATATCACAATTTTTCAATACGCACTGCTGGAAATTAGCAATATCTGTAAATTCCAGAGGTCATCTCCAAAGACGTGAGTTGTTGATTACTCAAACCATTAACTTTCCTGACGTTGTGAAGATAAGTTGACAGAGAAGTTGGGTTTTTTGGTAGATGTCCACAACTAGATGGTAGATCGTCGATAAAAGTAGACTTCTTTGAGGCATGAGGAGTGGAAATGAACGCCAGTTTACTGAGTGAAGCAAAGTCATACCAGGGTTACAATAGAAGGAGTATAGTTCTTATGTAATATTTTATGACACAGAGCACGGTTGCCACTTGGCTATAGGCTGTGAAAAATAGCGAAAACAAGTGATATTGTGTCAGCGAGAACTATCGAAAAATAGCGAAAACAATGGACAGTGTGTCAGCGAGAACTAGTGAAAACTAGCGAAAACAAACGACATTGTGTCCGTGAGCTAGGAAAAACAAGCGACAGTGTGTCAGCGAGAACTATCGAATAATAGCGAAAACAAGCGACAGTGTGTCAGCGAGAACTATCGAAAATTAGCGAAAACAAGCGACAGTGTGTCGGTGAGAGCTATCAAAACTAGCAAAAACAATGGACAGTGTATCAGCGAAAACTAGTAAAAACTAGCGAAAAAATGGACAGTGTGTCAGCGAGGACTAGCAAAAACGAGGTAAATGCAGCCAAAACTAGCGAAAACAAGCGACAGTGTGTCAGCTACAACTAGTAAAAACAGTCCGGGGAAACGCGTACTTGAGTTTTTTATGTTGAGCGAGAACAAACGAGAAAGACCGAAACCGTTTGATTTCTGCTCGCTAATTTTCGGTAGCTTCTGCTCCTTTAACTGAGCGACAACACAATCATCAACACTAAAAGCACGTAGCACTGTGCTTGCTGATTGGCTTACTGAACTGGCCTGCTGATTGGCTTATTAAACTGGCCTCGTTCAAGTCATGCCTCGGAACAAATTCTAAACATACAGTGGAATACTTTTCCAAGTAGATTCTTCTGAAGCAGCTTATGTTATGTATTCCTTTTTGCTTACGTTTTCTTTCTGTTTCACTCCGTCTTCCCATGGTCTTTACTCTCACCTCCCTGTCTCTCCAAAGAAGCGGCAACGAGAAATGCCAAACGATATAGAGCACTCTTATACTTTGGTCCCCGCCTACGAAAAAGAGGTTTTGATCTTTCCTCCTATTTCCTATTTTCATAATGCTTACACATAAAATTACAATGGGGAATTTTTAAAATGTGAGATTGAGACTTATGCAAAAAGCCATTTTGCCTTAGGCATATTGTAGTGCAGGGCTGTTAAATTAGCGGTCCAAAAGCAATACCCGAGCGAGCTGGCGCGTGTTTCTGCCATGCAACTCTCTTCACGAGAGAGACTTCAATATTCCTTTGTTCTATCATTCACTTGTGAAGGTGCTGTTTCTGTGCCGAAGCACCAAGAAAGAGTGTGATATTTTGGTGAGGGGCAACAGAATTTTATTGTTTGCTTCCACAAAATGTGAGGGTAGGGGACAAAAAATGGAGCCTTGTGACCAGGGGGTTGGGGGGGTGAACAAAAAATAATCTGGAAACACAGATTTAAGCTAGTGATTTAGAATGTAAAATTTGCCCTTCTAACTTTCAAGTAACAAATATTCGCATTGGAAACGTAAGATAGAGGAAAGTTTTACAAAATTGAAGAGACTCCACTTGTCGGAAATCTAGTTATACCTCATTAGTAGAGTATTGTTACTCTTACGAAACACTTGGAAATAATTAAATTTTGATGAACAACTAATGGGAATCAATAAACTAGAACACAGTGTTCTAAAACTATTAAGAACTTCAACCGTTTTGAGATTAAAGGGGGAACTGTAAACCCCTAAAAAGAAAGGGTTAAATGTAGTTTACAAATCACTGGCGCTTTTTTTCGGAAACGACGCATTACGTTACAGTTTATACAAGGAATGGCCTATTTGGAGGGAGGTACAGAGTTGTTTAGGTGTCAGTACAACGCAGCATGACTAAGGAAAGCCATTGTTTCTTACGCGGAACAAACGCAAGATTGCTACGCCCGTCTAAAATTGATGATACATTTTGGAACTAAGCACAATAAATGATCTAATCGAGTTTGAAAATATTCGTAGTAAATGATTATCCTAGCATCTTAGGTTTAGTTACACATGAACATATCCTTTTCTCAAGACTGCCTCAGATGCGTAATGTATGTTTGTAGGGGGACAAATGTTTAACTATAGGTTCCTTTGATAGGTAATAAATGAAGTGACAGTGTGGCAGCAACTCTAGGAAATCTTTTAAATACATTTCATCTGCTTTCTGTAGTTTCCAGGACTCAAACTACATCCTAATCAAGACGTACTTGGATAAGGAAACCGCGCAATATGCTAGTTTTCTTATCTGCACTCTGCGTGTAATTGAAGAAATCGTTACGACGGATATACTGCCAACACGATCAGCACTTGTTCAGAATAGCACCAATATCACCGAACCATCAAGTTTAATATACAGGGGCACAACAACAATATCAGTATCGTATTCTTATATGATGTTCTTCGATCAGGACTAAAGATTACATGAAAGTACAGTCAAATCTTTGCTTAGCGGGCATCCTATGCAGCGGACACCCTTTACCGTCGGACTTCTTCTGAACGGACTGAATTATAATTGAAATGTCACATACTTCTTTATAGCCGAAAATTTAATGCGGACGGCTCTGTTGGCAGATACCTTTTTAAGTCCGGTTTGACTGTTTTGTCCCTGCAAAAATCTCTACATAGCGGGAGGTGCAGTAAAATCATTTAAAGGAATAAAAACCGATTTCAACAGGAGTGTGTATTTCAGACATTTAAGAAAGTTATACTCAAGTTCGTTCCCACTTGCTTAGAATTTCCTGTCTAACCATTCTCTAGGTTTTAAAGGCCCAAGAAAATAATATTCAGATTAAGAGTGATGATCTGGTCTCTGCAAGTTTGACTATAAAAAAATAGCAGAAAATGGAAACCGTTCTACAACGAAGACCGCTATATACCAGACAAAATTTTTCCGTCCCGAGAGCGCCTGCTATTGGGTGACGTCAACGGAAACAAATGACATACCAAAATTTTCTGCCTTAATTAGTTCTCAGGCTTTTAGTATGAGATATAAATAAGGTGTCCTGCCTTAATCACACCTAACAAATTATGACATTTCTGAGATGAGATATAGAAGCTTCCAGATTTTCAATATCAAAACTACGGAGGAATAAATAGACTAACAAAATTAATTGGAAACTAAGTTGTATTATTGTGAAGTAACACAGTTTTATAGGATACGTTGGTAATTATACGACGTTGTTGTATTAGCTTAGTACTTATGAAAATGGTTGAGCAGAAGCCAGCATAGAATAAGTTTGGTTTGTGTTCCATTTCGATGACTGTTTGTATTATGTTAGTAAAGAAAAGGGACATATTCAATAGATGGTCATAAGACAATGACAATCTTTTAAACGATAAAAGGGATGAGATAACGACCAGCTTTCAAAACCAAGCAACACTATCAACAAAGTGAGTCTACCTTGGGACAGCATTTCTTTTTTAATCAAAACTATTCAAGTATGCATACAGATGATTGATCCCATAGATGGCTAGATTTGCGTTTGATTTGGTTCTTCTAGACGCATACCACAAAGCAAGAAAAGCTTGGCTTTTCAGAATGTAACGATTTGTCTTTCCATTTTGCTTTTTCTGTGAATGGATTTGCGGAACGCTTATTGGTGTAAACGCATGGCACCAACAAAACAACCCAAATTCCAATAAATTCTTTTAAAGGAACAAAGCTAGTTGTGAATTGAGGTCTCTTTCATGTCGACAAAGCTGTCTACTTTACAACAGTAATGTATTGCTGTGGAAAAATCTCTGAGGCTCAACAAATGTTTAGGCACAAAAGAGAGACACACGTTCTAAAAATGATACCTTATTAAAATGTCTTAACTTTCATCTAGCCCCGCATGTTCTAACATCCCCGCTCTCTACTATTTGAGAGCCGAGAGTAACCACCTATCAGTGCCAATACAGTGCACTCTAGTGGTTTCTGACAAGGGTTTTACTCATACTTGATCCGTCCGAGTCAAGTAATCTCTAAATACGTATATGGCTTGAGCATTCACACATTGTTTACTACGTATGCCAGTTGTTGTAGTGCTAAACAGACATTTTCTTCCTAGCTAGAGCTCTTTCAGATTTTACAAACGATAATATTAGCAGATTAGATAAAGAAGTTCTTTATATTTTCAATACCAAAACTACAGAGGAACAAATTGACTAACAAAATTACCTGAAAAAGTTGTTTTATTTTGAAATGATACCGTTTTATAAGATACGTTGGTAATTACACGAAATTGTTGAATACTGATGAAAATTGTTGAACAGAAGCCATTACAGTGAACTCGAGTGATTCCATAGTATTAGCATGAGACCAGACCGTCCTCTGGGCTTACTGCGCGCCCTTAAGTCATTTTTCAAGGGGCGATTTCTTTGTTAGAATAGACCTTTGTGCTCTTTATCATTTGTTAAAAGAAGAGGTAAGAAGAAAGTGCTTGAAATTGACAGAACGTCTTTCTAAATTCAAGCAAGTGTAGACAGCACAACGTCAGGAAAGGTGATTTCAGTAGAAACACACTGAGTAACAAACACTATACGTTGAAATAAAAAAAGAGTCTGGGGTGGAAGCAACCAAAATATAATATAATACATCATTGGTTTTCCTAAGTGATTCGACTCACAGTAAGAATATAGAATATATAATATATATAACAATTTAATAAGAAGAAATATAAATGAACAGAATAACAAAAGAAGACGTGAATAAACAGAAAAGAAATCAGGGAATAATTGAATATATAATATATAAAAATACCAACTAATTAATAACAAACACATCAAGGAGCAAAGAAATAAATAAATAAACAAAAAGTAAGGTCATCAACAATTTAATAAGAAGAAATATAAATGAACAGAATAACAAAAGAAGACGTGAATAAACAGAAAAGAAATCAGGGAATAATTGAATATATATAAAAAAGAAAAATACCAACTAACTAACGAAAGGTATGCTTAACAGAAACATAACCCTGGATAAGAAAGGATTTTGATTTCTATGATAAAATTGAGACATGACCTTGGATAAATTTGTTATTAAATTAACCATTTTATCGTATAATGAGCATTTTTATCAGTATTTAATGAGATATTGTAACTCCATGACGTCAACCATCCATAATTATGTATTCCAACAATTTGTTACAGATACAATTTTAAATGAAAATATTGTCATGGTAGTGTAAGGTTCAAAATTATGTTAAATTTACAGTATTCTTAAAAAGCCTAAATATTATGTCCTGAAACAAGCAATATTGTCGTTTTGCAAAGACCTTCATTGCAGTCTCCTCAATCAAAGATTGCTGATTAACAGTGGGCCCGACATTGAAACTACCCTAAATAAACAGAAAAAACACCAAACAGACTCACTAAGTAAAGGACAGCTGGGGCGTCCACAGGGGCCCCTCAATTTGTGCTAACGGGCAGAGAAGCAAGCCAGGCTCAACCGCCCAGGAGGACCCCCTCTCGTGCATTATTTAAAGCATCTGTCATCAATGAGAACAGATACTACATCCATTCCTTGCCAAAAAGCCGAGAAACAAAGTAAGGTCCTTAATGGCACTTCTTCTTATTAGCTGCCACCCTCCTCAAGGCTCAAGTGTGTAATAAATTGTTTGCAATTACGCAATAGAGACGAAATAAATATGAGAAAACCTTAACATTACTTACCACATGTGTATGATTTTTCTCCAAAGAAAGAAAGGACAGTTTGCTTAATTTCGCCCGGGTTGCATTTTTCTGTTTGCGTCGATGATCTGAATGCTAAAAACAAAAAGCATAATTTTCAACAATGTGAATTCATTTATTCATTTATACTTTCCATTTACTATCGCATTGAATGTCAAATTCATTGCATGATTACTAGTGTCACGGAGATCAACAATCTTTCTCGACATAAACGGAGAGTTACGTAATAGTTCTTGTTTAGCTGTCCATTGAATGTCTCGATTACCGGACTATGTATTTTGAATGAAGAGTACGTCACCTTCTGTTGCAAGACCGGCATTTTGTGACGTCATATTAAAAACAGTAAAGTACGATAAAAGAGAACGGTCCGATCCAAGAGGGAGAGTTCCCTTGAAAGAGGTGAGGGAAGATTAGTCTTCTTGGTGGAGGACCACAACAGTACGTTCTTCATAAAGATCTGGTGGCTACCTCATGCACACCAAAGTCCATCTTCAAAAACTAGGCAGAACTCCTAAACAAGAAAACAGCAAGCACTCCAAGAGTATTAAAGATAGCTGGTGAGAACTAGCCTTCCTAGTTAACATTTGTTGAAACTATGAATATTTTGAACTCTTGTTGTATTGTTTATGTTTGGTAATTTGTGTAATAGAATGGCATCACACCTTGAAAGAGGAACTGCGTTTAGAAGAGCAACCATGTGGACTCTAAAACAAATCATGGAAAATGGTGCCATGGGTGTACAAATTACAATTTCAGGAAAATTAAGAGGTGACCGTTCAGCATTTGAAAAACACACTGCAGGAGTTTTGCCAAGGGCAGGACATCACGCAGAAGTTATTGTTGATGAAGATATTGCACATGTAGGAACTCCAATGGGATTGATTGGAATCAGAATTAGAATTGCAAGAAAAGAAAAATTCATTCCAGAATTTGAATTAAAGACAGAAAAACCAAAGAAAGCAAAACAAGTCAAAGATGCAGAAACTGGAAAGATGAGAGATGAGACAGAGGCTGAAAAGAAAGCAAGAACAGAATCAGAACAAATTGCTATGGAAGAAGAAAAGATGAAAGAACTTGAAACATTAGAAGAGGAGGAGGCCAAATTGAAATGACCAGAATTAGTATGAAAACAATAAACAACTTAAACGAAAAAGATCTTAAAAGTAAAATCCAGGAATCACGTAGTGAACTAGCAAAATTACGTGTTGATGGAGCTAAAGGAACATTAAGAAAAGAAAGTGGAAAACTAAAACCACTTCGTCACGACATTGCAAGAATGCTGACTAGATTAAACGAGATGAAGAAAGAAAAATGATCACAACTACAAACATTACTTCACATGAATTTATTGGATTAAACACCAAGATAGTTGAATCATCCAATCCACAAATTGTAGGATTAAATGGAACAGTCATCGATGAAACAAAATCAATGTTTACCTTAAACACAGAAAACGGGATTAAATCAATTGCAAAGGCAAACAATAGTTGGGAATTCTCAATTGGAAGTTCTTCAGCAATTGTCAATGGTTCAAATATCCTAAAAAGACCATTTGATAGAATAGGAGGAAAATCATGACTAGAGATATAGGCCTTAAAGTAAAAGAACCAAAAAGAGAGTGTACTGACAAGAATTGTCCATTCCATGGCGGATTATCCATTAGAGGAAAACTCTTTGATGGCAAAGTCACAGGCAGTAAAGCAAAGCAAACCATTACCTTGCAAAAAGACGCACCAGTTTACTTTAGTAAATTCAAGAGATATGCAAGAGGCAAGAGTACAATTCATGCCCATGTTCCGGGATGCATCGATGTCGAATCAGGAGACAATGTCTTGACAGCAGAATGCAGACCTATCTCAAAATCAGTATCATATGTTGTTGTGGAGGTCAGATCATAGATGGCAAAACAAGCAGGTAAAGGAGTAGAAGAATTCCGCCCATATGTCACAAGATCAATTCCAGTAGGAGCTGAAATTGTTTGCGCAGATAATTCAGGTGCAAAAATTTTAGAAGTAATTAACGTTCCAAGACACAAAACAAGAGTTTCAAGATTACCAGCAGCAGCTGTTGGTGACTTTTGTAATGTTGTTGTAAAGAAAGGGCCAGCAGAATTAAGAAAACAAGTGTATGGTGCAGTTATTGTTAGACAAAAGTATGCAGTTAGAAGATTAAACGGAGTAAGAGTTTGTTTTGAAGATAATGCAGCAGTATTAATCACTCCAGAAGGAGAAACAAAGGGAACAGACATCAAAGGACCAGTAGCAGCAGAAGCTTCAGAAAAATGGCCAAGAGTAGCTAACTTGGCATCAATGGTAAATTACATGTAACTAAGACAGGAAGATATTCGTCACTATCTCTCTACCAAAGCTCAGTGAACGTCATGATAAACACGCTTTAAGAATCTAAATTATTCTAGATGATTTGTGGTACGATAAAGGAACATTAAATTAGGCACCAGTAAAATAGTAAAGAGCTGTCAAAGGAAGAATAACTGCTAACTAGAATCTCTCCCAAGTGTAAATCAAGGCCCCATTAAACTATTTCAATGACGTGTAATAACCGAGCTATTTCTTGGGCTCCCATGATATGGCAATTTCATTGTTTTATCGGGAGACCTAATACTTTTACTGATCATTAAAAATGTCTATTATTAGTTTTATGACAAGAAAGTAAAGCTAAGATTTTACGTAACAGATTGTACGTCTTCCCATGTTTAACTACTTCTGTATTTCTAATTTTGTAACTTTCATTCTATTATTTGAGTAATCCACTGTACTTTATTCCTCTTCGTAGGGCCCATGCCCTCTGATATGACGCACTTTCTTATTCAGAATTTTGTTTCTTAGCAGTACATGAGAACAAAAATGTTGTTATACGAATGCTTTGTTTACTCAGTCCTCATGCGTAGCAACGAATGAAAAACAAACTTGAATCAGCAGAAATGTGGTTCTTCCAAAGAATAATGTAATTAGTTGGATAGAGAGTAACAAATAAAGAAGTATTAAGAAGAGTTCGTGCAAGTGGAGAATTGATCAGCAGTATTAGAGTAACGCATATGAGATTTTGTAGGGCATGTGAGAAGAAAGAATGTCCCATCATCATCGTCATCTTGCAGCCTCGGCCGAGATAGAACTTATTACACCCTCCAGTATTCCCTATTTGACATAGCTCCTAAAAGGTCTTCCTTGGCAATAGATGTATCCTTATAGCACACCATACTCACAAGAAAATCAATGGAAAGAGAGCGAGAGGATAACAAAGAGAAATATTGTAACTGTCATTGGTATATATTTAATTACAAGACCAAATAACATGATTCACATGACCAGAAAACAGAAAACTGCGGCATGGCATGTCGTTCTAAAACAATACTCCCTAACATCTCCAAACGACTTCCTGAAGAAGCTGGTAGCGATTTTTGTATATACTAGTTTCGATGCCGTGGATTCAACAGCCTAGTCGCTATCATTGCACTCACGAGTCCTTCATAGGTTATGCCCATCAATCATGTAACCTAACATGTCCTCCAACGCCCTTAAATAATATGGAACATAGAAGACAAAGAGGAAGAAGATGAGAAAGAAGAGAAAAAAGTACATAATGAAGATATAAACCACCCTGGTAGACATTTTTGTAGTAAGTAATACTCTTTTAGTTTTGAAAGAACACCAGAGAAATAGAAAATATGTCATCACCAGGGATCGAACCCACGCTTTCGCGCCGTGCACTCTACCAACTTGAGCTAGGTGGCCTGCGATGTTAACATACTCTATATCTCTAGTCGCTACATTAGCTCCCAAACATCCACCGGTGGACATCGGCATCCAGCTCAACGCAATTGGAGACCAGCCTCTCTGCGCTATGTGACTTGACCAAAGTAGGAATGCTCTCCGGCCCGTCATCTATCCAAAGCCCATTAGAAATTAGAAGTTATAAATCCTCTCTTCTCGATAATACTCTTTTCTGTTCTACGTTCATCTGCATACAACACTATAAGGAGGTATTAGGCAATATGTGTTAAAGATTTATGATAGATTAAGTTAACTTTTAATTATATAATAGTATAATTCGTAGAGAGAATTCTTTTATAGGTGAGAACTCTAAACCTGTTGGAATATAAAGAGCGCCTAGCAGAAAATACTGCGCTGAGCATGGCGTTGCCACCACGTAACCAAGGCTGTTCTACCTTGTGGTTGAGTGGCGTCTTTTTAGATTACGTTGCCTTGTTAGAAGTAATTATTTCTTACTTTACCCCTATGTAGAGAAAGTTATTTAAATTAATACGGAAATTATTATTATTGCACTGATCATCTTTTAAAGTTAGTATTTATGGACTTTCAATATTAGTAAATTACAGGCTTGAATCTGGCTTGAGTTTGATGTTGGTGTTTGGTCGGAGTTAATATTAATTACCGTTTTAAAAATGTCTTGGACGTGTTTGAAAAAAGTATCCTAGAAAGTCAGAAAAATAGTCATGGAAAGTCCTGGGTTTTCAAATAGTTTTTTTTTGTGGCGACCCTGCGATGCGGACACTGGGGATTATTAGTAGTATTTCAGGTGGAAAGGAATAGGATATTGTTAATGACACTTATTTAAGATTTTCTGCACTGTCTACTATTCATCTTTTTGTCACTGTTCATATCTGTTTTGGTTTTTGTTGTAGGATCCCAGACAGCATGGGACGTGATGTCGAGAAGGCGTGCCAGTCCATCTACCCGCTGCACGATGTCTTCATCAGGAAGGTGAAATGCTTAAAGAAACCCAAAATTGACCGTAAGTATACATGGCAAATATTGTACAAGATAAGCGATTCTCATTTGAAGGGCATTCTTATCTCTGAAGACCATGCAGAATGCCTATCCAGGCTCGTGTTTTTAAGTATTTAATAAACCTTCTGTCGGATTTTATGTTCTGTTGCTTGTGTTGGTGTCAGGTTGTGCCAATTACCGATCACTCTTTTCCACTTTGCAAAAGGTTGGTATACTTTTTTGGAGAACGATCCCCTCGACGCTGTTGACTTTATCTAGAAACTCTAGTAAGAGGCCGAACTGGCTATCGACGATCCTGACATAACACCACCACCTATCCACCCACCCCCGTCAAGTCTTCGAGTAGGTCGCGCTATCAACTGAAAGAGAAGATTGTCTGATGTCTGTTCTGCATTGTTGATCGTAATTGCTGCAATGCAGGAGAGATTTTGTCGGGTAACTAACTGGATCGCGGCGGCGGGAGCTTACCTTGTCGAACAAAACTATGTCCGACAAAATTTCGTCACCAGAGAATAACTTCGTCACTTTTGTCCGACGAAAGATTTTGTCCATTTTTTATTTTGAAGAGATATATTAAGCGTAGTCTTTGCCGCGGGGCCAGGATTAGAGATCACTGCATAAGTACGTACTCAATAGAATATTTTGTCTTGGCTTATCCACCATTATACACGATTATAAACCGCAGCAGCAACAAAAATACCTTATTGGACAAAAAATGTCGGACAGAATTTTCGTCCCGTGTCCGATAAGGTATCCAACGCAGGTGATTGCTTTAATGAAACCTCGAATTATGAAGTAGCTCTGACGGTCATCGGTTGTTACATTTGCATTTCCTTACAACAATAACGTCCTTATAATTTTCGTCGCTCCTTCAACTTTCGAAGATGGTCAAAGCATCCATGGTTGGCTTACTGTTGATCTAATGTCATACGTTTCTAATAATGCTAAACAGTCATAATTTGGGTGGTCAGAAGGCGATAGAATATCTCAGAATTAGCTGTAGTGGACAATTTAATTTTTTAGAAGTTTCGGCTCAGATATCATAGGTCTCTAATACTGGCCAGGTTCTAAGCTACCTCCCCAATTTTTTAAACATTACTTCAACATCTATCCCTTAGCAGACTTTGGAACGAGCCAAACTATAAATGATGGCAAAGTAAGGATTTGGTTTACTGACTTGGTAAGATTAGTGATGATTTGGTATATAGAAAACACTACTTTAAATAGAAATAACAAGTGGATAATATGGTCCATAGTATATGGTTTCACAACTGTCCTAACAAAGTCATTTCCAACAGTAAAACAATTGAACGTTTCCTATTATAGTTATAAGCATGGCTGTTTTAGAGCAGTGGTCCGTAACTCCCCTCTTCCCGCCGACCCCTGCTATGTAAGAAGTATCTTTTGCCGACACCTTGGCGAATTGGATCATCATACAAAACGATTATGTTCTCATGTGCGCATGTGCGTATTATATGCATTTTAAGGTTTCTGCTAGAAATCTCACTTATAGGAATGGAACATTTATTACAGTTGCAGATCTGCTTCTATTTTCAAAATATTGCAGTAATTAAGTATAAAATACAACTTCTTCATAGGTTATGGGCCCTAAATTTATCCTTACCAGCTTCGTAACACCCGTAACACTCGTAACACTCTTAACAACAGCTTCGTAACACCCCAGTAACACCAGCTTCGCAACACCCCAGGATGCGAAATAGTGCTCTAGAGTGTAGCCTAAAGTCAATTTATCATACAAAATAGCTATAGAAGTTGCCTTTTGCAAGATATATACCTGGATATAAAGTGTGGTACTCATAAGCACTAAAAGCCTACAGTGTACGGAAGAGAACTGATCAGAAGCATGATGTGACAGAAGTAGGTTATAATTATGATTGTGGAAGATAATGCTACTAAGTTACTAAAGCAACTATGTGATGAGTATTGTGTAAAATTTAAGGTTATCTTGTAAAATTATATGTACATGTGTACCTCAAAGCTAACTATCAACAAACATGTCGGGATAATCAAGTGATTGTCGTTAATGCAATGCAATGAATACTTGAAAGAATAAAGATCATTTCATTTCTTAGAGGGAGCAAGCAGGAGTTGTTGGTAACCTTCTCTTGGATTATTGATGTTCTGATACATTAAAAGACTTTGGAGTTCATTTACTTAATGTCATTTTGTCAACGTTGACTTTGATTATAAACTTTCCAACTTGAAGAATGTCAACGGATTCTGAGCTTTTTCTCGCCGCGTTGAAACAAGGCCCCTCAAAAAGCCGAACAAGAAAAATTACTCCATGATAGTAAAATTTGTCAAGGGAACAGGGCAGAAAGCACTCTATACCTTAAATGAATAGGTGCTGTTGGATAAGCATTGATTAAGCGGCCATATTTTGGCTAAACACATTATTTCTTATTTTAACAACCGATGACAGCTTTTTCTTGTCTACGCCCTCCAGCAAGCTTTGAAGTTGTTTGTCCCGGAAGCTTTGAAATTTATGGTACAAGGTGAATTGCCCCCCGGAAAATTACCCCCCGATGAATTGCCCCCCATCAAATCTGATAAAAGAGCGACAACATCGAGAAATGAGATAGCAATGTCGATGTTTGAGTCGATACCAAAGACTAAATTAGGCCCTAATTACGCCTGTATTTATAGAGCACGGTGGCCAGATCATGAGTTAGGCTCACGGCGATCTGACGATTGCTCTAGCCAATAAAACCGTACGCTACCTTAGCCTGTTTGAGTCTTGTGACTCTGTGGATAACACATGATACCTGGTGGACACATGATGTGCATGCTGGATCAAGAGGTAAACATGCACAAAGTCAGGTAACTTGTTTTATGATATGTGGTATAGAGGGGCGTGATTTATAATTAATATCTGACCCTGATTTCAGTACATACATACATACATACGTACAGACATACACACATACGTGCATACGTACATGCGTACGTACATACATACATGCATACATACATACATGCAGACGTACATACATACATACATACATACATACATACATACATACATACATACATACATACATACATACATACATACATAAATCTTCACCCGTTATACCTGTTCCATACTTAAGGCACCAACTTGAATTAAGCTGATAGACCAATCGTCTTTTGCAGTGAACAGTTCCTCAAAATATTTCAGTTAATATACACACTGATGTTTTTGGAACTTGATCACTTTCTCGTACACTACCTTGTGTTGGCATCCCAACTTTCGCAAATTTTTCATCCACGAACATAAGTCTATGGGGAAGGCATTCATTTGATGCTCGTGCCTTATGAGCAACCCGTCTTGTGTTCTGGTTCTCAATGTACTGTTGAATTTCTCTGTCAGGCATATGATGAGGATTTTTACATTTGCGTGTTTCCACGCCCAGTTGATAAATTGGAGAAATTTTGGATGTCGGTTGCTTGGATTGTCTTCAATAGAAGTTAATTCCCATATGTTCTATGGTTTTCCCTAGTTTGGGTTTGAACCAATATTTTCAACTCATCCCGACCTCGAGTTTAGCTGCTACGAAACTAAAACCTCTTTGTTACTTCGCTGGTCGCTGTACTTCTTTAAGAAATATTAAAGGTAAACTCCGGGGTTACCCAAAGGTAATAAGTAACTGATCAAATGTTACATTTAGGGCGTGGCCTGTGAAAAGCGGTGTTTGAAAGGGACATATGGTCGAAATTGTGCCAAGAAATGCAAATGTGACAGAGGAACGTGCTTACATACAAATGGAAGATGTATCTGCCCGCTAGGATACACTGGGAAAAGGTTAGTATGGAAGTAATTGATCGGGTTGATAATGATGATGATAATTATGATTATGATAGTAATAATGATGATAATTATGATGATAATAATAATTACAGTTATAATGGTAATGATGATGATGATGATGATGATCGTTATGATGGTGATAATGATGGTAATAATGACAATGACGATGATAATTATGATGGTGATAATAATGATGATGATGATAATTATGATGGTGATAATAATGGTGATGATGATAATGATGATAATGATGACGATGACGATGATGATGATGATGATGATGATAATGATGATATTGATAATGATGATGATGATGATGATGATGATGATGATGATGACAATGATGATGATGATGATGACAATGATGATGATGATGATGATGATTCCAAGCACTGGTCTCAGGAACCGTCTGGAAAGGAGGTAGAAAACTGATAAAGTTGGCAGGGGTAGCATTAAAAAGGTTCAGAAGACCTTGTTTCCATAATGGTCCCTTTATAGAGGTATTAACAAAAGATTTAATCACAAAAACGAAAAGAAGAACTAAAGTCGTAAGGCTCATTAGGGGATTTCTTTACTTACTCTGATGTACCCAGCAGGGGGAACTAAAAGTAATGATATTGATTTTCTTCTCTTTGCTTGAGTGTCTTAAAATTTTTTTTCTTTTAAAACTAACAGCTAGGATCATACGAAGTTCGCAAATTAAGTGCACCATGAATTAAATATCGAACATGAAGCCGGAAGTGGGCTTTTTGGCGTGTGGTTAATTCTTTTTTTCCTCAAATTTTTAATACTTTGAATCCGTTATGTACTGGAAGGACCTCGATATCGTGTATATTTCGAAGATTTGAGGAATACGTATTACATTAATTTGAAAAACGAAAGGATTTAAACGTTTGTAGATCGCTGCAATTCATAAAAGTTTTGGTAGATTATTCCACTGAATGATGGTACCAGGGAAAAAATACTTCTATAAGTGTCAGTATTACATTGACATTGCCTGAAATTTTGACGGGTTTTAGCTCTCGAGCGATGATTGTAGTCGACAAGAAGTCGCTCGCAGATATAGCAACCAGTCCTTTAGCAAAATTTTTAGAAGACAAGTCGATGATCCGTTCTGCGACCCCTGAGTGGTCCAGAGTTATGGAGCATCAATGCCATAGGAACAGATGTGCAATTACATGACTTTACTCCTATCATAACTTAAATTGCAAAATGACCAAATACCTTATTACGTCATATTAAGCCGCGTATGTAATCAAACCGCATTTAATTAAGCCGCGCTGTAATTAAGCCGCACTTGACAAAAATGAGCATTTCAGGGGGTTTTAATTAAGCCGCAAGAGTCAACGAACAGTTTAAAAATCTATGCAAATGGGTCCAAAGGCAGTTCCTCTTCGCTCCTTGCTTTCCCTACAAAACAATTAAGCCGCGTTTTAATAAGCCGCGCCATTAATAAAGCCGCGTTTTTATTAGGCCGCATTTTTGAAGGTGCGGCCTATATAAGTACGCGGCTTAATTTGACGTATTACGGTAGACAATTTTTACTCAAATCGTCATGAGCACGACTTTAATGAAATTTAGGTATCCATATTTTTTAATTTCCCCTGTGCCAATTAAAGTAACAAATGATACTTCAAGAATTCAAGGTTTTTGTTGTGAAGGCAGTTTACCAAGTACCAGTTTTGTTTCGTCATTATACCACCTATTATAGTTCGCTGAAAGTATGCTTTGTACGGCCATATTTATTACTCCGCTATTTTTTTCCTTCATAAATATTTTCGTTCTAACATTACAAAGAATACGGTGGTATACTTGGTTCAAATACCAAGGTTTTAAATAGTTTGTTTGTTGTACAAAACAAGAATATTGGACGAAAATGCAAAAAGATTGTGTACTGAAAAGTTTTTTGCGTCTGACACTCCTCAGAGTACAATCGTCAGAATGACCAAAATGGAATTTGTGGAAGAGTATACACAACTGTATTTTGAAAGAGCCACTCAGAATTCGCACTGCCTGAATGGCTTGTATTTTTGGACCAATCAGCGTCCATTACAACAAGATTAATTGAATAGGCCTAGTGAGAAAACGAATTCTTTTTGTCTGCACTTGAAAGCAGTGCTTCCTCTAGCTACTTCCCGTCTCCCCAAGATGTGTCTTCTTTATTCAAATTTGGAGAACTTCCGTGCACTACCAGTACTTACTGTGCTGTCCTTAAAAAGAATGGTATTTGTGGTTGGGGGTGAACTACGGCAATTTCAGAGAACACGGAGAATAAACGGCTTAAAGCCGTACTGGACCGAAGTACCACTGCGGTTCAAGTATCACTGGAAGGCAAAACTATTACACGTAATAGCGAAAACATTTGTACTGAAAACATTTTTCGTCTGACAGTCCTCAAAGTACATTCGTCAGAAATGTTAAACCCAACTGTATTTAGGAAAGAGCCACTCAGAATTTGGACTGCCTGAATGGTTTGTGCTCTTGGACCAACCAGCGTCCGCTTCACGGTCTTGCACGAAAAAAGCTTTTCAGTACAAACTGTTTTCGCTATTATGAGCAATATTTTAGTTTTGTATCTCAACCTAACTATTTGAAGGTAAAACTATAAGACCGCAGTGCTACTAAGATGAACCACAGTGCCTCTTTAATGCACTGCCACTACGAAAAGCTATAACAGGATTGTAGAGTTAGAGAACTATGCTATCAAAGCAAACCTACACTATCTTGATGAACCTCTATAAAATGAACTAAAGCCCGTATCCATTCTTTACCCCACGTTTATCAGATTATAGTAAGCTAGTAAGACAAGACTTCCATCTTTATATTTGATATTCTACTACACGAAAGCAAAACTTAGACAATCAACAAAATAATGAAAAAGAGGCTAAACGGATGTATCACAAGGATGCTGCGATTGGCTCTTACTGTGTCATGGAAAGATAAATAGATGAATGAATTGTTGTATGGGAGCCTCTCATTAGTGTTTCTCATTAGAGGTATAGGAGACTGAAAGTAGAAGGTCAGTGTGGGAGACTCCTTTGTACCATAGCAGCCAGCAATTGTCCTCATGAAACCAGAAAGAAGAGCAGTACGTTATATATCGACATACTAATGAATGACGCTACCCTGACGAGTGTTGAAGAACTCAGAACAGCTATGATAGATGGAGAGCGTTGCAGAAGACGTCCAGAATCGGAATAAGTGGAAATTTGGCCAAAGCAAGTAAATATACTGGAAATATCGAAATGATCATCTGTCGAAACAACTCACCTGCAGACGAAGATCGTAGTTTCCACCACATAAAGTATTGGAATGAATTAAGATCGGTTTCCAATTTGGATTTAGTGTGTTATTGATAACCTGTTGTGATAAAAAGAGGGGAAACATGAATTTCAATTTGCATTTATGCATCTTTACGTCAGTCACGCTTACAGTTCTACACGATACAGTCCCATCGACTCTCCTACAGATTTCCTCTTATCTGAGTAAATGGAAACCCATTCTTGTAACAAAACCATCACAATCGCTTCTGGTCTCGTTTCGTCTCATCTCCTTCTTACGGGCATGAATGTTGGTTTTTTTCTTCCTCGGCATCTACACAAAAACCTGGGTTCTATTTCTATTTAAACTTGGCTCATTTTTTTATATTAGCTTGGAAGCTACCGCAATGTCCCTATCAAAATGCATGGGTATTGGTTATCATCACTGATCTCTCATAAAAGATTGGATCGAATGTTACTAGTTCAAAACGCGTGCTCAACCGTAAATCATTTGAGTGGTGTGTTACAGGCTCATTTCTGGCATGTTATCAAGCACTAAGGCTTGGAAAAGTCGAAAAAATTGGTCACGAAAAAATGTCCGTCAATTATGTTCTTTAGAGGTTTTTAATGAAGATTGATGGCCTGCAAAACTATTCCGCGTGAAATCGGAGTCTAATTCTCTTTACTTTTGTAGATATAGTAAGATAGGTAAGTTGTGTGTTACAGGCTCATTTCTATCATGTTATCAAGCACGAAGGTTGGTCACGAAAAACGGTGCGTCAATTATGTTCTTTAGAAGTTATTAATGAAGATTGATGGCCTGTAAAACTATTCCGCGTGAAATCGGAGTCTAATTCTCTTTACTTTTGTAGATATAGTAAGATAGGTAAGTTGTGTTTTACAGGCTCATTTCTATCATGTTATCAGGCACAAAGGCTCCCGATAGACGAAAATACTGGTCAGGAAAAGAAGTCCGTCTATTATCACCTTTATAGGTTTATAATGAAGATTGATGGCCTGCAAAACTATGCCGAGTGAAATTTGAGTCTTATTCTCGATAGTTTATTAGATATAGTAAGATAGGTAAGTTGTGTGTTACAGGCTCATTTCTGGCATGTTATCAAGCAGTAAGGCTTCCAAAAGCCGAAAAGTTGGTCACCAAAAGAGATCTGTCAATTAATTTCTTCAAAGGTTAATGATTATTGATGGGCCGTAAAACTCTCCCGCGAGAAATTAGAGTCTGTCTCCGTAGAGTTTAGCAGATATAGTAGGATAGGTTAGTTGTGTGTTACTGGCTCATTTCAGGGATGTTGTCAAGCAGTAAGGCTTGCAAAAGCCGAGAAGTTGGTCACGAAAAGAAGTGTCCGTCAATTATTTTATTTATAGGGTTATAATACAGTTTGATTTCCGAGCCTGTCTGATTGTAAGGGCGTTATATCTATTGAAATGTTATCCTCATTTTGAATGAAGTCCTTTGTAAGAATACGACGACTCGTGTTACAAAAAGGTAAACCGAGTAAAAGGCGTTGATTTGAAGAATACTCATTGTTAGGAAAACAATTTTAAGATGCCCAATAATTTTGCCCAATGTTACATGTTTGGAAGCCTTCTTACATTTTAATAAAGACGGACGTACGTTATGCTGATTACAATACTCTCGTTGCCTTCGTTTTTGGAAACTTTAAACTATCCACCTAACAGCTGAAAGATGCATGCAAGAAATGTGGTCTTGAAGTACATATTTCAAAGTGTAAAGTTATGAGGGACAAAAATGACTTTATTAGCATTTTCGGGCACATAGTTGAGATTGTTGACAAATTCAATTTCCTGGGAAATGTTGTTCCAAATACCTTAGATGACGTAGAAGGTAAGGTTGCATTAGCATCATCAGGTTTAGAAAAATTTAAGGAAAAGATCTGGCCGAGGAGAGACATATCTTACTGTTTCAAACCACGCCTTTTTACGCCTTGATCATCCCAATTGCCACTTATGCATGTGAGACATTGTTGCTAAAGAAAGAATACATGGACAGGCTGAGTGTTTTCAAAATGATTGTCTCAGAGAAACAGCCGGGAAATAAAGACCTGACCGCATTCGAAATGCTGATTTTTAATGAAGGTATTAAATGTTTACATTAGCATTTTACAACTACTAAAAAGAGGAAGAATGAACTAGTTTGGTCATGTTATTAGTAGGACCGCCTCTCGCGGATTATGGAAAGCATCTGTCATCAATGAGAACAGATACTACATCCATTCCTTGCCACAAGCCTGAAAAGCAGTCCGTGAGTTCTGCGCTGCGAGAGCTTCTTGAACAAACAAAGACGGCAGCGAGCTCGCATCACAAGCATCGACCCTTCCCCTTGTGCCTAGAGTTCCTACCTCGTTCTTAATATGATATAATGCCGTACAAAATAGGTTACTCCTTGGTCTCTAATATGCGTCTATTAATGTTGGATTTTTTGGATCTCGAGTATCTTCAGCCGCCGCACGCATTCCGTGTACAATTATATCACCGAGTGCAACGTTTTTTTCAACTTTCTTTCGGTACTGGACAGAAGCCGCGGTTCTTGCGTTTCCGAAAATTTATCACAATTTGAGTGTGCTTATAAGAAAGATGATTGTGATAGGAAAATATTTTGCTAAAACTTGATTCTTGCTAGAAGCGCAGCATCTGCTCGCTGAAATCGCGCCTTTCTTTATACAGTAAGTGAGCTCATTGTCTGTGGAGTGAACTATATATAGTTTATAGAAATTATGCCTTTATGAATATGCACGTACTTGCAAGCTCGATTAGGTCTTTACTTACACTAAGAAACATGACCGTTGAAAACATAAGGTTTGTTTCCTATCAAGAAATAGAATGTCTCAGGTCGTTCCAGAAGGAAAGCAGGTAAGCAAATAACAAGACAAAGTGGTGTAAACACATCTTTTTTAGACAAACTAGGTGTTTTCATTTGGTATTTACAACACTCTTACATGAAAAAGATAACTTGATAAGCGTACAATTTTGAGTAGTAAAATGCATTAAAAAGGGCACTAAATAGATCAAATATCTAAAAGTGGGTCCTCCGAGAATACGCACTTTTCCATCTCCATAATCTATGTACAATATCCGGAGATAGTATCCATACAAACGTTAAAAGCGCATAGAATGATAAAACGTATTGGGCAAAGAACAGTTACGGAAACCTGCATTGAATGGAAATGAAACAACCCACCAGTCATTGGGCTCAAACTAAAATTCAAGTCTCGTTAATTGACTTAATTAAGCTCATCACAACAATGACCCAAAGTCACTTAAAAGAAGTAATGTCAAGACAAACACAGGAGTGTCTCTGTTATTCGTGGACTTGTGCAATTGTGAAAAATTACATTTAGCTAAAGCGGCGTTTCCACAGATAAAGTAAATTGAAAATCCAGGACTTTCTTGAACTGTTTTTCGATTTTTTCAGACTGTACAACAATTTTATTTAAACTCTAGACCAACTAATTTTCAATATGATAAAAGATAGCAATATACAATTGGTAAACTCGAGACAAACCAACTTTTTAGATTTACAGAGAGCAATAATAAGTTCCGGGTCAAATTACAGAATTTGCTGGAATTTAAATTTAGAAACAGGTAAATAAACAAAGAAACGATTTGGGGAAGATCTAACATGTCAAGGTAGTGAAAGTTTATTTTAATTTGCCTGTTAAAGAAAATTAGAGTTATTATTAAATTAAAATTAAGTTTCCAGGACTTTTTTATGGTATTTAAAATAAATAGCAATCCCCGTACTTACAAGGACTTTTCAGGACCTGTGGGAACCCTGCACAAAACTAGACTAACTACATGTTAAAACTTACCTTAAATTACCGTGTTTCTCTGGAAATAATCCTAAAAATAGCATCAATTCAATTTTATATCAGATTTGGTTATATTAATACAAAAATGTCAGAGGTGGGTAAATTAAAATGAAACTGGCATTGTATAGTCTAAATTCTAGCTGGGATATGCTAAACCATTGGTTGAAAGTTGTGAGAATAGTTTGCAAATAGTTTGATGCATGTAACTTATACATAGTTGCATCATGGCAACAACTTTCTTCATCGTTTTATATTTTATTTACAGATTATGATTTTGAAGATGACAATGTCAAATACCAAGGAAAGAGGTATGCACATACAGCTGCAGAACAAAAACGACGTGATGCAATTAAGGTAAGAGGATTAGGTTCAATATTTTAAGATTTATATGAAGGTAACTATTTTTGTTAGATACCATGTCCATTTTGTTTCTAAGGATTAGTTTTCTTAAATACAATATTAGTTGGTCATACTTCATCATTAGTTTATAAAGGTAATTTTTTCTTTATTTACATAATTTATATATGTACTCATGAATATTTACTGCAATAGTAACAATAGTAACCATACAAAGTATGGCTGATAAGGTCTGCTCTGCCAGAATTGCCCAGTTATCTCTCTGGCTGTTTTTGGTGGTGAGAGAATTTTTTCTGCACAGGGGGAGATCAGTTGGGTACTTCATATAGGATTTTTAAAAAACAACTCATATGTATAAGTGTGTAGGTACCATTAAACTTCAATTTTCATAGCAAGCCTCCAGAACGAAGAGCAAGTAGCACTATTTCTGCTGTTACTCATAAGGAATCAAATTTGATGTCATATGGGAGCATTGATTTCCAAATAACTTGCCTTGCCAGTATGTTATTTTATATGACTTACTGACTTAGTTGCATAACCCTCCAAGGGCCTTTGCACATTCCTTCTTAACATATATAGTCCTTGCAGCTGACACAATCCATGGTTTTCTTTTCAGCTGTGAGAACGGGGATCCCCAGGTCTTCCTGTACTTGATACACCCAATGCGTGTTGGGCCTTCCTTGTCTCCTTTTCCCTTTAAAATATTCTTTGTAAGCTCTTTTGCGATAGCTGCTGTTGTCCCATCTGATTACATGTCCGAACCAGCTGAGTCGTCTTTTTTTCACTATACTCGGAATGTTATCTTTAAAACCAAGAATCTTTCATATATCCGCCAATCGGCACTTGTCCGTTCTCATCTTTCCCACCATTGACCTCAGGCAATCATTTTTAAAAACAGCTAGTTTGCGAGCATCATCTGCTTTCAGGGTCCAGGTCTCTGAGCCGTAGAGTGCTATTGGCACAATTAACGTAGCATGACTTTATATGTATATAAGTTGTCTCAAATGCTTAGATATTATGACATTCTTTTGCTATTTTATAGTGAGCGTGGTATTTTATTTTTTACACTTATTCTAGAGAGGGTACAATTACCTGATGAATGTTGTCCCAGGATGCAGCCAACAGGAACCAGCGTCAGGTGCACAGCAAAAAGTCAGCAGGGCTCAAGTTTTAAATAAATGTAGGTATATTATACTTGCCTTAAATTGTTTTAATTTTTTTGTCAAGCTTTGTTGTAATTTCTTAATGTTCATATATGGTATCTAGGTACACACCAGTAAGAACGTTAAGGTCAGAGAATTTGCATCTACTAAATGTCCCAAGATCAAAAACACTAAACTAACATAATTCTTTATCTACTAAAATAGCTAAATTGAAATAATCAAATTAGCTAGACTAAATTCCTATGTATTTGACTAAACTAGCTAAACTAAATTAACTAATTAATTATGTATCTAACTAATGCATCTAACTAAACTAGGTAAACTATACTCACTAATTTATTATACATACCATCTTCGTGTGTAGCTACCGAGACCTTTTATCTTGGTCATGGTCTCTGTGTTGGCATAGTTGACGATTCCCCTTCGACCTTGCGATGGTAACGACGACTGGTTCATGTTAACAAACCTTTGAAGTTGATGAGCCCAACGTTATGAAAATAGTGACTTGATGTTGCCAGCTTGCTCTCCATGTGAATACATTACACCAGAGCAAAACTTGAATACGTCTATCATTGAGTTCTTCTCACGTTATCTTCTTGTTTCAGGTTTTCGCCAAGAGCTGCGAAGGCTCAAGTATTTACACCTGTGAAAAATGGTCCCGCGCCTTGCTGCCAGCATATTGATCTACCGACGGCAGTATTCCCGATGTTGTACCAACTTGGGCCGTATCTCGCTTCTGATCCTGTGCTTTTGGTGAAGGTGACACGAGTATCAAAGAACTTCATGAAAGAAGTAAGAGCTTTGAGTGCTTTTAGAAGGTGCTGATGGGCACAGCGTATCCTGGGCCTTTTGGCAAGAAATGGATGTAGTATCTGTTCTCATTGATGACAGATTCTTCCATAAGCTACGAGAGACGGCCCTGCTGGGCGCGAGGCTGCCTCGTCGTTTGCTTCTCTGCCCAGTAACTCAAATTAAGGGGCGTTGCCCTTTGTTTATTGGTTAGCCTTCTTTAGTGTTTTTTCTGTTTATTTAGGGTAGTTTCAATATCGGGCCAACTGCTCATCAGGGGTCTTTGATTGAGAGATTGCTTATGGTCGCAGCTTATTGTACAAATAACTACGTCGGAAGAAAATTGATTCACAAAGTGTGATGAAAACTATACTTACACAAAAGAACTTTTAAGGAATACTCGTATCGATTGTATTTTGTACTGTTGACATAATTATTTCTTTCTAGCGACCATCTTATCCTTCAACAAGTTGAAGACATGGTAAGGTCTGTAGTAAATGTATTTGGCATGACGAAGCGTGAATTCTTCCCACGTTTGAAGTTACATTATTGCTTAAAAATCCGGAGATGTGTGGTAATGGGTAATACATTTTGAAAAGGCTTGTTATCACAACTAAGAATTATGAAGTTGTGGAAGCTTCCGAAGTCATGGAACCAGCCCTTATTTTTAGTGTTTAAAAATAGTCTAGTGGCCAGGGTTATTTCCGCCTGCGCCCATTTGTTAAAATAGTGTTGCTGACACCACTCCACCAACTAAGAGCTTCCTCGTTCTAACCAGGGCTCAATAGCACATAGACTCCCATTCCAGTTGTTGGAGTTTTCTTTCATGCCTTTTTCAGAGCCTTAAACTCTACGAACGCACAGTTTTATCGAAATGTCATTCTTTCTGTCCTTGTAGTATAACCAAGCTTCGGAGATCCTCAAAGGAAAGCTGGTAAGATTTTAAGTTTTGATGCAGCTTTTGTAGGCTTAATCGTGCTTCATCTCTGTCCTCGCCCCATCGCCCGTTGTTCCTCTTCCCTTCGCACCTGTCCATCTCAGCTTCCTTCTCCTCCATTTTCATTGATGATCGTTATCAAACTACCTACAACAAAAGGAAGAACAAACAATCAATTACACCGCCACACAAAGAAAAAGATAATCCTTCACTTTGGATTTGTTCAGACTTTCTTGCTCAATACTATTATCCATATTTCATAGTATGCAGACTACACCCATCCTTTTGCAAAGCAGATAATAAAAACTTTGATGCCTTTCAAAGCTATAATTAAAAGTTACTAAAATTCACAATGGTAAAAATCGTTTTTAATTGAAATTACATTTTAGAATCATGAGCTTTAGGTTTCTTATCAACCAGGGTTTTTAGTGGTTTTTGTGTAGAATGTAATGCTACATACCCCTAGAAGATGCTGGAAATAATCATCTTGTTCAAAATTTCTCAGGGTGTGTAGAGATGCCTTCAACCAGTTAGGCTATCCGATTCTACAAGTAGCTTCTTTGGGTTTTAATAGAGAAATATTTTACATGATGAAACGTAACTAGCAAAGCCCCTAAATCCCATACGGAATTAGGTTATTTCTGTAGTAATAAACTAGTATAATGGTAGGGAGACACTCAGCCTAACTTTGGTCTGCGAAGCCAGGCGGGGAAAGGGAATGGGGGGGGGGGGGCTTAGAGAAAAGTGAACAAATATCTCTTTGTAACTACAATTCAAAAATCATGTTTTTCCAGTTGAAAAGTATCTCTACAGAATTCTATGGCAATGAACAAATCGAAACGTATTCCTACTACCTAGTTCACACCTAATCTGAGTTAATATTTTCATTACAGGAATTTCAAGAAGTTCTAAATATTTCTAAGTATTGAGGGAGCATTGGCTCCAAATACCATACGTTGTTACGACATGCAGGTACCAATTTGTTATCAAGGCAAGCAACAACAACCTCAGAGAAAATGTACTTTGACGGAATGACTAAATTGCAACATTTTTGTAGTAAGTAAGAGGGCATTCTGCATCTGCATTCTGCAAAGGTTCTATTCAGAGGCACTAGTCTTACGTATCCAACATTAATTAGTCAAACTAAAAACAATTGGCTGTTAGGAAGAGGTTCATAAAATTGAAAATTATCTCTTGTAGACCTCCAGCTTATATCATTACCATTTCTTTTTTATCAAAATTTAACTCTTTATACTCTTGGGTGCCTAATAGAAGGGGGGTTGGAATCAACGGGGATAGGAAAAAATGCCCAAAACTTAATAAACAGGAGGGGTTGAAAAGACAAATATTGCAATAGACGGGGGGAGGGGGGCTGGACGAAAAGTGTAAAAAGGAAGTCAGAAATTAATGTTTAGAATCTAAAATGTGGTAGTCTCCTACATGCCTTCCAAGATTTTAAAAATGTGTCTCTTACCTCCTGCTCAATGACAGTGTTATTGGTAACATCCGTAATGTGACTCTCCACAGTACTTCCAGCCTCGTTAAAGGCCACTCTCATCTTTCTAATGTGTGGTTTTCATAATTTAATAAATATATTTTCTACTTGCCCGACAAAGTACCTAATCAAAAAACTGTAATGGGAGGGGGGGATTATGTAAAATTTAGTAGGCGGGCAGGGAGGTGGTATAGGAATGTCTACGGTGGAAAATAATTTGAATAATCAGCAAGCGGGGACGTCTATGAGGCAGCAAGAGTATCAAGAAGGTTTTATATATGTTAAATCACAGAATAGAGTTATCAGACTTTAAAATTGTCATGGTATCACTAATCACAACTGTTTGTATCCATTCTGGGTGTTATCTAATCAAATTCTGGTTCACGAATCAAATCTTATTTACCACTCGCCATTATAACCCAAGTTATAAGGACTATTCTATGATAGCTGGTCTTATCCATGACGAAGATTTGTTTAAGATTTATTGACGTTTACACAGGTCATTTAGAATCTGCTTCTGCGAAGATAGTTTCATTTGCAATCTCGTACATGAAGGGGTGTGGCTGAGTAGTTACGGTATAGAGAGGCTCGAGCCCCTACCGTTCTCTAATATCCTTTAGCATAATATAAACTTCTTTGTGCTTCACCATACCAAGGTGTAAAATTGGGACGTGGCTGTGATACCAAGAAACACGTAAGCGCCATGTGCGGCTGCTGCAGGCCATACTAATCCTCAACATATTTCACAATCCAAGGTTTATGAGATTTAGAAGTCGGAGACCAGGTCGTTTTGTAGCATCCTTGAGCATATTGATGGATAAATATATTTGTGCTGTATTGTACCAAGGTGTTAAGTTGGAACATGACTGTGATTGCCAAAAAACCCGTAAGCGCTGTGTGGGGCTGCTGTGTATCTACACTTCCCGGGGTGTGGATCAGAAAATACTACTAACAGCGGACTTGAGCTGCGGGATAAGTTGTAACTAGCTTTTTGATGTGCGTAGGGTGAAAAAGGCATTACATATAGGTAACGAACTTTTTTTTACTTACTGCCTTTTTTGCTTTGTTCTCCAGATATCAACGAATGTAAGGTAAACAACAGTGGATGCAATGATGTTTGCACAAACACAGCAGGGAGTTTCAAATGCACATGCAAACCGGGTTTGGAGATCAACGAACGGCACACATGCGTCGGTAAATGATGTTTTTAAAAGTTATTTGCGTTAAATTGACACTCGATAGTGAAAACTAGCACTTTTTGTTTCAAGCACAAAGGATTCATGCGACAAAAGAGATTGGGTTGATATTGTAAGGTTTTGATGAAACTCTTGTAACTTTCAAGGAGCTTTGGACTGATAGACGGGCGTGATGTCAGTCCCTCCTTCGTTAAGTCACATGGCGCATAAAATATTCAATTGCGTTGAGCTGGATATCGATTTCCATCGGTGAATGATAAGTGACCTAATGTGGCGACTGTCGGTCATTTGGCTAGAATCATGTGTTGTATCTCCTTCTCATTGATGACACATTGATGGCCGGTTCTTTCCATGGTCCGTGAGAGGCGGTCCTACTGGGCGGTTGAGCCTGCTTCATGGCTTGCTTCTCTGACCGGTAGCCAAAATTAAGGGCGTCGCCCTTGGACGCCCCAGCTGCCCTTTATTTATTATTTAGCCTGTTTGGTTGTTTTTCTGTTTATTTAGGGTAGTTTCAATGTCAGGCCCACTGCTCATCAGGGGTCTTTGATTGAGAGACTGCTAATGTGGCGACTAGAGAAATAGAATGTGCAAATCTCTTTAGTTCGAAATACACTTCCCCAAACTTTTTTCGCAAATTGCAGATATTGACGAATGTGAATTAAACACAGACGGATGTGAGCAACGTTGCCAGAACACCCTCGGTAGCTTCAAATGCATTTGTGATGATGGATACAAACTTGGAGAGGACAAAAAGAAATGTGTTCGTAAGTATTGAGTGGATGAGCTAGTCACATATGGCAGGTGTAAAGCTCCCCTGGATAGATTGGCCGAGCTTTGTAGTTTGTTTACAGGTTAGGAGAGGGGAGGGTAAAAGAATTACATTTCACTGAATTTAAAAGGAAAGTACCAATTACCACAAGTGTCGCAATAGAAAAGCACTTCAACGTGAACTGGCGTCATACTTTGAAAAGGTGGAGGAACTGTAGACTTGGTTATTCTTCCGGGATAGCTACACTCTTGTAGCAAATGTAAACTCTGCAAAGAGCATCGAATGACACTGGCAAATAAATTCAATTTTAATCCTTATACAAGTAAAAGCTTGGCCTTCATTGCTTTGAATGTAAGAGTAATTAAAAATTGATACACCTTACTCGAAAAGCCAGCGGGAGAAAGTTAGTGTATGAGCAAGGTGGAAAGGAAGGAAGGTCCTAGGGAAAGAGGGAAGGAAGGAACGCAGAAAAGGAGGAAGGACATGAGGAATGGATGGCAGGCAGGAACGAATGAAGGAACGAACGAAGGAACGAAGGAACGAAGGAAAGAAAGAAGGAAGGAACGAAGGGAGGAAGGAAGGAAAGAAGGGAGGGAGGAAGGAAGGACGGGGGAAGAAAGGCCGAAAGTATAAGAGAAAGGAAGAAAGAAAAGCAGGAAAGTAATTAAAGGAAATATGAAAATAGGCGACAAGGAGGGAGGAAGGAAGGTCAGAAGTAAGATGGAGACGACAGAACGAAACAAGAAAAAATGAAAACAAAGAAGGTAGCGAGCTAGGGAGGAGTCTTAATCAAATGCTGATAGCGGGGCCATTGAAATCCAATTCATACACCTTACAGTATTTCATAAGTCAAGCTCCCTAACTACAAAAAACCCTAATAAATCAAACAATAGATTAAACGATTGATCAATTTGGTTGTGAGCTTATCAATTAAATCCAGTGTGTATAACTCCAAAAAGGCACCAATGAATTAATTGGTCAAGTAACGAACATATCAATCACTTTGTTAACAAGCCACTGAGCCGGTCATTGTTTCGTAAAGCTATACCTTGCATTAACGGTAGGCTGTTGATATGTTTATTTGCAAACTAATTGAGTTCACATTTTTCTTCTTTCTATTATTGCACCTTCAGCCTATTATGTGACCTTGATAATTCTTTTTTAGGACCTCTGCTTACTCTTCTGTCCGTCCGTTCGCCAGAAATGATCTTCAATGGACTCAATCACATCATTAAAGTTGTTCAGACGCAACCCACATTATTTAGTAAGGACTTCAAATCATTCTTTTTGAGGTAAGCCTTATAGGAGATCGTTCTTGTTTGCATATTTTGTCTATGTTAGCGTATCGGTAGGTACTGTACTACTAAGGGCAAAGGAAGCTAGGCAGACCCCCTCCCATTCTGTTAAAGCAAAATTTCCGATAGCATCTAATCTGCCATCAGCTTAAATACTGACACCAGTCGATTTGACCTTTTGCTTTTTTATTTGCGATAGAAGTATTTATAAGTTTGTAAACAAGCTTTAAAATGACGATAAGTATTTTAATGTGCCCATTTGGCTATGGAGAGCTTCTCAAAATAAGGAGGAGTTGAAGCAGGGCACAGGACTTCAAGGGCTCATTTTCAGGAGGGAGGATTTTAACGTCGGGTTTGAATATTCCTTTGTGAGATTCAGTTGAAGGAAAGTAAAGTTTTCCTCAAAAATTGGACATTTGACCCAAAACCTTGGCCGGTCTCTTTCAATATCTGAAGCTATGTTTGCGGAAACGTTCGGTCAATAACTACTTTACCCTAATTTACAATTAAACTCATCCATAGCATGTGTTCTTGGTCTAAATAATTTCTTAATATGGCGGAGTCAATAATAATAATAATAATAATAATAATAATTATAATAATTATATGTCGGATTTCTAAGAGGGGTCGAAATAACAAATTTTCATGACCTTAAAAAGATACTTGAGACAAAAGAAAGCAAATCCCGGTCTTGATATATTTCCACTTCTCTAGTATTTTTAACACTTTTCATTTCTAATAATTCTTTCTTAATAATGGATGTTATCATATCCAGGGTTTCTACGATTCCTGCTCTCATACGAATATTTAGTCATTTTATGTCTATTCATATTCGTATGTATCTCAGTGATCACAAAAAAAGTTTGAATGATATTATATTTCTGACTTACTTGGTTTGTTCCGCCGTTGACGACTTGTCGCTGTCCTTGGAAGACTAAAACAGATGTTTTTAATACATAAAACATTGTAAAGAAGTTCATTTAAATACCAAATAGCACGAAATTAACAGATCCTTATTAGAAACTATGCCAGTAGAAATTCGCTAATTTGATTTCTATCCCGTCTTCCATGGCCATGAGAAAGTTTGACTTGAAATTCTTTGAGCAAGTGACTAATGATAGAAATCTATTGAAAACTGGTAGCAAATTGACCCTTTTTGGTATGCAATATTGCAGCATTTCTGCTGCTTTCCAAATGTATCTTAAAGGAGAAAAAAGTTCTTTACAATGCCTGTATAAATGCGTGCAATTTGTATAAAGGGTGTCGTAAGAAATTGAATCTCTTGTCTCCAAGATGTCTGGTTGACAACGTAGACTATTCTAGCGTTGTACTTGTTCTTGTGTCACGGCGCTTGGCATAATTCCGAATAGCCCATAAATCACACGTTAGTAAGCTTTAAAAATTGGTCAGGAGACCCAACCAACGTATGATAGTATCATACATACAATCGGGATTGTTTTACCTGTGGTTTACATTCTTTAAAGTTAGGAAAGGCTCATGAGCTTTGTTACTACCTTTTTCCAAACCGTACAGTATGCTCTATTTTTATTTCCACTTGTCGCCTCGCCGTCGATTTTAAAGTTCAGTGTCATTGCCCCAGCGCAACGTAGTTTTGGGCTCAGACAATTTGCCAATTTCAATGATGCCTTGCAACCTAGGACATTACTGGAAATCTTCTCTCAAGCCAACCATTTTCGAACACTTGCCCTCACTCTGTGCAACACTCTCAGCAATTTTATGAATCTGGATTTACGTTCTTAGAATCTGCCTCTTCTGAGTTTACTCTCCCTCTCAAAGAAAGGCTTTTTCTTCCAAAATTCAGTGCGACTTTGACAGCAAAAACTGACTCAACTCCCTGTCGCCGTTTCTAATTTGAGGCACATCAATTTGTTATTTGTTATTACATAGTTTGTTTAGTAAGGCAAATTGGTCAATCAATAGCCTGGCTATTTCAAGTTTGTTACATCCTGAGGATTGGCATGTTTTGATAGGCATGATTTAAAGTTTAAAAGGGCGTATCTCAACGATTACTCAAGGTATTGTTCTTACATTTTGACACAGCAGCAGTACTGAACGGGTTTAAATACACTTAAGATTCCTCTGTAGATGCCGGCACCAAACGCATCTTCTTTCTTTTCCATTGTCTTGGATTGGTCCAACTTTTAGCAAAGTAAAAGAGAATGGATAGTATAAAATAGTGCTTCCAAAATGGGCAGTACCGCCCTGGGGGATGGGGGTCGCTGCGACATTGAAGGGTTCGATGGGTGAGGACGGGTGATATGAGCTAGATTATTTGATCACTTTCTATTTTGTGTGTTAATTGCAAACGTTTCCCTCTAGTATTACATCATGTACGGATTTCAATTTGCTACTCTCCAATACGAAGCTGAAGCACACAATTGTTCAGTATAAGTGTCTGGCGGGTTGCTAAGGATGTGTCTCGGCGCCAATGGGCGATGGCATCGAATTTTTGGCAACCACCAAGACACGACTTTAAATTGAGTGGGGTCGTCCTTAACTTCCAGATTAGAAAAGACTGGATTTTTACCGGTTTTTACGTTATTTGAGGAAACAAGTGCATGTTATACTTTCGACAAAAAGAACGTTTTCTTCAACTATTTTTCTAAAAGAAAACACCCCAAATACACCACAATGACTTTTTCTCTTTCGAACAAAATTTCGTATAAAAACCATATTGTGTATTGGACTCTGGTTTGCCAAAATTAATAAACGGGGGTTTTAATTACAGCCGGGGTGGTAAAAGTATTTGAAAAGTAATAAACGGTCTCCCTTTTGTATTAGGCACCCGAGAGTACTTCTTTGCGTTTCTTGATTTCATCATCATCAAAATACACTTTTAGTCATCATTATTGCCTTTTGAGAATCGCCAGTGTACGCCGGGCTCTTAATGAGTACTTTTGTAAGTTATGAAGGAATATAGGCCCACTTTTTTGTTCTGTCGTTGCTGAGGACAAACGAGGTTCTGCGTTAGGAACTATACAGGTAATGTCTTCAAAAATTGCTCATTTTCAAAGATCTCCACCTTCCTTGTCAAAAAGATAATATTGTATTATCGATAACAGTAGACTAATTACCTTCTCTCCCCCTGCCCCCTCCTTCCATCCTACAATTTACCGACTTCATCAATGTATGCTTCGCTACCGCATCCCTGGCTGTCGATGATCGCCTTATTGGCTACCGAGCACTGAGTGCCAAGGAGAAATCCATTGTTGGCAGGTGTTGGTATATGACGAAGGGCGAACGTCTTTAGGTTTCAAAGATTAACCCCCCACTTAGCCAACTTGGGATACAATCACTGCGGTCCATAAAGAGGATTGACTACACTCATCTTACCCGGGGAAGAACCTTCTTCTCTCTTTCTGTCATGTGCTAAAAGGAAGTTTTTAACATATCATGCCATCACTATAATTTTCTTTGCCTCTTGCAGAAGATGGTTACTTGCGAGAATTTATAGACACAACAAAAGGTTTGAGTCCAGACGAAAGAGCGAAGGTCTTGGAAACAAGTGAGGTTAGCTTACAGCGTTTCATTATCCCGTATTCTTAATCACAAGCTTTTACTTTTACAGTTATGTTTACGCCCTTAAGCCTGGTTCTCATACAAGTAAAACCCATCGACAGACATGTGTCTGTCATGTTAAAGGCAGGTTTACTTGCATGCGAACGCTACTACTTGGCTGTGAAAGTTAAAATTTGATTGACATATGCCAAATTTCAAAGAGATATACATTTACAAACAGCCCCCGACCTCGTACGCTAATGCCAATACTGAAAATGTGTCAAATGTCGTCATTAGTGACATAAGATTGCGAAGTCTCAAATTGGGGGGATGGGGGTTGAGGGGGTGAGGTGGCTTTAAAAGGCGTCACCCACGAGCAGAATGGAATCTAAAAAAAACCCGAGCAGACACTCGACAAGGTTGAACGGGGGAAAATGATAAAATGCAGGAACTTAAGCTCAATTTCGGGTCTTGAACAATTTCAAGCAACAACCAATCAGTGGATACAATTTGATGCCATAGCTCAAATGAGAAATAACAGAGTGCGAAAATTTCCGGAGGCTACAGTGGACAACAAAGGATGGTACGAAAACACGAGAAACCAGAACATGCTTTTGTTTTAGGGACGTCAAAGGTGGATATGTCAGTTTTGTTAAAAATCTCAAAACACATTACATTTAATTAAGAAGGGGTATAATCAAAAGAAGATCTTGTCTGATAAGGAAGCATTTGCTTAAGAAGGAATACCAGAAAGAGCAAAGAGTATTTAGTCCTTTCTTTTTAAATATAGGAGACAATACCTATTTCAAGAGCTGTATTGGATATTTCTTAACGGATACGTGTGGCTAGCTACCGGTCTGATACATAGGGACTTACCTGAAATAGGAGACAGGGCAGCCGATCTAGCCATGACGTACATGACCGGCGTTGACAGATTTCAGTAAAGGCCATACGATAATCTGTGAAATCACCAGAATTGCCTCTAAAAGCGCCGGCTTTGAAAAAAACGAAAATTGCAAACAGTTATCTACTAGATATGTACTAAATATTATGCTTATCTACAGTACTAGTGGAAGAGAACAAATCATCACTTACCCTCCAAAGCACATTTGGACTTATCTTATGCTCACACATCAAAGGTCGCTCCGCATATAATCTTTACAGACCAAGAGCGACCAAGAGTATGGGAAACAGTAATCTGACATTAATGGCTCCATATGTGAGGTCCTGACTTCCAAAAATCCTGAAAAGCTGGCAACGGTTTATTCCAGGGGTAAATTATTGACACTAAATAGACACGATGAAAACCTGTCAATAAACTAGTTTTGCAAAAAGGCAGAATTCCTCTTTACTCAGACAGGAAGATATTTGCCACTACCACTCAAGTAGCGCACGTTTGTCTAGAAACTAGACACGCTCTAGTGAGTCAAATTGTTCTAATTCCTTTTTGCTTAGGGCAGAGGAACCATAGAAATAGTCAGTACTTAAACTGTTCAAAGCTGTGATGGATAGAATAATTACAAACGTAATCATATCCCTTCGGTAAACTTAAAGAACCTATTACATTTTTGGTAGGCATCACAATGCCATTATACTTTTCAGGTACATGAACGTGCATTGGCCTTGTATTGAAAAGAAACCAGACGTCATTATATCACAGAGTGTTTGAAATACCTATCATTATATTTGGTGACAAAAAAATTAAGCGTGGAGCTTATGAATAAAATTGCACTTATGCTCGTTTTAAGTACTATTTTTTAATTTTCATGCTGTTATATTATGCAAATTTCCATGATTAGATATACGCAACCATAGAACTTCAACCTATGGAATGGCAACTCAGCTAAATCGGAAACGTATGTTGTGTTAGCCTCGTTATCGAAAACTAAAGTGTAACATGAAGAGTCTAAGAGCAGCCCTTACTTGAAGGAGGAGTAAAGTGTTGAAAGGGTTTGCTGTTGACTGGTCCCTTGAGTTGAACAATAAGCGATAAATGATAGAAACAATGTCTTTCTAAGTCGACACTGTACAATGTTAGACATAGAATATTGATGTTTGTAAGTTACGGCGCAAACTCGAGATTAGGTTTTGATCCGTACATTTGCACCACCATTGTTTACTTTTAGAAGTGAATTTAAAATGATTCTATTTCTCCAAGACTGTTACGTGGTTGAATTTGATTCTCTTTATTATTTGCTTGAGGCACCTGTCGCGCTGACAGCGCCGTTGCGAAGATACGAGGATGTAAAATAGCCAAAATTTCTTAATAATAAGGTGTAATGTGAACAGAATCTGCCGTGACTCTATCTGCCGATTTGAGGAAGTCTCATGACTTAAAGTAACTGCTATAAAAGTAATTATTCCAAAGATAATTTCGCTAACACCTATCTGGAAGTTGTAGGCGTGTGTTTCTCAACTTTAAAGAGGGAGGGAGGAGTTCGAAGTTAATTACTCATGTTAAAGCGACCTGTCTTCGGTACATTTACCCAGATATACCCCTTCAATCGACTCCAGTTCGTGGTACTGTAACTGTAATCTGCAATAGGAAGATTAACCTCTATTAAATTTCGATGGTTTAAGGAATGTTTTCCGTTTCGTCGAAAAATCTGATCCTCCAATATGTTAGTAGCGTCTTGTTAAGGTACAGCTAGCTCGTGTTAGGGAGCTTACACACCAAAGTGGCACGTCGCAAATAACCCTCGAAAATGTGCTTTCAGACTGAAGTGGCAAATGCCATCTCGCATGTTTGAAAAATACCTGCTCAGTAAAAAGATGTATTCCTCCGACGAAGACAATGTTATTGCTCTTATGGGTCTGATAGTTAGTGGGAGAAACGTAAAAGGAGATGGTGGGTACATCTCATATCAAACAGGGAATGTTGACTAGCACAGCACTTTTAGAGTCTGAAAGGGCCTTAAACTACATCCAAAAGATGTCCTTCGTGATTTAGCGGCCATTGTAAAGTCTTACTTACAGAGGCAGGATACTAATACCGCGGATGCATGAGGGGTAAAGAACGACCGGTACTCTTTCTAAGGTAATACGTTGTTGTACTGCATATATTCTTCAAGTAGAAAAGACGTATTATAACCTAGGTCTGCTCGGAAGTTGCTATTTCATTGCATCATTTTGCAGTTGTTTATCGCATAGAGTAGCCGAGACCATTTGAACGGCGAGTGATATTTCGTGAGCATACCAAAATTGAATTTAAAACATACATCAACTGAGTAAATAACAATATCATTTATTTAAATAGAAACTGTAATTCATAAAAAGAATGTTCATCGAGGGAAGAGACAATTGTTCTGTATTCGTTTCTCTAACTAGAGAACTTTAGCCTGAGTCGATAATCTACGGCCTAAAAAAACACACTGGACTTGCCCATGGTTCCATGAAAGTGTTGACAGTTGAGTACCCTTCCATACAAAGAGAAACAGCTAAGGGAGCCTTTACCCTAGTCCTCACATGCCAAGCTGATCATGTAATGTGAACAAAGACTATCCTAATTGGCAGAGAAGCAACTGTGCGACGTGGCACGATTTTGAAAAATGGTCAGGTCCGACGGGTTTTAAATATCTTAAAGTAGCCACTTAAGGAAATGCAGTGTCCAATGATGATAGACTTAGGGTCTAAACGGCTGTGTCTACAATAGTGGATGTTTAAATTAGCACTTAGAAATTAAAAATATATTGAACACCTCAATAATTAACTAAAGTGTTTACTTTTCATACAGAGAGTGGTTATATAACACCTTGAAAATATACGACGTATCTTCGGATATGTACCGTTACGTACGATTACTAGGGTGATCGAGCTGGGTGTAAAGGAAGCTTAAAATTTATTATTGTTCACAATGTGGACTGACGAAGATGTATATTGCCGTAAGGCATTGAGGTGTTAACCGTTGAGAATTAGATATTTATTCGAAAGCCACAAGGGAAATCAAAGGACCACTTTGAGATATGGTGAATAACAACGGGTTTAAATTAATAAGCTGTCTATTTACTGTGTGTTTGTTTCTATTGTACTTAATGTCATACCTGTAGACAAAGTCAAGGCTATCTATGTTAGCACCAGCATCAAGTAGTCGTACACAGCATCGCAGACTATTATACATCGCTGCAATATGAAGTGGAGTTCTCCCAACCTGTAGGAACAATTACGTAAGTAAGATAACCGGAAATAACAGGGAAAAAATCAAAGTAATTGATAATTGACTGAGCTGATTTCAAATTATGTGTATTGGTTTCATTCTTGAAACTGGCAACATTTGTAAATAAGAGAGGTAAATAAAGGAATAATTATTGCTGAATAGAAAGCAAAATTTTATTCGTATAGATTACTGTATCTGCATCTTAAAGGGGCAAATTTCAATAAAAGAAGAATCGTCCAGAAGAAGAAGAAGAGGGAGAAGGAAAAAGAAAGAAGGTGAAGAGGAAGGCAGCTAGAGTAAATATAAGGAACAGGTAGGGCATTTAAAGATAGCTAAAGAAAGAGCAAAGACAAAGCAAGAGATAAGGAAGAAAGTAAACAAGAGAAGAAGGGGGAGGAGAAGTGGAATAGGGAACTGAAGTGCTAGATCTTTTCTGTATCGGGTTACCGTCTTAAGGACGATGTTTAAGCAATTTGGTACGAAGATTATACAGTGCCTTCTTTGAAGAACATTCCGTTTCTTAGAGTATTTCTCTATCACTTAACTTTTCTGTTCTATATTAACCTTATTTTTATTTTCTGTGCTAGAACAACTCTTTATACCATCTCCATGACAAATGAGAACAACGAAATGTGATAAACGTGGAAACAAAAGAACTGCTTTACATAAAAGCTGTATAGACAATTCAACAGTCACTGGAAATGTTTGCCTATATCCTCATTAAACAAATGAATAAATAAATAAATACATAAACACATAAATAATCCAATTCAATCCATTACATATAGTCGGTCCTTATCGATCTGTCATGGTTGCCTACATTTATTCAATCTTCTTTCCCGTTCTTTTTTGTCCTCTACCTACTCCATTTTGAGACAAACCTTTGTATCATCGTCCCACATCTTTTCGCTATATTTCATCGGTGGGTTGCCTCTATATCCTCATTTTCCTCAAGCATCATTGCTCCCTTCATTCTATCATCGTTTTCCCTCTCTAATACATACAATAGCAGCTCCAATAGTTCTCTCTCACACACACAACATTAGCAATACGTTAACGAATCTGTAAACTAATCAATACAGGGAGTTTGACATTTTATTTTGTCTCTATTTCATAAAAATATCAGCACAGCATCTAGAACAATGACTAGTGAATGTTTTGTTAATATTTTATTGCCTCCAATATACATCTTTCAATCCTGGAACTACAAAATCGTTGTCAGGTTTCTGTTAGTGGGTTTTGAACTTTGTACTCACTAGAACCTCCGAAGTTCAACAATTTTATACCACATTTGTTGGTTATCGTCAAAACTTGCTATATATTCGATCTATATAAAGTTGTATATGTATTATTTTGATGAGTTATCGATTAGAAAATTGTTACAGTCCATTGTCTTTACCTCCGAGATTTAAGCTTCGCTGCTCGTTAAAAACTCTAATCTTCTCAACAAAAACAAACCCGGTCTATATGTATAGAACCAGAAATACAAAACTCTAATCAAAATAAGAATAATAGAACGAGTACGAGCAAACTTCTATTTGTCATGCTGGAAAGCAATATCACTTACCAATTAAAGCGTTTGTTTTGGACGCAGTCAAAATCGAACGCCATCCTTGTGACTTTTAACTCTTGATCCAAAATTCATCCCATATCGCTGAAGAGAAAAGAAATCATACTGACTGTCCTTCGGAAAACTTTACTAGTAATTTCACTTTCAATTTGCACGAGAAATCCAAACTCATGGCACGTGCAATTTTGGACACGCTTTTTATAATCACAAGTTTTGAAATATGTAACCACGTGCATAAATGGTTAAGCTGAATTGTTGCCATGGGAACGATTTCGAATCCAGGTCTTCAAGGAACGATTGCAAATTATCAATGAAAATGTCAAGTCAAAGGATGAAAAAAGGGAATGTTGAAAAAATGTAATGATAGAAAAATTAAATATTGGAGAAATGAAAAGGTTCAAACATCAGATGTTGGAAAAACGGAATGGTGCGAAATAGAATGTTAAAAAGAAGGAAGAATTAAAAGCTATTAGAGTAATGGAAGATAGAACGATGGAAACGTTAAAAATGAAGCAGATTGGTAACCGAGATACATGGATTTGCATGGAAAGCTTCCAATAAACTATAAAAGTTTGTCGAGTTCAAAACTTATAAAAAAAATTTAGCGAAACCTGTAAAATTAGCAATTTGGACTGTTTGAAATTTGTATAGTGAACAATTGTAAAATTGTAACAATGGGAAAATGAAATAATGACAGACTAGAATTCTGTGAAAATGGAATAACAAATGAGAACGCAGATTTTAAATTACGTGATTGAAATGAAATAGGTGAAATGGTTAAAAAATCGAGACTTATTAGGATTCGAAATTTGACAACGACAAAAAGATTGAAGTCAGTGAGTTTATAAGAAAACGAGGGAGACTAACAAAAAATGTATGTCGCAGCTGTATAAAAGGTGACATATCAATACCAAAGCAAGCACATAGTTCAAGCAAGCTTCTTCAACTGTTTCTTTTAGTTAAGGAAACGTTTATACTACAAATATCAAAGGTGAAGAAGCTGCAGACAATAGGACGGAGTCAATATTTCATGGAAAAAACAGCAAAAACTGAAACAGTAGTCATGTTAGGTCAGGTGTAATGTACACTTTTATTAAATTTCTTTCAAGCACTTTAAATTAAACTTTAGTAGTGTTCGTAGTTCGCTGATTGCCATTAATACGATGCTACGAGTCTTCTTAACAAAGAGAAACTACAAGGTTAAACTCTTGTCATCTCTTCAGCTTGGAGAAACGCCAGGGCTCTACAATGGGTGGTGTAGGACTTTTAATATCAGCTAGAGCTCTGAAAGCCTGCAGACACATAGTCATGACGAACGTATTTTAGAAACAACTCTGAACGGTAACCCTAAAACCACAGTACTGTCCTGCCACAGCCCACACAACGAACACACAGAAGACTCTGTCAATGAATTCTATCAGAAGTTGTCAACAACAACTAGCTCTTTTCCTGCACATAACTTCTTGTTGATAGGAGGCGACTTCAATGTCCAGTTGGGACCTGAAGAAGCACGTTTCACCGTAGCTATTGAAACAAATAGAAACGGTAACTTAAAGAAGGACTTTATGGGTCATTACAACTTAATAGCTACTAACACCACTTTCTGAAACAAGCCGAGCAAGCTGTGGACACATCAACGCCCAAATAGGCAAACTGTACAGCTCGACTATATTCTGACTCGTAGAAAATGGAAAAACTCTGTGAAAAACTCCAGAGACTGCGGTTCCTTTCAAAGTGTTCGTTCCAATCACAGGATTGTTTCCTGCAGATACATGATCAGCTATCGCAAAAACAAAAGTATTGTCATTGACCCAATGAAGAAAATAGACTGGAGACAGGTCGCTAACGACGATGATCTTTCAGCTCAGTATACTGTAACTGTCCACAATAGATTGAGTGCACTCCTCAACGAACTAGATGATGACGCCGATGTCACTAAAGTCTACGACACTCTTGTCACAGCAAACAAAGAAACTGCATTGGAAATGTAGCCCAAGAAAAAGTTAAAAACATACAACATTTCCTCAACCAATGAAGTTAATGAAGCCAGAGAAGAACTTAAGAGAGCCTCCAAACGGCATCACTAAGCAGCTACTCGCAAATCCTCTAGAGATCTTGAGAAAGCCAAGTCAAAGTTAGACAAAGTCTACTCAGAAACCCTCGAAAGGGAGGCAAAAAAGAAGACAGAACAAATGGATGCATTACTCCATGAACACAGACATGCAGCAGCTTGGCAGATTATTAGGGAAAGTACAAAAAGGAAGAATTACCCGGTGGCACGCGTGAGAGGAAATACACCAGAACAGAGACGCAATACATGGCTGGACTACTTTAAATCCTTGCTTGGGAAACATGACGAGAACTCAATTGACCTTGACGATGACTTCTTCAACCTTAGAATCGCAAATATTCTACCAATAAGAACTGACCCCTTCGATATGGAGGAATTAAAAAAGTGCACCAGAAGCTACATAGGCTGAAGACTTCTGGTCCTGATAATGTCCCCGCTATTATCTAGAAATCTCCTCTTTTTCACGAACAACTGCTGGAATTTTGCAACGAAACAAAAAAAGGAAATAAACCAAAATCTTTCTCGATTTCCTCAATCAGCCCTCTGCCAAAGACGGGTGATCTGTCACTACCTCCAAATTACAGAGGAATTACTCTCTTAGTAATAGCGTTGAAAATCTATAACTCAATGCTTCTTAATAGAATAACTGTATATGTCGACGCAATTCTAAGAAGAAACCAAAACGGTTTCCGTAAGGGTAAGTCAACTACAGCTCAAATTCTAGCCCTGAGACGTATCATCGAAGAGATGAAGTTATCAAAGAAAAATGCCACCATCATCTTTGTCGATGTGTGCATGCTTTGTGTGCATTCTTCATGTGCATGCTTCGTGTGCATGCTAAAAGCTTTCTTTCTTCACTACCTATGATTTATGTGACCAATGTTTTGGTAAAAAGTAATTAGTAAAATAAACGTGTAATGTGAAGCATTTACCACAAGCGGGTAAAATACGTTCTTTACATTCAGAATGACATAATTAGCCAAGAAATGGCTGCGAAAACATTATCTATATTCAAAAAGTGATTGAATTAGTTCCCACTTTTCAAGCAATTTTGTTGTTTGGGTAATTAAGATTTCGACAATTGACGTTTGGATGCTCGAGGATGTTCTGTGGCAGGACCACTTCACCCTCATTGTCCATAACAAAATGGTTGACGGGATTATGACAGTAGAGGAAGTGTTGTCGGGAATAAAGAGTTTTCTCACAAAGTTATGCAGTGATGGTTTTGTGAATGTATAATAGTCGATAAAGAAATAAACTTTGACTTATAGCAAAGCAAAGCAAAACATGAAAGTGTAAACGTAGAATGAAGAACGTAATTCAGAATAAAGGGGAACTTAGCTATTAGGACTTTCTTTTCATCGAGCAGAGAGGATTTAAAATGTCAGTTTTGAAAGGAACACTAGAATAAAAAAAATATGTCACAACTTAAAATCCTCTCTTCTCGATGATACTATCTGATTTAAATGGGTTGTGGACAGTATGACGGGCCAGATGGCAGTTCTTCCTTGGTCAAGTCCCATAGCGCAGAAAAGCTCGTCTCCAATTGCGTTGAGCTGGATGTCGATGTCTACTGGTGGATGATTGGGAGCTAATGTGGCGACTAGAGAAACAGAGAATGTTAACATTGGAGGTCACATCAGTTGGTAGAGCGCACGCTGCGAAAGCGTGGGTCACGGGTTCGATCCCCGGTGGTGACATATTTTCTATTTCTCTAGTGTTTTTCAAAAAGTCTTTTCAATGTTAAATCATGTTATGTGATATCGTAAGAAAAAATTTTAACTATTTCATCTGTTCGACTCTTATCTGGAGCGCAGCTGTGGTACAGTGGGTGTACTTTTTTGACACTTGTTTGCTGGGCAGTATCAAAGCTCAGATCTAATTGGACAGAACCTAGGGCCCTCGTCTTTTTTTATTCGGGAGAAGGCCCACTACTTGCCATCTGCTTTAAGTCCTTTCGACGGTCCGTCTTGAAGTCTAAGTTCTATCTGCAGAACAAACTATAAACTGTTTGTAACAGGAATACTGAAGTTGTCTGATATAGACAAATTTCCTGTCTTGTAAAGATAGGAAGATAGCAAGTTAGAATAAACAAGACTGCACAATAGAGTACGTAATTGTGAAAGTGGAGCAACAAAGCACGGAAAACTCAAAGGAGAAGAACAGCACTATAAGAAATTATTGTTGACGATTTCAAGAACTTAACTGCTGCTTAGTAAAAGAGAGAGTTTCAAGAAAATACTGACCTGGAGCCGACAACAAGAACACAACAGTTGACTTTTGCATAACTTACGGGAGCTACCATCACACCGTTCGTTTTCTCTGCTGCGTCTTCTTCTTTTACTTCTACAACTTTCCTATTGCCTCTCAAAGAATCCGCTAAGAGATTTCAACATCTACATTTCTTCTTTTTTTGTTTTATGTACTTAAGTGTTTACCCTACGTCATTAACAACCTGACCATTGAGCCATTTTGCTCGTCGCCAATGTAATGTTCTAACGATTTGCCCGCATTTAGAATGATATATATAAAGACACAAGATGGTATTTCGAGTGATACATCAAATCTCTTCCTGATCCTATTCCTGCGTGCTCTCCTTGACTATTGGAGCACTGGGCTCTAATCCTAAATATGTCATCACATCATTACAGCCCCCTCAGCCCCTTTGGCCGTGCGACCATGGGCGAGGGGACAGAATCAGCTGGACAAATCTTAAAACGTAGAAAAGATATGGGCGGGTGATAATATGAAAAGGGCTGGGGTAAATAGAGAATCTGCAGAGATGTAAATAGGGATACAAACATTAACATAAGAACTGAAGATTAGGATAATTCTAATTTAATCTAATTTTCTCCATATTCGATAAATGTGACTTAACCGGTTTTTCCAGTGGAGTCTTCTATTAGATTAAGTTAGAAGTCATTTAAGCTTTAAAAGCAGTAAACATTGGGAAACATTGCCATAATGCAGCAGTGCTGCTCACGTCTTCCTCTTCTTTCAGATAGATTTGCAGGCCTACCCACTACCTCCTATTATGTTTTGATGTTATTGTCAGGTGTTTCTTATTCTTGGGAGATCAAAGACATAGACCGCATCATCTAATGTAGACGTGTTGCCCAGTGGCATTCACCGCCTAGTTCTAAAAACAGTGAATTGGATGACAACTGCAACGTACAACTTTTGATATGCAACTTGTAACATGCAACTGCGGTATGAGAGGTTTTATTATCACAAAGTCTGCATATTTCGTGGATTAGAAAAAAGTACTATAAAACAGTTAACATGTTACATTCCAACTTTACTGCACTTGTAGATATAAATCCAGTATATGAAAATCAGAAGCTTCTTTGGAAAATGTGGAAGGTATGAAAAGTAATAGAACATATCGTGCACTAGATACAATTAATGAAATAAGAATGAGTTAGGAATAAGAATATCTGCCAAAAATTATGACAAAAGGACGAATATGAGCATTCTGTACTGAAACATTTCACTTTTTTAAAAAATTCCTATTACACCATTTTAATTACGCATCAGATCACAAAATGTGTTAGAGACGGCCGACATTGTTTTGTGGCTTTTTAGGAAACCTCTCATGCGTAACGCGTTCTATGTATACGAAATCATTTTTCAACTAACAAAGACTTAACCAAAAGGTTCAACAGGAGAAAATTCACCAAAACGTTCTTTCTAAATATGTGTTCCTGCCGCCAAAATTTGATCCAGCGGTCTTGGTCTTACCCTTGCACAGCTGCAATTTGATGCCAATGCTCTAAACATTAAGCTTTCTTAATCACTTCAACTTTCATTAATCATTGGAATCAAGGAATGAATACCCTACATTAGTCCAAAATACGCCATCTACTATTCAACGTAAGTTGTTTTTCGAGGCATAAAGTGGGACCAACCCTTCTCTGACTTTCGTATCTAAACCGTTATTGTCCCCATGTCCTAGTTTATCTGGGTTTCAACTAATTTGCTGTAATAGGAGACCGTTATTTGTCAATAAGACTAGATAAAAGGGAATTTTTTTTCTGATGGCCTAAATTTCGAGGATAAATTGTTATCTATTCAGCCAGGGCTTAGCCAGCAGAATCAGATGAACAAGTTGTTTCTTTATCTCTGAGAAGAATGTTGGGGATTTGACTGGATGAAAGAACACGCATGTATTACTTCAAAGGAATATTATCGTCACTTTCAAAGTAGCTTGGTTATGTGATAACCTTATAAAATTAAGGCTAAACGATGGCATTTCGAAATTTTCAAGAACCATTCAATATCATCCAATGAAACGTCTACCAACGCAAGAAATGAGTGTAGATTTGTTATTATAATGATTAGAATATGGTTAAAGAGATGTATCAGTGTCAATAATACAGAAATGGCCGTAAGCTATCTTGGACGACAAATATTTTATTCAGTTGCTCCAGAGAACCAAAGCTACCCACATGTGAAGATTCTCTGGTACTGGAAAACTCTTTTTAGAACCTCTTCATGCAAACAATAAAAGTGTTTATTGCAATATAAAGAAACTATAACTGCTTTAAAGGGGCATCACGATTTGAAGGGTCGATCCCATAGATGAGAAAGAAGTGCTTAATCTCATCAAGTCATTTTTAAATACATATTACACACTCTATCCTATTGCAACATCTATGCTAAAAATCTACATTATACTAATCTTGACTAAAGTAATAAACTTTCTCTATTCAATGGATATACACCTAAAGAGTGGATATTAAAGTCCTTAAGGACCTTCTTAAAGTAAAATGTGTTGGACTAAATCTTTGAAAACGTCAGACTATGAAGCAATTAACCATATATCTCTAAGCTCTATGCACGCGTTGCCTTTCAGCAGCTGAATCAGCAAGGAACAAGCAATGAAAGTTCAGAGTAATGTTTTAAACTCCGTGGATACGGGAGAGATCATTTGAAGTAATTTACACCTTGTATCTCCTTTACACGGTGTATCATCAAACCCTTACTGAAACGCACTAGAAAGAGTATGGGGTGTCTGATATTGCTTAGGACTGGTTTGAGTCATATTTGGCTTCACAAAAATATACTGTAATTATGTAAGGAATTTTATCTGAAAAGTGTTGATATTCAGTACAATGTTTCGCGATTGCGTTGTTTTAGGGCTGTATTATTTTCTTATCCCATATCATAGATCTTTGAGGTGATAAAAGAACATCTTTCTGTTTCTTATCTCTATGCCGGTGACACATCTATCGTAATAATAATAGAAGCTTTTACTTAAAACTTCAATGCCATTTATTTTTATGCTGAAATTGTACAACTCAACCTTACAAATTCTAAACTAATAACATTCTCATTGTTTTCTCCCGACAAATTTAGTGGGGACAATGAGATTCTTTGTGTGGATACATACATGTTAACTAAAATACAATGAACTATGATGCATTAAGTAGAGCAACAGAGTAATAAATAACCATAGCAACAAACAGTAAAATAACAATAATTAAAAGAATAAGAAAAATGAATAATTAAATAAGTAAGTAAATAAATGGATAGTATAAATATAAATAAAAAAGAAGGGGGAGTGAAGAAACCCTCCAAATGATAACAATATCAACAAAAAAACAACTAGTAAAATATATGCAACACCAAGAGAAGTGTTAAAATCCCGGCTTAATTACAGAAATTTATTATAGTTCAAGCACGACGGATTGTTCCAATCCTTATTTCTTCGAAAAAACACATATTATGTGGATCTTAAGGCTACTTCACTTATTTTTTGTAAGATCCTGTTTTCGTCCAGCAAGAGTTATTTCAGAAAGTTTATGAACTTACGTACTATAGACTGTTCAAACAAATGTAGTTCTTGTTAGGCATACTTATCATACCTTTTTCTGCTTCTGTCCTTTTTTTCGAAAGTTTCTTGAATAACCAGATTTTAGCGGAGTGTTATGTACGACAGTTAAAGTATGTTCTTGTACTAATAAGGAAGAATCAGTACTTTTCCCAACTTAATTTTAGGGGGGAAAAATCTCGTAATGTCCAATCCAAACTACCCACCCCCGATTTTTGAATTCTCACCAACGCGTCTACTCTCCTTAAGTTATCGACCCCCTTCCTACTTATGATCTTGATGGTATTTCCAGTAATGTTGTTCACAACTTTGAGATGACTCCATTTTTTTATCGGAGCAGAAAGAACAACACAGCCTGCCTCTGTGGTAGATTGTGATGACTTGGTTTAAAGACAGTGACTATATCTTATCTTTCCCATTAGTATTGTACTTTATGTGGATTTCGAGGTGGTGCAATGAAAGGAACTACTGATAACAAGTAAGACTACATATATTTCAAAATTTGTTTCTAATCCCTTGCGCTCTTTCTTCATTTCATTTACAACATATACTTCATGATAGCCAGAGCCCCATGAAAGCCCTGCAATTTCGGAAATGTTGTGGAAAGTCTTGGAATTTTAAGTAATTTTTTCTTTGTCAACCTTGTTCTCATGGTTGACAGCATTGATTGACCCATGGTTGACAGGATTTTGGGCAACACGCTTTCTCCAAAAGAGTAAAGGGTATGCCCAGTGGTTTTGATGGCTCCCCATTACAAGTTCGTTCGGAAAAGGGCCTGTTTAAAGGTCTTGTTGCAAGGTCAGCTTTTACTTAATTCGAAAACGTAAGGTAACAGTCAAGAAGTGCAGACCTTTTAATATAATAGATGGCAAGCATTTCAAAACTTGCTAGAACCTTACTTGCAAGATAGCGTTAGCGAGAGAGCTCGTTTGGAAATTGGCCATGCAATGTATATTTAGGGGTTTATTCAATTTAAGAGGTCTCTAAGAGAGTAAGGCATTCAAATAGTTGTGGTGTTAAATGTCTTGTGCAGAATTAGACCTGTCGTAAAATGCAAAATGTATACACCACATTGTATTGATCTGATTTCCACTCGTGGCTCACTTTTGTCCCTGCAGTCAAATAGGTTACAACTATGCTTTACTTCACCACAAGATATTATCAGAAGTAATATCATAATAAGTATTGTTTGATGTAATATCACTGTTTCCTTTCTTTACAGATGGGCGCATGTGGTATGTTGCTTAGCATATCCAGAAGTAGCCTTTAGAAACGTTAGGAAGAGGTCTTCAATAGACACAACTAAACTAAATCCTGCAAGAACTAAACTGGTAAGTAGTAATTTTTCTACCAAATAGAAGCCAGTATTCTTTCAATGTATGAAAGTACATGGAGAATTTCATTAAACTGTAAATAGCGTAGAAGGTGAAAGTTGAGCAGTCGTGAACTCGTTTGCTGCTCCTGTATTATCGATAAGGTTTTGTAAACTTTATTTCCGCTCAACCTAAGAATAATTTAAAACGAAGTGCTTTGTCGAGGAACCTATTCGTCAAGAGCATGGTTGATCATAACATATGTGCTGTCAGGTAGGGGGCAACAGTCACCAACAAAAGTATTTCAGCTATGTACCCTTGTTACGGACGCCCTTGTTTAGAAAAGCAGGGAAACTGGGATGAATATGAAGAAAATCAGGGAAACTGGGATGGATATGAAGAAAAGCAGGGAAACTGGGATGGATACGAAGAAAAGCAGGGAAACTGGGATGAATATGAGGAAAATCAGGAAAACTGGGATGAATGTGACGAAAATCAGGGAAATTGGGATAGCCTTTTAAGAAATCACCTCATGGGAAGAGTGATGCAAACTCATGCAGCATGAAAAAGATTGCGGCTTACGTCCATGGATAAAAAGAGAGCTGTAAATTTGTCCTGAATTTGTTTAAAGAAGACATAACTTACCTGGAAACGTTGATGAGATAACTGAATATTATATTTTCTGTTACAATTACCAAAACCAGCCTGTAATGACAAAATAATACCGCTTTTATTCAGTTTGTTGGCAGCTGTCAATAACTTAGAAAGTTACCACTTTGTTTATATTTTCTCGTCGCTATTTTTAAATGTGGTGAAATAAAGGGAGGGGGGAGGTTTAAAGTCAGGGAAAACTCAGTTGAACAATGGGGGAAGCTGGCCAACAGCTTGTATCATAATTGTTGAGAGCAACCTCTTTACGCCACTTGCCTTGACAATGTCTTGGCATCGTATTATTTATTAAACTGCTGAATAAGGATTCATAGTTGCGTGAGTCATGAGGGTGAAACTGGAAGTTGAAGGAAAAATGATAAAATGTAATAAGTGCTTATGACCCACAGGTGGGGTATGAGGTAGATGAAAAAGAAGAATTCTGTAGAGAGTTAGATGAAGTGATGGAAAGTGTACAGAGGAAAGAGAGAGTGGTGATTGGAGCAGACTTAAATGGTCATGTTTGTTTTTCGCGATGAAAATTTCAAGCACTCTGTATCTATCTTTGTGAACGCCTGCCCTCCCTTCCCGCTCTAGTTGCACTCATGTCATAATGTCAACGAAAACTCGACACTTGCTGCCTTTGGATATGTATTTTCAGTTTAATCCTGAAAAACTTTACTTGTCCGAAAAAGTTCCTTTTTTGCTTCACTCAGTCTGCGAATGTTTCTTAAATGTTTCTTAAAATTTAGGCAATCTGAACCTCGTGTTTCTTAAAATCATGTTTTTTATAAAACTAAAGATGTGCAATAAATAATGGCAACATTTCGGGTCAGAGATTTCCAGCAGAAATTTTTTCTGGCTGAGCAATTTTCTGGAGGGAGTTTTCCAGGTGGGAGATTTCCTAGGTGGGAATTTTCCGGGAGGGAATTATACGGTGGGAGTTTTTCGCGAGGGAATTTTCCGGGAGAGAGTTTTCCAGGTGGGAAATTTCCTAGATGGGAATTTTCCGGGAGGGAATTATACGGTGGGAATTTTTTGGGAGGTAATTTTCGGGAACCCGACATTGTGATATGTGGAGAGAGCAGGGGGCAGATTGAAGAGAGCCTAGAGCAGTGGAGATACGCACTGGAAAGTAGAGGAATGAAAGTGAGCAGAAGTAAAACCGAATATGTGCTTAAATGAGAGAAAAGATGAGGGAAAAGTGCACATGCAAGGGGTAGAGGTGGATGAATTCAAGTATTAAGGGTCAACAATCCAGAGTAAAAGAGAGTGCAGGCAGGTTGGGATGGTTGGAGAAGGGTGACAGGAGTGATCTGTGACAGGAGGATATCAGCAAAAATGAAGGGTAAAGTGTATAAGACAGCGTTTTGTTGACGTATAGTAGAGTTGTTTACCTTTCGGTTTTGTTACTTTGAAAAACATAATTATTATATCTTTAAGCTTAGATTTTCTTTCCTGAATTTGTACCGACGATTTCCTTTTCTCAAATGTGATAAGTGCAAAATGCAAAATTTGTTTAAATTTCGCAAAAAATGAAACAATATGTTGAGTAATAAGGTGAAGTTCGCTAGAGAACCTTGTGTAGCAACATATGGAAAATTATTATAAGAAAATTACATCTTTAGATGAATTTTGTACAAATAGTGAATTAGGAGTTATATTTTTGATGTTTGGACGACATTTTATAGTCATAATGCTCAAAACAAATAAAAACTGATGGATTATAAGTAAGAAACCATTTCGGTAGTTTCAAAACTCATACATTTTGGAAAACAATTTTCTCAATTTTCTCAAAATCTAAAATATCTTGCCTAAATACAACGTATACATGCAGAAATACCCTAGAGATACTAAAAGCCCTTAAAAAATCAAAATGTAATTAAAAAAGTATGTTTTAAGGCTTTTCCCAAAATTTTTGAAATTTTTGAACATTGCGCAACAGTTTATAGCCATAGATGATGTCATTCACACCAAATTGATTTTTGTTTTCAATTTGTTTGAAAAGAGATAAAATATACACGTGCCAAACATCTTTGTAATAGCATTAGCCGATGAAAAGTTATAGTGTGTCAAAATGCCGCGGGCCTACTATTCTTTTAGATTTGGGGCCCAAGAATTGGTATACTTTTGCATTAATCTCATAACCAATAAATCGAGTGAACACTGCGTTAGGATTGAGCTTTTCCCTACTCTCCTTCGGAATATGCATATATGATGCCCATATGAAAATCCTTTAAAAAAAGTGACCCAAATTAGGTTTTTGACCGTACCATCTCTCGACAGGTGCCTTATTTTTTGAGAACAGAATTCGGACTGCGCTTGCGCCGATACTGCTCATCTTACTGCTTCTGCCGAAAAGTCTTTTGGTAATCCTACATGAGCTGATAAAGTTCGAGCACATTCGATTAAGGTTCTGTTTGTACGCTTCGCAACTTCATTTATACAGGGCGAATAATGACAGAAAAGTTGCCAAACTATTCCCTTCTCCTTGCAATAAGATTTAAATCTTGAGCTTGCGTACTCCCCTCCATTATCTGATCGCAGTGTTGACCCAAACAGCACAAACTCCTGGAATTTGTCGTTTACCTCAGGGTTCTTTCCCATGAAATAAACTGCAAGCATATTTGTACAGTCATCGATCAATTAGACGAAATATCTTGCTCCTCCAATGGATTGCTGCTCTATTGGCCCACACACATCACTGTGGACAGTCGCGAGTGATTCTGATACACTTTTCACTTTCTCGTTCTTAAAAGGCGATCTAAATGCTGTCCCTTCACAACATGATGGATAAAATTTGCTATTTGTACCTCCATTGATTTGAATCCCATGCACTTGGTCAGAGCGAATTTCAGACCGCAAAATGCAAACGTTCAAATGTCCGAGACATTGATGTCACAAATCAATACCGGCTACTGGCATTTGTTACATCAAGGGTTTCAGATTCAACAAACTCCTCGGTATTAAGAACACACTGTCCGTCTAGATTGACTGCGGCTGATAATTTTGTTTTTAGGCATCTAATGATTACTCTTTGACTTATTCCACAGCTCACTAAGAGAAGTCCAGCGAGCGCCTAAGTTAAGGGACTTGGCAATTTCTGGCGAAACACCCTCAAAAAATTAACCTTTAAAAGTGCCACCTCTTGCTTGGCTAAATGCCAAGTTAAGCCTAAAACGAATACGAGGCACTGTCTCAATTTCGTCTGTAAGGTTTTTTACCGCTTTGATGTTCGGTTTGCATATGAGCAAGGGAGTTAACTGTATCTTGTTGTGATTGAACTCAAAACGTGTTCCCATCGCGTCTTACCTCCCTGCAAGTAGATGCAGACCTTTTGTACATATTTCTATGCATTTTTATTTTTGAAATGTTGAAAGGCCCGCAATTATTGTTGATTAATGCAAATAAGTCTCGCATCCAAAGCGAGGACTGTGAGTACGTACGTAATGAGCACATTGAGGATTATAAGCTGGAATGAGTAGCTGATAGGTTGTAATTAGTATTTGGATAAAGTATAATCTCACCAGTGTGCTACCATCATTAGGAATGATAATAGCCCCTTTACCCCTCTTGACAAAATGTCTCCCTTATTGAACAAAGTACCGCATGCAAAAGTAACAGTATTCTCCCACTTAGCTACAAGGGGTCATCCTCAAATATCTTGTTCAGATAGCTTAATAACTAACTCCGCTGCCTTTCCCACCCAACAAGTAGGTTCGTGGACAAGAGTTCTTTATCATATCAAAGGGAGGGTTTTCCTGCATGTATGCGCTATACTTTCTGCAAAAACGAATATAATACACTTTCCATAGATAGACCTTTACGAGGCTGCAAATCTTATCATGAAAGACTAGGAGCCTGAAGCTTCCACGTTTGCAAGGCAATGATAACTAAAAAGGAATACGTTAGGCTTTTTCTAAACCATATGATAACGAGGAGAATATTTCGCTTACATCCTTGCAAACATAAAGCGAACTGGGCGGTTGAGCCTGCCTCATGGCTTGCTTCTCTACCCGCTAGCCTAAATTGAGGGGCGCCCTTGGACAAACCAGCTGTCCTGTTCGGTGGGTTTTCTGTTTATTTAGGGTAGTTTCAAGGTCGGACCAACTCCTCATAAGGGGTCTTTGATTGAGAGACTGCGGACATAAAGCAAATAATACCTCACCATAATCCAACGCATTAAACGATTTAGAAGAATCAATAGGGAATCCGTTGTTTGCGAACGTTGCTTATCCCTCTTGTTTCCGCCGAACCACTTGCCGTAACTGGTCTGGTTTGTCATCGACAACAGAGAAGTAAAGCAAGGAAATGTTTTGTTTCATACCTAAGTCACGGCTAAATGATCAAATGAAGGAGACGTCTCTGTTGTTGAATGGGAAGTAGGCGTATTATCGAAAGCAAACATAAATTGTAAAGATAAATTATCCAGTGTTTGCTTCTTTCGAAGTGCTTGCTGAAGTATAGACTTGACATAGCGGTCCGTCTACACGTGACCACACTCCAAGCGAGGACGGCCTTGGTTAAGTCGTAGCAGCAACACGGCTGGCGTTAGTTACGTAGTAGCAGCAAAACAATCAGACTTAGTTACATGGTAGCAGCGACACGGACGATCTTAGTTACATTGTAGCAGCAACACGGTCGGCCTTCGTTACGTGGTAGCAGCGACACGGTCGGCCTTGGTTATGTCACAGAATAGGAAATAGGCAGAAGTTTAAGTTCTGGTTAAATCTAAATGAAGATAGGTATAGACTGATGTTGAACACTTGAAGAATTTTCCTGTACTGGTACAAATAACTCAAATAAAAAACCTTCAATTTTTGCTTTAAGTTCTGGTTAAATCTAAATGAAGATAGGTATAGACTGATGTTGAACACTTGAAGAATTTTCCTGTACTGGTAGACCTCCATGTTGCTTCTTTTGTCTTATTTCACCATCAGTGCCTTTTCATAGTCAGTGAGTACTTATACACCTCTTTTTGCAGGTGAACCAGATTGGGATGCAGAGCAGGATGTGGTATCAGGACTAACATGTTTAGCAGTTGTTGGAATTGAGGATCCTGTTAGGCCAGAGGTAATTTATATTACTGCAGTGCCAATACAAATTTCCCATATTTGCCCCTCCTTGTCATATCAGTGCCATGTTTTTGCTAATTATCTTTTGTGTTTCTTAAAGCTTTAGCAAAAATAAGGGCTTGGTTCAGTATTTTAAAGCATAAGACTTTTTTGAGAATTATTTACTTTTGATTATTGATTTGATTATTTGATTTTGCTGTCTCTAATATTTTTGAGAGGCTGTTGTACTGTAAACAGAGAATAATTCTCATCCCCACAAGAATTTAATTGCAATTTTCATCAAAATTCAACATTCAAATTTTAAAACGTTACAACCCGAATGAAATTCACTAAGATTATTTATTTTTGTTAATGTCTAGGGAGCATTAACTGTTGGTAGGCCTTTAATAAAGAGGGCATTAAATTAGCTTTCAACCAAAATAGGAAGGTTGCTTGTCGGTCTCATTACCAGGCTCATGACCAGGCAGGTGAACAGGGACTGGGTCCCCTATGACCTTCTTTGTTCCCATTTACCTCTGAGGTTGGTAGTTTTTCAAGATTATGCATCTTTTGAGAATGCAGTTTTAACATTTTCTCTATATGATATTTCATTAGTGCTATATCTGATATTTTGCGAAAAAATATCTCATTTTGAGGCTTTCCTTTCATAAAAAGTTGTTGAGACCTAAAGAATTTCTATTTGACAATCTTTTTCATAAGGTTGTGAAAGGTTTTGATCAGCTATTCTAATCTAAATTTGAAATGTCACCTTAAACTACTGTCTGATGATTTATGTACAGGTGGATGTTTTGTTTAGTCAATTTCTTTGCTTTTTTGTAGTGAATTTTCAGGCCCTGTTTTTCTAAAGGTTTAAAAGTAGCTAATTATGCATATGTTTCATTTTAATTGCCTTGCTGATAGAAAAGTGGGACACACTTTTGTGCTGTAGTTTGACATGATACTCTAGATTTAATGGTTGATCAACATGTCCCTATATTTTGACATCTTCAAAATATTCTGGAAAAGGAGAAGTTGACATTCTTTTATTTTGAGCAATTATGAGCTCCGTCAGATTTATTGCAATGATCACCTGAAAAATTTGAAAAAAGATTTGGGACTCTATAAATCAGATTTTTGATTAAGCAGATGGCTACAAAGAATTCGAAGTCAAGCAGATTTTGTCCAAATACCATTTGGGTCCACATAGAGCATTTGCCAGGCTTATGAATCAGAGGACATGGAGACCTTATAAAGGGTTTTTCTCTGTTTCATCAAGCTGTATGTGTTGTCCTGACTGTGTATGGTTTTCCTAAGTTTTTCTTGTTTTGCCTTTATATATTTGGTGCCTTGCCCAGTTTTACAATCCTGCAGTTTCTACGTTAACGTTCATTCACGATGCCTCCTAAAGCACCATTTAATTTAAGGAAAAGTCAAGGGAAACAACTGCGCCGTACTCTCACGCGTTGTTTCAGCGATGTAACTGATATTCTTGCGACATCTTCTCCTATGGCTGAGAATATCTTACACGTTCGCTCAATTCTTTCTCGCATGGTAAACAAATTTCACGAATTGGAGACGTTGGAAAGCCAATGACGAATGCACGACTGTACTCACAAATACAAAGATGACGGACTAGTATCTGAATTTTGTCATCATTTATAATAAGAAGGAAGAAACCATGAAGTCATACAATACACGTTTAAATACATGAGATTCGGAACTTAGTGGCGAGTAGTAACAGAGCTTTATAATTATACGATGCCGTTCGTCCTTTGCGTAATAAATAATGGTATTACAAGAGTAAGTGGTATCATTATACTTCCTTATTTATTGTAACTCCATGACAGAGTAGTGTTCCGAAGATTTCCGAAGATTTGGTAGTTGTTGAGGGTAGGCTCCTACCCGATAACAAGCAAGTTGTGCCTTAAAAACTCTGACACGTTTCGGAAGTTTCAAGATTTATCTCTTTAAATAATAACTCTTTGATCAATAATCATAAGCCATATGTGTGAAAAGCAGTAATTTGTAATGGGAATCCAAGTATCAGCCCGGTCGATGGACTTACTATTCATTCGCATAATTCTGAAAATCGGACGCGCTGTTCATCATGAGCCTTTGATTGAGTGATTGCAAACGGCAAAGAGCACTTGAATGTGGTACAACAGATAAAAATACTACAATAACTACCAAAACATTTATCATATGTGTCTATATATAACCTATGTTAGTATGACGGTTATAGAATAGATGGAAATGTATGTTCTCCATTATATACTTGCAGAGGGCGAGCTATGCAGGGGTGTAGTGCTAAGCCGAAGAGCGTGAACATTTAGCTACACAAATTTTCATCGATCGAAATCCAGACTTACCTATTCCTGGAAACACAGTTCTTTATGCCCAAATAAATATTTGGTGTCGTCGGCCTCAAAATACTAGTAGTTTATATTAATGCACACTTGCGTATGAACTACCAATTGGAAGCGCGACTTTTCGGATCTTCCTTGGTCCACAGAAAACTATGATTCTGGAATCGTGACCCCTGGGTCAAGCGCTCCGCAGCGAACCTTGACGTCATCCTATTTGCTTAAACAATCAAACTGCAGAAACATCAAGACACTGTTGAAAGGTTCGTCATAGTGTCTGAATTATAAATGATAACATGGAACATGATATGGGATCCTTCAGAATGAGTCGAGATGACTCCGAAAAGTCGGAAGGAAATTGTAACCTTCAACATTTGCTTGCTTGTGTTTCTGTAAATCTTCGTTGATCAAACATGGATCAGCACTTTGCAACTGGATCCTTTCAGAGGCTTGCTTAGGTAGTTTGCGTGCAGACTATCCCAACTGAAGTGGGTGGTCTGCCCATCAACGACGATATAGGTAATAACCAAAACGGAGCATTTCACGTCCGGATTTCGTTGACGGGGTTTACATCCATCTTGTTTGTTGTGACACTTTGGTCTATAGACTTCAAAAAATAATTGTCACGCCCAGAATACACCCCCCATACGTGTTATGGAAAAATTTAGTATTAGGTGTCACATCAGTTAGGATCAAACGGTGAAAAATATCTAATAATCGTAAAGAAGAATTGGCTGCCAAACGCTTTTGATTCTCCTTGTTTGCCTAAATGTAACTATCGAGAGAGGATATGGGAAGAGGTGTTTGTAAACGGGCGTACAAGTGATATCATATCAAGCTCAGTATTTGATAAACATCATAAAATTGAGAATGTGCGTACTTTCCCAACGGTTCAAATGTTTACAAAGAAAAGCACTTTACCTTCTTTTAACGTTTATCAGTACAGATGAACTTCAGATACGATCCCTATAATATATGTGGTATATGTTGGTTATAGTTTCATTTTCTGACAGTTGAAAAGGCCTGTAGTTTGGACCCCTTCAGTCCTGAAACATACTCGGCCCACACCTTATCAATTATTCTATAAGTCGATATTTTCTTAAACTGCCTGAAAATTGTATATACACAAATTTGCTGTCCCTTATTTGCCAGCATCGCTCCTAGGCAATGAGTTCCAGCGTGTCTTAAGTAGCGCACCTTGACTGATATTTTAATTCAAACACGGCTTTGAATTGAACCCCTTTACCTAAATAGCCCTATAATATGAACGAAAAGTTGGAACCCAGCAATTATTGGAAGCCCGCTCCCCCCCATCAGACGAATTCTGTGCGTTTTTATTTATTCTCTTTAGTTAAGCTCTGTCTGAGAAATTCAACCTTTAAAGAAAGTCAATATTCTCCAGTTCCTTGAAAGTACAGAACTATTTATTATGTAGAACTTTGCACACCCACTGCTGTGGTTGCACCCACTAGTCCGTTAAAGCTCCTGTATATCGTTATTATTATTATTATTATTATTATTATTATTATTATTATTAGTTAGGTACTAAGAGAAAATAAAACATGTAAAACCCATTAATAAAGCCAATTAAGGAACAAACTGTTGTCAATTATGTGAATTGTGATTAGTCTGATGCCTGTTAGTGGTGAGCAAAGTTATCCGTTACATCTTATCACGATTAGTTCTTGGTTTCGTAAATGCACAGGAATTGGATATAAAAGCCAAAATTTAAATATAAAAGCTTGGCTTTCATGGCAGAAGCAATGCGGTGGAGTATTTTTCGAAGGCCGTTCGATCAACATATTCTACTCAAACGAATGTGATAATAGCGTTCCCTTTCGATTTCTTTTAAAAATGGTCGAGTGAATTCCGTCTTCAAATGCCAACTGATGAATTTGGTATGACTTTAGGCTTGAAGTAAAACATTTCTTTACCAATTGTGAAGTGATAAAGTTCCCTTGTACATGCATCTATCACTAATTTGTGAACAGAGGGAAGAGGGAAAGCTCCAACTTAATTTGAGTTGCGACTCTGATCTCGTGTTATCTTGACTACGCTAATCGACTGCTTTCTGTCGCCATCCTTTCATAAAATGTGAATGAACAACTTCTCTCTTTGTCGTACCTTCCATAATTGACACAGTGTATAATGCAGAAGTAACTGGGAGTTATAATCTGCCTCCATTTACTTGAAATCAGAGGCAGAACTCGACGTTGCCCTCGCCGCTGCCAGCCAAATCCTTTTGTGATCAGTTTGTTTTGGTTGATTCATGCGAGCTCAACCTCGTTTTGAGACAGGATTGCGCAATTGTGATAAAGATTCATTTCGATGCTAAATATTAGATAACAACTCACGTTTTATCACCTGGATTTACACTTCAGACTACTGCGAATTCAAATGTGCTTAGGTGGCATAGTATTACATTGAATTGGAAACTTTCTTAAGGTTGAAAATTTTCAGAACGGGCACCTGTCTCTCTTAGCTGCATCGGGATTTTTTACGTTCATCTGATTGTTTACATTCATTTGGGAATTCCAAGAAGACAATATAGCAGGTATCCTGCCTCCGCTGTGTTATCAGAAGCCAGGACATGTTATACCATAATATTGTGCGGCTTTTGAACCCTCGTACAGGGACGGGGGAACAGGGGGCATGGCCCCCAAAGATTAGCCAAATCTTAAGTTTTTCGAAACCACTTTTTAGGTTTATAAAAATTGATATTGGTTGCGACAGATACTGTGTCACATTCACAGCAAGACATGCATATCAACACGAAACACCTCTTTCTACACAATGACCAAAGCCACCTTAGTGAAATGTGAAAAAAAATTAACCCAGCCTACTTGCGCCTCCCCCCTCCCCTTCTCCAATCCGCCTTACCTTTCCCCGTCCTTGTCGTAAGGCCAAAAGATCATCTTGACATGCAAGGAGAGAGGATTCTCAACCTCAGTTATGGTCCGATTAATTTATACTTCGTGTCCTCTTTTAGCATGTCATTAGCAGTTAACTAAATCACAACACCCTTTCCATCGATTCAGGGGTTGGAATCAATCACGTTGCAAATAAAGCGGTGCATTAGGGAGGCATTTTTATCATCAGTCAACGTACACTTTCACCGGCATACACAACCTAAATAACAATAATCTGTAGATAATTTTCAAACATTTGTGAACTAGTCAATTATCCCCTGGTAGCTCGTGGATAATTAAGGACCTCCATGGAATAGGTATCTACCCCAGAACCTGAGCCTTGAAAGGGGCCCGTAAGTATCAGATGCAAAATTATAGGCCCCATCTAGCCCGGAATCATTTAGTCCCTATGAGGGGAGCAACCGTCCTGGGGTCTTCGCAGGCCTTGATTGCCAAAAAGTGAAAGATTGATTTTCTTCCTTTTGCACAGTGCAACTGTTACCAAAAACTTGGTGTAGGTGGGAAGTTATCAAAACACAGTTATAGGTTGAGACAGCTTTTATTCAAGTTCAACTGACGAAATACTTAACACTCAACTAAATATGTAACTAAGAAACACACGTACACATAACTTATAACATCTTTGTGCTAAAGGAACACTTATGTCTGTGTAGAAGCACTCTTGTGACATGTATGACTAGACGGACTGAGCCCTCAAGCCCTCCTCACTATAGGCCCACTTTTGGGCATCATGAACCCCGACAATAACTCAAAAAGTAACCCGATCATAAACATTGTTTGTTTCTACCAAGTCCTTTTCGTGTGAAATTTATTGCTTCTTCTTGACAGCTTGCCTAATGGCAGCTTCTCACCATCAATTTCGAAACCAACGATTCAAGGAATACAGTCAGTCATGATGCATCAACACCTCTGTCAGTTTTGAATCCTCTAAACGACAGCAGAGCCAATAATGACCTGCTTAAATCTTGGAGCTGATCTCACAGACTGTCAGCATCAAACGGCTATCTGAATACTCGTACACTTCCAAACATCGTGCGATATTCGCTTATCGTTGAAAGATAGGCTGTAGTATAGATTCCTATCTGAAGTTTGTTGTGATTCGTACTTACCACGTTTCAGCATGTGACTAATAGTCTGTTCCCTAGTATGTGACTAATAGTCTGATCCCTAGCATGTTACTAATAGTCTGTTCCCTAGCATGAGACTAATAGTCCGTTCCCTAGCATGATACTAGTAGTCTGTTCCCTAGCATGTTACTAATAGTCTGTTCTCTAGCATGTTACTAATAGTCTGTTCCCTAGCATGTTACTAATAGTCTGTTCTATAGCATGTTACTAATAGTCTGTTCCCTAGCATGTTACTAATAATCTGTTCCCTAGCATGTTACTAATAGTCTGTTCCCTAGCATGTTACTAATAGTCTGTTCCCTAGTATGTGACTAATAGTCGGTTCCCTAGCATGAGACTAATAGTCTTTGTCCTAAAAATCTCCCATTTGTAACACCGAGGGGCGAGATGGATAGTAACTCGCGAATTTACACTGGTGTGAGTATCAAATAGCTGTAAAAGGCAGCACTTGGGCTGGAGAAATCGAGCTTTCCTATGTAAAGAATGGGAAACCTCTCGTGTTCGTAAGTCCTTTATCCATTCCAGTTGCTGTGGTGGAAAGTATTTGTGTTAGTCTGACCACATTGTTTCATACGTCCTTCCTGAAATCCATTGTAAGCAAGAGCCTATTTTATAATCTCTTGACCTGCTAACCAGGTGCAACTGCCTTAGTACCTATCTATTAACAACTATTACTATGCTTGTCAGAAGCAAAAAACAGAGAATGGTTGAAGCATTTACGTCTATTTATCCTTTTAGAATCTGAGCCTCACTATTCTTGACGCTTTTACTTATCTGAATATTAAACGTCCAGGATGCTATTTGCTCCCTGTTCTGTCTGTCAAAATCATATATTTTTCTTTATTTAGGAGCCAGCTTGTCACTGGAAGCCTTGTGAAAACAACAATTCTGGTGTACACTCATCATTTTGTGTTTCTCTGTGGCTCTGCTTTTCCACGTAGGTATTGACAGCTACAAGGTTCCCTTATCAACCTTTATCTATGATCCCAAAGCTTGCTCCTTAGGTTTCCTTTTATTTATCGCCCTTTAGACGATATGATGATCGATCTCATGAAATCCTTTAGAGGTCTTCAAGTGAAGTCGTTTAAGTGCAAGCCGCTGGAACGACCTTCAAAATGATTCCAAGTTGCCAATACGTTCCAAGCTATCACTTAACTCTTAATGTAATGTAATATTAAATAACATCATCATATGTAAAATTTATTTTATAAAATCAAACATAATAAGCCCAATAATTTTATATTTTTATATTTTTTTAATAAAATCAAACATAATAAGCCCAATAATAAGCCCAATAATTGAATATTTTTATTTTATAAAATCAAACATAGTAAGCCCAATAATAAGCCCAATAATTGAATATTTTTATTTTATAAAATCAAACATAGTAAGCCCAATAATTTTATATTTTTATATATATTTTTTTATAAAATCAAACATAATAAGCCCAATAATTGAATATTTTTATTTTATTTTTTAAAAATAAAACATAAGCCCAATAATTTTATATTTTTATATATATATTTTAAAAAAAACATAGTAAGCCCAATAATTTTATATTTTTATATATATTTTTTTATAAAATCAAACATAATAAGCCCAATAATTGAAGAAGGTTCATTGAAAAATGAGAAAAAGAGCGATTTCTGGAAAGTACATAAAAAACTGATGGGTTTTGGCAAAATTGGCAAGTTTGAATGTGATATTGAGTGCAAAAGTGTGTGTATATGAGAGAGTACGCTTATATGGTACTATATCAGATATATGATAGGAAGAATTGGAGATATAAAAGATATAATGGCTTGAAGTACTTCCTTCAAATGTAAGAATGCTGGCTTCACAAAAAATATCACAGAATTAATCAAGCTGTAGTGATCTAATTACAGTTATCCTCAGATCATCCATACATTCAATTGTAATGTCCAGAACACTCTGATGACAAATGTACTATTAATGAACCTATTTTGATCTATGAAGGAACCTAATGACTATGCATAGGCACACTATGAAATGCCCTTTCAGAAATAAGTATGCGTTAAAGCCAGGAACTTTTTACTACACTCAGTTGAGTACACAAAGCATATTGATATAGTAGGAATTGTATAGCACTATTCATTCTTGTCCACTGAATACACACATGACATATGTACCAATATATATATGTATAAATATTACCATAAAATATATTAAATAAAAAGTAAAAATTGAGTATGGTGTTAAAAGGGAAGCACCTGCTCAAACCTGTACTGTGCAACAAAATGATGTGGATCAAAAAAGGTAACAACGAATTCTGCTTGTTATTAGTTACTAAACGGTGTACCCCTTGAATACATCTTTCGACTGATACCAAATATATGTCATATCTCCAAAGTCCTTCTTATTTAAATCACAAAAACTGCTCTTGTTTGTTTCATAAATTATCCTTTGTTCAGTCGACTCCGTCAGCATTATATCGAACCGTTTACCCCTTTCAAGTACATTTAATCTATGTTTTGGTGTAAAATGAGGCGGAATATTGTCGTCCATGTTACTTGATACGAGAACTAAAACAAATCCGTTGGTTGGAGATAGAGGATTGTTCATTTTTTGTAAATCAGGACTTGTAACTAGGAATCTTCCAACCTGCATTGAAATTCTGTCCGGACTTTTTCTAAGATCCTGCAATATAACATCGTTGTTGTTTTCTGTCGATGAAGGTATCATCGAAAGCACAAAAAGTTCCCTGGGACTAAAAACTGTGCTACCGAGTACCAACACTACCTTTAAAACATTGCAGTGACGAAAGAAATAGGAGAGACCATCTGTTATATCATCCATAACTTTTAAAGTGTATTGGCGCTTTTGATTCTCCCGATGTGACTTTCCAAATAAATGCTTCCCTGGCCGCGATCCATTGGTACTTTCATTCCTTGTCTGTATTCCCTCGCGTCTCAGCAAACTGAATGGCTGAGGAATCTGATATCTATGATACAGTAAGTACTCTAGGGCTGAACGTATTGCAACCACCCTTTCTATAGGCTTGAGCGTATCTTCAAAATGGATTCGAAGACAGGGGGGTTCACTGGAACATTCCTCCACTTTTCTTGTTGATCTCCCTTTTAGTATCTTAGTTCTGTAGGCATAAGAACGTGGTCTTTCTTTATCATAGGTAGAACTTTCCTCTTCTGCTCTTAAATCCATTGAAAGAACTTAAGTGACTTGACAGGTAATCAGTTGTCTACGAACGATCTTCCTTGTTGGAGTTCTAAACAGATAAGATCTCCAACCGACGACATCATCACAGGCATAAGCAGCGCCTTGATCGACCGCGCGCGCCAACGCCGTCATGGCGGCCGTTTCCGACGCGCGCCGCGGCGGCGGGCGTGTCTCGACATTTTCAATCTTTTCAAGACGCGCGTTCAAATCCGCAAGCGCGCGACCGGTCTGCGCGCCGCGCGCCGCCAGCGCCGCCTCAAGATCCCGGCGCAATCCGGCGATCTCATCGGCCAGCGCCGCGTTGCGCCGCCGCTCTTCATCCAGCGCCCCGGCGAGGCGTTCCGTCTCGGCGCGAAAACTTTCCTTCAGCGCCGCGACGTCGTTGGATATTTTTTCGGCCTGGGGTTTTTCGATTTGGGTTGTTTCGACTTGGACGGCGCCGGTGTCGGTTCGGCTTTCTTCCGGCGTTTCAGAAGACCGGCCGCGTGTCGCCGCCGCGGCCGCATCGTCGTCGGGGGCCGCGTCGAGGGCCCCCTCGGGCGCGGGCGGTTCGATGTCGAAAGCGTCGATCTCATCCGGCGACGCCTCTCTTATCGTCGCGTCCGCACTTTCGTTCGGCCCGTCGTTGTCGAAATCGCGCGCGGGCGGCGCGTCTTTCGCGCCCCTTTGCAGCTCCGGATCGGTATGGATCCGCGGATCGCCGGCGGCAAGGGGCGGCGGCAAACCGCTTCCTGAGAGCGTCGCGTCCGCCGGGTCGGCGTCTTGCGCCGCATCCTTGAGCGCGGCGGCGGCGTTTTCAATTTTACCGGAGCCGGCGCCGTCGGCCTGGGCGTCGTTGGTCTGAGCGTCGTTGGTCTGGGCGCCGTCGGCCTGGACGTCGTCGGTCTGGGCGTCGCCGGGCGGCGCCTCCGGCGGCGCGCCGTCATCGGCTTGCGTCTCCCGCACGACGCCGTCCGGAGACGCAAGATCGTCCGAAGACGCAGGCGCGCCGCCGGACTGCATGCGCCACAGCGTAAAAACCAGCATGGCGAATACGGAAAACACCAAAAACAGGATGACGCCCGGCGTTAACGCCGTCGCGCGCCGCGGCGGCGTTTTCGCCGGACTGTCCGCGTCTTCCTCGGTCGGCGAAACATCGTCTTCAAAAGCACCGGCGGTCTTTTCGGGACTATCGACAATTTCCGCTTCGACCTCGGGAACCGCGGCCGCGCCGTCGGATGGCGCATCGGCGGCGCCGTCGCCGGATCGCGCATCGCCGGACGTCCCGTCGGCGGATTGTGAATCATCGGATTTTGAGTCGCCTGAATTCGTGTTGTCCGCAGACACCTAACGCCGCTCCTCAGCTTTCTTGCCGCCGCTTTCGATAGATAAGCGCCAACCGCCGGGCGCTCAAGCGCGCGGCGGCGCAATGGTTTCGGTTATCTTGAAAACAACGCTCTTTGCGTCGGTCCTTTGCGCAATCTCGACGGATTTCCATAAGGCGGCGTCAAGCGCATCCGCCGCGGCGGCGCTGATGCAGACGGCGCGCATCCGCTCCAGGCGGTCGTCGAGCCCGGATTTGCGAACCAGTTTTAAAAAGATCTGCGCCGTAACGGGCGAAAAGAACGCCGCCCATTCCGGCGGGGACGCGCCGGTCATCGCCGACAGGGCGGCCGGCGACAAGGCTTGCGCTTCGCGCGTCTCGTAAAGCAAGGCGCGGCGAACGACGAGGCCGCGCGACGACAGCATTTTGGCGAGATCGCCGGCGCGGCGCGCGCCGGCCACCAGTAATGGGATCCCTTAGGGGTTGTTACAGAGAAGACAGGTCACTAAATACATCATCCATGACAGTTCTTACTGTAAAGGCATAGAGAAGACGTAAACTGATGATTGTGACAGAGTTTGAAGAGTTATAGAAACAATCAAGTTGGAGACTCAACGTTTGATTTGTTCCGGAAGATGTTTAAAATAGGAGATAGGAGGTAGGTGTGCTTGGTTTCAGCTCATCACTGATAATCCCCTCTTTTACTGTCCAGAAATGTCCTATAAAGCGTATTATTCTCTCCCAAATTGTTTGGGTAATGAGACATAACTAGCTAAAGATTCTCTTCTTGCTCCGATAAAGCTTCCACCAGAGCTCAAGAACCGTTTTAAGGGTTTATAGTCAAGGTAATTTCTTTATCTTTCTTCAATTATTAACTAATTACCTTTCTATTGCTATAGTCTGGTAGTAAAGAAACAACAGTAACACGGTGGAAATTATTTTTGGAATTCCTGTAGTCCCCTAGTAAAATTTTTAATCTCCTAAATTCTCAAACAACATATGTAGTTATAACCGCCTTGAGCAAACTACATGCATGTGCACCATATTTTGAATGTGGAATTCTGATCGTTGTTTTCAGAGCTTGTCATTACCTGTAACACTTTATATCTGCCTTTTGCTATCTATTTGAAACTTATTTTTCTCTTAAACTTTAAGGGTTTACTGTTTACTTCAGTCACCATGTCTCAGTAAATCCAACACCTTTCTAACTTAACAATAACCCTTTGCTAGACGAGTGCACACCACTTGCTAGATTTAACATTAATCAACGGATAGCTCTATTCTGCTATAAAGCACAAGGATAGGTACCGATCTCCTTTGCTAGACACGAGGGAAGAATTACAGGTTTGAAATCATTGTAGGGAAGTGCTTCTGGAAAGCGGAAGCATGGCTGACCCTCTGATAATACTTAGACAATAGCAAAGACCTTACTAGTTTGTATATTAGCGTTTCTTCGGTTATTGCCAGGACATATGATAGATATGCGTGGTGGATGCTCTTTTGCTGCCACATGGTGGATCAACACTACAATCCTACAATTAAGAGACGATGCTACGTATATTCATAAATATATTTCCAATTTTGAATCAACACCAGGCAAACACACCCAGCACTCATATAAATGTGTCAGTAAAAATTTCTCTCTCCCCTCCTTCGCCAGTGATAAAATTGGAAAAGTCCTGAAATGGAATTCTATGTCTTTTCTATAGAATACAAAATTGAATTGAAAATTTAAAAATGGATTTGCCCCATAATAATGGCAGAGCACTAATTTACGTTATGCTCTTTTCTCCACTAGATAAGATATACAGAAATACGGATGCCTGCTACCAGGTTAAAATATCTGGTTCAGACCATTCCTTATTTTTTCTACCCAAGATGAAATATGTTGCTCAAATTGTACAAACACATAGGTTTGTCTTAATTAGCTATTCGAAATATTGTGTTCTAATTAATTTTAATGTAATTGATTTTAATGTAATTAATTTTAATGTAAATAGTATTTCTTATTTAATTCATCACGTAAAGTAGTTTATTTTACTTTGTAATGATAATGATAATTATTATCATCAATATTATTATTATTAATACAGGGTGACCTTGTCAGCAGAAGAATCTTATTATGAATAAGGAAGGAAACATAAATGGATGTCAAGGAGCATAAGAGGCATGAATGAACATTTAGGAGGATGAGAATCATGAAGAAATATTTAGGAGCAGAAGAAGCAACAATGAAAATCTATTAGTAGAAGAAAGATGAATGAATATCTAGAAGCCTAAGAAGCATTAATGAACATGTAGGAGCATGAAAATCATAAATGAATATTTAGCGGTAAAAGAAGCATGAATGAATATCTATGAGTAGAAAAAACATGAATAAATATCTATGAGTAGAAGAAAGATGAATGAATATCTAGGAGTAGAAGAAACATAAATGGATGTCAAGGAGCATAAGAAGTATGAATGAAAATTTAGGAGCATGAGAATCATGAATGAATATTTAGGAGTAGAAGAAACATGAATGAATATCTAAGAGTAGAGGAAACATAAATGGATGTCAAGGAGCATAAGAGGCATGAATGAACATTTAGGAGGATGAGAATCATGAAGAAATATTTAGGAGCAGAAGAAGCAACAATGAAAATCTATTAGTAGAAGAAAGATGAATGAATATCTAGAAGCCTAAGAAGCATTAATGAACATGTAGGAGCATGAAAATCATAAATGAATATTTAGCGGTAAAAGAAGCATGAATGAATATCTATGAGTAGAAGAAAGATAAATGAATATCTAGGAGTAGAAGAAAGATGAATGAATATATAGGAGTAGAAGAAGCATCAATAAATCTCTAGGACAGTGCTTCTCAACCTTTATTTTCACTTTCCCCCCTGGGACAAATTTACTAGCTCATTCTTCCCCTTGGCTCACAAATATGCAATTACACATCGGATTAGACACATTTTTCGCGTGGAAAAATTTCATATAGTATAGCCCTTTTTTTTCTCCCAAAAATCGTTGTGGTCGTTATTTTCCTTCCCCTTTTAGGGTGCCCATTTGAGGCCCATGTATGCTCAGATGCAAAGGGAAAGCAAAAGAACCGAGCCTAAGTGCAACCATTTCATCTTTGCCTGCTAAAACCTCATGCAATCGGTCATACAACTCAACAAACCTGGGTAGACAATTATCTTTTGAAACCAATGTACTTCTCTGTGCAGCAGGAAACGGACATTACTTTCTTCCATTTCCTCGCAGAATGCATTAAAGAGACGTTCTCTTTTGGCATCTACCTTTATCAAATTGATGCACTTAATGACCGCTTTAAGAACAGTATTTAATTCTGGGGAAAGGTTTCTGGCCACAAAGTTTTCTCTGTGAATGACACTATGTACTGTTATTACATTTGGATTATCATATTTCATGAGCTTTAGTACTCCTTGTCGTCTACCGATCATTGCTGGTGCGCCATCGGATGCACATGATACTACGTTCAACACCTGTATGCCATTCTCCGTCATGTATTGCTTGTATATTCTGTAAATGTCCACAGCAGTAGTTGCAGTTTTTAACACTTTGCAAAACAACATCTCCTCCTTAAATTCCCCATCGTCTATGTATAGTACATAAGCAAGTAGCAGGGCTTTGCTGTGACGGGCAGTCGATTCATCCAGCTGTAGACTGAACTTCCATTTTCGAAGTTTGGATACGAGTTGGCCATGAACGTCAGTCGCCGTTTCATCTATTTGCCTGCGTACGGTATCATTACTGAGTGGAACCGAATTGATAGCAGTATCCTCACTCTTGCGAAGCTGTAGACCAAAAAGTTATTTCAAGTAAGCCTTGTGGTACCTGGTACAGGCTAATCCCAATGACTGGCCATGCTTATTACCAGCAATGTTTTCTTTCCTGATTCAACTGTCTCTATAATTCAATTGTAGCCAGTCCAGACATTCAGAAGATGTGTCAATGACTCTTGTTGGTGAAACAAGAAATTTCTTTTATCATAGTAACAGAAGACGTGGGGATATAGGTTGAATAAAATACAGCCCTTGCTTTAGATAACTGTACCTAGCAATTACGGTAAGAGGAGAAAAGTTCTTGCCAATATATATGAAGCAGTCCCCTGCCTATGAACAACAGGTTTCTTGTAAGAAGCTAACTTACTCTTCATTTGCATTGTTCAAGAAAAAATTGTACCAGATAGATCTTGATTTAGACCAAGCTCAGAACAGATATCTGTTCTACTATAGATCCAAGGCAAAAAGTGTTAAAAAAGTCAATTCTTGATACTGTATAAATTAATGATAACTCAATTGATATGAGACGTAACATTAAATGTTAATGTAAGAAGCTAAGCACCCATCGCAGAATCTTATTTCCCTACTGCAGTCTTCCTCTGTATTTATATTTATACAAATGAGCCTTCTAAAATGTTTTGCTCACCAATTTGTGTGGTGGATCATCATCATATAACTTGACCATCACCTATTTACATAACCCTAGATACTCTGTTATTCTTTACTCTTGTAAGGTAGTCTTCAAATGCTAGAGTTCTATTCTATATGATGATGAGAATACATTAGTGCATACATCTAACAATATAGGTTTTTCAGTTTACTAGGGCACCAGTTGTACATGGTCATCACATATTGATCGTACACTTGTGCTTTTTCAATAGGGTCTTGCGTACTTCAGCCACTTCCACCTGATGTTTTGCTGCCTTGCATACCAATGTCAGTTCTTTCAAAATCTAGAATTTTATGAATGCAAATATTAACTAGAAAAATAGATGGCAGATTAGATATCTCCAGAGTAAACCTTAATTTGCATAACTAGCTATGCAATATATCTGCATACCAAAGTTGGAGAGACGTAAAATAGTTAATGTAGTGTATACATGTGGCATTAGACCAGCTATTTAAAGATATTAGACTAAATCTTTGTTACATCCCTGAAGGCAAGATTCATCTCCCTTCCAACCTTCCATTAGCTGGGAAGCTTACATACAAAGTTTCAATTATCAATTTTGCACTTGTAATGATCTAGGGGAAAGACGATGGAAGCATTTTAATGATTATGTTATTGTAGACTTTCCTTTGCTCACTTATGTCAACTATGACTATGCTGTATATAAGTGCAAATTCTGAATGTTACAACATTACATACTTTGCTGTCAATTGATGTTTGCAACCAAGAATGATAAAAGAAATTTGCATAAATCAAGATCATTTCAATTTACATTTTAATGTATTATCATTATTATCATTATTGGATATTTGTAGTGTATGCATCTTTTTAGATTAGCATGGACTTCATTTATCAAGTATTAGGGTCAATTTAATTTACATCCTGAAATGAGTAAAACAATAGTATATACTGAAAAATGCAATAAATGTAATGCTCAGTTAATTCTTTCTATGCCAACTATTGGCATTCTTATCATATAGTTTTTACCATTAGTGCTTTTCCCATCTATTTAAATTTGATATATTTATATATATATGATTCTTTTTCAAAAAGCATTTTTTATAGTTTCAGCTGTGCTGCTTTGTAAGTTTGATATTGACCCCCCCAATTTTTGAGCATGCTTCAGCCCCAAATATATATTTTATATGACAACTTGCTCCATCCACATTTTACTGTCATATGTTTTGTAAGCAAATCTATTTTGTTGAAAGTATATGTTGAAAATGATATTCCTCTGCTACCTAGAGGGTTTTACTACAACTCTCTCCACTTATCTAAAGGTGCCGTGTAATGTAAGAGTTTTAAGACAACAAACAAGAGCAAAGTACTCATTAACGATTAATTATAATTGGCTTGCTTACAACATTTTGGCATTTTCTGCCCCCATTATCAAGTAAAGACCCAACATTAGTGACAAGTAAAATATATTTGAATACTCAGTTGCTTTATAAGTTAAAAGTAGTGTAGTAAGGAATATTATAAGAAATTGAAGTGAACTATTTCATTGTGGAGTTACCAAGGATGATTCCTTAAGTACTTTTATGATACATCGAAATGATAGAGACCAGGAATATGTAAGATAGAAACATTAAGATGTGTTATGGTGATCCTTTAAAGCTGCATAATCAAAGCAAGATGTGAAAAGGTGTTAAAATGGGATATGAAGAAGAAGAAAAGAAGAAGAAGATGGTCGACCGCAGATGGAGGCAAGACAAATGCTCCTCTTTCCTTAGCTTCTACCACTATAGTGATAGTGGTGGGTGCCACTCCTATCCTATGTCAAGTTCTTGACCTCTTCTCCCAGCATAGCTGGTACTCATTTCACTGACCCCTTAAGGATGGAGGGCCTAGTGAACCTTGGCAGCACTCTCTGGAATTGAACTTAGGTCGCTTGATTTGTAATGCAAGTCTAGTACCACTGGATCACTGTTCCAAAATGGGATATAACCAATTTAAACTGTTGGGTGCCCAAATCACGGTCTTGAAGGTTGCCCAAATCACGATCTTGAAGGCTGCCCAAATCACAATCTTGAAGGGTGCCCAAAGTACATTACATTTCAAGCCTGAAAAGATTTTTAGTATATATGTAACAGTTTCCTATGTAATCTTTACCAACACATATGACCAATCAAGAGCTTTGCTTTGTTTCCATTGTTTCCATTATACACAATTTATCTCCCAGTCATAGATGTTAAGATCTAAGACTAGTTCCCTGTGTAAGGTTAACTTTCCGGGCCTCCCCCTGAATGTAATGTCTATAATAGTGGAATTACAGTGTAAACTATGTGCCTTTATTTAGCATGTGGTGTAGGTCTCTTTTCCAACAAAGCCGATCCCAAATGTTGTCATTCTGGTGTACTCATCCAGTCATTCCCACCATGTCTTAATTTGCCTCATTGTCCATGACCTCCACTGTTTTCCTGGTCGGTGGTCATGTTAGCATTCACTGAAGCAAGTTGTCACTCGTAAGTGAAAAGTTAAAGTTGGAAAGTGTTGAAAATATTATAAGTAGGTACTGTTTAAATCAATTTTCCTCTGTCAACTTAGGGGTAAAGTGAGGTTAGTGAATTTCCAAAAGGTGCCAGTAGCACTTATTATGAAAATAGCATGGCATGAATGTCTTCCAAAAAGATGGTAAACTTCAAAAAGTTTGTAAGGAAACTTGTTAACAGTGACAAATCTCATGGTAGTATGATTTGTGAGTATATGGTCATGGAAATAATGAGGAGTCAAAAAGATGAGCGCTACATTTTCTGTTTCTTGCCATATTTCGTTTCAAACAACAATAATTTTCAAACATTTTTATCACGTTTAACCATTTTTATCAAATCTTTAAAATTATTACTTTTTATAAATAAATTATTTGTTACTTATTGTAAGTCCGGGAAAAAGATTCCAACAATTTTTTGTCTACGGGCCAGTCATCGGGAGACAAGGTAACCTCGATGTTGTTTTTCTAGAGTACGACAGTTACACGTTTACTGAAAGAAGCGGTAACTTACAAACAAAAATCAATAATTACAGAAATAGTCTAACAAGTTGTAGGATCCTGTTAGGAAGCAATTATCCTCTTTAAATAATCTATTTAAGAATGCCTCAGGCTCGAAGCGAGGCTTCATGTTACCTTGGCTACGATTGCCATACTGGAAGCTTCAAAGATAAGAAGTTGAGATCAGAATAAGAGTTGTCGTAAAGGAATAAACAACGGATTAAGTTACAAAGGACAATGTTACGTGTTCAAGATGTATTTTTCTTTGTAGTTAGAATTTTTTCTGTTCGTCAGAAATAGTCCTATTCATTCAATCCATCATGAAAAATATAGTTTGCTTTTAGTCCGTACTTACATTGTGTTTTAAAACAAGTAATTGAATCCAAAGCAAGAAGCTAGTTAAAGTCTCCCGTTTGGGAAGAACTTGGTATATTAACAATACATGTTTCAAATAGGGCCACGTATAGGAATGGCCAAAAATCCAAAATTGTAGATGGCTTTTACAACAGAAGGCAAAAACCACAATTTAAAATGTGCATGAAGCTATGTTATTCGTTGGTGAGCAGCGTACCCTTAGGTTCGTGCCTCTTTAATGTACACCAAGTACGGAGAGAAAAGTGCTAATTCGTATTGTCGCGCACCTTCAGAACGGGGTTAGAACGGTATATTAGTGAAGTGCGTGTTGTTTTTCTTTAATATTTAAATGGGAGGTACTATGATGAGTTCTGAAGTGTCAGCTCTACTGACGAGGAAGTTAAACAAGTTGATCATTTTAATTAAAAATTCGAAATGGCAAGTAAAATAGCTCCTAAAATAACCCTTTAAGAAACGTGGGCAGTAAGGGTGACGATGTGATTGATGTTGGTACTCAATTGTTCCGTAGCCTAAATTGATTCACATTTAACGAGCCCTAGCTTGCTCAAGTGATCGATCTTTCAAATATGCAAACGTGTGTGCACGCGCACGTATTTGCGCAGACGAGCATGCGCACTGCCTGTCACTGGTGGTCGCCTGCAGCCGTGTTCGAAACATTGATATAAGATACAGAATTACAGAAACCATTGATTTAAGATCGAAATTTTCAGAAAAAGGGGGAAATTGAAATTGGTCATTTGATGACTTTCAGTCTACGATCTCTTAGTGGTTCTGCCTGGGGCGGCCTACCTTACATTTTGGCTATCGACAGACAGTTGGCCCTAAGTAGAAATCTGGTTTAATCGTTGTATTGGGTCATAGGACCTACATCATTTCGCGAAGAGAATAAATCACACACGATATGTTGACCAAAGACTTCCTCACCATGATTAATCGATGTTTGATGTAAGGTGGAAAAAATCCAACCTCGAGCCTCCTGTAGACCATACTGAAGAAACCATTGGCCGGGGAACGACCACAAACATTCAAGGCACCAACAAGAGCTTGGACTTGTGATGTCAAAGAATCAACTTTGGTAGGAAGGTCTTGAAGTTCAGAGGTTGGAGCAGAGGGAGAATTGTCAGTAAAACTAATTGTAGAAACGGATGCGGAAGGAAGAGCAACTTCGAGGATTTTGTCAGCAATAGTAGCAAGTTGGTCTATAGGAACACTTTCGGCAGTAGAAGCCAGAATAAGCTGTGCATTGGTAGGAAGACGCTGAAGAAAAAGCTGGCGTAAGATGCGATCCTCTAGATGATTATCGTCTAAAAGTTGAAGCATACGCCGTAGCAATTGTGAGGGCTTTCGATTGCCAAGTTCTTCAGAAATGAGAAGTTGATGTAAGCGCTTTTGTTCTAAAGCGGATGTACGCTTGATAAGTTCAGCTTTCAAAACATCATAGGGTTGTAAAGCTGGTGGCTGAATGAGAAGATCACGAACCTCTTGAGCGATTTCCGGTTGTAGAGACGCAATTACATGAGCATATTTTGTGGTTTGCGAACTTATGTTCTTGGTCAAAAATTGTGCCTGAACTTGAGCGAACCAAACGAACGGATCATTAGGCCAGAAGGGTGGTAGTTTAAGGCTGACAGCCGCCACACTTGGAAGCGAGGATGAGGTAGAAGGAGTTGATGGATTAGCTTCGTGATCGTTCATGGTGAAAAGAGAAGTGAAGGCAATGGAGGAGTAATAGAGTCGAAGATGAATACAGTGAACTTTCAAAATACAATGCAACGTCTGGGGTCACCAATTTAGCGTGTCGCTAATATATAAAAAGATAAATTGACTCACCAAATCCTCAGATGAATATGCATAGAATATACCAACTTTCAACTTCAAAAATCTATTTTTTCCTTGTTACACTTAGCATCTCCACCCCTCATCGCTGTCTGGTCTATCTAACTAAATTTTACTCTATTGTTCAAATGAAATATCATTGTTCAAGATTTCCGGTGAAATCAACACAATACCTCTACAGGTTCTCTAGCAAACTTCACCTTATTGCACAACATATTTTTTCATTTTTTGCAAAATTTCAACAAATTTTGCATTTGTCACTTATCAAATTTGAGAATACAAAATCGTCGGTACAAATTCAGGAAAGAAAATCTAAGCTTAAAGGTATAATAATCATGTTTTTCAAAGAAAAGTAACAAAAGCGAAATGTAAAAAACTGGACTATAGGTCAACAAGACGCCAATTTTGCAAAATTAAAAAAAAAAATTAAAAAAATTATTAGAGATTACTAAAAAGACTTTTCAGTAAATTTTAGGAAAAGTCAGAAAATTTCCGCGTGTTGTGCTCTCCAAGGCACCCTTTTCCCGTCGTGCTATTGCAGGAACATGCTGCTTAAAACTTGATTCCAAAATTTGTGACCCACATACCCACATACCAAGCTCCACATCGGCATTCAAATTGATAAATAACATTACTTTTATTCAGGGTGGGCAGTGTGTCTTTTTGGGCACGGGGGGAAATCTTCCTGGTCGTGTATATGATGTGTATTTGGCACCAAGGACGGGAGTTGCTGATAGCATCTTTCACTTTCTTTCCAAAGTTGTTCGACTGTTTACCGATCCATGGCATCCTTAAATAAATAGTACACTTTTCTGGACCAACTTTCTTAGGGGAGCAGTGCAAAGAGGATAATCTCCACTAAAATCTTCAATGCATTATTATTCTTAAACAGCTACACCAGATTTGCTCTGTTCTTGTTTTGGCCTTTTCTGCTTTTCTCCACTTTGTTCAATCACTGTGTTTTTAAGAATGTACGACCATTGTTGTGGTGATTTCACTTAAGATATTTTCCTTTACGTAGTAGAGACTTAGAGCTTTTGGAAAGTATTAGATGCCCATCGTTAAACATTTCCACTCTTTTAGGATTACCTTCTTTGGCCACAGACACCTTAGCTGACTTGCCTTAAGGAAATCATTCTCATTCCAACTGTATAGCAAAAACATTGATGTCGTTAATTCTTTGAACAAACATAATATTCAAATAGTGAATATAAGTGGTGCATATGTAGTACTTACCAGACAGCCAGTTACACCAACTAGCCTAAACGAATAAGAAAATGACACTAAAACATGGGGGGCTAAGCTTTGATTTTCCCCATCCTAACATAAATAGAGACGCGAAAAGCTTGCAAGAATTGTTCAGGAATGTTACGTTTTAGACTCTTGATGTGAACAAAAGCCTACACTATAACCCAATTTGCTACTCCACGTCCGAAAATATAGTAGCTTCAAGTCATTTTGTCTTGAGCTACTTGTACAACAATTTTTTTTAGATTTTGTCACGTCACTGCCATCTAATGACTACGGGTAAGCAAGTAAAACAGAAACGTTAAATCAAAATGCTGACAGTACCTTGTGGTAGTCGTAGAGATAGTGGCAATGATCGTGATATAACAAAGCATAAAAAATTATACGACGTTAGCCAAAATATGAGAACACACGCATTTAAAAAAGAAAGCTAATGTTCATAAAACTATTCCTACCAACATTTGAAATGATGAAGAGCGAATTTGCCTCTGTAGTTACGTCTACCAACAGATCCCCGGAGCTAGAAAATTTTGAAAAAGCGAATGTGTCTTTTCTAATACTTGTAATAGTTTAGCAAGAAAAAGTTAAAAATACGGCAGATCGCGGAAACATTGAAGAGGAAAAGAAACAATAGAATAAACACACCCAAGAACTATAACGAGAAAGAAATTGAAATTGTCATCTCGGATACGTTGAAAGAAATGTGAGAATTAAGTAAATCGAACAAAGAGAACGTTTTCCTTTTTCATAACAACTAACAAGATTTTCTGAGTGACAAGAGTTCGTAAGTTTTGAAATTGGGCCCATTGATATACCTGGCAGTGAGGCACGATACATCTCCCGTGCTTACCTTACCGTATAAACAAAGTGCTACTGCTACATCCACTTTAAAGAGTGCAGGTGCATGTTTTAAGTACAATGCCCTTAACTCAATGTTTTGTGTTTTCTGTCTACATGCTTAAGCTAAGTATTATATAGATGGGTGGCAACCTCTCCTTTTAACAACACTACGGTGGATTTATCAGAACAGCATGACATATGTTACATTTTCACACAAGTAGAAAATAATATGTAGTTTACATTTGAATTCGTCTAGTGAAATAATAGAAGGATTCCTAAATTTAACTTTCAAAAACACTTGCCCATTCCACTTGATTTCTTTACATACATGTTGTAGATACAGACGTTGCTCTGTAGTCTAATTTAATTTATGGAAACAAATTAAGAGTAATTATTTTTCTAAAGCTGACCCATTTTGGTAATTTTGTTGTTATTATAAGTAAAACGGCAAATGTGGAAACTTCATTGACAACGTTTCGTCTTACAGACTTCTTCAGGTCACGACTGAAAATTGGCTAAATTTTAGCTAATTTTAAGTGGTGACCTGAAGAAGTCTGTTTGTATTTGAGGAAGGACCTTGCGTGACTTCTATATAGCTTAGGTGCTTTGTTCAATTGCACCACTCCTTCTATTATTTCCATTACTTATAACATTGAACCCGCATATTATTCTCTTAAACAATATTTGAATTGTTCCTCAGGATCTTTCGATCAGTCCGAACGTAACGTATTTTTTCACCAGGAAACGAAATACTCGGTGATAAACGAATTAGAGATACCAGGCATATTAGATAGGATACTTCTGAAGACATGAGTGTCTCTTGAAGACATTAATTGAAGGAAGACTTAAGGGAAGGCGTCCAAATAGTAGGAAGTGAAATCTATATGACATAAAAGACCTGATTTCACGCGTATATAATGAATCCAGAATACCATGAAAATTGAGATAATAGTAAAGAACCTGCCAGTTGACATACAGCTGACGATGATAAGGCAAAATTGAAAAAAACTATTTAGGCAATTTCTCACGAATAAGCCCAAAGGTAGGGAGAAATACTCTTGGGAAGTACGAAACCAGATTGAAATATTTAAGGATGCCGATGGTATTCAATCAGTAGACATCGTTTGTACATTCTTGATGGAAGCTCACAAACAGGCAGGAGAAGCATCAAGTCAAAAGGGTTGCCTTGGGCGACAAAAATGTGGTACACCAAAGATCCACTGTGAAAATTGCACAATATATTTACAACCAAAAGGGCAGCAAGAAGTAACAGGGAACGTTTAAAAGAAGCCCTCAAAGACCTCAAAGCAGCCTACGAATCAAGTGAGGAGACATACATCAAAGCCAAAATTGCTGAGATTGAGGAGGCACATGTTCAATGCCAAGCTAAACTAGCGTAGGATATAGTTAATGAATTACCTAGAAAGAAATCAAGGCTGAATAACGAGACATCTGGAAAGACCCCGACTAAGCGCATAAGACTATAAAAAGATCAATTCCAGAACTTACTCAGTCAACCATTACCTACAAAACCCGAGTATTAACAGGTAATTGGCCGGATCATCTCGGACCCCCTGCCCATAAATACTGAAAATTTTGCGCGTGGAATCGATGATATCCCAGTTGAATCATGGAAAACGTAAGCTTTATCTTAACAGCTGCTTGACGTCTGCAACGACGGAGAATGTCCAATCATCTGGAAACAATTAGTTATAAAGCCCATTCTCAAAATTGAGACCTGAATAATCGTCAAAACTATACAAGAATCATCCTGATGTCAGTTGGAGCCAAGGCTTACAATAAGGTCATAGCCAATCACCTGAAACCACACTTCCAAAGAATACTACGAATAAACCAGAATAGTTTCAAAGAGTAAACAGTCAGTCAAATTCTTATACTGATACCCATTGTAGATGAGGATGAAAAAATCAGAAGTGTTGACCTTCATTGATTTTTGAAAGGCATTTGACTTCATAAGAGACACACCCTTCTTCAAACCTTAAGGCAAGAATACCTTGTGCAAGGTACAATTGTTAAAACTATCGCAGTTATGTACCAAGGAACTTTGGCCAAAGTGACAACTGAAAAAAGGGATACTGCCTGATCCTTTATCAGTTTTGCAAATAACAATATCAGAATTGTTCCTTAACTCTTTCAGGGCCCTGTAGTGCTCTGAAATCAGGGGAAAGCTACCTCTTTCAACGCCAGTGCCACAATATGCATGAGCCACATCGCATAATCTTGCTTTCAGCGCTTCCTCTTTTTCTTTTGACGACGGTACCAGTCTCTCTAGTTGGGTCTGAAGAATCTCAAATTCTGTAAAAACCAAATCCCTTGAAACAGTACTGGGCGGAATGCAAAATTGTAGTCCCCGTGACAATACGTTCATTTCGATGTTACTTAGATTATAGCTGGAAAGGTTAACAACACGGTTGTCAGCAACTTTGGCCGGGTCTCCATAGCGTCCCTTCTTCAACAACTCAATGTTCTTCGTGTTGCGCCTTGTAACAGATTCCTCGGTGCATTTGTCCAAGCTGGCAATATAACGACAAAGTCTTAACGTGTCAAAGAAAGTCAGAAATAGCCGGCACGATTTCCACACGCTTTGGTACATTAGCTTAAGATCACGATAACGTGTGAGCTCCTTTTCAATGTCATTGTTGATGAAAATCCTCTCGATGTTTAAGCTGGCTGTTAACCTCGATTCCTTCAACCGAAAAAATATTCTTTTAGAGCATATCTTACAACGTAAGCAGTCTTCCAGAAACCTTACGGCCATTTTCGCAGTTCCCATTTTCCCTCGAATCTTTACCAAGTTATTCAGATGACTGATCTGCTTGCTAGAGCACCTCCGCTTAAAGTATTTGAACATGTTCTAAACATGCTCTCATTTAAGGGTTCTTGTGGCGGTCGCTATTAAGTTGCGGAAGCCGTCGTTATGCAGACAGAAAGAATTTATATTCAAAATGAGTTTGCTATAGCGTGTGCATTGGTATTGTAAATATTTTATTGTAATTTTAGGCACTACTTTTATTATTTCACTTTCTTTGTATTATTCCCCTATCGCATCATGGTATTTCTTTTCTTCTATTGCGAATACCCATGTATATTGCGCAGACCCCCATTTAGTATTTAAGATTTGAATTTTACACTGTAAGTATGTTAGCGTTTTAATCTTGACAAGAGCCGACCGAAAAGCTCTGGTCAACAAAATATGTCGTTACAATGTGTCCGCTACTATTCTCTATTTTGAAATAAGATTTCGAAAATCACGAATCATTAAGGAGAACTGCTGTCACCAATTCGTTAATGCTTAACTTCTGGCTCTCACATTAACTTCCATTCTTTAAATACCAGACCCCAAATAAACCAGACAACGTTTGTACAGAACTGGCATTCTGATGTGGTACTGTTCTATCACATTACTAATTTCCTTGTTGCTCGTGATAATGGTACCACAATTGAGTATAGCAGCAAGCTTACCAGATTATTGAATCACCAAGGCGACTCGCTTTTGTGGTCACACAAGAATTCTATTTAATGCAAACAAAATGTATAGAGCTGGCAAACTGTGTTTTTAGATAGACATATTAATTCAACACAAATATTCCTCCACAGGAATGAAATCTATTACTAATAACAAGACAAGATATACTCAATAAAAAGCTTTTGTTGGTCTAATCAAACTTAGACAGTTTTTAGGAACGTCAAATGCTGAATTAAAAACCTCTAGCTCTCCTCGATCCATGTCCTCCAATGGCACCGGCCATTCGGGAATAAGCTACTGATTTTATACACTTATTGTTGTAAAGCTTTAACAGGTATTTTCCAATCAAACTCTTTAAACCAATGTAGTTACCTAGATGAGTACACCTGTTTAAATTTTCTGACAGAAATTGAGTATCTGTTTACCAAATTTGGGCTCAGAAATATCTCACAAACCATTATGTGGGGAGGGAATAAATTTCATACTGGGGCAGTAGCCATTTTAATCCCATGATGTAATGTACTTGGTCTCAGTACCAAACTATAGCCATTTTTCCTGCAGAGCACAAGTGATACTTGATGACTACATTGTTTAAGATTTTTGGATAAGAGTTGTAGGTATTGAGGGGAAATGGAGCCTCAATGTACTGTTGGAAGTGTAACTGGTTCAATTTGCCACCTTAATACATATGGAACAAGAAGTGGTATATATGAATTATCAAGTATGGATCAGAAAACAAGAGAAATTATTTTGTGGAGAAGTGGATTATCTATTCTGAATATCAATGCTACCATTTGCTTTCACCACCAAAACCTGTTTTTAAAGAGATTTCCAATGCAAGAGAAATATTGTTGCAACCCATTTGGATTGCACACCTCAACTAGAAAAGGTAAGAACTTATACTTATACTTATATATATGTGGTATTTTGCCACAATCTTTAATTACCAATTTAATTTACAACTATGGTGTATTTGCGTAATGGCTGATTACTTGAATATATATCACAAGTATAAACACAATGGATGTTTGAGGTTTTCAGGTTATCTTTACATTGTGTAAGTATTGCATATTATTGCCTTGTGAATATTTATCTGTGTTACTCTGTTTTTGAGTCACGAACAAAAATGTTAAAGTAATGCAAAGAGCTGTTAAGGTTTTTGATGGTAATTGTCATGTTGCTGTGTCACACATACAAATACTCGAAGCAATGGATGGATTCATTTCCAATGAAAAGACAGGAAATATGCAGGATGTCTTAATAAATAATGTTTCTTGAGTTTTAAGTAATCTTTGACCACTGTATGTCTTTATTCACATGTGTTCTTAAAATTATATAAGCCATAAATGCTATATACCAAACAAAATGTTTTGAGGCTGAGACATCAAATTGTTTTGGTGATGAATTGTTGTTTTTTGTTCTTTTTTCTAGGAAGTCTCCGGGAAATTACTCTCAAATCAGCAAAGTCGCTGTGCCTGTCTGGTAGAACAGTAGTCCCTGGCCAAAAGTTGTGCCCCAAGTGTAGAGCATACAGTAGTAGTTTGGAGCATGAAGCAGAGGATGTTAGTTCAAAGGATGAACCTGAGATAGAAAATGATGCTAATGGTGTGTTTCAGCAAGAATTTTCTCTTTTAAAGTCCAGGGAGTCTCTGAATGCAACCCTTAATGACCTTGAGTTATCACCATTAAAAGTTCACTCAATACCAAAAACATCACAGGTAACACATGGAAAGAGAAAATTGGTACAAATTCAGGATGCAGTTCAGCAAAAGATGGCTTCTGCCCTTCAGTTTAATCAGGAACAGCTTCAGTGTACCTCTGGTAATTCACACGTTAAGGAACTCCAGACAAAAGCAGATGATTTGGACTTCTTAGTTGACTGCATGAAAGAAAAATTAAAACTGTCAAACAGGAGAGAAAAGCTTCAAGTACTAACACTGACACCCAAATCATGGACAACTTCGATTATCTTCTGAAAATGCATTGCTAAGCCTATTGATTATATCTAATTTGGATCCATCAGCTGACACGTTTGCTATTTTGGTATATTTCTTAATAGTTACTACTTTCTCTGTTTTTGGGATGTCTAGGAGACGCTCTTTGCAGAGTAACCTACATTCATTTTCTAGGTTGCCTGTATCACGTTTCACTTTCCTGTGTTCGGTATTATATAAAAAAAACCCCGGCGTGTTTTTGCCCCAATGAAAGGTGACCAAAATGTGTGGCTTGGTTTAACATTATAGAGTTAAGAGAACAATGCTCCGACTAATAACATTCATATCGACTCAGCTCCAGAAATGGTCACTGTCCAGCTGGTCTGACATGGGGTCGTCCTCTGACGGCAAATCTAACGAGCAATTGTCATGCTTGAACACAACTTTCCTATTGAGATCCATAATTATTATAGAGGGAGTAGCCACATATAAGGCAATTGTAGTCATAGGCATGAGGAGAAAGTGATTCAGAATGCGTGGTACGCGTGGAGTAACACAGAAGAGTCCACATTGCAGTTCAAAAAACTTTCTATGCTTTCGGCAAATGTTCCAACTGACATGTGTCTTTTCATATTTTCTCGTAGTAATTGATATACATCAATTCCCAACAAGAAAATATCACTAAAATTGTGTACCCCTTCCTGGTACTTTTGGTAACGATAGTACGAATTACAAGAAGGACGGCGTTTAACGTACGTTTCAACACCCTCTTTCAAACCATGCAGAATCAGGACCTTGGCCTTCGTGGTTATTATTAAGGGAGTACTTAATTCAGTGCTGCAGTGGTAGCAGTGCGTTTCTTTAGGTAAAAAAGCGTTTGGAATTGAATTTAAGTTTCATAGTCGATACGAGGAATTTACTTCCATAGGAATTTTCTTATTATCATAAATGTACTCTATTAAACGCTTAAGTTCGTCCTCTCTGGATGGGGAATAAAACAAACGATTTTCCTTTAATTTGTCGTCTACCTTGGCCTCTTCCTCCCTGGGTCCGTCATGGGCACCTTTCTCCACTTCAATTAACCCTTCTTGCTGTAAGTACCACAATGCCAACCCTCTTTGTACGCACATCGCCTTCTTTGATTTACATTCACAAATCAGACTATTATCTCTTCCGTTAAGTGTTACAAATTTACGCAGACGAAAAGCTAAATCTTGAAATATACCATCATATACGGAGAGATGATAATAGTTGCCATTTTCCATATGCACGAAAGCAGGCGCATCAGTTAGAGCTGCTTCAGCAGCCTTGTCTTTGCATTTTCCGAACGTTTCATCGCTTAAAAGCTGCAAGCGACCCATCCAGTAAAGTTTGTTTAATACATTACTTTGCAACAGGACATTTGGTGGATACTTTGCTTCATTAAGATTAGCTAAATGGAAGTACTCCCGGGCCGGCATACTACTTCGCCTGTTAATTTCCATTTCTAAAGGACAGTCTTCGGCCCCGCAGTCAATCATAGTACCAGAGGTACTATAGAGCAATTTTTGTACGTGCACGGGATATCCTACCCCCGACGTACCATATAAATGCCTCTTCCATATACACAGCACACAGACTTGAGCCTTCACTGATATTATGTACAAATTCCATTTGCCTCTTCAAATTACCTTTTAAAACAATTTTACAACAAATAATGCGAAAACAACTCATCTACGACAAATTAACAACTTAAACTTTCTTCGAAGGAAAACGTTGGAGAGAATGCTTAGTGATAAAATTTATATTGCTTAAAATGTGCTCTGATCTCAGAATTTGATATTTCCACTTTGGGAGTTCCCTGTAGTGCATCCTGCTTTGATTAAAGCTCACCAACAAAAGGGAACTAAAATTCTATCGTATTTTCAGTCAAATTTCTCAGTTAAACCAAAAATTCTTAACAGCTTTCAAGGACAGCAAGTCCCCAGGGAGAATTTGCTAATAGATCCTTGGTCCTGGAGATGGCCAGCCAATGCTGAGGCCCGCGAAAGGATTTTTAAGGTATCGTATCGCCTTAACGTACATCCTGCTAACTCCACTAACCAAAAAAGTATCATATTAAGAACGTATAAAGCACAAGAGATGCGTCTTCCATCACCCAGTAACAAGGTATCGATCCTCTAATAAAGTAAAAACTCTTTAATTTAATACTTTTCACACCTTACCCGTTATCAGTATAAAACAACACGAAAAACTAATTTCATCCTCCTACCAAATTACTTATGAAAGAAACTGGTCTAGTTCCTCTTTCTACCAATTGGAAAAATCCGGATAATATTCCTACCAAATTGTGTACTTTTTTAGTCTGAAACGAAACACGTTTAATTATATCACGAAAGAAAAAATATAATTACCATGTTGTAATTACCTTTTGCTTAGAAAAAGTGTTAAACTAAAAACATGTTAATACAATGTCACTGAATAAGAGAGAACCATTTCTTTCTTTTGTTAGCTTTAGTTTTTAGATGAAAATATTTAATTAGACCATCTTTGATTCAAATTCAAATGAATCAGAGTGAAGTTATCTACCCTACACAATAAGGTAAAATTGTCATATGGCAGCCAGAGCTTGGAAAATTGTTGTACTGAATTAAGTTTTCATAAATTAATGTACAGACAAATTAGGCCTTAGGGGAGTTTTATGTATTTTTACCTCCCTTTTTAAAGAGTTTGATACAGCATTTCTTTTCTACTTATTTAAGGTTTTTTGGGCTAACTTATTGCTTATTTCATTACTTCTATAACCAGTGGAAAATCTTGTTTACTAACTTTTGCTCAATTGGTTAGCCTTTAAAGAAAGTCAACTAAGCTTTACAGAGGCCTAATTAGGGGCCAAGATCACTTCTTTAAAGTCTCTTTTACATAGCTCAAAAAGTGTCTGAGGTAGTAAAAACTACTATTTCTTAGCTGGTTTGATTTACTTATATTATGAAGGAAAGATATATTTGACAACTTAGTGTTGACTAATACTTCTATGGAAGGGAAGGACTTGTTTAGCAAAAGTCCCTGATTTGTTATTTTCTATGAGAGAGCAGGAGGAGTCAACATGAGAGCTTACCAAGACTTTATTTGGAAGTTATTCGCTAATAAGCGCTTTAGCAAGAATACTTGTAAAATTACAGTTTAGAATAAGGTTGTCATCTGTCCTGGCACACTGTGACATGTCACCAGTTTGAAACTTCTTCCCTGGTTGATCTACAAAATGTCCTGGTATTCCAATTGCAACATGTGAAAACATTGCACACCCGCACAGGAAGCATTGCATGGCCGGTCTTACTGCCATACACCAGTCCCCTGCCCACTACTGTCTGCCTGTTAGTCATAACCAATACTGCTGGGTTAGGTCAGCCCTGGAGTTTTTGTTATCTAATGTTTGAACCATTTTCATTAAATAGCCATCTCAAAATTTCTACAGAATGGGTTTGGGGGAAAAGGGCAAAGGGGGGCTAGTTGACCTCCGATCTCATTTGACTCTTAAAATATGAGCTAGAATTTTCAATTTCCAATCAAATGAACCCTCTCTGAAGTTTATACGAGCAATCCTTCAATAAGAACCATATATACCCCAGGGGATTACGCGCTGGTGGGCCTGGGGGACTTTTGTCAGCCCCACAGGTTTCGTTATCACATCTTTGAACTATTTTTGATCATTCTCAGACTAACGAAGTGAACCGCGCTTGAGAGTTGATGAAATGAAGATTAGACTATTAACCAATAACATTTTCAAGTATTTCGAGGGGTCCAACATGAACATTCGAACCACACATTCTTTCAAAGGAAATCTTCTCATACTTTGTATACTGGTTCTCACCCAGACTTTAGCGTGGGTGAGTCCCGCTTTTTCACAGCCAGCATCCCCCGATCCTGTTCGCCGAGCTCTTCTCATTGGCATTGGGAAATACCAAAGCTTGCCCCGGCTGCCTGGTTCCAAGAATGATATCAGTCTCGTTTACCAAGTGCTCCAAACTCGGTATGGGTTTGCTGAAAAGAATATAAAGGTTGTTCGAGATGAGACTGCAACTCGGGCGAATGTCTTGTCGGCCCTCAATGAATTCGTCTCTCAAGTGGGCCCAAACGACATTGCCTACATTCATTATTCCGGTCATGGTTCACAAGTGGAAGATGTGAATGGGGATGAAGGGAAAGATGGACTGGATGAAACCATCGTTCCTCATGATGGGAGAACGGAAGGTGTGCCCGACATTACCGACGATGAACTAGAGAGGATTCTGTCCAAGTTGAAGACGAAAAGTGCAGTTGTGGTGTTGGATTCTTGTCATTCCGGTACGGCCACTCGTGGCTTAGAAGTACGTGTTCGTTCCATTCCGCGTGACACTCGTGTCGGGCTCTATAAGAAGTCGGAAGTGCGCACCCGAGCCATCGTGCCTTTGGTATCTGCCCGCTATGTGTTAATGAGTGGGGCGGCTTCGAATGAAGAAGCTCTCGATGGCCCTGTTGATGGACAGTACCATGGATTCTTCACTCATTCATTATTTAAGAGTCTCCAGTCTGCGGCTCCCGATGCTTCAGCCATGGAAGTCTTTGCAGGTGCGAAACAAGAGCTCAAGCGGATTCAAAATCAATTTGGACGATCCAGCATGCCTAAGCCTCAGCTCGAGGCCCCCAAGGGATTATTAAACCAACCGCTTTTCGTGCAAGCTCGAAGCGTGGCTGAAACAGCCGAGTCATCGCAAAATGTCGAGGCACGACGACCGTGGGTGGGAGTCGTGCCTCAGGGCAAGGGCAAGGTTGTGTTATCCGAAGCCGTGGCGCTTGGTGGATCGACGGGATCGGTGTGGGGGATTTATTCTAAAGGTGAGACAGAATTTAATCCTGCCAATGCCAAGGCCTTTGCCAGGGCCATTAAAACTCAGGGTAATCATGCAGTGGCCAGCGTTGAACCTCGTGGCTTATCTATTCCCAATGGGGCGCGGGCAACATTACTTGTTCCTGCTCCTCCTTCGGGACGCATTCCGGTTCGCCTTCGAAGCGTCGATAAGAAGAATCACGCAGAATGGATTCCTAGATCAAGTTATCGCTAATCCTCAAAGTAATAAGTCACCGCAGTACCATGCCACCTAAGGCCAGCACATTGACGTATCCTCCTCCTCCATCCTATTCTATTTAAATCCTCTAGTAGCGGGAGTGACATAGACACTGGATCTACCTCCCTATTTGGGAACTTAAGCTAGCCTATATCACAGACAGCACACCTTATTTGGGCACTATAGGTTGCCAATACGAAAGCCATAATACCTGAGGCTTGTCATATTTAAATCTCAGATGAAAGTACGCAGGGTAAATCTCTTTTGCATATAGCTGTGCGTCCCTTGCAACCAGCCATATCAAGAAGATCCAATATAGGGCTGGATTTTCAAGTAGTTCATATTAATAAGAGAGTGGAATTCTGAGAGAAAACAGTTTGAATATACTCTTTATCATCAAATTTCATTGAAAAGATATACTAGCAAAAATGACTGGTTTGACACTACTAGAAGTTGATAGTGGAGCTGGTAACAGCAGCAATGATGCAAACACAAGAGTACCAAACATAGCAGGACAAATTGCAAGAGGATCTGGACCTAGCCTTTAATGGGATGATAAATGATTCTCCGTCTTTGGTTTATTTTATAAAACTTTTACGTCGTGGCCCAAACACATTTACTCAATTTATTGACATACTAATCGAAACAAAAACAGAATCCTATTGTGGATTTTCTGTTGAAGACTACCTTAGAAATTCAATGATGTGTTTAGGCTCTATCCAAATGATTTTTCAAAAGAATAACGAATAAATCGATAATTTAGAAGCTTTTGTACAAATAGATTCGGTAGAATTGTGATATCACCCAATTACTTCTCCCTCTCTCTCTCTCTAGATCTAGAAAATAAGACTCTCTTTGCTGATAAATTCCGTGTGTTTTATTTACTGGCTGAGTACCAAAAATTTGATAAATGTACTTTTGAGTCGAAACAAAATCAGCTAGTTGATAAATTCCGAATGTTTTAGTTACCGACTTGCTATCAAAAAAATTATTAAAAGCGCTTTTGATTAAAATAAACTCATATAGTTCATAAATTTTAAGTGTTTTAGCTACCGACTGAGTATCAACAAATTTAATAAAAGAATTTTTGAGCACAATAAACTCGGCTAGTTGGTAAATTTCGAGTGTTTTAGATGCTGACTGAGTAACAAAAATCTAATGAAAGCACTTTTGAGTACAACAAACTCAGCTAGTTGATAAATTCGAGTGTTTTGGTTGCTGTTTGAGCACCAAGAAACTTAGTGAAATCAATTTTGAGTGCAACAAACTCAGATAGTTGAAACATTCCGGGTATTTTAGTTAACAAGTGGGGTTAAAAAATTTAGTAATAGCACTTGTGAGTGCAGGAAATCCACCTATTTGGTAAATTTCGAGTGTTTTAGTTGCTGACTGTGTCACAAAAATTCAATAAAAGTACTTTAGAGTACTGCAAACGCAGCTAATTGATAAATTTCATTGATGGTTGAGCAGCAAAAATTTCTTAAAAGTAATTTTGTGCACAATAAACTCAGCTAGTTCTAAAATTCAAAGTGTTTACCTACTGGTAAACAGTAGGTAAACTGTTTGTTCTACTCAAAATTGCTTACTCAAAAGTACTATCATCAAATTTCTGTTGCTAAATCAGCAACTAGAACATTCGGAACCAATTTTTTTCTTGAGTGCTGTTAGAGCCAAAACTAACAGCTGATGTTTACTGTTTGGTAAGCACTGTATGTATAACTTGATGTTGTTTCAGTCGCAATATCCTCTTCTTCACTGATTCTATAGGACTTTGTCAATTGCAAAAAAAGAGCTTCCTCTGTTAAATTGCTACTGTGCAACGATTATGCTTTTTTCTAGTGTGCCTCAAAATCTTCCAGACTAGTTTTACCGGGCCTTTACTAGTTTTACTGGTACCGAGCCTTCTTCATTATTGTCTTTTCTTTACCCTAGCTTATATTCACGAGTATAAACTAGAAGGATTTTAGTTGAAAGCTTTGGTGCTCGTTTTACCACTGACTTGTATACTACATGTTGTCTGGACTATGTGAACAATGTTGTCTAGACTGTCGTAAAATTACACACCATACATGCAAAATATCCGCGCCCCTTTCTTCTACCCAGGAAGACTTTATTTGAAGAGGTACATTCAGAAGTTTGTATCAAGTTGTGTGATATTGCCTATTAATCACTGGTCACGACACAATTTTATTTCTGTCAATTAAAGGAACCGTATGAGTGAGATATTTTAATTGCTAATTATGCAACAAGAATCTTTGGCTGAGGTTACAATAATTCCTTCTTATTTCCTTTTTTTGTACAATGGCGAATAATTGAGACATAAGAATTCAGTATTAAACTTACAAGAAATCTATTTTAGTTGTAATTAGTTATGCTGTTTGAGTCATATTTAGATCAAGGATACACAGACAAGGATTCTTGGAAGAGGGGTGTGTGTGTGTGTTCAACTCAGAAACAGTTTCATGGGAAGGCCGCAGATTTAAAAAAATAAGACTGATTTTAAAACAAAGTGTCATATTTTGGCCCAGTATTACATAAATTCGCGAGCTCGCATTGGACTGGCATAATGGTTGGCTACGTTGGTAGAAGATCTGCCTTTTTGTATGCCTCCGTCCACCCCATACTCGTGAAAACCAATGATTTTTGGGTATATGGGAAACACAGATTTTCCATATATATTGATTCTGATTTTTTTTTTGCTAAAAATTTATCATTAAGACAATAGGTCCCATCGAGTAAAGTAAATTCTAATAAGAGGTTTAAGATCTCTTAAATAGGGTGAAAATAAAAAATAAAAATTAGGTTTCATTTTGCTTTGTTGCTGTTTCGAAATAAAATGGAAAAATGAAAAAAATTACAATTCAATTAGTCTAGCGTATTTTAATGTGTTCCAAACTGGGATTTCAGAACACTGAAAAGAAAACTAGTCTTAGGGATTTTAAAAACTGATTTTAAAAGAAAACTTTCAAATGTGGCCAAATATTTCCCAAATTTTTATATGTGGGGAACAAAGCCTTATCATGTATCAGAATTCTGATTTATATTTTTTAGCTAAAATTCAATAAATAGCGCAATAGTCTGTCAAGTAAAATAAGTTCGAATGAGTATTTTAAGGTTGTCTAAACTGGATGAAAAGGAAGATTACAAATTAGCTTGTATTATGCTTTGCTGCTGTTTAGAGATACAATTAAAAAATGAGAGGTGTAATTTCAATTTAATTAGCCGAGCGTATTTTGATGCCTTCTAGTGGGTAGTGATAACGTTTATGGCTTGATCATTTAAATGACTATTTGAATAGGTCTCCATCTCCTGAGCCGAGATAGCTTCGTTTATACTTTTTTTAGTTTTTTTTCTATTCCTTGAGGGAAAAGCTCCCTCCCTCATATCCCCTTTAGACACAAATGAAACTGGGCACGGATATCGAGTCAGCGTCGGAGGCACACACAGTAGTTAGGTTATAACTCAAAAGCTGTTTAGTGACTTGAAAAAATGTCGAAAAAACTTCTTGAACAGAGACAAAGACATGTGAAATTTGATGTAAATGCAATGGAAGATCAGAAAACTCAGAGCAAAAGCAACATATGCTGTAATTTTTCTTTTCAAAAACGAAAAGAGAAAAGTTATAACAAAAATTAATCCAGCTACTAATATGCACCTCACGTATCAGTCCTTGGTGAAGACGAAAAATCACAGATGAATTGCGCGCTGTAAATGATAATTTAGAAGGCAACCAAACATCTTTATAATAAACAATGTTTTTAATTTTATAAAAAACGCAAAATTGTCAGTATAACTGCTATTTTTTGTAATGTTGAAATGAAAATAACTAAAAAAATAGGATGATGACAGCTAATAGATAGACGGGAATGAAACAAAAAGCTCCTAAGTTTTTTAGGGGCAAAAAACAAATATGAATTTGCAAAACTGCAAAAAAAAGGATTTGTCTCTAAAATCCGCCTTTGATAATAGTACTAACGCCATTGCAGCTGACTTCATCATATTGTTTTACTATAATGTCATTTATTGTTGTAACCTACGATTATGACGTCATTCATTTTTAGAAAAAAGGAGTTAGATACAGAATTAAATTAATTGAAATACAATAAAGCCTCAATCCCTGACAGCTTTGAAAATGACTTTTGCGAAGTTAAGAGATAATGTATTGAGGGTTATAAATGTGATTCTTTGAAATGTAAGTGCTTAGTTATGGGAGGAAAATTTGATTTGAACCCCTTAACAAGGAACACTGATAAGAGTAAGTGCGGTAGTTAGAAAAGCATTTGCTAGAGATCTAAAGAAAGCAAAGCACTTTGCAAGATAATAATTTCTAAAGTAAGGGACTGTAGATAACGGAAGAACAGTATGGTTTTAGGAAGAAGAGAGGATACACACACCCAGTGTCTGCTCTTAGGTCATTAATTATGGAGGACCTAAATCTTTATCTTGAATTTTATAGATTCAAATAGATATTTGATTCAGAGAGTTGATAAAAAGTATTGATAAAAAGTTTTAGAGAACGTCAAATCCTTGTATAGCATTCCAGAAAAGGCCATTACAGTGACTGCCACAGTGCTTTAATAGTAGTAGCAGTAGTAGTTGTAGTAGCAGTAGCAGTAGTTTCGGTGGTATTAAGGGTAGTAGCAGTAGACGTAGCAGTAGTTGTAACTACTACTGTTGTAGCTGTGTACGAGAAGAACATTACTGCGGTTAAGGTATGAAGAGAGGTTAGAAGTTGGATCGGTGTAAAGTCCTTTAAATATTTCCAGGAATCATCCACCCCAACATCTTCAGTGTTGTGCTCTTGTTAAGCTATAGAAATATATAAATAGTGTGAATAATAAAGAAGATAGGATAAGTACCTTATATGGGGAGGAGGTTAAAAACGAAAATAGAGATGACCCCCGTAAGCTATTCTGATAGATTAATGACGGCCCCGCTTCTTCTACCCAACCACAATCACCCTCATGATAGAGGAGTTCACCCATAAGTAATATTCCCCGAGGTCACGTGTTGCGAGTGCCCGACATCGTTAAACCGTTGGAGCATGGTGCCGATGCTGTAGACATGGGGATCATTCCGTCCCAGATATCGCTTATTCCCTGCCACACCGAGATGCGGATTATGCCGGAGATAGCGCTCGGGAAACCAATAGTGCCAGAGCCAATTCGGATTGTTGTTTCCAAACCAATTCCCCCAATCATCCCGCCGCCGGCCAAACTGTGTCTGTCCTTCCACGGTCTCAAATCGAACTCCGTCCAGATCGAAACGAAAATCACGGCGACTAATCGAAACAGAAACTCCATCACGACGCCCCTGGATCACCCCGCCACTATCGCCATTCGCCCCGTAGACCCAATGATCGAGTCCGTATTCGAAGCCGTTCACTCGATGTTGTTGATTCCCCTCGTTGAAACCCGAGAACCAGGTTTCGCGATAGTCCGCCCGTCCGTCCCCGTCACGGTCCTCGGCAAAAAAGATCTCCGGCGCCGCACTCACCAAAACGCCACCGCGCACGGCCATCACACCCGTGGGGAAATTCAGCCCTTCCAGAAACGTGACCGCACTATCATACCGACCGTCCCCATCTTCATCCGTCAGTGTTTGTACTCGCCCACCGGGACGCCCTTGCCCATCACTCCCGGATGGGTAATCGCCCATCTCCACCACCCACAAACGGCCGTCTGGCGACCAATCAAAGGCCACCGGATCCGCGATTAAGGGCTCGGAGGCAACGAGTTCAACGGCCAGCGAATCATCGAATTCCATCGAGGCCATAGACGCGTTCGGAGATTGGGCCGCCGGCATCTCACCCGCCAACAAGGCGTCAAAGGACCGACGATCCACCAAATCGGGAAGTGCGGCCGTCGCTTCGTTCTGAATCCACAAATGACGGGAATGAAACCAAGCCCCATTATTGGGATGCGGCCCGTCACGCACGATCAGAGGGATCCCCCCTCCATCGGTCCCTCGTTGGCGGTTCACCACCTCGCGCGACCACCCCGGCACAAAACCCAAAACGGTTTGCGGGATGTAGAGATGCAACGAATACTGCTGTGGGTTGGATTGAATCAGGTCGTCATACCCGTCCCCATTCAGATCGACAAAACGGAGCCCGCTATCTCTTCCATCCTCATCCACAGCGCGGATGCCGGAGGGAACCTGCAAACCAGCGTCACGCCACGTCTGGTCCGCTTCCTCCCAACGTAAGACGGACGCCCCTTCCGAATTCGAAACAAACACTTCGGACTGCCCGTCTTGATCAAAATCGCGCACGCGAAAGCCTACGTCCCGCCCTTCCCGGCGAGTCGCCACCGATTGGCCGGCCCAGCGCAATTCATGCACCACGGCCGGTGCCGGTTGCCAAGCTTGGTTGCGATAAACCCAGGCCCCGGAATCTGACTCATTGCGGATCAGCGCCGTAGTCTCTGCTTCTTCCCCCAGGCGAAGCAAGCGAACCCCGCGATCCGAGCCGTCGGCACTCGCAACGATATCCGTTGGAAAGCCTGTCTCTTGCCAAGCCCGTGCATTCGGGTCCCACACCCGAGTCATCCGAGCCATGCCATTGCCGACAACCACATCCAAATAGCCATCCCGATTCAAATCAGCCAACCGTACGCCATTGTCCCCGCCATCCGGCCGACGCAGCGCTTGCCCACCCAACAAATGACGAGATACAGAACTTAATTGCTCTTACTTCGATACTTTGTTTACTTTGATGCTTGGATTTAGTGATTTACATGGTAACTTTAAATTACAGTGCAAGGGCTTTAAGTTGTGCAAGTGGGTTGTTATTACTTTGATACTTTGTTTACTTTGATCCTTGTTAACTTTGACCCTTTCTTTACTTTGACACATCTGTACTTTGGTATTATAACTTTGATACTAGTTTTGATACTCAGATGAAACTTGATATTGAAATTCTTTAAGGTTAGACAAAAATTCGGGCGAGGAAGTTTAAGTCCTGTTTCCCTCCTGGATAAGGCCTTGATGAAAAATAAGTAATAATGTAAAAAAGGATCCTGGTTGAAGAGGTAGCTGTAACTTTATAAAGGGTGAACTACAAAGTATGGTAACCAAATATTGGCTTGAAACCCATATAGAAAAACGTCACATCCAAAAAATTAGTCAATTAGAACTGACTTGGCCAAAAATTCAATAGATAAAACTTACAGTCCCTTAGCTTGATCAACAAGGAGAACCAACAAGGAAAATTGCAGTCTCCATACCTAAAGGGACACTGGAACACCATAGAGAGCTAATTAAGGGCCTTTTTTTAAAGGAATTTGCTACACGTACTTGCGCTTGTAATTAAATTAACACGGTATTTAAAATAATGTAAATTTCCTGAAAACTACCTGCTAAAAAAAACATGAGGCTTTTTTTGCGAGTAGCATTCGGTCTTAATTGCACAAATACGTTTGGTTCTCATCGTCAAGGGACTGTAAGTTTCCTGTGTAAAGCTCTCATCCAAAGCAGTTCCAATGATGTGCTTTTTATTGACCCGACACCATTTGTATGGTTTTCATGCTATTTTTTTTTATAGCTATTTGAAGTGCCGCATGAAAATTATATGTTTTTATCATTCATGTGTGCCTTTCAATCATGGAGGCCTAGTTTTGGCTCAAAGTAATGGTTCTTCTCTATTAAAACCAGACAAGAATAGCTCTAACCATGGCTTTTAATAGTGTTTTGATATCAAAATTTACGAAATGTTAAAACAATTCTCTTATATGCTTCAAATGTGTGCCTTTCAATTATGAAATCATTCATTCGATGAAGGAATTAATCTTGGCTCAAAAAATGGTTTTATCAAACAGTTCGTGGCAACAAACTGTAGTAAGGAGCGACCCAGCTCAATAGTTATCAAAACTATAAAAAACTAAATTTTCATATCAATAGTTACATCAAAAGAATTACATTTTAATGCTGATTTTAAATATACAAGTTTCATCAAGTTTATTTTTACGCATCAAAAGTTACGAGCCTAAGGAAATTTGCCTTATTTAAGAAAATAGGGAGAGACACCCCTAAAAATCATAGAATCTTAACGAAAATCACTCTATCAGAATTAACGCATCAGAGAACCCTACTATAGAAATTTCAAAGGATGTTCGCTCCTCAACGCCCCACTCTTTACGCTAAGATGTTGCTGTTTAAAAAGTAGAGTTCAGAGAAAGTCAAACTTTGGTGCAAAGAGCGGGGTGTTAAGGAGGGAATAGCCCCTTTCATGTACAGAGTAATTTCTGTTCGATTTAAGTTTTAATGTCGCTCCTTATTTTCAGTTAAAAAACTTGTTTTTTTTTTATTTAATTTTTCACTGGTTTTAAATATACAAGTTCATCCTTTTTAGTTCCATTTTGTTCCTTTTTTTCGTTTAATTATGTTTTGGGTTATTTTTGTTTCAAGACTAAAGATTGCTTGTTTCATATGGGTGAAATCTTTTTATGATTGTTCTCTCTTCATTTTCTCCTTACTTGCCGTAGATCTGTTGTTTTCTTAAAAAAACAACAAAAGTTGAAGTTGTTTGTTGGAAAAACTTAAACCTGTTTGCTTTCTTAAAAAGATCTGTTGTTTGTTCAATCTTAAGATTACTGACTTTTTCTTGTCATGATTCGGATTTAGTTCTTTTTAAGTTTAACTTAATTATTTTCTTTCACGCACGAATAAAGTGTTCTAAAGCAAGTAGAAAATACAGAAGGGGGTTCAAGGCTAGCTCAAATGTGGAAGTCTTTCGCTTTTAGTCTAGTAATATCCGAGTCATCCTAGTTACTATCCAGATCTTCATAACTAAGGAAATCTGATGAACTCTGATATATTGTTTCTGTACCCTAGTTAGCTATCAAGATCTCCAGAACTTAATAATGCTAATGAACATACTGTTATGAAGAAAATACTCTGATGTATTCTTGCAGTACCTTAGTTAGCTATCATGATTTCCAGAACTAATGAATTCTCGGAAACATACTCTATTAACTGAACATATTCTGTTGAACATGCTCTAACATATTCTTTGCAGTACCCTAGTTAGTTTTCAAGATCTCCAGAGCTGAAACATAAAAAAATAGAGTTCAAATACTACCTAACTCTAATGATGATGAGTGTCTCTTGGAAACTGTTAATGCTTACCTTTTTGCATTGCTAGCAAATTTAAAAAAGCTTCCAATGGGAAAAGAAGTCATTTGATATAAAATTCAGTCTGTATATATTTTTATGTTTTTTTGCAAGCCTTAGGTATTTTAACCTGAAGGTAGCTGTTAGGACGCTAAAGTTCGTTGATAGAGATTGAAAACATGAACTTGAGGCCGAAAGAAGTATAACCCATTTTGTATACAAAGGTAGCAGCAAGAGGGCCGCGCGGATATCCTTGCCGTAGCTCAATTGAAAAACGTAACTTCCTTTACTTTAGTTTTCCATTGAAATAGCTAGGTGAATTCTAGATTCTAAAATCAGGTGAATCTAGCATGAATGTGAAATACTCGGGAATATTTGTTGATGAAACCCTTAGCTTTAATAAACATTTTGAATAGGTATCCCAGGCTCTTTCACGAAACCTGTGCATCCTGAGAAAACAGACATTGGTAAGGGGAAATCCTTTTCTTAGACAGTGAACCACAACCTGAGACATTATATACCGGACACTTCTCAGGCTATTGTATTTCCCAATGATTTACTCCCAACTGCTAGATATATTCTCTACTGCTCCTCGATGGGGCTTGGAACTTTCCCGTCTGTCTATGACTGGATAAGAATATTACAGAATTAAGCGATTCGAATGCTACACGAAAAAGAACCACGTGATTCAGTATGCCAGCAGTATATTCAAAACAAATTTTATCTGCCACTGGATTTTGAGATTTTTAAAACCCTTTTATTTGTGTATCGACATGCTAGACGTCTTTTGTAAAGTTGTTTTGGAAATATTTTCCAAATGAATTCAGATTTTCAATGTCACGACACTTAGTGGAGAGTAAGTTCCCCTACTTTGTCCAAGTCAAAACATACTTTTTGCGCAGAGGAAACTTCTAATTACAAACAGCTTACAATTTAATTTTTTCTTTATTTATATTTATTAATATGTTATAATGAATTTATGAAGGGAGTAAGAAGAGGGAGAAAAATATGTCTACTCAATCATGTTCAGACGCCACGAGGCGTTTATCAACAGAAAAAACACATCTTATTGATAACAAGTCACATAATACATCCATTAGCGGTTGGAAAGCGCTCGTTAAACCTATTCTAGGGATTGCTCAGAGCTTCTTTTCTTGGCTAGGTTGTTGCTCAGTTCGTCAGGAGTCAGTCGAAAGAGATTGGCGCCATTTCAGTGAAGAAGGAGGGTTGCCTGCTACCTATTATTCAGGTGTAGCCGATGCAGCTTGTGTTGCTACTCGCGCTCCTGCCACTGAGGTAAAAGTAGTCATTAAAGATGTTAGGAAAATCAAAGAACAAGTGGTTCCTGCAGTCAGGAGAGCTATCGAAGATGGCAACGAATCTGTCATTGTTTCATTCGAGGTCATTGGAGGGGTTAAGAAAGTTGCAATTGATATCGAAAAGAGGCAAATACACATTCCTAGGGAATTACCAAAGGGTTACAAGCAAGAATTAATGAAGCTAGAAGGCCTCATGTTTCAAGACGGAGAGGGACTCTTAGTTGATGTCCACGCACTCCATCGAGAGGTCGAAAGAATGGTCAGAACGTCGGGTAACCCAGCAGAGCGTAGTATACCTGAAGTTGCTGAAGGTATGAGTTTCTCAGAGTTAGAGAGTCTTAGAGATGAGTTAACGGATCTACGAGAACTTATATCTTTAGATCAAAGGTTGGAAAGTGATGTGGGTGTCTTGAGAGGCATGCTAGGATCTTCTTATGAAGAGCTTGAAAAGGCAAAGCCAATATTTGTCGAAGCAAGTAAAGTCGCGTTGAGTCGTTTTGATACAGAAAACAAAGCAAGGCTCGAAAAGCTTAGAGATCAAATAGAAAACCTAAAAGAAAAGCGCCAGGAAACAGTTGAGCAAAATAAAACATTTGAAGCTGATTTAGAAAACCCACCTCAAAATTCAACTGAAATGAGAGGGGAGCTTGCCAAACTTCAAGCAGCAAAAAAAGAGCTTGAAAACAGTTCTCCTGTTTTAGAAGACACGAGAAAATGGGTAGGTTTGGTCAAAGAGACCAAAGCTGACAAGCTTGAGAAAATTGAACGCGAGATAAGAGAGCTAACTCATAAGTTAGGAAATCATGAAGACTATATGCGTTCAATTCCAGAGAGAACGGCAGCGAATAAGGAGAAGCTCATAATAATTGATAGAGAATTACACCCCTTACAAGAGGAGCTAGATCGAATTTACGAACGAAGAGCAGACCAAGTCATATCAAACAAAGAGAACTTAAGAAAGTTTGGTGAATTTATGGAGCGAATTGAGGCTTTTAGCTTGGAATTATCAGAGCTAGATGAAGCGTCGATTCCAATAAGAGAAAAAATTGAAGCGTTTTCTGGTGGACTAGAAAGTGTAGATTATCGAGTAAAAGCTTTTGTGAACAATGACGTTAACAGGTTGTTACGCGATTATATGTGGCTGAGCGAAGAGCATCTTTGTGGTACGACACTACTCGAGTCAACTAGTATAGGAAGTAGAGCTTCTTAACAATAGAGGGCCGGCTAGCTAACCTAAAACTAGAAAGCTATAACCCGCAACGTGGCGCTTATAGTCAATTTCCGTTCCCAAGTCGTAGCGTGCGACTTGGGCTTCACATAGGGTCTGAATCATCCGCCATTGGAGCAGGTTGCCCAGGGATAATTTTCGGTGGTTGTGGTCGAAGCTAAATTGAAAACCGCGATACGTATGGTTCATGACCCCGCCGAAAATATAACCTGCGTCCCGGCCATCGATGGCGGCAAAAATGATTCGGGCTTGACCTCTCGGCCCCAAAATTTCCAACAAACGTTGATTGAACCGTCGCATATCGCCCTGGTTGATCCCTTGATCCATTTGGCCTTTCCATGACTTGGATTCGATGGTCATCATGCGTTCGAATAGTTGCCCAATAGCCGCTGGGTCTAGCCGTTCATCTCGAATCTCGAAAGCGAGATCGGTTTGGTTTGCCTGGCGAAGTGCTCGTTTTAAGTTACTTCGAAACTTGGTGCTTCTCCGTTCGAGGTACCCATCGATCCCCCGCTCCAACGAGGCCCAGCGACGACTGACTTTTGGCCCGCCAAAAATACGTACCCGCGATCCGAAACGGCCGATAATCTGTTGCCAAAGTCGCCCTCTTTCGGCAAGTCCTGGGATGAAAATCGAATCAAAGGTTTGTTTTCCCAGGTGTTCGCTGAACTCGAGAACAAAGTCTTGGGGATGTGCGGAAAGGAGGGGGCTGGCAAGGCACCAACTCGCTTCAAGCGGCAACAAAATCCTGCCCCATTGATTGAGTTGCCCTTTGCAAAAAAGCGCAAACCCATGCTCTCCTTCGAAAATGGCGTCTTCAGATTCCGGTTGAAAGGCTTGTCTGGCGGCCATGACCCAAGGGGTTGCGGAACAAAAGGCATCGATGCCGTTCGTAGCCACTGCAGTATGGTCTACCCGATCCGAACGTGCTTCGAGTTCCGCTCATGTCAGGTTCTTGATGGTCAAACCTCAGATTTCTCCCCGCCCGGAAACCGAGGCAGCCAAGACGGGAACGACGATGGCAGTCAGTTTAAACTAGATCTCCATTGAGAAGCTATAGCCGGTACGCACCTAAGGGTCGTGATTGAGTAAGTGATAAGTTCGACGGCGGTCAGCCTGTGGGAAGCGATTTAGGGCTGGTTTTCCCTGCTGATTCGGGGCAGTTGTGCCATTTTGAAAAAAATGAATTCTGGTCTATATTATGAAACTCGAATTTGGAGCGGGCGGAACATTCGCGCGCCAATCCCTGAGGTCGGCTTAATGGCTCAGACTTTGTCCCGGAAACTCACGCGCGAAGTGATGGTAGGCTCGGTAGGTATTGGGGGGGAGAACCCCATTCGTGTACAGTCGATGATCGTTGAGGATACCGGCGATGTCGACGGCTGTGTGAAGTCCATTCTCAACCTGTACCGGGCGGGTTGCGAAATTGTGCGGGTCACAACGCCTAACCTCAAAGATGCCCATCATTTGGGACAGATCCGCGAAAAGCTCAACAAACAGGGGATGGGTCATATCCCGCTAGTTGCAGATATTCACCACAACGGTTTCAAAATCGCGCAAACCGTGGCGAAATACGTCGATAAAATTCGCCTGAACCCTGGCCTCTTCGTGTTTAAAAGGCGGGATCCAGACAAAGATTATACCGACGACGAGATTCGCATTGAGCGAGAGAAAATTGAAGATTACTTGATTAAAGTGCTGGCCACCTGAAGAGAGCGAACCGGCGGGTGTGTCGGTGGTTACCCGTTCAATGGCGCTGCGAACTTCCGCCGGGGACAGACCGCGGCTTGCGATCGCCATCTGGTCAAGCTCGATCTTGAAGACCGGCTGGCGGTCACCGAAGACAGTGACGTCACCGACGCCCGGCACCGCCGACAAGCGATCGATGATCTGGTTGTCGACGATCCGGGTCAAGGTCTCGATCGGCAAACGGTCGGTGGTCACGGCCAGCCGGATGATTGGACTGTCGTCATCATTTGCCTTGATGACCAGCGGTGTTTCAGTGTTGTCGGGCAAACGGTACTGGACCGCCGCGACTGCATCGCGCAGGTCCGTTGCCGCGGTGTCGAGATCGACTGAAGGCGAAAACTCGACCGTGATGCGGCTGTTGCCGTAATTGGACGAAGACGAGATCGAGGAAACGCCCGGCACACGCGCGGCCGCGCCCTCAAGAATAGCGGTGACGCCAGTATCAATGGTTTCCGGGGTGGCGCCAGAGTATGTGGTGCGGATGGTGACAACCGGGCGGTCGGTGCTCGGAAGTTCACGCACCTCGACGGCCAGAATGGCGGCCAGACCGGCGATGACAACCAGCAGGTTCATGACGATGGTGAAGACCGGCCGGCGGACGCAGAAGGCCGGCAGGCCCTTCAATTCTTCCGGGATCTTAACCATGAGCCACGTCCTTACCTGGAATGGAAACCATTGAATCCTGTGGAGTACGGAACGGCTGTCCTGGGCGCAGAGCGTCCATGCCTTCGGACACGATCTCGTCGCCTTCGATGATGTCCCCACGGATCAGGATTCGGCCGTCCTGGCGCGAGACGATCTCAACCGGAACGCGCGACGCCAGATTGCCATCAGTCTTCATGACGTATGCACCGCTGCTGTCCCACTGGACAGCGGGTGACGGGACGCTTGCATAGGCGCTGCCCGAAAAGGCCAGTGACACCTCGAAGGACATGCCGGGACGGATCAGGTCGTTTGCGTTCTCCACCGTGCCATGGAGGGTCAGTGTCCGGGATATCGTATCGACGCGGCTGTCGAGCCTCGAGATTTCGCCGGTCATCGACAAGCCAGGCAAAGCCGGAGTTGAAACACTCATCGACTGGCCGATTTCCACCTGGTTGGCAAAGCGCTCCGGAATGCGGAAATCGATGAGGATGGTGCTTAGGTCGTCAAGCGTGCCAACCGAGGTCGACGTGGTCACGTAGTCGCCGATGCCAACATCGATCAGGCCGATATCGCCGGTGAACGGCGCATACAAGGCGCGACGCGCCAGCGCATCTTCCGCTTCGCGAACATCCAGTCTCGCTTTTTCCAGCTCCAGAGCCGCATTGCGCAACGCTACATCCGAAACCGTGTTGCTCGCTGCCAGGGTCCGATAACGCTCCAGTGCCTCCTCGGCGTCGCTGACGGCCAGGTGGGCGCGGTCGAGCGCAAACTGCTGGATGCGATCGTCCAACTTGAGGATCACATCGCCTTCCCGGACATGCTCGCCGGCGACCGCGCCGACCCACTCGACACGACCAGCGGATTCCGGATAGAGCGTGGTTCTTTCGATTGCCTGCGCCGTACCGATCGAGCGGACAGTGCTGTCGGCATTATCAGCGCCGACCGTGGCAAGCACGACAAGCGGGGGAGGACGTCCACCACCGGACGGCAATACAGCCTGACAATTTGCCCTGTCCTCCCTTGAATTTTGTACGTGCAAGTAGTTCTTGGTGGATACCAATGTACAGGTGAAAGAAAAAGACCCTCAGAGTCACCCGATTTTTCCAAATCGTCTGCTGTGAAAACATAATTACATCTTCTCGTTGATGTTTGACCCAAAGATGATGCATGGCCTGGCCAACTGTCAACATTGAAATGAAAACCTGTACTGATCATGGGACCTGAAAAAAAAAGGTATGGATGTGTTTATTGAAGCAGAATCTCGTTCAATGACTAATATTACGTTAAAGAAACGTTTTTGAATATCTAATAATACAAAACAAATAAAAAAAACCACAGACAGTTTTCGTGACAAATCCTTTAGTCGCTATTCGTTTTGAATCCACCAACACGATATTACACGAAAATTAAGAAATAACAAGATCTCAATTAATATTTTATTTGGAGCTCCAGTTAAAAATTTTTGTCAGTTTTGATGTTATGTAGAGTAAAAGAAGCAATTTTTTTTCGATAAAAAGCGAAGAGAAAATCTAAAACTTGAAGCAAGCAAAAACTAGCTTATATATGATTCCCATCTTAAAATGAGGAGGAATCCAAAAGGAATCTTTAGAGCAATCTTTAGTCAGTTTTACCAACGGGAATGATGCAAAATAAACTTCTTTTTGTTTCTAGGCTATCGATCAAACATTAAAAAAAATCCTGAGAATTTTAAGCGTTACAATCTCAAGAAGAATAGCTTAAAAATAATGACGTTTTCTTTAAAGACAGTCTCAAAATAAACTGTTTCTTCTTAAAGATGGCTTTATTCTCTGTTTCCTCATATCTAGTCAATGTTGTAGCTTTTAAAATACAACATTTCTGACAACTAATTAAAACACATTTTCCTGGAAAACGAGACCTAAACCAGGCATAAATTACAATAAAAATTCAAGCCAAACTTAAGAAGAGCATAAATTACCCCAAACAGAAGTAGATTTAATGTCCTCTAAGGACCAAATTAGAATATCTACTTACCCTAACCTTATCCTTTCTTTCTCTAAATGACCCGCTAAACATTTGACTTGCTAGCGTACCCTAAAAATAATGGAAACATAACAAAGTAATGCATAAAATATTTTTATTGAAATAACGACATGTACAATACTGTCATAAAAACAAAAATGGATGCTTTGAATCCATTCCATAAACTGTCAGCTTGAATCGCATCTAACATTTCATCATTGGTACTATTAGTTCATTGACTGTATATGTTGGTATACGATCAATGGTAGTAATAATGTTCACATTTGCTTTGTTTTTCATCAGTTCATCTTTACACCCAGTTGTTATATTTTCTTCCAATGTCATTATTTTTTGTTTTCGATTTCATTGCCTATTTCCACATTTTTTACATAGTTTGCAGTTTTGGTACATAGACAAGATATCGTTATGACATTAGTGCAGCTGTAAGCCTGTCTTTTCCCCTTTGCTTGCATTTGAATGCTAATACCAGAAAGATGGCGATAAGATATATCAACGTTACCAGACCGTTACCAACGTTGCCAAGTGTTACCAGAACCATGAGCTAGAAGTTGACCCTCATCGTTAAATATTAGTTTCAGGTTCGCATTCTCTTTGAGCGCTGACATCTCTGGAAATGCTATTCCCTGCATATCCACTATCATAGTGTTTTATTTGAAAAAAAAATTTTAATGACAAAAAATCGAGAACAATTTAAATATCACACAAAGTCAATTTAACTTACCAAACAACTTTTTAGTCAGTTCTTCCTCTGATGGGTCATAGCATTTGCTAAATCTGAGATTCTGTTGAAATTGGCAATCATTTTCTTGTAAGTTTGGCCATCAACCTCATCATCAAAAAGCGACAGAATGACTGTCTCTTCATGTAATTACCACAAATTATGACTAAACATGCATATAGAGGCTTTGGAAATGATTGTGTCAACTTTTTTGTACTCTTGTAACATCTTCAAGAGGTGCACATCTTGGTTGGGTGCTTTGGTTACCACTGTGCAATCCATCCGAGGTTTAACATACAGCGTCACAATAAATAAGCAAACATCTTGTAGAGCCTTTTGTCCTCTGCAGTTATTCTGTATTTTGACTGAAGGAAACACATTTAAAGAGTAGATTGCTCTAGCCATCCAGCGGGCCTGTTGCATAGCTCCAGGGGGCCTTGGTTTCAGTTTTTTCTCTGTGTCTTCCCAAAAATATTATGCACAGTTCGATTAATTTGCGGTAATCATCTCGTACAAAATCTTTGCCTAATTCTGCCTTATAAAATATTAACAAAGCTTGAATATCTGTCTTGGCAACACGTCCTGTTACAAAATTAAGAGATGGTTCGATGTTACTAGAGTTGATGTTTTTCCAATTTTCTTTGAACTTTTTGAACATCAGAATATCTGGGCTACTAGCAATTCGCTTAATATTGGTTTCAAAGACAGATTTTAGGACTAATTTATAAACACGATGACGACAGGCAAAAAGCAGCAGTTCTCTTCCTAAAGTTTGCTCCAAAATAGCACAAGCTCCATTGAAACGGCCAGTATTGGAAGCTGTTGTGTCGCAGCACAATTTTAGCAACGTTATTGAGAAGATTCCAGTCAAAGAGAGCTGTTGAGATAGCCTTAGCTTGATGTTTTCCAGAAGAACTTTCTAGTTTCGGCACTGCAAGAAGCTGTTCCTTACCTTGAAACGAAGCAATAACTGGCAAGCGTTCTTCTTTTGAACTTCGTGCATCTAACCCGGGTTAGAATGTCCATCCCAATGGACTATGACTACGTCGGGTACATTTTTTCGTAAGTCAGATTTGATTGCTTCTGCCCTCGTTTTTCTAGTTTCAATAGGAATTCGCTGAATCAATGATTTGTTAATTGGGGAATCGTCGCTGCTCAGACCAAGCGCTTCGACCACCGCATCAAGAATGTGAACGGTGTCCCAATGCTTAACTAACAACGATCTAAAGCTGCAACTAGTTTAGGTGTAATGAGATTCGTTCTACATCTTTTTGAACTTTGTTTCAAAGTTCAGAATTCAAGATCTGTTCTTCGCCTGAATCTTCTAGACTTTCTAAGTTATTTTTGGTGGAAGTAGATGCAACAGTTAGGGATTCTCTTTGTCTTACAATCCTTTCATGTTCTTTCAACCGTTGTTGTCTAGATCTTTCCTCTTTTTCCGCCAATTTTTACATACACCTCCAAGCATCCCGGTCGACCTGGCTCTCTCTGTTTCATTAAAATTAATTCATCTTCCTCTGTTTTAACTCTCTCCAAAGCATCAGCATGTGCAATATCAAACAAATTATCAAAATCAATTTTGAAATTGTTTTCATGGCTACTGCTCGGTGCAGACCACCGCCCAGCCGCCCTCCGCCTTGATGCCGCGCATGCGCGCCATGGAACTCGGATAGTTCCAGCCCATGCCGTTGCAGTGGGGCACTTGATAGAAGCGGTTCTTGGCGGTCTTCGGCCCGATCGCGATGGGCTCGAACAGCGGGGCGTAGCGACTATCCGGTGCCGTCAACTGTGCCTCCCTCGGTCATCGTCAAAAAAGGTGCCTCGAGATGCCAGACCCGATAGCCAGTGGAATACTAAGGCTTGTACCAGCTCGCGTCGCGGCGTTCGTTGAAGCTGGCAAGGCCTTCGGCCGCGTCGGCGGAGCGGCGCCTGGCGGCGTGGGCTTTGGCGAAGCTCGGAGCGGCCTCGTCGTCGATGAGATGGGCCGCGGTCTCCAGGATGACCGCCTTGGTTTCGGTCATCGCACTTGGGCTGTTTCGGAGAACGGCGTCGATGATCGGGGCGGCCGTCTCGTCGAGCTTGCCGGTATCGCAGACTTCGTGAATCAGGCCGCAGGCCTGGGCGGTCGCCGCGGTGAAGGACTCGGCCGTCAAGGCGTAGCGGCGAAGGGCGCTCAAGCCCATGGCATCGACGAGCTGCGGGATGATGGGACCGGCCATCAATCCCCAGCGCACCTCGGTGATCGAGAACTTGGTCTCGGCGGAGGCGATTCTGATATCGCAGGCCGCCAGCATTCCCAGGCCGCCGCCGAAACATCCGCCGTGCACCAGCGCCATGGTCGGCTTGGCGCACGCGTTCAGGTGACGCACCGCATCCGTCGTCATCTCCGACATGGCGAGGTTGGCGTCTTGGCTGGCCCGGGACAGCTCGTTCATCCATTTCAAATCGGCGCCCGCCTGGAAGTAGCGGCCATTGCCGCGCAGGAGGATGATCCGCACCCGGTCATCTTCGGCCAGCCGGCCGACCCCGTCGAGAAGGCTTCGGATCAACGCGTCGTTGTAGGCGTTGTTACGCTCCGGCCGATTCAGGGTTACGGTGGCGACACCGCGGTCATCGATATGGATCAAGACGGGCTTGTCGTTCATCAGGGTTCGTTCCTCTTGAAATCCGAGTACCAGGTCCGTGCCGGCTTACGGCAGAGGGAGCGCGGCTGAGACTGACGGACCTAGCTGGACTTCACCGGCCTCAGGCGCTCAGCCGCGCATCCAGGGCCTGAATCATCTCCACCGGGGCGTTGGCGTAGGCGAAGCGCAGGCAGGCCTCCTGGCCGGGGCCGAACATGCTGCCGGGCAGGCTGAGGATGTTCTCTTCGTCGGCCAGGCGCTTGGCCACGGCGGCGGCGGGCTCCGCGCCGAAGGGATGGCGCACGTAGGCGAAGTAGGCACCCGCGCTGATCAGGCGGTAGTCGTGGTTGCCGGTCCGGAACAGGGCCTCCAGGGCCCCCTTGCGCGCCTCGATCTCGGTGCGCTTGCCCGCCACCCAGCCCGAGAGCTCGCGCAGGCCGAAGAGGGCGGCCTCCTGGCCCACATGCGGCGCGCAGATCGACACGCAGTCCATGATCTTGCCGATCGCGTCCAGCAGCGGCGCGCCGGCGACGATGGAACCCACCCGATAACCGGTCAGGCTGAAGACCTTGGAGAAGCTGTAGAGCTGGACCACGGTCCGGTCCCAGTCGGCGGCGCGGAAGAGGTCGTGGGGCGGCGCCTCGGGCGGCAATCACCAGCGGGGCACCAAATTCATGGCAGACGGCGGCTTTGATGGTTTGCATGGTCTTCCTCCCCGTTTTCAAGCAGGGTGGCGCGGCGGGTGCCCTGCAAGCAAGCCGGAATGCGGCAGCAGAGCGGCGGTGTTACGTTACGGAAGATTAGCTGCGCAGGATAACCGCGCAGCCAATGGCCAAGAGGAACAGAGCAGCCACGCCTTCTCTCCTCAACGCTCTTTACCCGTTGTCCAGCTCCCCGGCTCTCTTGGCAAACTGCAAGGCATCCCAAGGCGCCCGGCCCATCTGCTGTGACGGGGCGAACAGCGCCGCCGCGTCCAGATCCGGATAGTCGCGGGCTACCAGCTCCCGCAACGGCGTCAGTGTGCTTTGCGCCTCCTGGCACAGTGCCTTGACCGCTGCCTGCGCGTCGGGACGCGGGATCTGCTCTGCCAAGGCAAAGCTCAGCGCCTCAGCGTGGATCATGTCCAGCCCGCCGGACAGGGCGCCGGCCATGGCTTCTGCATTCGGTGCCACGCCAGCGCACAGCTCCTTGCCCGTTTTCGCAGCGCTGGCCGCACCCAGCACGATCTGCGGCAGGCACATCCATTCGGTGAACCAGGCCGCCCCGTCGCGCTGGTGCTGCTGTATTGAGGCCCCCTGCAGGACGGAGAACAAGCCGCTGCCCTGCCGGGCCAGCGCCGCCAGCACCGAAGGCGCCACCGGGTTCTGTTTCTGCGGCATCGTGGAGGAGGCGCCAGCGCCGCCCAGCACAATCTCCGAGATACCGCTTTGGGCCAGTGCGATGCAGTCCTCGCCGATCTTGCCGAAGGCCAGCGTCACCCGCTGCAGCCAGTCCGCAATCCGCAGGACGGGCGTGCGGTCGGTGTGCCAGCTGCGCCCCGGATCCTGCAACGCCAGCCCCTTGGCCATTGCAGCGCGCACCTCTGCGGCCTTCGGCCCCAGCGCACCGGACGTTCCCGCCGCACCCGACAAGGAGACCATCAAGCAAGACTGGCGCAGCGCGGGCAGCTCCTCCAGCAGGTTCAGAAGCGGTGTGCCCCAGCCCGCCGCCACCGCCCCGAAACTGGTGGGGGTGGCGTGCTGGCCATAGGTGCGGGCCGCCATCGGCAGCTCGGCATGGGTTTTGGCCAGCTTGCCAAGCGCCTTTACGGCAGCAGCGGCATCCGCTTCTACCAGCGCCAGCACCTGCCGCAGCCGCAGCATCAGCGCGCTGTCCATGATGTCCTGCGAGGTGGCGCCCCAATGCACATACTGTGCATGTTCCGGCGCTTTCATCTCCTCGCGGAAGGCGGCGACCAGCCCCGGCACCGGCACGCCGTTCTGCGCCGTGGGCTGTTTCAGCACGCCGGGATCCACGGCAATTTCCACCACCGCACGGGCAATCGCGGCGGCGCTTTCCTGAGGGATCACACCTGCTTCGCCCTGCGCCTTGGCCAATGCGCCCTCTACCAGAAGCATGGCGCGCACCTCCGCACTGTCGGAGAACAGCCGGCTAGCCTCGCCGCAGCCGAAAAGCCCGCCATAAACCTGGCTGTCAAAAACCGAACCTGCCATCAGAAGTCCTTTGCGATGTGCCCGATCAGATCCGCGAGCCCCTCTGGGTCCGCAAAGAAGGGCGAATGGGAAGTGTTGATGTCAAAGACCCGCCGCGGCGGCAGCTGCGCCGTCTGAAGAAGGTAAAGGTGATATTTTGCATAAGGAGCTTGGTCAATAAAAGCAATCTTGTGTATTGAATACTTTAATGCTTCATTAAGATCTAACAATTTTACACGTAAGCTTCTTAGTTCTGATACAAATTGGGCGATAACATCCCTATAACAAAACGCTGAGAAAATTAAGCATGGATGGTACGCAAGATAATTTCTGGTTGAAAGTGGAAGAACTGCGTATATGCAGTACAGATTAAGAATAGAGACTTATTCTTATTCTTGACAGTTATTGTTATTGAATGAAACTTTCCCATAAAATTTTATTAAACTTTGTGAACATCAGTGACAATATCAAGTGTGAAAAATAGTCCAGATTTTAAGGCTTTTCTTATTCCCTGATGCTCTAACAATTCAAATTTTCGAAAACAATTCAAATATTTAGGAAAAGATTATGTAGAAAAAGATACATAAAAAGATTATGTATGTAGGAAAGAGACAACTGAGTTTCTAATGTTCTATTCGAGCGTATTTATCATTAAGTCTCCCTTGCAAGTTGTATTTCCCTACAATCTTTGAAAGTTGCGTCTGTGTGATTTTTTTTATACCTTTCCTTTGTATAAAAATCCTTCTTTTTCAGAGACTGGCGCCTTACAACTTGAAAGTGTCAGAATTGACGGGTGACCATCAGCTTTCATGGGAGGAAATCCTTGCTACACAAGTTATCGTATGCACCCCCGAAAAATGGGATATTATTACTAGAAAATCGGGAGAAAGAACTTATACTCAGCTTGTTCGACTCATGATTTTTGTAAGTCAGCATCTGTTTTTGGCAGGATTATGGCTTCTTATTTATTTAAATGATGTAAAAAATTAAATTAATATGTTCATTTTGCTGTTGGTGTTGAGGAATTTTCATAGTTTACCCTAAGCGTCGTTAATTTTATCATTAATCTCCTTATAAACAAACTGGCTCGTCCTTCTTTAGTAGATTGTGAAAGAGTGGGTTTAAGGAGTTCTCCGTATGAAAGAAGACTATGGTCCTGAAATGGTTTTATTAGATAGCCTGCAAGTTAAAGAGAGAATGAATACACACCCCAGATAAATAATCCCTAGGGTGGGACTATGAGAAATTACTTCTAATCGGCCAATCTTTCGCGGTGCCTAAGCTGTGACGAATGTGTAGTAGTAGTACTCGCAAGGTATCACACCTTGTCTTGGGTGGTTTTCAATTAAAATTCTGTGGATCTGACGAGCAATAAAAAAAACGAATAAATAATTAATCCAAATTTTAGTTACGAATATGCCGAGCAAAAAAAAATTATATAAAAAGAAACTACAGACCAATAAAAAGAACAAAAAAAAAACCTTCAAATTTCAAGCCAGCAAACACAATCTTATTTGTGATAGAATGATAGAATGAAGATCCTTCTGAGACCCTGGTGGCCATTATGGTGTTGAACAAACGCCCTATATGACGCATTGGTTGTCGTGTACGGCTTTTCAGTTGCTTTTTTCTGCAGGGACATTTAGCAAGCCTGTTACCACAACTTCCGCTGTTATGAATGCCAATGAAAGTTGGATCAGACCTTAGCCACAGAGCATTCAAAATTTGAGATATTGTCATACTTTTGAAAATTTGATTGCTCTGATTGTCAATAAAATTTCATGAATATTTTTTTTGGGTCATTAATCCTGGGCGATCCCCCAGCCCAGGCCGCGCGAGGCCCCGGTGACCAGGGCGACCTTGCCGGCGAGCGAAAAGGGATTGGACATGGGATCTCTCCGGGCGGGCGTATGGGGAAAAGTCAGAACCCCGAAAGGATCCAGACTACGGTACTGCAATGCTAACCCTTGCGCGCTGAGAATCAAATCGTTCGCGGCGGGTCCGGAGCCGTCTACCTCGGCCAGCTTGCATCCGGCCAATGCCGTGCGCCATGGATCACGCGCAATATTGTCAAAATCTCCTGCCCGTTCGGTGCAGAGTCCAGAACGTACGCGATGATGTAGGGTGTCCCGGAGACCAGCTTTTCGTAGGTGCCGACGACGCGGCCCGGTCGCCCGGTTGGAATGTCGGCCAGCTTCGAGACGGCATCTTCAATTCGATCGGCGACCGAAACGGCCGCTCGCTTGTCTCTCTGTGCGATGTAACTGATCGCTTGGTCGAACTCATCGAGCGCGTCCTGTGACCAAACGACTTGGATCACGGGTCCTGCGCTGCCTTGTCGATGGTCTTCCTGATTCTGGCCATGGCTGATTCGTGTGTCACCACCTTGCCGGTCGCCCTTTCGCTCAGGCCGCGTTCTATCCCATTGATAATAGACAGTTCCCGGTCCACATAGGCCGCGATGGCCTGGGCTGCCAGAAAGGACTTGGTTCGCCTTGTTTGGCTTGCAAGGATTCCGAGTTTGTCCTTAGTCTCTTCGGAAAGCCGGACTGTCAGTGTCGTGCTAATCATAGCGTCTCCAATTTGTGTGCAAATGTACACAACTTACCACACTACGGCAACACCACAACCAAGCGTCCCTCTCCTGCGTGCGAGATTCGGTCCTTGCCTTCGCTCCGTCACCGAGCTGGACCGCTGGACTCCGGAAAGATCGCTTCCCAATCGAAGTCGTCGAACACGTCCAGATGCTGACGGTTGCACTGGGCCTGGATCTCGGAGCCCGGCAGCACCGCGGAGACGCACTTGTACCTTCGTCGCAGGTCTTCGGTCGCCGGGTTCTCCTCGATGCAGACCGTCGCGATCCCGGCGATCACGCCGCCCTGGCGCTCGATCAGGCGAATCGCGCCGTCCATGGTGCCGCCGGTCTCGATCCACTGGTCGACCAGCAGGACCCGCGTGCCGCGCATGAAGGCCGGCGTGCGCATCTCGAGCTGCTGGCTGCGCCCCGTATAGTTGGTGAAGTCGACGCAGTCGGCCTTGACCGGAATGCGGCCGGCCTTGCGGATGGTCAGGAACCCGGTGCCCAGGCGCGTAGCCAGCGCCGTGCCCAGGACGAAGCCCATGGCATCGGGACCTGCGACAAGATCGACCTCACTCGGGTCGAACTCGGCCGCCAGGTCGTCGAGCAGCGCGTGGAAAGCCTGCCCCTTGACGTACATGGCCGAAGGGTCGAGCCAGGAGTACTTTTCGCCGCGCAGGTTGGGGGCCATCAGGTCCAGGTACCAGCGCTCGGGCCGAGCCCCGGCGTCCTCTGCTGCACTATTGCCCGCCGCGCCGCGGTTGGCTGCGACCAGCCGGCGGAGCCGGCTGGGATCGATGTTGTAGAAGTCGCCAGGGTGGTTGATTCCGGTTGCAACCAGGATGGCATCGGCCTGGCGCGCATAGGCGCCCGCGTTCTCCGGCGTAACGCCCGAGGCCAGGGCCTCAGCTTCATGATAATAATTCTGTCATTTACAGCCATGAAACCGATCATCAATGTTGCAATAGACTTCTTCATAATTTTTCTCCACCATATTGATGTTCCTCAACTACACAATATATCATCTCAATATCATCTTTGGATATTGTTCCATCGTTAGTCCATCTTGTTTAACTTATTCCTAAGATGTTCAGGTTGAGTACTGCCATGTTTTCTGTTAGTTTATGATACTGACGTAGTTTATATAATGTTCTCGCATTCCATATTGCAATTCTTAGCACCTTTCCTCTAGTTTTCAGTTGCCTGATACTAGATGCATGTCTTCGTGCAGTAAGATATGGGTGTAGATTCCCATTACTTACTGTACTCGCTGAAGTATAGATGCCTCCTGTTGCAATTAGAAGACTTCCCTTCTGACGGAGCAGAGTTGTCTTCCCGACTTCCTTTTCTATGTCTAACTACCATTGCTAACAATGGATATGATACTTGATGGGACCCGTGCCCCCTTCCAAAGTGACTTGCCACAAACCATCTTCGTCATAGCGTGCCCAGATGAGTCACATCATCTTGCTGTTACACCTTCAGAGCCATGGCCCTTCTAACAATTAGGTTTATCTTCCCCTATGCTGCTCGAGTCTTCGTGCGCGTTAAAGAATGACGTTCGACAGTCGAGTCGGTTCCCGGGGTATGGACGCTGGTGTGCACTACCAGCTTCATGGAGCCGTAAGCGAGACTTAAGAGCCTGTGGAGGGCCCAACCACAAAACCAACACCAAAAATAGATTCACGATTTGCATTGTGAAGAGGTTCACCTCTCATGGAACCCCTTTATACCCCTCTTTCACATTTTGCGTTTATTAGAGAGGGGTTGATCGTGTTGTAGATGTAAACAAACACAGCATGTAAATAGTAGAAAATGTTGTTATTAAAATATGAAAATCCTACATTAAAAGATGACGGTGACCTTTTACGAGGCTCGAGGAAGTGTGAAGACGCACATTACACATGTTAGCAATAATACTGTCATTGAGCAGGACGATGAGGGGAACATTTTTGAAATCTTGGAAGCCATGTAGGAGACTACCATGACTTCGAATAATTGACTATTGTTTGTGTTGTATAACCTTACATTTAGGGAGTTGCAGTTGATTCTAAACAATGCTCTTTGTTTTCATTTTGGTCATTTTCCAACCCCCGCGTCTATTAAGTTTTAGGGATTTTTCCAACCCCCAGTTTGAACACTTCGCTCCGCTGCTTATCAGAGGGCCGCACTGATAGATTGCCCACTTGAACACAACCTCCCCTTCATCTTGAGGCTATGGAGAATATGACATATTAAGAACTGGATACACAAATGCTTGCAAGCAGCTTTGTAATTTCGTGTACTTACGCTAGATGGTCATGGGTGTCTTCGCAAGGAAGTCAATTTTACTAGATCTTACTCTTTGTCATGAAAACTTGAGGACGCAAACAATAGTAAATTATTCATTGTTTTAACTTGATTTGGTAAGTTATAAGTATATCTCTCCATGCCTTAACTGCAAAGTTCTTAGTTTTCAAGATTTCAAAATTGATCATCATCGGAAACACAAAAGGTTGTCCGGTGATTTAAACCAAGGTAGGTTACCCATAAATTGAGACATGGTCAAATTTCTATGTTAAAATAATCATGATATTATTTGCCATCTTTTATAATAGTCAATAAAGTATAACACAGAAATGTTTAAGGAAGTTAAAAAAGGTAAATAAATACAATGTATGACAAGTGAACTATTTTAACATGCACATGAGATACTATACTCAACAACTTTAGTCAGGTTATTAGAACATTTTAGAAAAACTACAACGGTTCTTATTTTTCGGAACTTGTTTCAGCAGCATCAACTGCCATCCTCAGTGATAGTCAATAATATCCTTTTCACATGAGGGGTTTGACGTCCGTCACGTCAGCGTGAAGTGGAAACTTTTGTATTCTCATTGGCGACGTCATACGTCAACCACGTCCACTGAAGATATTTAATTTCACACGTTAGTCCAGAATTCTTCCACGTCAGTCGCCATGTTGGATCGTAGCTACGATACTCGAATCAAGTTCTTTTCTAACGACTGCAAAATACAATTCTCCAACAGAATTGAATGCAGTTACAAAGACATTTTTTTTTATCTCTATTTCGGAAGAGTTTCTTCCCAAATTGAGGAATAACAGGAAACGGATTGGCTTTCGACGAGATGATGAGCAGGTAAGAAACCCATTGCTCTTTATAATTTTGTAGTTGCGCTAACCAGATGCTAAGTGACTCTCATACTCTGACATAAATTTGCTCGCTCGACGTTGTAGATTTTTTCTTCGAAATGCCTATAACGTGGCTGATTATTTTATTCGATCTTCGTGCGAATTACTGAAACTTGTTAGCTTGGTAATGGTCTCAGTGTCGTCATAGTTCCGCTCTCAACCTCCAACGGTAATGATGTCAGGCTCATGTGAACAAGACTTTGACGTTGACGAGTCCAACACGTAAGTCAGCAGAAGTTAATACAAGTTTGCATCACGAATTAGAAGGTAAGCATGCACAAGGCAAATCTACCAAAAGAAATCAATTCATATCAAATCGTTACCATATCATTGGATTATCAGCATCTTAATACCAATCGAGTTAAAAAAAAAATCCTTTTTAAGGGTTTTTCGATCTAAACAATATGTCAAAGGAAAGACAATAGGAACATAGTACTATGCATGTATCATGAATAATAAGACTCTCTATAACGTCGTTGGTGTAGGTTATAGTTCTAAAAAATGTCCAATTTGAAAGAATATCCCACGTTTTATACAAAACGTATGTCAATTGGTATCGACTTATAGAATGTGCTTGAAGAAACTAAAAATGCGCTACTGGAATACGAACGGGAAACCCATGAGGACCTAGACCCATGAGGAGAAAGTATAGTATAACAAAAATGATCGTGACACTCGAGGGAACGGCCGCCTTGAATTCTTTCCATGACCAAGCCCATTGACATTGACTATAAAGTAAAATTCTGCAGTTCACAACAACGGAATGCAACATTATTTTGATCGTTGAAAACATAAAAAAAATCTCTGGCGTTTATAACGACAACTCACCATGCCAACAAAAATTAGTTCTTCCTCTCTCATAGTAACTATTTTTCTTCTTGTGGAGAATCCTTTCCAGGTCTGTTGTAAAGGCAAGAAAGTTAGTTTTACAACGAATAGGAAGCTAACTCAGAGTTAGGGAGATTTTGCTACTGTAATGACAATAATAAGTTGGCTTTGTACTGATGACAGAGTTACGTGATATCGTATAGACTTCGATATCGCATAGCCTGAACCTAGTATCCCCCCTCCCACGTTAATTTTTCCCCAAAGTCACCGGATCAAAATGATCAAAGTATATGAAAGAGGCTTTTCCTCCTCAACTCCCCGCTCTTTACGCTATTTTTTTTTACTGTTTTAAAAAGTAGAGCTAAGAGAAAGAGTCAAACATTAGCGTAAAGAGTGGGGATTTGAGGAAAAAAGCCCCTTTCACATACGGAGTAATTTCTGTTCGTTTTAAGTTCCTCCTTACTTCCAGTTAAAAAAACTTTTTTTTTTGTTTAATTAATTTTAAAGAACCCTTCTTAGCTTAGCCTAAATCAGGCTAAGTTAGCCTAAATCAAAATTAGCTCAAATCAAAGTTAATCAAAGTTAGCCAAAATCAAAATTACTAAATTAGCCTAAATCAAGGCTCTTTTAATCATAAATTATAAGTTCTAGTATGCTTTTAAGGGTAAAATGCATTATTGAGCAGCCTGTGCCCGTTTCAGAACCCTCTCGCCCCCCTTCCAAAGCAATTTTTAAAACATATTAAACAAAGAGTTATTGGGCAAATACAAGAATAAGTAAATTTCTAACATCACGGGCACCGGTATCTCACTGTTATCTAGTGGAGGGGGAGCTAAGGGAAACCCCTTTTCCTTTTGGGAGAACGGACCCTGAGGAAAGGCCCAACTGATTATCAGGGTGCTGCACTGAGAGATTGCTAGGTACAAATACACCGTTGTTCTTCAATTTGAAGATAATGGGGGAACGATCTACATCAGGGGTCTCAAACTCAATTTACCTGGGGGAAGCTCCAAGCAAAGTGTGGATGAGGCTGAGCCGCATCAGGATTTCCACAAGAAAAGCGCCGATGAAACGTTCCAATGTTCTTATATATCTTTATTTTTACCACAAAAAAATGAATTAGATAAGTAAATTGAAATAATGAATATAAGAAATGAATCAGTAAAAAATATATATATAATAAAAATGATCATACAGCAGATGTCAGCGGCTTCACGACTTCTCCCCAGCCCAGCTGACTGCAGGAATGAACGAATGAGTGAGCGAAGCACTAGACAGCCCGACCGATGTGCCGCCCTCCATAGCCTTTTACCACCGTTATTGGTTCGCTTAGCTCCGCACACAACAAATTTCATTCGTATCAGTTTTGCGGACCGCACTACCATTAATGTTTCACATTAAGACGGGGCCGCAAACTATCGTCCTGGTGGCCGCAGTTGGTTCGCGGGCCCCTACATTGTAACAATTTATGAACTGCCATAATCTTGCATTTACGTAAAATGGACCTTGCGTAGCTATAAGGCGGTTTATCATCGCACTTAAATGAGATTTGTCAGAATAGTATAAATTTCTTTATTTATATGTATTTAGGAAGACCGAGTTTTTTTAATGCTTTACTGTCTTTCTCTTGTTTTAACAAAGAAGATAAATTGAAAAGAACACTAGAGAAATAGAAAATATGTCACCACTCGAAGATAAATTGGCTAATTTAATAGCCTGCCATGGAATGGTTTGAAAGATACTTTCGACAATATTTAAACGGGCAGATGTTCTTGGAGGATTAAAGAATTACTGATGCTCTTGATTTGGTTGTCCTTTTTTAGGAATTACTTCCTCGACATTTGATATAATACGACACCTGGTGACTGGTAATTCTATAATAGACTTATCTGAAACCGATGATGACCCCTTTGTCCTTTAAAACAGTCCATAACTTCTCGATTGGGTTCAAATCTAGACTGTTTCTGGGCCAGTCGAGGATTTGAATATTCTTCGACTTCAAGAAGTGAGTAACAATTTTGGAGCCGTGACATGGTGCACCATCCTGCATCAAATTTTGCATCTATGAATGGTCATGTGCAGTTCCAACTTGTCCTTCAGCACATCGACATATTTTTGGCCATTCATGGTTGTTCCTGGTGGCATGAAGAACAGTCCGGCGGTTCTGTTCACTGACATTCCACCCCAAATCATGACACTTGGGGGGTGTTTCATAGTCTGCGTGGTGTACCGTTCGTCAAATCGCTTTCTGGTGGGTCTACGGACATAGCACGAGCTTGTAGTGAACTGCTGCAGAGTGGATTCGTCAGAAAAAAAACACCCTATGGCACTGATGAAATGTCCATTTGGCGTGTTTCTTAACAAAGTCAATATGCTTACCTTCCATGGCCAGTGTTAGCCTGGGTTATTTTCGCAGGTTAACAGACTTACTGTGCCTTTTGCAAGCAGTACAGATCCTATCTTGCTTGCAGAACTCATTGGAGACCGTACCGCTGTCCTTCTGATGATGCAATTGTCCCTGAGCGCGTTTTTTCGTGGACGACCAGACCGTTTGGCATCCAAATAAATCCCTTTTTCTTGAAATTTCATGACTGCATTGTGAAATGCATTCTTGCTACACCTTACTCGTTCACTAATTGATCGTTCAGAATATCCTTCCCTGTGTAGAGCCACGATTTGAGCACGCTGAACGTAGGAAAATGATGATTTTTTACGAATTTTCATGGAGTTTCAACAACTCTAAAGCCAACAAAAATCAGGCACAAGATGGTGTTTACTGCTTGAAGAACAAGTAAAAAGTGATTATCTGATGCCACAAATTTGATTTCTAATGCAATCATTGCGTTCAGGAGTAAAAATGCCAAAGTTTCGATTGATGATCCTAAACTTTTGGCCTCGACTGTACTAGCAAATATAGATAAGCGATCTGAGAATTTACTTATCGTATCAAGGAATCTACAGTTAAAACAGCTTCGTGTATTTTGGAAATGTGTTGTAGGTGAATAATTGATTAAGATAGTACGATTGAAGATGAGATTTAACAAGTATTTTAAAGCTAGAGTACTAAGATGTCCGCTTTCATAGGGCATACGATGGTATGAAGTACAATTTTATGATACTGCATTTGGTTGAAGTCGATACAATAGTTGATTACCATCCTATTGTTATCCCACCACGATCTTCTGAGTTATATTCACCTAACAGCTAATGTGTGTCCTAATTTTCGTGGAGGATAACAGTTTATGTTGGCAAGTATTTACAAGGAAACGGCAGTGCATTGTAACCATTATGCAAGGGCGTGGCATGTGTACATAAGCCACACCTCCATTTGAAATTATGAAGGCTGTTAAAAGTACATTTTTTATTAACAGCTGCCTTAGAGGATCAACTTAAAAGAGAAATAGGAAAATTCCAATAAGCATGGCAATAGAGCTGGAAATGTGCCCGAAATGTACCTTATATTACTAATTCTGGCAAGAGCTTCAAACCCAAGAGTTCAACTACGCGCTTTTTTAAATAGGAAACCCTAAAAGGCCTCCTACTACCAGAGGTTTCTTAATTGTTTACCCTATTGTAGTTCTAAAGCTTCTCGTATGCCTATCAACTTTTATGACTTCTCGTATACCTCTCTCGTATGCCTATCTATTTCCTCAATTATTTCTGTGTAAATACCATCAGGCCCTGTCGCTTTCCCTTTCTTGCTTTTCTTAATGGCAAGTTCGACTTCTGCTGATAGTATTTTTACACCCAAATCATTCTTCAAACGTGGTTTAACACCACGGTCATCCCCTTGGATGTACTCTGACCACCGAGCCAAAATAGCTTTCTTGTTCATCAGAGTGGCGCAAGTTTTTTAATATCAAACACAATGTTGCGCTACATGACTTACAAAATAGTCACTTTCTTCATACTCAGACTCACTTCTTTCATGTTTGTTTAATGTCGTTGTCCAGTTTGTCACATTCCTCATTTAGCCATTTTCTTTTGCTGCCATGGTTACAAACATCACTACTGTTCTTTGATAACTGGCTCTGCTACTACAATTACTACTACTAATACTAATACTACTGCTGCTGCTGCTGCTGCTGCTACTACTACTACTACCACTACTACTACTGCTACTGCTACTGCTACATCTACTACTGCTACTACTACTACTGCTGCTACTACTACTACTACTACAACCTACTACTACTACTACTACTGCTGCTACCACTACTACTACTACCACTGCTGCTGCCACTACTACTACTGCTACTAATACTACTACTACTACTACTACTACTACTACTGTTGCTACTAATACTAATACAACTGCTACTACTACCGCTGCTGCTACTACTACTACTACCACTACTACTACTGCTACCGCAACTACTACTACTACTACTACAACTACAACTACTACTATTATTACAACCACTACTACTAATACTACTAGTGCTACTAATACTACTACTACTACTTCCACTACTACTGCTACTACTACAACTACCACTACTACTACCACTACTACTACCACTACTACTACTACTACTATTATTATTACAACCACTACTACGACTACTACTACTACTACTACTACTACTACTACTACTACTGCTACTAGCACAACTACTACCACTACTGCTACTAATACAACTCCTACTACTTCCACTACTACTACTACTACTAATACTACTACTACCACTACTACTACTGCTACTGCAACTACTACTACTACTACTACTACTACTACAACTACCACTATTATTACAATCACTACTACTAATACTACTAGTGCTACTAATACTACTACTACTACTTCCACTACTACTGCTACTACTAGAACTACCACTACTACTACCACTACTACTACCACTACTACTACTACTACTACTATTATTATTACAACCACTACTACTAATACTACTACTACTACTACTACTACTACTACTACTACTGCTACAAGCACAACTACTACCACTACTGCTACTAATACAACTCCTACTACTTCCACTACTACTACTACTACTACTAATACTACTACTACCACTACTACTACTACTCCTATTATTACAACCACTTCTATTAATACTACTAATACTACAACTACTACTACTACTGCTACTAATACAACTACTACTACTACTACTACTACTACTACTACTGTTGCTACTAATACTACTACTACTGCTACTACTACTACTACTATTATTACAACCACTACTACTAATACTACTAGTGCTACTAATACTACTACTACTACTTCCACTACTACTTTTGTATGTATGTATGTATGTATGTATGTATGTATGTATGCATACGTGTATGAATATATGTGTGTATGTATGTAGTATGTATGTATGTATGTATGTATGTATGTATGTATGTATGTATGTATGTATGTATGTATGTGTGAATGTATGTTGCTCTTCGTCTCCTACAATACTTGACCAAATACAACCAAACTTGTTAGATTTGATGTTAGAACCCATGGGCAAGTATTAGGCCGGTCGTTACCCCTTAGGGATGGACCATGGAGGGCGTCAAAAACTTTGCATCTGTGTTTGCATGATGAAGCCAAATGCAACCAAACTTTGTAGACATTGATGCTGGAACCCATAGGCAGGTTTTTGGCAATCGTTACCACCTCGTGATGGCCCGAAGGGAACGTCAGAAATTTTGTAACTGATTTGTTAAGGTGAAGGAGGCCGAACTTTAGGTCAATGAGTAAAAACAAAGACCACTAGCATCACAAAATTGGAAGAAATAGAGGGAGTCTCCACATCCCCTTCTTCTTCCGCAAATGCTTGTATTCCTTGTTACATCAGTACACAGGCAACAAAAGGCTATCCTGCCAGTAGCTCATAAGAACGCAGGCATTAAAGAACGTAAAAGTTACGAATATCTTAAGAACAGGAAGGCTTAAGTTTGATAAAATATCAAGAATAACTCTTAGTGCTGTAAACACTATGAGAAGTAAATGGAAATGGCTTGATTGGGTCATGTTGCTTTTTCAATTATTAAACTAGGTAGGCCTACTGCATTTCAAATCTAGAGTAGAAAGAAGAAGAAAGCTTCATTTGGATTTAAGAACATATTAAGAGCTATTTTTCAACGTATATAAGAACATCGAGGCCTCGATAGTTCTAAATGTTCTCATTACAATGCATACATATATTAGTACAGTTCTGAAATTTAATCGTAACTGAAAACATAGTCACAGTCGTATGGATATGAAGTAAAATAAAGCAAGGAGTAATTTAAATACATGCTATATCTTACATTATATTTTCTTGCCTGAGTGTACAATGTACAAGACTTCAATGTATCGAGTACGCTATCAATATACATTGTAGGTATAGGATATAAAGATATATATACATATATATATATAGGTATGGATATGAGGGCTGAACTACCGAAACAAGAGTGGGGCGCTGAGATATAAAAATGTTTAGGTTATTTAAATCCAGGCGATTTTCAGAGGAAATTTTGAATCTATTGATATAAAATCTTGACATTTTATCCTTTTTCTTTTCTTGTTTCAGTTATTTCTTTGTTCTCTTTAGGCCTGCCATTCAAAAACATTATTTGGTAATAAAGTGGAGGAGCTAAAGCGCCTCCCCCAAACCCCTTGTTACGCCATCACTGAGACAGTAAAGAGGAACGTCAAAAAAGTCTAACCTATTTACTTGATTTAAGAGCTTAGTGCCACATTATCTTTTAAAGATTTCGTTTACAAATGAAATGATACTCGTTTCTGTATGTTTCTTATCTTAAGTTTTCAATAAGGTAGTCATGTGCATGGTTCTCGTCTTTTCCACTTTCTCCCAAGCCAAGCACTACCGCATACATAAAACTTTGAATCAACCATTTCCCCGCTTACTATCCCAGCGTCACGCAACATTTGAATCTTCCTTGATAATTCTCATAATAGTATACCTATCGCGTCGCGGATTATGGAAAGCATCTGTCATCAATGAGAACAGATACTACATCCATTCCTTGCCAAAAGGCCGAGAAGTAATATGACGAGTATTTGATATGTTCAATATCAGATATTATATTTCTCCTTGTTTTCTTAAAATTACTGAATCACTAGCGGGTACTTCAAACATTTTGTCCACCCTTCGACACACTCGTAGTCTCTCAATCAAAGACCCCTGATGAGCAGTGGGTACGATATTGAAACTACCCTATATAAACAGAAAAGCCACCAAACAGGCTAACTAATAAAAAAAGGGCAGCTAGGGCGTCCAAGGGCAACGTCTCTCAACTTAGATTACCGGGAAGAAAAGCGATTCATGAAGTAGGCTCAACCGCCCAGTAGGACCGCCTCTCAAGGATCATGGAAAGAATCTCTCATCATTGTGAACAGATACTACGACCATTCCTTGTCAAAAGCACGAAAAGCTCCCCCCCCCCCCGGTACCCGTTACACACTGATCTCTCGGCTCTGTACACTCACGCGACCAATGATACGTATTCGATTGTAAAGCACTGAAAAATAAAGTAAATAATTGTTAAGGGAATATGTATACTACACACTTACCAATATCTTTACAATCATTGCCAGCTTCATACTCCCAGTCTCGGTCTGCACTGTGCGCATAAGTACTGGATGGTGTGGCATGTGTCAATCGCGCAGTAGTAACAACACCGGTCGCCAATCCCTTAATTTCAGCCATTTCCAAAAGGGTCAAAACTTCGTTGCCCTTTGAACTTGGGCAGTTTCCACGCGGCACCTTTTCATTCAGTGATATTATGGCTATAACAAGAAAGAAGAGGCAAATAATGTTACCGGAGAATACTTCTACTGCACAACGAAAATGCGTCTCTCCCGTTTATAAGATATCTGTATATCCCTGAAAGCTTATGCATCTTTCTCTTCCAATCCAATCTTGGGATCTTTTTGTCTTTTCTTCACACCATCCTACTGATGGTTTGCCTACTATCGTATTTTCTCTACTTAGAGATCCGCCCCTCCAATTATAGACCCCCTTCAATTATAGACTCCCCTTCTTGGGCCATGTCAAGTAATTATAGACCCCTTCACTGATGCCATGCTTTGATCATAGACCCCTTCTATATGACAAAGGCACATATTTCAAAAGAAGACATATAAGCATTGAGAACGGGCAATTTTTGTCACTGAAAAGAGAAAAACATATGAAGTTTGCTGAAAGTCTTATTCAGGTAGAGTACATGCTTTCGGTGCATTTATATTTTAGTCTCGATATTTATCCCAAATGCCAGTATCGATGCTTCAAATCTTCAATTTCTTAGCAAAACGTTCTTGATTTGACACTCCCATGTCAGCTGCGATTCAGTGACGAATTGGTGGAAACTATAGTACTATCATAGGTCTTCTTGATGCTCTATATGCTCTTTATTCCAAAACTTTGTTCTGGAAATTAAAGACCACTCTAATTAAAGACCCCCTTGATTAAAGACCCCTTTATGGTTCCCTCGATTAATTTTAGACGGGTAATAAGAAAAAGTAAGGTACTTGATACCTTCAGTATCTTTTTTTTTTAAAACATGACCGTGTCATTTCAACTCACTTTCATTCACAATTACGAATAATGAACAAAAGGGCTTAAATTTTCTGCTGGGAAGCAGCAAGAACAGGGTGATAGGTCTTAGATTACAGTCAGGGAGTAAAGTTGTGAATTGATGGTTTAATTTGTTTGCGAGGTACCGATTCCTACGGGTATGTCTCTAGAAGCGAAGAGGGAGGAGGCATTAAAAGTTTAAGAACCACTAGTGTACAAATAGCATAACAGTGATCGAGTTTACACCAACGTAAACATGAATTACACTTCATGAATTAACCTCTGCGTAGTTACAGGTTTGTTGTTCTATTTATCTCCGGCGCATAATCGTGCAAGTAAGGAGAAACGCGTAGGAAATATGTTTTAACGTATAATTATCAAATTTATATGATACTGCGGTTTTGTTGATGTTTACTCTGCCGCCATATAATATCGCATCGTAGCAATGTCATTTAAATCAGAATCAAGTTCTTTAGTTTCTGCCAGATAAGAAGCTGTGTCAACTTATTCTATTTAGATTTGCCGACCACGAGGTACAAATGTTCAGTGGTCTTGACCTCTCGCTCTCATTAACTGCAAGCTTGGGGATTGGTCAAGAGACAGTTTACTTTTCACATCCAATCTCTCTGCCAAACCATCTGTCAGCTTGCCTTCGCTGTGACCTTTCAGAGCATTTTTCACAAGGCAGCTGTCGCACTTACTTTTAGAATTTGGACTCCTGTTTCATCTCTTTGTCCTAATGACAGCCGAGATCCCGAGTAAATATCAAGTAAACTCCAAGAGATGAGATGGAAAAATCAAGTAATGAGATTCTTCGAGCCAGTTCCATATAGAGTCCAGCTTGAAAGGCTAGAGAGATCAACTAACAGCTATTTAACTTCGCAACCGAACGACCCCTGTTTCTGCAGTTTGGCACTCTTGGTATTATTCTTTGTATTTAAAATAGAGAAAAGGTTTGGCTGTAAGTGCTACAGTTTTTTAAATATTAAGCAGTTGAGACCGGAAAGCGTCACGTATTAGGAAAACTTTTGTGGAATATTATACCCTTCCCCAGAGGTGGGAAACTTATACCTGTTCTGATGCTGATTTAGGTTTACTCTTTAAAGTACTTGGTTTTCGACGACACTAAGATTTTTTAACGAAAAATGTCTGACCTGATCTGATAAAAAGAGTTAATTAAAGTAAAACTGCACGGTATATGACATTATACAAGGTAAGAAAATATCGGCTCTAAGAAATTTAAGTGTGAGGAAAGTTTGTTAGGGAGGGGGGTCAAAAGGAGAATTGGGGTGAAAGGTTCTTTAAGCTCTGGGGAGGTTAGCCGACAGTGTGCTTTATTTTGGTACCTGGTAGCTGTCCCGGATAGAAGAATGACGTGATGAACAAGAAGATTCTCCTAAACAGGGACGGGGGAAAGTCAGGCTGATTAGCGAGAGAGGAAGTAGGCTGGTTTCAAATTTATTTTTTCACATTCCATTAAGGGTGCCTTTGGTCATTGTGTGGGAAGGGGTGTTTTATGTCGATACGCATGTCTCCCTGTGAATGTAACAAAATGTCTGTCGCAATCAATTTCAATTTTGATAAAGCTGAAAAGTGTTCACGAAAAAAATATTGAGATTTGGCAAAGTTGGGGGCATGCTCCCCTCTGCCCCCAGTTCGCCCTCCCTTGCTTAACAGATGCCAAAGGTCGGTTGTGCTTAGTTTCACTTATAATACGATTTGAAGGCGTGGCAAAGCCACCCCTATGTGGCAGGGAGTGAAGGGAGGGGGAGGGGGGTGGGGGGGGGGGGGGGGGGGGGGGGGGATAGGCAACAAGTACCAGCCGCTTTCATATTATTAACCTACAAGTGTTAAGCTATGTTTATCAGTTGGTTAAGGAGATAAACCAAATGAAGTGCAGCTGGGTCATCAAGGGTAACACATCTCAAGCTACCAAGGAGGGAAGAAGGCCATAAGGCAGAAGTGCCCGCGATAAAATGTTTAAAGAGTTATGAATGAAAAAAATGATATTTTGTGCAACAAATTTGGAATATTCGAATACATCCCAATTAACGTTCGAATCAGCATGTCAGTTTTAGTTAAGTTTAGGTTCTTTAGTTCTCAATTGATAGAAACACAATCCGTAACAGTATAGTAAAATCATAACAGTAAAATCAAAATTTAATGTTTCCATTATATTATTATCGATTTATTATTCAAAGTATATAATATATTATTGCTATATATCCTATAATACAAAACATTGAATTAAATATCATTTTTATAGTACGTTGCATTTCTGTATACAAAAGTAAAGGAGGCGCTCGATGCAGATGTTGTCAAATAACACGTCTTAAATTGAAAAGGTAGTTATTTTGTGTCACAAAGCAAACGATAAAAGTACATTTTCGATGATGTAATACTGTACAACATTATGGTATTGCTTTGTTCCCTGGCTTCTGCTTCGAAATCACATTCATCAGAGTCTTGACGCGCTTACCATCCTGTACTATTGAGTTATTCATGCACTGTTCTGTCTAGTTGTCTCGAAGTACACGTTCGTTACATAACCTCTGTAAGGTCTTTTATAGTACGGGATAATATAATATAACAAAGTACAGTATAACAAAGCACAATATAGTAAATAAGACTACAGTAAAACTTTGTTACTAAATTGTCTGGAAAGGGTAAATAAAACAGGCGTTGTGACAATTTAAATGCGTTAACATTCCAGCATCATCATCGGATCGACCTCGATCGGATTGCCATCACACGATTTTTCCAGGATTCTATCATTAATTGCTGCAGCAAGGCCTTCTTTTTGCACGTTGATCTCCTCAGCAAGCTGATCTATAAATGTGCACGATGGCCTGCCTCTAGACCATTTTTCATGAAGGGGTTCCCAAAGAAGACGTTTTGTTACAACAGCTTCCCACGAAAACCTTAACAATCATCAGTGTCTCCAATAGCATTATAGTATTATGTATATGTCTTTAGCATTAACAAAATATTAAGGTATAATACGGGAGATACTTACCAATGGAAACAATAAACTAATAATACTTACCCATCTTTATACATCAACTAAATTCGTTTACACTAATAAATTTACCAAACACTTTACAGTTACCATGTACATAAATTAAAAAAATCAAAGAATTGAATTTTAACTTTGTTATCTAAATATGTTTACACATATAACTTAAGTTTGATTTTTGCTTTGATTACAAAAATATTTATTTCAATAATTATTACAAAAATTACAATAATGGCTTACTTGAACATCTCCCTAACAGATATTCATCATTAAACCCGAGACCTACTTACAGGTATAAGTCCGCAAACGTAAGCAACAATATTTTGATCAACTTTTAGAATTAACAAATGTAAGATATCTGACATGTCCAACACTCCAATAAACGTTTCATGAATGTAACCTCCAAATGCACCCTGGCGTCGCATAAGAAAAATGCAGGTAGCATATTCTGTTAGCTTTAAGTAATCAATTATCAATTATTCATAGAAGGCACTTGTAAATCGAAGGATTATGTTGAGGGAATCAACCATCAAGCAAAAGGGGAACATTGTAAGATAAATGCTAGTACTTTCAACATAAACTGGATCTTCTTTTGGTAACACTCTTTCTACCGCTGACTCATAAAGGTCTGCTGGGGATACGGTAGGGCTCTTTTCCTCCCTGAGATGCACCGTACTTGAGTCCCTTTCACATTTCGTCCTAAACAGTCCACCAGTTTAAGCCTCATTGCTGTGTTCAAGGAGTTTTCCTAACGTTTGTTCCTCCTGCCCCACCTCCAAGAAGCCAAGTTCTCTCGCACTAACGCTTTTCCAACCAGGCATTTCTACTATCTAATTTCTGCTAATTTCCCCTTAAAATATAAATTCCTCACAGTTTGTTGAGTTTTCTGAACCAATGCCAAAAAATCGCTCAATTCCTTATGCACTGACATTTTAAGGCCATATAATCAGTGATTTAAAGGATTGAAAAATTGAAAATTTTGAAAAGACACTAGAGAAATAAAAATATGCCACCAACGAGAGCCAGAGCCCATGATACACATCACAGCGCGTTCCATCAGATATGCCAGGTGACCTCTAATGTTAAAATACTCTATCTCTCGGTGATAATTAATGGTAAAACAGTGGTTTCAGGTCAAGAGTCATCGAGGTCTTTCATGTTTGCAGCAAAACAATAACAAAATTTAAAATTTCTCCAAGTTGTCACTCCTTAACGTCTAATGAATACATTGAAAACACCGTCATCTTCTCCCTCCTTTCCAGCAGCGATGGGGGATTTAGTATCATGGTCTTTCGCAATTGCCTATTTTGAGCATATGCTAGTAATCTAGTTACTCCGTGTCTTTCTTCACATTTTCCACCCAATGTTTGTGTGGCCTCTCCCACTCATCTTTCAGGTATTTCGTATTTGGGCTTATTGTATCTTTTGCAACACACATTAAAATATTAGTTCTCCCATAATATTCTTATTTCTTTTCTTGACCAACAATGTCAGATTCACGCTCCTTCATCTTCCTGCTGCGCTGCATCTTCATCTCTGCGATTGCTATAATCCTTTCCTACTTTTCCTTATTGTCCAAAGCTCTGCTGGGTACAATAATACAGGGAAAGGAGTTGTTTCATAAATCCATGATTTTCAGCCTCGTCAGCCTTCGTTTCTTATAAATTGCATCAGTCATTTTTTTTATTTAACCCAGTCATTGGCTTCGTAATTGAGACATTCGCCCTTTTTCTTATTCCTCGTTATTGTAATTAACTTACTTACAAAGTTCGGATTAGCATCTTAAATTGAGAAGTTAAGACATTAATATAGCATCCAGGAAAAATCTCGAGACTTCTTGTGATATTTTATTACTTTGACGGTAGTCGAATCGTCATAACTTTTCGTACTGAAACGGAAAAAAAATCTACCTAAAATCCTTAATGAATCATCTACCTCGCAAACCCTCGGTGGCTATGTTCTTATTGCCTCTTTTACACGTGATCTGAATCAGAGGCTGGCTGCAAAATGAAGCATGCGCCCCGTGCCCACATTGCTCCTTTCCATTTTCTTCACCATCCAGCTCGATCAACATGGGTACCATACCAACCAGAGAATACTATAACACATGAATATGAAAACATAACTGTATCAGAAATACCAACATTTAGACAAGATTAGACCTTAACCTCTTCAATGCAATCTTTGTGCGCCTTCATACCTACTGCTGGCGGAGACTTTCGAAAATTTCGAAAAGAACACTGGAGAAATAAAAAATATGTCACCACCGGGGATCGAACCCGTGACACACGCTTTCGTGGCATGCGTTCTACCAACTGAGCTATGCGACCTCCGATGTTAACATAATCTATTTCTCTAGTCGCCACATTAGCTCCCAATCATCCACCGGTGGACATCGACATCCAGCCCAACGCAATTAAAGACCAGCCTCTCAGCTCCATGTAACTTGACCAGGGAAGGATTGCCCTATGGCCCGTCATCTAACCAAAGCCCATTGAAGTTAGAAAGTATCATCGTAGTGGTGGTGACATATTTTCTCTCTAGCGTTGTTTTCGAAACTCACATTTCAAATCCTCTCTTCTCGATGATACTTCGCAAATTATGAGCCAACTTTACATAAGAATCTTTAACATTGCCAAGTCAGAGTAACTCGCCTACAAAGCTATGTACACTGAGCATGAAAGTTTAATACATGATACTGGATGAGCAAGAAATCGTTGAGAAAGTCGTACACTCACCGCTTGCAGTTTACACCTGGCTTCTTTAGCAAGTCCGGACGACGCAACACCCCTGTAGCAACAAAAATGTAACAAGTGCAAGCATGAACGTACAAGTCGAGAAACCATGAACGGTATTAACAAGTTCGTGATTTACTCATATTGGCCTCAAGTAAATAAACATGATACCTGCAAATTGAGTAAAGTTAATTACAGTTATATCGATGACTCTTTCAGATAGGTTCCGTCCTTCATGTGAACGAGTTTTGATTGATCTCGCACTTTATATGAACTCGAAGATATTGTAGGATGTAAAATAGCTCACAAGAAAGAACTGTTGTGTACTACACTATGTAAGCTGGTACAAATGGTTACACGTAATTTATAGACTAATTGTGCTTTAAGGCAGTGGTCATGAGTTAGAGCAATCCACTCTTTATTAATTTTAGCTCAATCCCGATCGATCGTATACTTCCAAGTACAAAAATATTGGCACAAGTTCTATAAGAAGAGACATAATCGGAATTAATTATCCTACTATTTGTCAGCCTAAGCTTCTTTTTCACCATCACCCTCAAAACTGTTACAGCCCATCAAAGATCATCTATCGGATTTATGAGGCGATAATCGAAACTATTCTTACAGATATCCAATCTCTTGACAATCCAATATCTCCCACAGTTGTAACGTGAAACAACCCGGAATGGAACCGCCCATAATAAGGCGACTTACGTATTCAAAGTAAGAAACTGAAATGCCACTGAGTCAACATCAGTTTAAAACCGTCACTGAGATTTTAACTCTTTTTCTCATTCTTTACTATGATGAAATATATGGCCATCCGCCTCCCTTTCAATCGTCCTCACTTTCATTTCCTCAACACACCATATGAACTCTTTTACTTGCCCCAGTCCATGAAAACAAACGTGTGACTCAGTCCTCCAGTAACGCTACCGACAGTTATTTGGCAAAGGCCATTAACATCTAGCAAGCATTTGCCACCTCGTTACTGACTCGTCACCGAGTTCATAACCTATTGATTTAGCTATTATGGATTCTAATAAACGTTTAGGCTTACCTTATTCCTTTCAAATTTCGCCTACCTTTAATTTTCGCCCCCCTGGGGGCAAAAATTAAAGGGAGGCGAATTGAAGGGTCAGCAGGGGGGGGCCCAAAATTAGAGGGAGTAAAAATCATCTTTTAAAGTTCAGCAGGGGGACAAAATTAAATGCAATCAGGTAGGCAAATGCATACATAAATTGGCACTGTGAAGAAGATAGGCATGTCTACTTTAATACCTTAGATAATAAAATTACATAGGAGGCTGGTAATTTTTTTAAGGGGTGTGATTGTTTACACCGTCGTATAAGCCAGCGATGGTTTTCCCTACTTACTATATATGACGATCCCACTAACGAGAAACATCATTATTTATTGTCGTTCTTTCTTGAATGCAACACGAAACCATAGCCATCAATAACAATAACCTCATCGTCCTCATGTTAACATCCACAGTCGCAAAAGATTGCCACTTCTTCGCCAACTTCGTCAGCAGAGTGCTCCTCGAGGTCAATTTCATCCACCCTCGACTCGACATTTGACTGAGCCAAACCTTATGTACATGATTAAACAATGGACCTTTTTTACCAGGGAGTTATGATTATAGCAGATTATCTACCGCTATTGAATTCTTTTATGTGCAATCATCTCCGTATTTTGACTTTGAGCCCTTATTCAAAATAGAGTAACAACGCGCAAAATCTAACTTACTGATCAATATTTCGATGACGTCATCATATTGTAACCACAAAAAGTATAACATTATAACATTATATGGCCAAAGGTTTAAAGATAGTTTTGTCAAATTCTATGAGTTATATAAAGTTATATAATTTTTTGTAAAGCGGGCAAAATTTCAGACCGCATTTCGTAATTCAAGCCCACCTGGGACATGGGTTAAGTCTATCCACAGCCAATATAACGTTGTAGGATACTGTGTGAGTGGTACTGTTACCAACAAAATTCCTACGTCATCTCCTTGTATTTTAAGGTAATGATAGGCAAGCACAGCATTGTGAGCAGTAAAGAAGTTCTACTTATAGCGCCACCGCCTTAAAGTGATCAGAGTAATGGAAATCTTGTTTAACTAAGCAAATAGGCAAGGACGACTTTCAGAATAAAACTTGAATCGTTGCAATGTTTAACTTCAAAATGCTTTAGGAAAGGATCATGACTTTTCCTTCGTTCAGCTCGGTGGCAACTAGGAAAGAGCGGGTCTGTTCTCTCTGAAATTTCGAAGTTTGAACTACGGCACCATTGAAGAAGAGTTCTAAATACTGAATTGCCTTTTCCATGTTAACATAAAGCTATAGTTTTAAATAAGCCAACGAAAACCTACTAGTACAAATTACCTGTAAAATTGAACTTTTCACCCCTTCTGCTATTAAAGTCCTCGTCCAGTTCTCAAACAGACATTTAGTGACCCCTCTTGCAAATTTTGACTTTGCAATTTTAAAGCAAGTTCCTTGGTTTACATTGCACAGATCATTTGACGAAGAAGCGCCGGGAAAAGCAGATAAGCGTTTGCCTATCGAGGACGAGCAAGATATTGCAAACTGAAGTAACGGAGATTTCGTGCACTTTTATCTTAAAAAGGTTTACATCTCCATCTAAATAATAAACATGTTATCAATTTAATGCCGATAGATTTACGTATAACCAGCATAATTGACCTTGAAGAGCGATCGATAAGAGTAACTGTTAACCTTTGAACAAGTGTGACTCGGTAGAAGCGGTTGTACTCCAACATGGCGGAATTTTTGATGTCACGTGACTGACAATCGCCATTTGGAATAAAGAATTCATGTTTTAGTAATGACAATATTGCTTGGCTACCTTAATACACAAAATTAACGTGTACACGAATTAACGCGGCTTTAATTAACGTTGATCTAATTAACGTTTTTTCATACTAAGAATGCATTTTGACTGACATTAATTAACGTTTTATCAGCAACTTAATGTTTGAGTGACATTAATTAACCTTTTTTTCAAACGATCAAACAATAATTAGTACCATCGTTAACTAATGCATGTGTTAATAAATGAATGAGACTAGGTACTTTAAAAAGACGTTTTTCGCCGAAGTGTTTTCTCTTTCCCTACAATTTATGTCATGCTTACCTGAAAGTGGCTTAAAGGGAACCGTTACCGAACATTCACATAGAAAAGTTTACAAGGTAAACACCAAAATTAAAACTATAAAGTTGGAGATCTTAGGTTCTTTTCTAAGGAACCGTGGTTTTATCAGGTGCTCCTCTTCACTATACTTTCTCCCCTGATAGTTGTTTTCGCATTATAAAGGAAAAAGTTTAAACTCGCGCAGTTCGACTTGCATCCCTAATTATCATTTCCCTCCAAATTGCATATACCTCCAATCCTGTCAATAGGCAGTCACGCAACGCTTTGGTATCGTGGTATATTTATAAAACAAAGAAGCTCAAGTTTGCGCACAAAATCTATAGATGCTGCAAAATAATCCGAGTTCTTTTTGACATTTCAACATATTGCCACCAAGGAAAATTTTGCAGGAGCCCATATTCATTAAAAACCTTGGCACAAAACAACGTTTCAAATATTAGCGCTACGTTAAAATTAACGTTTCAAAAATTAACGTCAACCATTAATTAACATTGATTTAATTAACTTTTTTTAATTTTAAAATGTTCAACGTTAATTTTGTGTAAGGCAAACAAGTGGTATTATTTTTAGTACTCATAGTAACACGTTCATTTCTGAGTTTCGGATAACAGTTGTTCAGTTTCAATTATATACGTAAATGGGAAGCCGGTAGGGTACTAGTGCACGAATGACCGTGGACCTGCAGAAAGACAGACAACGGCGACGGACAAGAAAGAAGAAGCCGATCATAACCTACGTAACCTGAGAGCATAGGTACTTTCTAAAGGGCACGTGATTCTAGCTATAAAAGTTTTCATTTTGCAGTCTTAAGTGATTGCCATAAAGATCACCATGCTAGTTCTCCTTCAAAACAACGAATTTCCAAAAAGTGAGAGTGCCACTAACTGTCGAACTTACCGATTTCCTTTCATAAGCAACTTTGATTTGGATCAGATCTCCAATTGCTCAATTTTCGCATTAGACACGGTTAGGCACTTGCTCAACTAATTCCTTAATTTTCACATTAGAGGCAGTACAGCACTTGCTCAAATAATTCCTTAATTTTCACATTAGATGCAGTACTGCACTTGCTCAACTAATTCCTTCATTTTCACATTAGACACGGTTCAGCACTTGCTCAACTAATTCCTTAATTTTCACATTAGACGCAGTACTGCACTTGCTCAACTAATTCCTTAATTTTCACGGTAAATTATACAGAATCCTTATACCTGACGTGATTTTACTTCCTTTTCCTTGGAAAATTGCAGTTATGTCAGTGGGTTTCTTCCTTTACCATAGAAAGTTGCAGTTATGTCAGTGGGGTTCTTCCTTTACCATAGAAAGTTGCAGTTATGTTAATAGGGTTCTTCCTTTTTGTGCACAGTACATGACTTTCCTCTCCGTGTTTTGATCATTTTCCGACTTTCGAATGACAATTTTCACAACTTACTTTGTTGTGGAAATATTTCTAGTTGTCGGTATATAATCCATAGAGGCACAGGTAATATTGTCTAATAATCTATTAAATGGATGACCTATTAAGCTAATAGAAGTAATGGACAGCAAGCTGTGAACCGTATTATTATTTGCTGAATTTGCAAAAACCCTCGACGCCATCAAAAGAGATCCTATCCTCATCAATGCTTTTGAGTATATGAGTTCACAAAATGTTTATTTTGGACTTACTGCAATTATGACTATGCCAAAGTGACAAACATGCTACCAAAAACCCGAGTATGTATATATTTCTCGTCCACTCAGTGAGTAAAGGGAAATTTATTAATAATTCTTCATTGTGTTACGACTTTGAGCCTTCATCAGTGCCAGAGACACATAGCAGATATTATATATTCATCACAGATGGAGCATTACCACAATAGCATGCTTTTTTTCACTAAGGGAGCTGAGCGGATTCCAACCCACAACCCATTGGTTTGAAAACCCAAACCTTAACCATTAGACCATCAAGTCCAATAGTTAAAGTTAGAAATTTTCAAGTCAATATTGTCATGGTTTCTTCTCCACTCAGTCCGTAAGGTGAAATTCATTAATTACAACTATCTATTGTACTTCGGCTTTGAGTCTTCGTCAGTGCCAGAGATACGTATAAGTCCAGGACTAGATGGTTCAATGGTTCAAACCATGTCGGAAAGATATCAGCGCCTATCATGCGCGGTGACCCTTGAGGCGTCGGTTGCCTACTTTATTTTAGGATTGTACCTTGATGGCTCTATCACACTCCCCACAAGGGCGAGGCCCTCATGACGGCGCTCTCGCATTCTCCCAAGTGACGTCACTCAGTCGCCGGTAGGATCCTGAATACAAGCCTAGTGCTTATTCCGAAAACAACGTTTCAGGTATCCTCCAAAAACCTTTCGAAACAAGAAAACGTAATAGGAATACGAGGCTTCCCTGAATTTCATAACCGTAAAGAAATCTTTCGCAATTCGTAATAAAAAGATACTGTAATTCAAACGACATAATAGCTCTTGGTTGGCTGCCTGTCAAAGAAAGATGGGAATACCATACAGTGAATGACGTTTTGTCCTTTATACATAACCCTAACTGGCCAAATTATTTGCGTCCAACCCTCCACAAGGCACAGGATAACCTTAGACCAGCCCTTGCATACAGACGGCAGCCTAGTAATAATGAAGTGACATTTCAGGGTAATGGCGCAGATATGTTTAATAAGCTGGACACCAGTCCAAGATCCATTATCAAGATGAGCACTTTAAAAAGGAAAACGCGGAGCCACTTCATGTTAGAGGCTAAGAAAAGTATTATAAACACTTACGATTAGTCGCTTCATAGACCAGTGGTTCGTAATCTTTAGCTTCCACCGACTATGACTGGTTTTTTAGGTATTATCTACTAACTCCATGTTCTCGAGAAAGGGGTCACAACGGAAATGAAGGTCGACATAAAGCGTGAACGTAATACTCTCTATACTTACGAGCCAGCCCAAGATCGAACAATTTTCTGCTAGCGGCCACCCGTGCCTTCAAGTATGACAACTGAATGCATTGTTCGCAATTAGACACACAAAATTCTTTGCGTTTGTTACTTCAAAAGGTGAGGGTACAAGCGGATCAACAGGCTAAGTAAGTGCAGATACTTTAAACTCCGAATTTCTTTCTAAAATGTGGTGTGCTGGGAAAAATGTTGTCTCTTTGACTTGCGGTATATTCAAATTTCGTCACAGCGATTGGTTGGTTTCGTTCAGAAATAGGAATTTTGCGTGACCAATAGTCCAATACCATCCAGAGGTACACCAAGGGATTAACTTTTAATAATAGCTGATAATGTCATAGAGGCACTTTTTATCGCTCTACCCATCCGGGCAATACTATTAGGAATTGATGGTCATTTCTCGAGCTGTTTCTGGTACTATATTTGCTATTTCGTGTCATCTCTTGCGGTTTTATTTCCCTGGTATTATTAAAGGTTTGTTGCCTTCGAATAAATGTGAATGTTTCAAGATTTGTATATCAGGATAGATTGCCGAATGTGGTGTATCGTGCATTTGTGACAACGCGCTATTTTGTACAGCCTCGTATGGTTCCTAGTCGAGGACGACGGCATTCAGTGGCATTGCATAGAGCGGACATTATCAAACAAAACATGAATTGCTCATATCAGGGAATGAAAGGGTCCACCATTCCTGGGAAGGAGTTCAGAACTGTACTGAAAGAGAGCGGCCATTGAAGGTAACAGTATTATGTGAAATTTACAAGGGCAGGAAACGTTCGAACGGTAACGATATAAAGTGTTTCTACAGATGCTGAAATATGGAACATTGAAGATGAAAAGAAATACCGCAAGTAAATATGTGTAGAAAGAAGAAGCTAATCGCATTTGCTGTCACTTGAACATTCATCTGTAATGAACGCAAAGCTCAGTGGTCAACAAGGCTTAAGTACAAGCCATTCAAGCCTTTCTTACATGTGACTCTAATGGAGCGACTTCAAGCGAAGGCATCAAAGAACGGTTAGCTGATAGGAGAGGGGAGGCTGCATTTGATTCAATACATGCAGCAATTTCAGCTGGTAAAACAGGAAAACGCAATTGGGAAGAGAAGGAAAGAAGTTGGAATGATCTCTAAAAATTGAGTTTTCACTGACATCAGTACTTGACCTATAATCTTATGTGAACCTGTATTGTAGATGTGGAAATGTATGACCCTTATAACATCCTTTATTACTGTTCATTGGCATATAATAGGTATACCTTGAGACACAAGGAGGTCTCGAAAGCTCTTGATGTTGCTGCTTGTGACCAAATCGAAGAGATCACTTATGGTAACAAACTACAAACAAAAATAGAGGGCGTAGTGTCATTTTTTCCGACCTGGTGCGTAGAGCCAAGGTCTTTAACCATACCTTACCCGACGTATTTGAGGAACTGTATACCCGGGGGGGGGCAGAATCCCCCCATTTTTTCTCCAAAATGGCTTGACTGAATTCCCTCATATTTGGCACTGATACACTCTAGGTATATACAGATCTGCACACCAAGTTACAACTTTCTGTGTTCAGGCAAACTGGAAATATGTACACGGGTACGGATCCAAACTGGTCCACTTTCATAAGTGGACCCAAACTGGTACGGATAGCAGATCCAAACGAGCTTGGATACTCCAGGTCCCGTGTAAACGCGAGGCCGATCCGTACCAGTTTGGATCCGTACCCGTGTAAACAGGGTCTGAGTCCAAGAATAGAGGTGAAAAACAACGACTTGAAAGAAAGTATCAGTAGAATTGTGACCATGAACAACAGCCAAAAAAGCGCCCAATTACTGGTAGCTTTTTCTTGGACATATCACACAGTACACCATTAGTGGTCTTAAAACCAGCATCAGGAAATAAAGAGGAAATATGTTAGCATGTAAAATGGAAGTTTCAACACTAGAATCGACCAAGCAAGAAATGGACGGAAGACATAAAGTGCACGTAAAAATTGAAACTGTGCAATACAGACGCGAAGAAACAGGCTCTAATTGGATAGAATAACTTAGGAGAACATGCTCTACAGAATTGAAATGCTCAACTGCACTAACACTGCGATTTTTCGAATTACAGACAGACTTTTGCAAAATGTCCAGTCTTTTCCTAGCCAATCCTAGTAACTACAGCGGACAGAACGGGTTGTGCAATCTTTCGAATTTGCCAAAATGAGAGGCGCAGCCACGGCGGAAAAACCAACGAAACTGGGAACGAGGCTGTACTGACGTTTTGGCGGGAAAGCCGGAACTATGCGAGGTTGAGCATCGTGGTTGCGATTTCACAGAAGCAGCACAAGGTGAGCAAGGTCGAAGAATAGGGATGACTTCGGAGAAATAAGAGGCGCATTCTTTTGGTGATTACATGCAATGACCCATATCAATGGCTTTGGCCAAGGTCAGCTTGGGTTTGGAGGGCAACTGTTGTCGTAGCTAAGGATTTTTCGTCTTCCCGACCTATATAGTCTAACATAATATCGTACTTGTCGTTCTCACAGTGAATGGAAAGTTGGCGTAAGGCAGAAATGAAAAGCTCCAGAGATTGACCGGAAAGATGACTCCTTTGCTCAAATCGAAATCTATCAGCTACTATGTTTACTTTCGGTTAAAAAAAATTAACGTAAGACGGCAACACAAGCTTCTCAGGAATCATTCTTTGGAGACAAAGTGTAGGTGGCCATCAGTCTAGTTCCTAAAGAGTATGGCCTTTTACCGACGCCCAGGAAGCTTAGAATTGCCAGTGGCGATCATGTAGTTGTTCAACATCTTGTACCAGACGTCCCATTTGCAAAGGTGGTCGTCACGGCGTAAATAGAAGCTGCAGTGGCATCGTTAACGCGCTAACGTCGCACTATGGACGATACTGCAGCACAGGAATCGAAGTTGAACTAGTCTGCTGCAGGGTAGTCCTGCTATTACGTGGATTCAAAGGTAAGTTGATTTTTGATTAAATAATTATAATACACTCGTGGCCAATTTTGTTACATCACGAACTAAGTACTCAGTACGTAATGAATATATCGGTCGTAAATATAGTTTTAGGTACCGGTAACTGTCTTATTCAAACTCAACTAGAACTGAGGCAAGATGGATACAACGTTCCGCCCTCAGTCTACTCCTAGATCGATCTAATGTACGTCCTCTCGAGTGCCAAATAATCGTACCCCCCACCCCCCCCCCCCCTGCCTTTTTTTACTTTTTTTCATCTCCACCTGCCGTTTCCCTCCCTCTTCAAGTTAGTGCTTAGTTAGATTATAGCTAAGAATTTAAGGGTGTAAGAATAAAAGATTTAACCTTTCTTCTTTCTATCAATACATAATTTAACTAGTTAAAGGTAGATAGTAAATATTTAGCTTTGAAATGTACTACTTTCATTTTTTCACGTTTTTCCAGAAATAAATTTAGTAGCCAAAGAGTTATAGATGTTTGAAACTTGACTAAAATATAGGAGGAGGGGGCAAATTTTAAATTTGGAAATGTTAATCCCCTCTTTATTCCCCTGCGCCTACAGGGGCTTATATCAATCCAAAGAACTGGAACATTATACAGTAGCATAACCAATCTTTTGCAGATTAGTTACTGAAGCTAACATATAATAAATCCAACTTCATTTTTCTCATCTGGTTTGTAGAGGTTGTACTCTCCCCTGCACAATTGTTGTGTGTCAGCGTGATGTTGGGGTGGGGTGGGGGTGTATGTAAGGAAGTGTAAACCTTATACTTTGTTGGCATAAAGTTCTGTATATTACTAAATTATTTGCTGCAAACTTTAAATTATCAAACCACCTTCATTGTTTACAAGCTTAGATTTCCAACTTCATCTATTACTCTACGGTATCTAATAAATAAGTGGGGGCCTTTATTAATTTCTGGGATTTTTCCACCCCCAGGAGCTTATTAGACCCCTTACTTAATAATTTTTGGAATTATGCTTTGTGTATTAGCAGGGTGTAGATATAGTCAGAAAACCGCACTTAAGTGAGGAGACAGCAGATAATGTTTTTACAGTTGGTTTGTTATACACATGTCTTCACGAAAGACGGTCTTATTCATCCTGCCTTCATGTCAAACCCTGATTTTTCTCAGAATAATTGCCCGTATCAGCACGAAGAAACCTATTGTCTACTCGACTGTCTCTTGTGTACTCGGCTAAGTAGAACAAAACCTACATAATATGAATTATCTTCAGAACATTGCTAACACCCCGTTCATTTCAACCTCCCGTTAATAAATTTTTGAAATTAATTACAGCCCCCACGTTTACTAAGGTTCAATGCTGTTTTCAGACCACGTTTATTTCAACCCAAGTTTGTTGCATCCACCCTGTTAATTGCACCCCACCCCAACCCCGTTGGTTAGAGACCAAAGAGTAGTGAAATACAGTACGTAAACATTAACCCATATCATGAACAGCGAATGTGAAAACTTTGCTACGTTGGTAAATCAAACCTTGATCACCTTGCAGCTACTTTGTTTTGGGAAATGCCTCGATTATACAATTTTCAAGATGCTTTAAAAATGTGGTGGCCAGCGACTTTTTCTCTCAAAAAATGTTTGAAAAAAATGGAAATGTTGTTGGAAGAAACCTTGTGTGTTATGTAATTGTACCATATTTGGTTATTCCATATTTGGTTACCCCAGCTGTGTTTGATTGACCAATATACTGTGGATGGCAAGCAGTTTCAGTTTTCTTTGACGCGCCCATCAAGGAAAATAGCGTGCTCTCTTCGTGCATTCCCGTTTATGTATCCGTAAGTGGCGTAGTCGTGTTATCCTCCACAAGATGTCTGCACTTCTTCCTTCCCCTTCTTTCCTCCCTTCCCTCACCATAACTATTTTTACCATCATAAAGATCTGTCCTTACTCCTTGATAGATATTTGTTTTCTGATGTTTTTTGTTTTTCCTCCACTTCTATTAATCTCACTGTCCCCATAATGCCGGGTGAAAACAGTGAGAATGTAAAGGTTAATACTGAAACTGTTAATTTACAGGCGAATAAATGGCAATGAAGTTTAACAAAAAAAGTACTTCATTCCATGAATACAAAAAGCATTTTACTAATCGTAAATATATTTCCGTCGATGCTTCCATACAAAGGAAATAAATATTTCTTACAGTCTAAAATCGAACACTAAAATTTATGGAATATACATCAAAAACTAGATGTTAGAATATGTAATATCGGAGCCACACTTGGCGGTAATAAAGTCAATCAATAATTGTTGCTGAAATTCTAAGTTATTTCTTGCGAGAAGGAAAGACAAGTCAAGCAATTAAAAGTTTGAAGATTTTAGCACAGAATAATCCCATTCAAAACATTAGGGCCTATTGAATGTCCTTGCAAAATTCGAAAAGTTGGCGTGGTATTATATCAAAGGTGCAATCCATTTATTTCAACCGCATAATTTTGAGTCTTATTTGCCTATGCTTGTGTTGCGGCGGACGGCGGAGGAGCGGCAGACAACTGGGGTGTAGCGGATAATGGGGGAAATGGTGGACAACGGGAGAGTGACGGGCAACGGGGAAGTGGCGGACAACACGGTGTGGTGGTTTATACGGGGTTAGTTTAAGAATATCTTTCCATACCAAAAAAATAAGCGGCGAAAGGCCGGGTTGACGTTCAAATGGGGGTGTGGGGGTAGGTTTGGCGGTATAATGGGGTCTACCTGTTTTAGAAACCAAATTTCTCCTTTGGAAGGCATCGATGAAGAGTGCCTCCAAGCTGTCATTTATCGCACTACACAAACTACTAACTAGTGATTTTACATAACTTTTGTCGTAAATTTACAGTTCCAACATTTTGTTGCAGTTTAGTTTCTACAAATTTAAAATACTATATCACTGTACACTCTATTGGTCAAATGACAGTGTTCATGGCTACATATCTTCCCCCTCTTTACTATAGCTACTTTGGTCTTGGAGATACGTTCGTAGAAACGAGGTAACGCAGAGTTCAATACGAGATATGGCTTCTCCCATTTGCATTCTTTGCAGTCTTCACTGTTAGTATCTGTTCCAATTCAGTTTGGCAATCTCTGAAGCATCTCTTATAGCCATTTCACAAACGAAGTAAAATTCTCGGAGTATGAAAAGGTTCATTTCCTCTCGGATTTCCTTTTCTGCTGGTTGTTTCTGAGTATTTTGTTTCTAGAAAGAAATGTAAGTACGTTACTCCTTAATCTGTAAGTGTTTACACCATCTACTGGAAAAATTGGAACTGTTAGGAAAGATCTAAGCTAAAAGTACGCGTGGAAGACGAGCTTCCAACACTAGTTTCCAACACTATATTCCAACATCAGTTTCCAACATTAGTTTCCAACACTAGTTTTCAACACTAATTTGCAACACTATTTCCAACATTAGTTTCCAATACTAGTTTCCAAACACTACAAAAGTTTTCAACAATAGTTTTCAACACTACAAAAGTTTCCAACACTATTTTTCAAAACACCAATTTCCAATACTAGTTTCCAAACACTACAAAAGTTTTCAACAATAGTTTTGAACACTAGTTTCCACTACTAGTTTCCAACACTACAAAAGTTTCCAACACTAGTTTTCAACACTAATTTCCAATACATTCTATTTGTCCAAGGCATTTCTTAGTTTTCCTAAAAAACCGTAAAAGAGGTTTTATTGTACAGCGTGGTCAAGACTATTCTGTTACATACGGTTCTGCTTATGAGCTGGGGGCTGGGGAGGCTGGGAGGCTGGGGAGATGGTATTTTCTGACTCCAAGTAACTTTGCAGCCATGAGTTCCTAGTCCTTGCTGTTCAGCGCACTTTGAAAGCTATCCTCAGTTTGTTTAGTTCTTTACTTATTTTATGTGGGTCGGCCTCCATATCTCTCGTACCCACTTGACCCTATGTTATTATCCATCCCCGTTCATTTCACTTATTTTTTTCTTGTGTGCTTCAGCTCCCTGTATTCTTGTATTTCCTTAGCATCGTAAGCAATTTACGTCGTACGACAAAGAATTTTCTCGTAGGAATGTACCATAGTGCAATTCGAGTTTAGGTTTTCTATCTGTACTGTAGGTCTCCGAATTTTAGCCAATTTTCAGTAGTGGCCTGAAGAAGTGTGTTAGACGAAATGTTGTCGATGAAGTTTCCACATTTGGCATTTTACTTATAATAGCTTTTAAGTACACAATGTGTTCGCTATTTCGTGCAATATTCTTGTTTTGTCAAACGATACCTTTCTGATTTACCTACCAAAGAAGAATCTCTAAATTGCACTATTAACTTGTTCTTAGAATTATACTATCTTTGCTTTTATAGAAAAGATACTACAACTACAAAAACACACAATAAAATAAATAAAAAATATGACGGCAATAACAACAGTCAAACATAAAATGTGACAAATGAACTAATAATAAAAATAATATTTTAAAGTCAATGTTTTTATTGGTAATATTTATAATACAATAACATTTCCTTCTGTTTTCTCCTGGCATGGTACATGGGACAGCAGGATTCGATATACAGGAGTGTTTAATTAGTAATTTAGAAACAATGATAATGATAATAAAAAAAAGAATAACAATAAATAAATAATCAAACAAAAAAGATCCACAGTATCAACAACAACAAAGCCAAAGAGAAAAATAGGAAAGGGAGAAAAAATTAAGTATATGAAAAGTAATAACTCCGGAGAGGTCCATTTTTTGCGCCTACTAAAGAGATAATAAAATGTTCTGATGGCTACTTCCAAACACTTCATCATAAGCCTGTTTGCATCCATGTCTAAATATTTTATAAATTTAATGAAATCGAATAAATCCTTTGCAAAGAAATTTCAAAAGTAATAATAATAATTTTTTTTTTAAACTTCAATGCCATTTATTTCTTATACTGAACGTGTACAACTCAACGTTACATTTTCTAAACTAATAACATTCTCATTGTTTTCTCCCGGCAAATTTAGTGGGGACAATTAGATTCCTTGTTTTGATACATACACGTTAACTAATATACAATGAATATGATGTATTAGGTAGAGCAACAGAGTAATAAATAACCATAGCAACAAACAGTAAAATAAAAATAATTGAAAGAAGAAGAAAACTTAATAAATAAATAAGTAAGTAGATAAAATAGATATAAATAAAAGAAAAGGTGAGCGAAGAGACCCCCAAATTTTAACAACATCATCAACAACAACAACAACAAAAAAACTCCAAACAAACCAAACCAATTAGTAAAATAAATGCAAACAAAAAGAGACGTGGTAAAATTAGTGAGGGTTCAATGCTGCTCAGACTGGTTAACTGTTCTTAATCTTTAATGATTTCGTATTTGAAACACTTGATGAAGAACCAATTTTGCGTAAGTTCTTAAGAAAGGGGTTATGGATAGTCAACGGTTAACGTAATAGACGTTGAGACCCCTCCAGAAATGGAACTCCACCTTATTCCGTTACATCTTCTACCTGGGCCTTAACTTTGCAATCAGATTTGCTGTGGCTGCAAGTATATTACTGTTTTTAGTTTATTGGAACACGTATTTGGGGGGAGGAGAGGGAAAGGACTTTGAAAACTTTGCTGACCCAGGAAAGCAGAAGAATCTTCACAGGCCACCCAGTGCCTTTACTGCATTCTCTTAATGGCTTGTGATGTGGGGGGTTGTCATTCTGGGATTTTTGAAGATGTTCCTGGTGAAAATGGATACAGTGGACAATCTACCGCCATATGTATAGTAACAGTAACTTATCATTACCGTCATGCAGTTTATAAGAAGCATGGAGATCATAACCAATACACCTTGAATTGGTATAAAGTCCTTCCTCTCCGTCTCCATCTCCATATCCTCTCCTTGCAGTAAAACGTACCGTTTGCAAGACAAAATGATAAGAGAGTGATAACTCATATTCAGCTCTACAACTGCCTTAGAGTAGTGATCTGCAGCCTTTTTGTCTCTTTCCCTCAGCGAATTGGATCATCATACAAAATGCGCATGCGTGCGTGAAATGCATTTTTACGTTTTCAAGTAGGAATCATTCGAATCGGAATAACACTACTATTGGTTTTGCTGTTTCTATTTCAGAAATATCGTTTTTATAAGCAAATCATTTATTTGTTCCGATCCTTAATAGGTTACGTAACCCCAAATATCGTTTGAGTACCCCTATGTGGCTCATAGATCCCAGGTTGTGGAACACTGCCCCGAAGAAAACTTTGCATGACCAGTGTGCGGCGAAAACGTTGATCAAATGCATTACGTATCAATGTTTCATTCTATGTTATACCTTTCAGCACTATCAAGCACATCAAATCGTTTTCTCTACCCGTAGTTCTTCAACTGTTCTTGAGTTCACCACGCCCAACCCTCAGATTTGCGGCAGTACGCACTCTGAACAAAGTGGCAATCACGCAGCCCCAGTCTGTGATGACTTGCAACTTAGACTTGGAAAATCTGATTACAGATGTTAACAGGAGCATTGCCACATTGGCAATTACTACTTTGCTAAAGGTAATATTCATTTATACATTATGTTATTCTACTTTGAAAAATTAAAGTCTTTATAGTTTCTTTCTGTGTACTTGCTCTTGACACAAACAGATTTTTTCTGAATGGTTTTCATCTGAACTTTCTAGTCGAAGGACGGTTAACGGTTTTCTAAACGTTGTCGATAAGGGGCAAAATGTTCTCTTTTTCTGATTAGAAGTTTTGGACTTGCCAACTGTCCACGCCATTGAAATATTCACCTAATAAATTGTTGTATTCGCGAGAGGTTGTCATGTTGTTCCTTTTTTTTGGCAATTAATGTATGGACGTAAAGCAGCAGAGCACCGATCCTGTTTCGTAAGATATTCTCCAAACACATAGTACTAGCATTTCCACATGTGAGCTAACATTTAATGACTGTCCAATTCAGATGTTGCCGAAGTGTTGCATGTTTATATTGACTGATTCACTGTAGAAGTCACAGGCGGTAACTGACGACAGACGAGGCAAATGCGTAAGCGGCCCTACAGATGAGCATAAGCTATGCCAACGGAGGAGCAAGCCATCTCCAGTGAGCGAAGTACATAAAGATATCTGGAGCCCTTAGTAAGAGCCCTGGTGGTGAGTTGGTGCGAAGGGAAAACACCCCTGGAGAAATCTTAAGCAAGTACTGTAGGTATTTACCACTTAAACACATTCTTTTATGATTCACAAAACAATCGACTCCTAGTCCGGATGTCACATCAGGGATGCATAAAATATCTGTTCGATGAACATAACTAAAAGACAAAAAGTTTGAAAAGTCCTGGAAAAAATCTGACAAAAGGACTCTGAACATTGGAACGTTGAGAGTGAGAACCTTAAACGATGAATTTAAATTGGACAAGCTGTCGTTAGTGAATAACCTCTGCAACACCTTTTATCATCAACCAACATTGTTACAAAGAAAATTGTTGGCTACAGGAGACCTAAGCATATCGATGGAATGACAAATGATATTGCCGAGTTGTGCGAACAAAGAAGGAAAGCAAGAATTAACCCGATGAATAATCCTAGTCCTGTAATACTTTAAGCAAAATACAAAAGTCTCAATAGGGAAGTTATAAAAGACAATCTAGAGAAAAAGGTGAAACGTCTTGAAGAGGAAGATCTAGAGGCCGCAGAAATCACTGTCGATGGTAAAAGATAAGCAAGGCAATAAACACAGCCAGCCTCTGTCGGTTTGGGGGTCTGTCTACTCTGAGGAGTATTTTAAAACCCATCTAAACACTGCCGTTACACACAACCCAGATGCAACCAATAGCATAGTAAGCCAACGATTAGACACTGTCAATGGTGAACATGAAGTGGATAATACGCTTGACCTTGCTAACTATCGAGCAATAGCGCTTCTGTCTATACGAAGAAAGATTTTTCTGAGGTTACTACTTAACAGAATGAGGAACCAAAGTAAAGAAAAGACCGCAGAGTCACAGTATGGTTGATCGCAGCACCGTTAATACTATTTGAATAATTAGACGAATAATGCATAAAGCCAGAGGAAGAAAAATTACCAGACACTTCCACTTCATTGACTTTAAAGCTGCTTTCGATAAGGTGTGGCGCAAAGCACTGTGGAAAATGCTTCGCACAATGGTTGTTGTAGACAAATACTCAACATAATTGAAGAGCTGTATGGGGAAACAGTGTGGCGTTTTAAACGGCCAATATTACGCAATGGTTCGAAGTCATAGTGGGTGCTTGTCAGGAATGTCTACTATCACCGACGTTGTTCATAGTCTTCTTATA
>JAAAKM020073195.1:37713040-37760540 GCA_010016025.2 Alatinidae sp. Z8VKAUB7J3 | reverse complement strand
CATCATCACCATCATTATCATCTGGTATCAATATCTATCTAGGATCTCAATCACTAGAATATGAAAAAACGTCGCGTTCCTAAATGACAGTGACAATATCGTGAGACAAATGATTAGCTGTATTATTGACTATAAAAAAAGCCTTTGCTGGATTGCTTCCAAAGTCCCTCTGTTAGTTGTTAGTCTTGGCCACATGTTTCCAAGGGGTTGAGCGAGGCCGTCTCTTCAAATACTATTTTATAGACTTGCAAAACCTGATATTGTACTTGTAAGGGTAGACACCCCCTTGCAATTTTGCCTCATAAGTTAGGAAAAAAGTGTTATTTTCATCCAAACGTAATGTGTCAGGTTTAGACATTTCAAATAGTGCAACTATTTTCGTTATCCAAGTCACGTTGCGTGACATTGCCTGTATGGTGGTTTGCATGCACCTCTAAAAAAACGGTCGCCTAAGGTTGCTGAACCTAGTTGTTCATCAAAAGCCTGTACTCTGTTCATCACAAATACGTAACCCACAATATCATATTGTGGAGACGCCCTTGAGCACTGTATTTCTTTTTTGCGCCTGCGTATATACCATATTCTTTAAAGAATAATAGTTATGGTATCGAATCGTTGGATTCAGATGCAGAGCAGCTGAGTTGTTTCAGCCTCTGGTTCATTATGATTAGTGTTAGTCTAGAGATATAGAAAACAAATCAATACCGGGATTGGAACTCGTGACCCAAGCGTTAGCAGCGGGTGGTCTATGAATCGGGTTTATCTTATGAGACTCGACATCTTTTGAGTCCTAATGGGCTTGTTCATTGAGTAAACTGTGCTGCGCTTTACGCTACAATGTATCAGGTTGGGACCATGGAATGTGTTTATTACGAAAAAAATATAAAGGATCCTAATGCCGCTTTTGTATGATTGCACTTTTCCTGAGAATAAATCTGTCCAAAATTTTTAAAGACAAGCCTGGGCTGCGGAGTAAATGTCGGTGGTAAAGAACCTATAAATATTCATGGCAATGAGAAGGTGCTATTTGAATATTTTATGTACTACGTCACTTCACTACAGTTTATAGACGGCGTCTTCAAAACAATATCACTGTGGTGTCGTGGAGAGCCTAACCATTATACGTTGGTAACTATATTACTTCTTCTTCTTTAAGTGCCTTGTCGTATGACGTTGGCGACCATGATGTGCCATCTTCTCCGGTCCCTGGATAGGTACTGAGGATCCAGTTGCAAAATGCAGCAATTGTTGTCTCTGGAAGGGTGTCATCTTCCGAATGATGCGCCAAAACCAGCTGAAAAGAAGCCAAAAAGTAACAGAACCTTTCAACAAATTTCTCACGAGACGTTCTACGTCAGTGATCCTCTTCCCGTGTACATTCAGCTATCTACAGCGACGGGGGAACAGGGGGGCAGAGGAGGCCATGCCCCTCAAAGATTTGCCAAATCTCAATTTTCCCCCTGACTACTTTTCATCTTTATGAAAATTAAAATTGATTGCGACAGACTTTGTGCCACACTCACAGCAAGATATACATATCGACACAAAATACCTCTTTCCACACAATGGCCAAAGGCACCTTAGTGGAATGTGAAAAAATAAGTTTGAGCCCGGCCTACTTGGCCCCCCAATCCGCTTTACCTTCCCCGCCGTTGATGTAAGAAATATTACTTAGTTATCCTTTAACGAATTGATACTCTTAAGTGCACATGCTATGCATTTTTAAGGATTCGATTGCGAATTTCGCCAAAGGGAAAGGCACTTTCATTGCCTTGTTTGATTCTGCCATCTACCAAATTGGTCAGCATTGTCAATGTTCATCACGTCATGAACACGCGGTTCAGAGTTTAACTTCAGAGAACAGACTAACGACATTCAACATGTAGTATAGTTTCTCGTATCTGACATCTGGCATATGATACTTTCCACTTTAGAAATGATCAGTAATAGTAACGTATTTGTTCCAATCTTTAATAGGTTATGGACCCCTAAATATCGTTACCAGACCCCAGGTTTCAGAATAATGTTCTATGTAACCTACATAAACTTAATAGACGGAGAGTTTAGGCGATGAACCTATGTTACAATAGTTGCGGTCACACTGCCACTGACCGCAGCGAAACAGCGGGTTTTGATTAGGGAAACGACTTTTTGTGTGTGACCGCAAATCCCACTTCAGATCTGACGATCTTGATTTCCATAGCAACCTCAAAAAGAACAAAAGAGTTTTGGATTACATTCACCATGTCTAGTTTGTCGTGTGTTCCAACCCCCAGATGTAATTAACCAATCGCGAAGCAGCATTTGACAGATTGTTGAAAGGTTCTGGGTAAACTCAAACTCAAAATAAATTTCCCCGCCAAATAAAAACATGTTCAAAGACATCGCACCTGGAGAACAATGCAAGAAAGGCACGATCTGACCTGGGCATTTAGATCCCGCTGTGAGTCAATTTTGCAGTGTGACCCCAAGCCCTGGGATGACTGAAATACTAAGACAGATTTGAGCATCTGGGATTCCGAAGCGGAAAATCCGTTTCACTCTGGTGTGACAGCTAATTTAAGAAGAAATGTTTGCATGACGACCGCAAAAACAAACTACCAAACAACATAAAAATCTTTACCGGGAAACTAAGTGGCAACAAAGAGCCGGTGACATGCCGTCAAAGTTTTACTAATAATTAGTTGGTGTTCATAGCGTTGTAGAATAAAAGTGTGGCTAAGAAGCAGATAAGCAATAATACGTGTATAATATGGTGCGAAATGCATCAATGGTGTCAAGTAGCTAGGTGAATGACGGTCAACGCAGCAACGATCGGCGGAAAAATATCACCGTTGCTGAGGGCTAAGGATTATTTTGGATTGACGTAAATAATGTGGATGACGTTAATCTTGATTTCTAGGTTATCTTTCAAATAAAGCTACAAATATATGCTACGTATTCAGTTGTTGAGTTGTTATGCAATCTACCAATTACCCCTGATTAGCAGTGGGCCAGATATTGGGACTACCCGAGACAGAATGTAGACAACCAAACAAGTTACCTACCAAACAGCTAGAGCTTGCATGGCAACGCCCTCAATTTAGGGTGACGGGCAGAGAAAGAACCCATTAGGCAGTGAACCGCCCAGTAGCACAGCCTGTCATTGACCATTGAACAATCTACAATCAATAAGAACAGATACTGCACACTATCAAGACAATAAGATTGGTGAGAATTTCACTGAGGCTGGTGCTCGGAAAACGAAAAAAGATGTACAAAAAAAAATATTTCAAACCCCAAACAAAAGGGCGCTAACAATACTTAAAACGTAATGAAAAGATACACAGAAAATAATACAAATGTAACTATATCAAAGAAGTACCCTGTCTTAGTGCAGATTCCTACGGCTGACTAAAGGAGAAAGTTGATAAGCTGATGATATGCACGTTGCTGTTTTTTTTAAAGAAACACGACTTAAGAACTTAAGAACCACTTGAGAAACATTGCCAGGCTGAAATAAGGGAACAAACCAGGAAAACTTCATTTTTGAATAATGAATTATTTCACAATATGAAATGAAAATAACATATGTTGATAATGTATATATAAGTGCTTGTAAAATATAAGCTTGTTACTACAGACGACGCTCGTAATCGTTATTGAACTCTGTTACGTGGTCCACAATTCATGTCAGAATGTCAGAAATAGATGATCAATACAGCAAAAGAAAGCTTAAACAGTCTTCTTTCCGAAAGGAAGGCAATTGTTATGTTTAGCGAAATAGTAGGGGGAGAAAAGGGGGGTGCGTAACAATTACCCGACACTCGGCAGTGCGTAACAATTACCCTCCGTGACTATACTTAAAAACATTTCAGGCTCAAATGGTAGGATTCTTAGAAAAGATTGAGCCTGCCTCGCAAAACCTGTTTTTTACAAAAACTTAAAATTTTGGAAGATTTAGTGTTTCGTTTCGTTTCGTTTATTATCATTTTTGGGTAATGCTAACCTAAGTTCGCGTTTTCGTCAAGAAAGACAATTTTCCCCCCGATCTATGCTCTGCTGCCCCTATTACACGGTAATTTGTAAACTCCCGCTTCTTCACATTGTTTTATCTTCATAGATACATAAAAATCACAAGCACCTTCCGCTTATCGAGTGAGTAGAGCATTCTGAATCCTAGTTACAATTAACGAAATCACGCACTCTTTCGTCTCTAATAAACGGGGGGAGGGGGGGAAGAAACGGCCTGGAAACAATTTCAAAATTAATAAACGGGGGGATTGGAATTCACATCATCAAAGGTGATTTTCGAAAATTAATTAACGGGGGGCTCCAATAAACTCCATGGAGTGGAAAATTCCTTAAATTAATAAACGTCCTCTCCCAGTTTATTAGAGACCAAAGAGTAGCACCAGTTGAAAGACATTGCAAGATACACAGAGTGGATATGGAAATGCCTTGATATCTTAACCAACAATAAAAATTAGAGAATAAGGGTACAATAAATAAGAATTAGAGAATAATGTTACAATCAATCAAACTCAAAGGATAAAGATACAATCAATAAACATAAAGAATAAGGATAGAAGCTAATCACAGAAGAAACATGTGATCCAGTGAAATATTATTCACATAATTCCATATACAAGGTCTCTGAATACTGGAAGGCGTGTAATTAACAGAAGAGTAACTTGAATATCGTAGCGTCGAATCTCTACGCATCGTCAACTACGAGGCAAAGCTGTGTCAAACCTCTTGGGGGTCTGGACACCAGTATGAACAAATATGGTAGTACACAGGGAGCCATGGTCAAACATCACAGTACCCCATCGCTGAATTCAACGGAAAAACGTTATATGGGTCTGCAATATAGTAAAGTACTTACGTATGACGTCTTAATTTCGTTAAAACCATAATGTCTCCGATATGTAACACTCCCTGCATGTATCGTGTTTACATAGATAGTCTCTCCAAATAAGAAATTGGTATCTTGAATACAGATTGAGATGTGGACTCTCAAAGATTGATATGCTTCTATCAAAATCATCTTATTTTCACGCATTTCATAGTCTTATGAATTGAACAAAATTAGAAATGTTTCCTTAATGTATTTTTGCAAACAGTCCTTACTCCTGGAAAATACGAGACTTTGACGTAGTAATTTGTTAATGGTTACAACTTAGATATGACAAGAAACTCGCTTTTCAGATGAAAAAGTTTGGTGACGTCGTAACTTAGCACTCTTTTTAGTAAATAGTTACACGAAAGAAATTCGCACAAATTCGCGCTTTTTATTAACGCTTTTTATTAACAAAACGTAACGAGAGTATAATTTGGAATTTTATGAAAGAGTTTAGAGTTTATTTGTGCAACCATGTTCAGTTGTTTACATGTTTTTCTTTTATTTTGATAGAAAGTAGTACTTTGGGGGAAGTGTAGGAGGCGCTTCGATTGGAGTGCGGGAGGAGTTGTCGAGCAGCCGCACCTTGCTCAGTGATAAAAGTTTTGTTGTCTTTTTCTTTAGGTTAATTACATTCAAACAAATGTTTTGGAACCATTGAATAAACTACTTCAGCTGTTCCAGTCGCCATTTCGATTAATGGAGAAAAGAGAAGACAAACTTCTAGACTATGATAGTCTGCAGAAAAAAGCCTATCGAACAAAAGACAAAGAAAAGTTAAAACAGGTATACCTTGTTCTTACCCTTTTCTTCTTGCACATCCTGTCTTCCGACGGACTTTACTATGTGTGCGAAGCATATTCCAATTTGTATGCCATGCTGTATGCTGTTGAATCATGGCCTTTAAACAACCGCCAAGGTAAGGAGTGGCAGAAGTGAAAATGTACAGATGGGCATGCGCACACCCCCGAAAAGACCATGCAAGGAATGATGCCACCGGAAGAGAATGCAAATGTCAAACATCAGGGAGACGTGCGTAAGGTCCCGTCTGAGTTGGGTGGGCCATATAAAGAGGAGAAATAAACGCTATATTAGATGAAAGGTCTTGGTGACGGCCCTACCGAGAAAGTGACGGAAAGAAAGGCCGAAGTTGAGATGGTTAGAGTGCATCAAATCTTACCTGTAGACCGTGGGAGCAAGGGAGACAAATGTCAATGATAGAGCCAGGTGGAGACAACTGCTGGCTGCCACAGCGACCCCACTCGAACCTGGGAGCAGCTAGTAGTGATAGTAGTAGTAGTAGTAGTAGCAGTAGTAGTAGTAGTAGTAGTAGTAGTAGTAGTAGTAGTAGTAGTAGTACACCGGTGGATGATTGGGAGCTAATGTGGTGACTAGAGAAATAGAGTATGTTAACATCGGAGGTCACCTAGCTCAGTGGGTCATGGGTTAGATTCCCGGTGCTGACATATTTTCTATTTCTCTAGTGTTCTTTTCAAAATGACAATTCTCTGTACAACCACGCATGTCTACACAGCTCCACATGTTTGTACAACTATGTGGGTGGGTATAGTTACGCATATCTGTAAATTGATAATTTCTGTACAACTACATGTGTCCGTGTAATCACACAAATCTACATAATAACAATTGTCAGTAAACTACACATGTCTGTACAACTACACTTGTCTGTACAACTACACATGTCTGTATAATTACACATGTCTGAACAAATCGACGTTTCTACACAGCTACACATGTCCGTCCATCTACACGTGTTCGTATAGTTTCACATATCTCCACAATTACAATTGTCTACAAAATTAAACATGTCAACTACGTTTATTCAATAGATAAGTGTTGCCATGTTATTGATCAAGAACATTGGTCTTCATTGCACTTTCTACAACGTTGAAGGGTCTTGTGCTTGGCACAAGAAGACTACGATTTCCACTTTGTTTATCAGTAGCTATTTCATGTTTTAGCCGATGCCTATTTAAGCTGTATTTCGTGTCCCTAATGATTCCTTTCTCCATTTTTTACTCTAGTAAGTAGTGGGCACAAAGGATGCGTGGATATACTGTTAAAATATGGAGTACCGGTTAATCTGACAGATAAGGTAAGAAAGCAGTGAGCTTGTTCCTTGCCGAACATTTTTATACCTCCTATCGGTTAATAAAGCGAGAAGATTTGCCACCGCCATTTGAACCCAGATTTTACTCTGTCAAGCATTTTAAAGTATTCTGCACGTTAGAGTGGAGAAATAGAGTAAATTTGTTCTAAAATGGGCGGTGATGCTCTCCCGATTCTTGGGCTCCCAGTTGAATCTTATTGTTAATCTAAGCCATATTATCTCATCCTTTTAATGCCACCGCCCACCACATTGCTTAGACACGCCCCAAGTACCCCCCCCCCTCCACACACACACACATATTCACATTATACAATTGTAGGGATTCAGCTACAATTTTCGGACTAAAATACGTGTACACCGGCCAGAGTCCCCGTTCCAACTGACAACATACTTTGAAAATCTTTATTTCGGTGAGTTGCTTGTCATACCTCCCTTTTGATGGGAGATGAAGGGTGGATACTGAGAAATGCGAGCCATTCCTTCTTTTACTAAGTGCCTTCTATGATTCCGGTCACTTCATTTCCCATTAAGATTTAGTAAATGTTTAAAATTATAAAAGTCCAAGCTTGTAGCTATTGTTAGGCTCCAAATTAAAGCCAGCAGATATTGTAACAATAGAAGCAAACCTTGGTAATTAACAAACAAATTTAAGAACGTAAATGATAGTTTTGCCCCTGATGTCACATTTAATTCTTATCTCTGGTCTTCATACCGCATCCCCTTGTATGCTCTCAACACCCCCTTGGAGGGGGGCAGTACCGTCCACGGACCACTAATCTTAGCCACTGCACTATTAATTTACACAAGCCATATTATGATAATATTTCAGCTGATATTCCCAAGGTGGCAGAAAACCGGGGAACGCAGGTACGCCGTTCCCTCGAAGCGAGCTCAAGTCAAGCGATCTACTCCTCTCTTTACTTTTGCTCTACTCTACCCACATTCAGACTTACTAAGTTATGCAGTGTAAGTATTAAGTAAGCACCATCATTTCCTGCTAAACATTTCATTTTTATGCTAGCACGGGTTTGACAGAATATGTTAGAAGCCACCTTCCAATCTGATCAAGACTGTGTAGGTCTAATATCGAACTCCATGGCAGCAAATCTGTATTTATTACCTCTTTCCATGTCTTTTTTGGATCAGCTCTTCTGTTTATCTCCAGGGTCTCTCAAGTATCCACACATTATTATGGTACTTGAGTATCCTGCACGGTATAAAATACTTATTAGTATAAGATTTCTAAGTTCATTTTCAAGGGAATTTTGTTATATCTGGTCACCCCCTTTCAAATTTTGATTACCCCAGCAGGTCTACTGTGCATCCCAAGTCAGCAGCACCACAGCCACATTTAACTTGTTCAAAGAGAATCCTTAAATCAATAATCAATAATCTTAGCTTGCACAGGTGGTAGCAGGCAAAATCTCAGTTAATTTTTAATGAGAAGTATTGATGGCTTTTAGTAAATAAGCCATGTCTTCATTAAAGAAGGATACTAAAAGGACATTTTACGAGGAGAGATCTCCATTAAGCTTGATAGTGCAAGGCTACTTTACTGAATGAAAACCCAAAAGCAACCCATTTATTAAAGCCACTATGACCCAATGGATAGTTTACTAGTATCTATAGCATCACTTAACACATTATTCAATACCACAAATGGCAAAAGATGTTTCTTGTATATATAATGTACATATATGTAATTTTCAATAGCATTTTATGTTCCCTACCCATCCTTAAAATTGTCCTCCTTTATTCCTGATACTTTGTTATCACCAGAGTGTGATGGAAATTTCAGTTATGTCCCATTAGCCAAACTTAAAAACCGCAACATTGAAGTGTCAATTTAGTTGATGAAATATAAGTTAATAAGATATGCATCAGTGATTTTAAAAGTGGATGGCAAAAGTGCCAGCTTAGTGAAGTAGGCAAATTTTTCCTGTGGTAATTTGACTTTCCTAAACCTGAAGGGGGCTTACTGTCCCGACCAATAGAATTTAGAAAAAATATACACATTTTATGTTCCTTAATTAATACCATTAATAAATTTGTATTTTTGTTTTCTATTTTATATAGAGTTACATAGAGATCTTCTCGATGCTCCTGACAAGTATGGATACAGTCCTCTAATGAGTGCAGGTGATAAATTTGAGCAGGATTATGTTGTTTAGAGCTGGGATGGTGCAGAGTTGACTCTTTGACTTTAAGAAGGGCCTTTCATAAACACTGTGGTATATACGTAACATTGATGTAGATATATTGGTTTTGAAAAGAACACTAGAAAAATAGAAAAGCATGTCACCACTAATGTTCTTTTCAAAACTAACATTTCAAATCCTCTCTTCTATATATATATATATGGGTTTGTTAGACAATTATTCTCAACAGGCATGAAACAATTTTTGTGTCTTCTACCCCAATATGTATTATAACAATAAGTCAATTTTAGCTACTGTGATCCAACATATATTTTCCCAGCTCCAAAGGTTAGAGGATATTGTTGGGATTTGGGAATGAACCATTGTTTCCCTGGGTTCAACAAAAGCCCCATGTATTTGGGCACTACCCTTGCCCTTGTTAAGAATGTCCTGGGTGGAAAATTTTTGAAAAATTAATTAGCGGGGGGGGGACGTCTATTAGGCACCCAAGAGTAAAAACGTTGTTTGCTTATGGTTTACGTTTCAGAACGCATAACAACGTCTAATGATGCATATCATATAGAGATCTCGTTCTAGCGGCTTTACAATAACTTCGATGGTTGATTTGTCTCTTATACAGGGGCGGCGCCATGAAATCAAAATTGTGGGAGCTGAGGGATAACGGAAGGTTTCTTTTGTTATACTATTAGATCTTCACTGATGATTTTACATCTTTCGACAATTAAGAAATAGCATTGCACTCTCTTTTCCTCTTTTATATCTTGTTGCAGTGCCCTCTTCATTTTCTTTGCTAGAGAAGAACATTACCTGAAAAGGGGGCTGAGTCCCCCGTTGCCTCCCCCCTCCTAGTGGAGCTGCTTATTAATAAAGAATGCAGCATTCAATCTCTAAGTACTTGCAAGTTACCACTTACCCTGTCATCAAATTTCAAAGATCTTGAAATCGTGAGATAATAGGTTGTCTCTGGAATTTTCATTTAGAGAAAAGAGCCGTGCAAATTGTTATAGGACTCGGCTATACCTTATCACTGAAGTGACCAACATTATTTAAAAAGGTCATCTATTGTTTGTTGAACATTTTCAAAGAAAGGTGCTCGAGGAAACTTGTTCAAATGGATAATTCGCGTAAGGAGGTTCGTTTCTACAGCTAACTGCTTCTACATTCTTTGCACTCCTGTCGATACGTATCCCTATGAATTTGATCCTCGATATGAATAATGTGGTCGAATAAAACGTTATTATGACCGTAAATTTGCGCCGTGGTCAAAAGTTACTAGTTTTCAAACCCCTTCCGTCTCCATGCCAACTAGAAAAACGATAGATTCTAATGTTTGATAACAATAGATCGTTTACCTACTCCCAACTCCTCCGGGTATAGACGCAATAAGTATGAGATGCCATGATATCAACGAGAAATTCTTGATAGATTTGAAAGTCACCAAAGTGGATAGTTTCTTCAAGCTGATTGCATAAAATTACGAGTTAGTCAAATGAAACGAAAAGTAAGGTAGGATGTCGGCCCCATCTTTATTCCAAGCTGGCCTGGGTTTCTGTTCGTAGTCGAAGTACCAGCTTGCGACTTTCAAGTATGAAGAGTAAATAAACGAGTAAAGAGTAAATAAGAATGCTAGCGGCGAACATACGGTTTAATTCAAATTACAAAGTAGGTGGCAATTGCTGGTGGCCAAACAATGCTTTTAAAAGAAACTTATTATTTGCATGCTACAAAGTTTAGAAGCACTTGTTTATTAACAAAAACGTCTAGAGACGAAACCTCTGGTGATTTATCCGTCACAGATAAGCCGCGGAGTCGAATTCCGCAAAATACCTCTCGGGGACTATTGAACACTGAGGACACTAGGACAATAGTAGCCGGTTTAGTACTTAAACCAATAGCAGTTAAGATCGCAATATTTTTGGTGGGAATTACAAGGGTTTTTATGTAAAATAATTGTGAACGCTTGAAAAGAGAAAACAGACAGGTTGCGGATGGAGCAGGTAGCAACACCGGAAATAAAACCTATTGACCGTGTGTAAATGACATGCTAGATCAAGAACAGCTGACAGGACAAAAATTCCGACATCATTACTGCAAAACAGTCATTGTAGTTAAGACTTAAATCTTGTATTTATCTTAGTATTTTTACTGAGGGGATGTAAACATTAAGAAAAATGGGACACAATCACCCAAGAAAACTCAAAATCTCATTCACCTGCAAAATAACTGATGTACAGAAAGGTACGATAATTTTACCGAGAATCTGATAGATATATCCTAACTTATATAGCTATCAAGAAACTGTTGTTTGTTTATTTTGTCACAAATGTCAATCTGTATCAAATATAATATATACCAAGTACGTAAAATTAGTAAGCGTCTACAAATTTTGCTTTGAAGGTATATTGTCCTTAATTTTATCTTATCCATTTAGAAAATACATTTAAAGTTTAATTTTTATTATTCAATCCATCTATTGATAAAATATGTAAGGAACTATACGGCTGGAAATTAGTTTTAAATACACTTAAATGCATTTCGCCAGTCTGAGCTTAAAGTGAATGAAACGTGTTTATTTTGTCTCTTTCTTATCTAAACTCACCTAAATGAGTCTAAAGTAGTTTCTGTATAATTTTTGTTGTTTTAATTAGGTTCTCCCCTACTTTTGTTCAAATTTGTTGCTTTAATAACACCAATAAGCATACTGCTACTGGTATTAATCTAAAGCATCTCTAAACATAGCTCTCAGCACTTGGCACACTTGCCTACGCTGCTCAGTACTTTGTGTTCGTAAAACAAGACATCATGGCAATGTCTTACTAGCTAAAGCGATGTATACAAACCTTTTAAATACTTGGGAAACGTTAATATACATTGAATACGATGACATTAGGATCATAGAAGCATAATTTGACGTTTAAATCAGGTTCAAATATAAATAAGCATACTGAAGGCTGGTTAAAACTTTTGTATACTGTATAAATACAATGTAAGTAATACGCAAAGCTTTAATACAGGTCATTTTATTTCCAACTTCCTACTCACAGAAAGACAAAAATGTTTTTCAACCCATGTTATTTGAACCAACTTCAGATGGTACGAAGAGAGGTAATGAAGCTAGCACAAGTATCATAGTCACCTCACACATTAACACATTTCTTGGTCTTAATCCCTAAAGCATTAGAATTATGCATTCTTTTGCTTTAAGTCGTACGATCATCATTTGGTGGTAACTTAGAAAGCCATATACACATTAGATGCCCGTACTACAGTCGCTTTTCCCAGTGCGGAATTTACAGTCTACTGGCCAAAGGGAACAGTTAGTGGGCTGCAAAATCGGACACGGTCAAAGCGTTACCAGGCAACCCAGAGTATAAAAAAATCAAGAACCAAACAGTAGCTAAAAAGAACGTCATTTATTTACATCAGAATAAAGAAAAAGCGACGAGTTACGAGACCTTTTATTCCAATCAATACTCTTGTGGATAATGGACACTGGTCTACCTGAGACTAGAGCTTCTGGATACAACAAGGCGAGAGTCATGTTTCACAAACTTAGCAAAAGATCCATCGTCAACTGATAGATTGCTCAAGATAAGACAAGGCAATAAAGAAATCATCTTGTCATTATGTGGTGATTAAAAATGTGTAACTTGTAATTTTGATGGGCCATTAGGAACGTGCTTTATTTTTCTTAAGGCAGTCTCTCAATCAAAGACCCCTGATGAGCAGTGGGCCCGACATTGAAACTACCCTAAATAAACAGAAAAACCCATATATATGGGCACCGCCCTAGCCCCTGTTAAAGGGGAGTACAAGGCGTAAAAAACCATTAAAAAAAAAAAAAAATATATATTCAAGTCCCTCTGTATGGCAATGAAAGTTGGAATTGGCACCGGCAGGTCTCTCAGCAACAGTGAAAAATCGTAAAGTTTTGATCATCTGAAATCTGTTTTATTCCATAGGCAACAGGTGCCAATTTATTCGGAGAGAAATTGTATAAAGAGAATGGGGCCCAGATTGTTTATTCAAGTGGTACAACTGGGAGACCAAAAGGAATACTAGCTTCACATGGAAATATCAAGTAAGCTGTGTGTAAAACAAACCATAGAAAGATAAGGCCCATAGTTCAGACAGTTGTAATAACAGTTTATTTGAGCAACATGTACTAAATATCAAGGGTTGAGCTCTGTCTAGGAAAGGGCTCAGATGATCAAGCTAAGAATCATGGATGACACTATATGATAGGCATCACAGAACGGTAATTTGAGGACATTCTGTGGCTATGCACCTCGAGTGACACGTTAAGTCATACACAATAAAATAGGAGGAACAAATAAAGTCACCAATGCTGTGTCCTCATGTTGTTCCTTCTGTTGCTCTTGGATCTTGAGCATTTAATACATATATCACAACCAACTCCAAAATATACTACTGTGGAAGGGTACCATCATATTTCTGATTTGGAAGTACCAATAATTGCTCTTTTAGTAAATTGATTTACAACCAAACCAATTTTATACAAATTGTTGTGACAATATGATGGCAATAATACTAGGATAAGAATATGTAGAATTGTTGCAAGGCATTGGATGAGAAAATGAGATTGTGCAGGGATCACTGCCACCATATTATAGACAGGAACTGTCATTGTAGCCATTGCGAAAAGGTCTTAGTTGACCGCTAAACACACTTAATTTATCATTTTTTACCCATAGAGCTCAACTAACATCACTAATATCTGCATGGAAGTGGTCTGCAGAGGACAAAATTCTTCACACATTACCTTTGCATCATGTTCATGGGATAGTCAATTGCTTACTGTGCCCTCTTTGGGTTGGAGCAACATGTATCATGTTACCAAAGTTTGATGCCAAGGAGGTAAATGACTAGCTGGAAATATTATTTACTTGAATTGTGTATACCTTGTAATCAGTTAATGGCAAACTAAATTTCAAGGAAACATAACCACTTTAGGGGCCCCCATCTTGGTCTTGGAAAGAGACATTTTCATCCTTGAGGCCAGCTGAAGTATCATCAGACCATTGTTCATTTACTCACCTTGTCGGCTCTTGGTAGTGTAGTTGGTTCTGTACTTCACCCCACACAACTGCTGGAATCAATGTGGTCTATGTTTAACATTCTAACATGTTGCCTGGTGCATCTGCAAGGATGTCTTACTCTGTTGGTACCTATTCATCTCCTTTCCCTCTGTTCCATCTCTCAAAAATTACAATCAGTCAGGTATTCTGTAATTTGTTAAAGGCAACAACATGTTAAATATGTAAGGAAGTCAGAATCATGACTTCCACTCTTTATCATCATCATCATCATCATCATCATCATCATCATCATCATCATCATCATCATCATCATCATCATCATCTTCAAAATTATCATCATCATCATCATCATCATCATCATCATCATGATCATCATCACCATCAACGCCAACCGCAGAAGCTAAATTGTCACTTTCATCCGTTGCTATCGGGTCAACTGTGTTTACAAGATCGCTTAGCCAAACACTCACTCAACAACGGGAGTCATCATCTTCGTTTGCGTCTTTCCCCAGTAAGTTCAACAGATCTTAATGTTTAAATTTTCAGCAGACTGCAATAAAGTCAGTCATTCCAATGACTATAGTTTACTGATATCCTACCCTTGTCAGAGAAATGGTGCATCTCGTGTCTATCAGCATGTGTCAGTGTCCGTGAGAGTGTAATATTAGAGACCAAAGATAGATTGCCGACTGCAGTCGTAGGCAGCACGAATGCTTTATTTACTGCTACCATATTTATTGATGGTAAAAGGGAGCGTTGCCCGGATAAAATGCTAAGCACTCTCCTTCCCATTCCCCCTAAGCATTCGCCTCCCCGAAGCACTCTCCTCCCCTAAGCACTCTCCTCCCCACTGCCCCTAAGCATTGATGGTACTCGATTTTGCAGCCCTGGAAACATTGGAAGCTGATTGAACAGTGTTGCCCGTACCTTCAACCGAGCCCTCGTCTATCAATCTGCAATAATAGTTGTAATGATGAAAAGAGACGTAATATGACATACAAACTAATGCACAATTGCATACTTAACACTTAATTTAAACACTTTGCTTAAGCACTGCCCAAATTTTTTCCCCAAACACTTCGCTTTCCGCTTTTCGATCTATAACGCTACTAATTTTTCTCAGTGGTTTTTCATGACCAATGTACGCTAACTTTTAAAGGAAGTAACCTTGGCTTAACGGGGCGGATATCCTCTTTAATAGTTTCGTCGTCATTCATCCGCCAGCTCTTTCTCTTCTTTGTCTGTCCCTGCCGTCTTTTCAGTCCTTACTATCTTTTTTACCTCTCCTCGTCTCTGCTCTGTTATTTTTTTTCTCTTACTCGTCTCCACTTCTCTCTCAATTGCAGTATTTTCTCTATTTTCTCATTTCTATACTTGCTTTCATTTGTTTGAAGTATTGTGCTACTTTTCCTTTTTGTTCCAATATATCTTGTTTATAATTTCAATGTAGCATCAATGGTAAGCATACCTTTACACCTACGACATTTCCTGTTCAATCATTTGGTGGAAAAATCTTCGCACTACAGGAGATCTTTTAATGATTTCTGATAATATGCTCTATGAAGTTAATAATTAACAGTCTAAGCAGAAGGTTTTTTCTCTGCGGAAATACTTTCAGGAGCCATCTTTATTTTTAATGTTTTATGCAAATTAATGTTCTACAGCGATAGTAATATCTTTAACCCTTTCTACCAGTTTGATTTACCCAAGAACGTCTGCTGCGATCTTACGTATGAGAGTTTACATTGGCAGTTTGTTTATTTAGAATCATAGTGCAATTTTTAAAGTTTAATGTTGTAAGTAAGGAATGTACTTATCTGCATAGTTTTTATTTTTTTAACCCCTTTCTCGGTGTCTATTTGCACTTAGATAAACCATAAAAAGTGCTTTTACAATGATTCGATCATAGATTAAATCAGTTTTATTTCAAGTGCTTGCTGCAAGTGCTTGCCCTTAGTTTTGTATGTCATGGTTTGACACTTAGAGAAATGATGTGAATGCTCGTCTTTGAAAGGAGCATGATCACCTTACCTAATCTAGGTTTTATTTAGGGTGGTATGTCAGTCAGTCAGTCAGTCAGTCAGTCAGTCAGTCAGTCAGTCAGTCAGTCAGTCAGTCAGTCAGCCAGCCAGCCAGTCAGCCAGTCAGCCAGCCCATCCGTTAGTCTTCATTTTTCCGTACCTCTAATAACCTTAGAATAAAAAGTGTACGCCTCTACCACAATAATGTCGTTCTAATAGACATGTAACTATTCTCTATCATGATATCGACTATTTGACATCATAATTTTGAGTTTTGCAGAGACCTAACCGTAAACTTCAAACGCGGGAATTGCCTGAAAATTTGGATTAGAAATAGAGCATTCGATTCGCAAACGAGCTGTAAGACTTTTAGAGTTTAAGGCCGATCTGTAAAAAGGAAACGCTCTCTACCTGACAAAGAAGCATTTAGAGGTAGCATTTGAACAGGCACTATGTAATGCACGACCTCTTACTGCTACTAAAAGCAGTCGTAAACGCCTGAAAAGATGAGATCAGTAGCTGCAAAAGACAACTGTAGATGAGTCGGAGTTTGTACATTATGTTCTTTCACTTTCTTTAGTACATGACTACTAAAGGTACTGACGAGGGTTACAATCCTGCACAAACACTCACAATACAATTATCGCCGTTAACACAACAGTACTACCATAGCAGACATACCTTGAATCCAGTAATAAATTGTCTCAAGAAGGACCCGAGCAGACGAAGGGCAGATGGCCCAGCCTCGAACTCAACTGTTAAAACGTCCGGTTTTAGCGAGGATGGCTGTATGCGGCTGTAGTCGATACCCAAACGTTTGTTAATAGCTTCGGTTTTCTCTGTCACAATATGAACAGGATGATATCGATAGGATATACTTAAGGCTGCAAAGGGTACGGACCAAATATCAAACCAACCAAGACTTGCCTCCGTTTTTCTTCGCCATCCTTTAGATTCCTAGAGGTGGGGAAAACAATAGCATATTGCATACTTGAGCTAAGCGTATTTTTAAAATTTCTTATCGTATTATTCCATCTGCTCGAATTCAGTTCCTTGAAAAAGAAGCTGGAAAAGGTTGTTAACAGTAGCCAATATCAAGCATTTTCAGTCTTAAGAAGTTAAGAAGGAAATTGTTGGTAAGGGGGTCTCGCCCAAGAATACAGCATAGTTTCAGCTGGTGGGAAGGGTGGGTATGCCCGACTTTTGAATAATAAGTACTAAAATCTCTCTGAATCCGAAGCCACACCCGCTGCCCAATAAGTGAAACGTCATCGCCATTGCGCCACCGTACCTTCAGCTCGTAAACGTTTTATATGGAAGTGTGAACTTAAGGAACAAATGGTACTTGAGTAAATACACAAACTGTGTCACAGAGTTCATGATGGATCCTTTCAATGTGTCAATATGCAACGTACGAATCTTTACAAATTATAATGTCAAAGCAACTCGCGCATAAAAAGACGCAATAGTAATTTGGGTATGTAACATTTTGGGCACTATCCAGTAACAGTAAGAAAATTCAATTTCTTAAATATACCATCCTCTTTCTCTCTCTTGATTTCAACGGTATCTTAAATTAAACGGATTAGTTACAAATATTCCCAATGTGTTGAACAACAAGCACATACTTGGATTGCAAAACTTCAAATTTACGATATCCTTATGCTTTTGTGCCAAAGATTTATATTGACAATGTTTTAACACCTCAATATTAGATATCATCATATCTCGTGTATGAATAAGCTTCATCTTTCTTCGATAACATTTGTAAAAAAAATTAAAAACTATTGCTTTTTCTAGTTTTTATCCCTGATTGTAGTTGCTCTAGCTATGCAATCGAAACACCGAGCGATCGGTAAGATGTGCGTTGGTTTTATCACGTCTGCAATGCGGGCTCAAAATTGATGAAGAATGAACGAGAGAAAATGACGGCGGGAGAGGGTGTTTGTTTAGAGTTTGCGCCTATACCACGTTCATTAATCTTAGGAGAGGGAGAGTAGGGGGGGTACTACACTCTACCCTAACTTACGCTTTCAGCAGGGGTTATAATCCTCACTCTCTGGGTCTCTATACCTCCCTTGAAATTGACCCCCGCACGTAGCCCTTATCCCTCATTTAAAAGTGGGACAGTATCAAAAAAAATATCTGTACTTATGATTGGAGCCAACGGGAGACAAGGATGGATCAACCTCATGTTTATTATGACGTCTTTTACTGATGCTTTCTGCACTATGGCCTAGCATTTGAGTTTTCAGTTAACTCTATCCCATCCCTAATAGGTTCTAGACCCCTTGACATACTTTGCGGAGCTAAGATTGCGGACCACTGCCATGGAGAATCTAGTTTTTTTCTATATTCATAGTTTGGTCGCCTAGGCTTGTCACTTAAATTTCTTTATTTACATCTACATTTATTCATTAAGGGAGATGAAGAGCCAATGTAATCTGGAAAGCTCCTATATATCGTTATTATTTCTGATACTCTTAAGACTGTTCTTATATCCTGGTAAATGAGCTACAATAGCCGATCACAACTAGTGGTCTTAGGTATTGCAGCTTCTTTTTCTTTCAATTTTCATTTAATGCCCAATACTTTCCGAATGATTCTTACTGTTCCAAGTAAACGAAATTATTGCAAATTTCAGCTGCAGTTTCCAAGCCCAGCGTCTGCATCCATTTCTCAAATTGTTTGGTCACTGTCCCTGATGCCCTATTACCAATGGAACAACTTGAAAATCTTTCATTCTCCACATCCTTGCAATTTCATATTTCAAGTCACTGTAGTTATTGCATTTTTCTTCTTTTTTCTCTTCTCCCCTGGTATCAAATGGGCATTCTGGGTCTATGAGAAGGCATTTATTGGTCCTTTTTTCTACTACAGTGATACCATAAAGTCTTGCAGTCATCTGATTCCAGCACTTTCTCGGGCGTGTGTGTGTACCACTGAGCAGACTTCTCAAATCCGCACTTCTCACATAGTTTCCAATGTCTCACCTGTTTATTATTATTATTGACAATTCTTATCATCTCAGATAAAAATTATTCATCTGGCGTTAATTAACCATATGGGAACAGGTGACAGCAAGTCACCAAAGGCCCCAATGAATCTCTCTCCAGGTCTATAAAGACAGCACCTTTCGTAAAATTCTTGCCGTACCTAGCAGTGCCGTTTTCTGCATAACTTCAATCCTGGTACTCAGTCCTAATTGCTCTATATACTCCTTAGACTTCTTTCCCACAGCACCAAGTGCACCTGTAACAATCGGTATAATTCTTACTTTTCGTACGCCCCAGAAATTGGCGGTTTCGTTATTCAGGAGTTGGTACTTTTCAATCTTTTCAAGTTCTTTTTCACATACTCGAGAATCACTTGGTATTGCAACATCTATTAGGTCGAGGGGGGTAATATATTTTAAGAGGTTGAAAAACTCTGGTATACAGCGTTGCTGTTAAAAAACCTTGATAGTTAAGGATGCAAAACTGAAAGGGAATGAGGCACTGAAGAATGCGTCTTGTCTGTTCTTTTAAGATCCCCTTTTCCCTGAAAAAATGCTTGTTTACTTAAAAGATTGCCACTTGTCGTTCATTTCTGAAAATGCCCTCCACCCTTTAAAAACTACTCTTTTGTTCGATAAAGTACCTTTTAAGCTATAAAAGTTGTTCTTGTTTAGATAGCCCCCTTTCTTGCTTCAAAAAATACCATGTAGTTTCAAGAAGTGTTTTGTAGTAAGATGAGAAGGATTGATGCCTAGAATTAAGATTTATAACTAGTTTTGCTAACACGCTTAAAAATATAATTAGTGTTGTTAATATGACTTCAGCTCATATAACCTGGACCTTCTTGCTCCTTGTCTTGGAACTCATAATCTTAGGTTTTATAGGGTTGAGTTTACTAGACCCTCATTGCTGCGTTGGATTTGATATCCTTGGTGTGCTTAGAAAAGTTTATTTTATTGGCGTAAGGACATTACAAGTTCATACAACCAAGGCATTACGATCCAGATGCGTACTATTTTGCATATTAAAATGATGTGCAGCCCTAATTTCAATTCACCTTTTGTTTCCAATGAAGGATGAAGCACCCTGCCTGATGCGCATGCCCATACCCATGTGTACCCGTCGTAAGAGGTCTTCTAATTGACGGTCATTGGATGTCACGTCTAAGGTTGTATAGGCAGTTAAATATGATACGTCACATGCTCAGCACAAAGGAATATGGAATAGATACCTTAAAAATACGATTTGTAACCTTTGTCCAGAAGCTGATAAAGAGCTCTGTTTTATGAAGTGTTGGGGGATTATGACCCATTACCCTAAACTGCCGCTATGTAACAGTATGCTAGTGGCTCCTTGTCCTTCATTTGCATATCTTATTGTACTAAAACCACTGCCTTCTCTCCTGCCCGCCTCTTGCAAGCAGTACCTAATGTCTGAATGACACTCATTCTACATCAATATACATGAACATGTCGTAGTTACGCAATTACAGCATCCATAGTGATAAATCTCGCCTTCCCTCCTTTTTCTCTTTAGCTCTTATTCTCAGCATTGGACGCCTCCTTGACAAACGGATGCCATTTGCAATATTTCTCTTGCAGGTAGGCTTTAATTAAAAGAGTTACATAAAGTTAATATCACGGAATTGAAGACATATAGAGATTAACGGGAGAAGGTCTTTAGGCCTCGCATGTCACGTTTTCGGCTACTACATTAGCCTACATTAACAGTTCACTCTTCCATGTATTTGATTCACTTAGAAAAGAAAACAACAATATTTCTTTTAGTGAAATAAAGAAAGTGCTTAAGAGTTACACTGACAGAAATCTCAGCCACTTCATCTACTGCAATACAACAGCAACAAATTAAAAAAGAAAACTGTCTTTAGCGACCAATGCCAATTTTGTCAGTACTTTTTCTGCGCTGTATCTTGTTCAAAATGCATTAAAGATAATCATATTTGTAAAGGAGGCAAGCGTATTATCGATTGAAGGTAGCTTACAGTCTCTTAGTAAGGACTGCTATCAAGTAAATCAGATTCCTGACAAACCATTAGCATAATGATTTGCACAAAGGGGACTGCTTGGGTCCATATAAGGACTTTTTAAACGGCAAACCAGATTTTCTTTACCTGATACAACATACCTTTCCGGCTGGTCCATATAAATCTCTTCACCAATTGTTCCATTTAGGAAGGCTGTGACAACATATTGATGAATGTGCATCTTGTTTTGTACAGCAAAGGCACGCAAGATACGTCATGATGCAAACCTTACAACTGGTAAGAAAGTCTCGCTGTAATCAATGCCATATGTCTGACTGTAACTTTTGGCTGCCAAACGCTCTTTATATCGATCTACCGTACCATCTGCCTTATGTTTGATTTTCAAAACCCAGCGAAACTCTATTGTCTTATTACCATCTGGGAGTTCTGTCACGTGTCATTCTTGTCACAGAGATCAACAAATGTTCTCGACATAAATGGACAGTTACGTAATACTCCTTCTTTAGCTGTCCATTGAATGTCCCGATTACTGGACTATGTACTTTGAAAGAAGAGTATGTCACCTTCTGTCGCAAGACCTGCATTTTGTGACGTCATATTCAAAACATTAAAGTAAAGTAAATGGGAACCGTCCGATCCGAAGAGGGAGAGTTCCCTTGAAAGAGCCGAGGGAAGATTAGTCTTCGTGGTGGAGGACCACAACAGTATGTTCTTCATAAAGATCTGGTGGCTGCCACATACACACCAAAGTCTAGCTTCAAAAATCTGGCAGAACTCCCAAACAAGAAAACAGCAAGCACACCAAGAGTATTAAAGATAGCTGGTGAGAATGAGCCTTCCTAGTTAACTTTTATGGACAATATAAATATTTTGAACTCTTGTTGTATTGCTTATGTTTGATAATTTTTTTTGCATAATTTTTTAGTAAACAATAGTGATAACTGAAGTGGTTTATGGAGTTGTCTTTTCATGGTATTATACTTTAAGAACACCGGAAAGGGGTTACTAGGAGCGCTTGAGGCGGCTCCCGCTTGGTAGAGTAACCCTCTTGTGACAATTCTCTAGAAGTGTATTACACTCCTCGCCCATGGCCAATTTCCATTCTGTTGAATTAGGGCCTGACATTGCTTCCTTAACAGTCTGTGGTTTTGTGCAAGACAACTATAAGCAACGTGATGTACACTCACTGTTCCAACTGCACTGTCTACATACTCATCAAAGCCATATCGAACTGGTACACTTCTCTTAGTGGACGACTCGAGGTTTTTTCAACTACCACTGGATTTGGGCTTACCTCAACATCTAAAGATTTACTGTTGTCAATATGTTGATGACCAGAATCATTCTCATTAAATACAACATCACTTTTGACAACTGTTTTCCCATTTGACTCATTGTAAAGTCTATATCCCTTTTTATTAAGACTTTACCCTACAAATCGCAACTTTTCCGCTTTTCCATCTAATTTCCTACCCTCAGCTTCAGGGATATGAGCAAATGCCATACAGCCAAACACTCTACGGTGATCAACTTTAGGTTTGCGCCCACGCCACATTCCAAAGGGTGTGGCTTCCTTTCTTATGGAGGTGGGCAGATAATTCCTAATAAATGTCGCTCTATTAACTGCCTCAGCTCAATACCCTTTTGGCAGTTTCGCATGTGCAATCATAGTCTTAGCAGACTCAATCAGTGTGCGGTTAACTCTTTTTGCCACACCATTTTGTTGTCGGCAGTGCGTATTATTGCCATGAAAGTTATCTCTGATAATAGTTAAAATGGATTACTAAGTACACTATATAAACCAGGTAACAGTAGAACACAAATGTTAAAGGAGTACATGAATTCTCTTGTTTAAATTTTGTTTTCAACGAGAAATTGCTGGAATGCATTTGAACTGTATTCTCCACCAAAATCAGTCCAAAATCTTTTTACTGTGCCGTATGGCCATAAATCGGCAAGAAATTTTCCACGGCATATATTGCATTGACCTTCTGCTTTGATAAGTCATTCTAGAGCTTAAATAATCGTCTAAATACGTAATGGCATCGCTAAACTGTACTTGTAATGTTACAAACCAATTTCTTGAAAGTCGGCTCAGGATCCCGATAAAAACTAAACATGGCTCAATTGCGGTGATTTTGATGGCTTTTGCGGCCCATCATGCTATTACTTCTTTGCAAATCAACATTCCCGGGCTTTATTAGCATTAAGAAGTAAGATATAGTGTAGCATACGCTCCAGTAAGGTTTTAGTGTAGAAGTTTGGATTTTACGTCAGTTTTAAAGTTAGTAACTTTCGGTCGAAAATCTCAAAGTTCTAAACTTTTTCTCTGTTTATTTGATATTATGGCTTCAATTGTACAGGCTTTACATTGAATTAATTTAAAAGTGTTAATATAACAAATATACTCTAATATTCAAAGCAGAAAAGGGGAATGAAAGTGAATGTAGGGGGCTACACAGTTATAAAAGGTAATCGAAGGGGTTTCATGCCGGGGTTCCATAATTTTGTAACGAAGTCCCCCGTTGTTGAATATTGTTGAACAAAGTTCCCCTGCTGAAACTATTTTGGCCAATTTTGGCTCTCCAGCTCATGAATTAAGATTGCATTCAAAATATGGCGCGAATCCTTAAAACGAGGCCGAATTCTACTGCGCCTCCTTGTTGGCTTAAAATTGCAACCATAATAATGTCGGGTACTACGTCCACCGTGATCCTCGAAAACATCAATATATGGACGATCACTCAGCTTATTGCAATTAAAAGTACTAAACCCAATGGATTATGAATATTTCAATAACTGCAAGACAATCAAAGATGATAAGCGAAAGAAGAAAATGCCACACCCACTGTGAAATAGCTGATCAGATTTTAGGCTTCATGAGCGGTTTTGTGATTTTGAAATTATAGGCTTCTGCAGAACTATCTAGATTAACTTAAAGGGCCCAATGAGTGGACCACATTTATTTTCTGCACAACAAAGAATTCCTTACTGTTAGGCGGATTGATCTCCTTTAAGTACAAAATGATGTGCCACTTCGTTCAGTATTCAACTTTCATATGTCGTAGTAACTTTCGATAATCTTGCCAGCTACCAAGTAAATTATTTAGTATATATGGATGGCTCCCTAAAATTAAATTCTCTAAGGGAAGCCCCTCCTTAAAATTCTAAAATTATAACAGAACAAAACTATAAGCCCTACTTACTTTTAAGGGAAATGGCATTAAATCGTTAGATTTATTTAAGTCAACCGTTGAAAAGGTATCAAGAGTAGCTTTAGTTGCTACGGAACAATGGTGTCAAGCTATTATTATCCAAGAGGCAATTTGAAGTACAGTTGTCGTGAATCTTACATCATCCATAGCAACCTGATGTAATGATTGCACGATAGGGATTTCCCCCTCTCTATCTAGTCCACTTATGAAAGTGGACCAGTTTGGATCCGTACCCGTGTAAACGCTTGGGATCGGATCCAAACTGGTACTGATGGAAAATGAGGTAAAAAATACCACTACGAGGTAAATTTGACGCAATCCCTATTAAAATTCTAGTTTTCGTTCTTGTATTGACACGTTTAACCATAATCTCCTATTGTTTATATTTCAACCGTTGTCACATATCGCAGCTCGTATTACAACACAACAAACCGTTGCTAATTGGATTAGCATGCAGAGTTCTGGATCAAAATGGATCTGATCCCCTGTCTAGGGTGTTTATACGGGATCGATTTGGATCCGTACCAGTTTGGATCCGTGCCCGTGTAAACAGGGTCTGAAAGGGTCACCCTAGGACATCTGCTAGCAACCGATGTATTTTGTTGTCCAGGCACTTCATTAGCACCATTAGAAGGTGAGAAGGAGAAGACACCTTCGCCTTCAATAAATACTCCTAGTAATTGTCGACACATGTCGAGATTTGAAGCAAACGCTGGCAGATTATTGAGTCACTTTTAGGCAAGACAAAGGAATGTATTTTACTGTTCGAACCATTCGTCATACTTTGATTGCCCTATATTTGATAGCCCCGATTTGTTTTTAAGTAAATGTATGGGAAACATTTGAAAAAAGACTAGAAAAATAGAATTGATGTCACCAACCGGGATCGAAACCTTGATCCACGCTATCGCAGCGTGTGCTCTGCTATTTGTAATTTACAGTTGTGATAGTAATTTTTATATAGGCTTTATTATTCTCTCTACAATCTAGCAATATTTTGGTTGTCTTTGAGCTGATCTACATCCTTATTTCCTACTTCAGTGTTATAAACATCTTTCAAATGCTATTTAAAACCCCATGTGTCCCCACGTGGCTCAGACCCCAATCCATCAAACATTGACCCACAATATTCCTTCCCATTATCAATATATCTATACTTCTTCTCTATGTAAATCACCTGTTCCCATCATCCCTTCCTGCCATTGTCTCAATATTGTTTGTGTAACCCTTTCTCTCTTATGAGCAGACAATCGGTTTTAATTGTTGTGAAAATGCAATTGATTTACCAGGCGGAAATCTTTGGTTTCTTGTGAAGAGCAACATCCAGCAAAGAATGCACATATGAAACATTTTGAGGATTATTGAGCATTCAAGACGATATATCAAATAAACCAAGATTTTAATGGATTCATTACATTGTCCTCGGGGTATGACAAACTTGAAAGTGACTACCATATTATATACGACGACGATTGATTTGAATGTTTTGTACAATACAAAACAATGAGACCTGACCTGGGCATTTGACCTCGTGAGAAGAGAAAATGTCCTTAATTATTTTTAAAAATATTATAAGTTGCCGACCAATACTACTGAACATAATGGCATAATTCAACGATTTGGGTCAGGAGAGGAGTCAATGTTGGCTGATAGCACCAACCAAGTTGCGAATATTTTATTCTGTCTGCTTGTATTTGCATTTCAAGAGTGGCTTGAATAATTTTATTTGCACAATAACATATGTGATATATTGGGAAACACTTGAAGAGCCAATGTAATTAAGAATACACCTGTATATTATTATTTTTGTTTCAGCTTATGCTCTGGTTGTTCGAAAAAACCGTAATATACCCTTGTTAGGCGAGCCATAACCCTTTGCAGATTGGTAGAAGTACAGTAAAAAGAAGAAAACCAAACTCTTTAGAATACGGATGCCCTCCGACAAAATTTATTCCCTGTAAAGATTTAAGTGAAAACCTGTCAATTTCTAGAAACACTTTTTGTACATAAAGGGACGATATCACTATCGGTCACCTTTCACAATCGATGTGTGCCATTAATTTGCAGCCTCACATTAAGAGACAAACTGTCATACTCTCAACGATTCCAAAAGTGTAGCATTATAGCTTAGAAGCTGCTCGTACGCATTGATAGGTGATGTGGACTGGCCATGTAGTAAGAGTGGATGACTACGAAGTCCCTGAGATACTAATTTGCAGTCAATTGGAGTGGGTTACGCGCAGCGTTGGGAGCCCCTATTGAGATACGAGGACAAACTAAAGGAAAATATCAGGGGCATTGAAATTAGTACCTAAAGGCTTTGAAGAATGTGCCTTGGATAAACAAGGGTTGAGTTCGAAATGTAAATCAGGAGTCAAAGGATATTTTAATATGTGGATGCAACATATTAAGACCTTATATAAATTTTCTAATGCCCTTTTCAAGATATTGAACTTAATTGAACGTAGTAATATATCGTTAGCATGACAAATGTCTCCTATCTGCAAAAGGCATGCATTGTGAATTTTTTCCTCGTCCGCTAACTTAATGAGTTGCCATATCAGACATGTGACCGTAAAGTCAAAGTATTAATGCAGATTTGTAAGTTAGAATGGTAGGTTGTTGTGCTTCACTGGTATGTTTCTTAACTTTTGACCATTATAGTCTCTCGTAAACAACTTGCTCTGCATGATTTAACCGGAATTCACTGGTGTCTGAGTTGCTGCAAAAGGCAATTAAGTTATTCAAAACCTGAAAAAATTGAAAAATTTATGGGATCGTCTTTTATTGTTATTATCTTTTCAGGACTGCTGAAGCAACTGTGTGATATAATAATGTCAGCAGCAATACCAACAGCAGCACTTACCGAGGTATGCACGTTACTTCTGGCGCCTCTTTGAATTTGTATCACATTTTGATTTCATTTATTTTGAAGCCTCCTGCTCCCATGTTGTCCTATAGTTTTCCTATAGCGATTTTGTGACGGTAAAACTTTCCTTGTGCCATATTGAAGTTGCCATAAGATTGAGAGTATTTGAAAAGAATAGCTTTAATTTGTTGCCTATCTGAAGAGCCAAAAATGTTAAGAGGGTAGCTATTGAAATGCAATTTCTTACACATGTTGATAATATCAATAGCCATCATTGTACGTGCCTTGGGCGCTAGCCTTCGGTGCTAGAGGATTAGAGGCTGATCACTTAAAAGGTCCATTTGATAACATTGTATAAAACCCTATCATGATCATGACTATCACCATCACTACTATCATCACGGCTATCATCAACGTTGTCGTTACCGAGAGTGGCATCATTATCATCAGCAGCATTATCATTATCTCATCATTACATCATCGTCATCATCATGATAATGATCAATCATGATCATCATTGTCATCATCATCATCATGGTCATCATCATCATCATCATCATCATCATCATCATCATCATCATCATCATCATCATCATCACCGCCATCGTCATCATCATGGTCGTCGTCGTCGTCGTCGTCGTCGTCGTCGCCGTTATCATTGTCAGCCATGTTATCATTCTGACGAAGTCTTTAAGAAAAGACGAAACGTTGTCACAATTGTAGTTTCCTTCTTGGCGTTCTCCCTATAATTGATCTTCGATGTGTTCAAGAAAATGTGTACGTCTGTTTGTATTGGGTTTGGGTGGCCTAAAAACTATATCAATGTGACATGGAAAAGTTTAAGTGGAAGGAGGGGCACTGGAAAGACCCTTTTCACTAAATTTTGGGTGAAATGTTTAGGTCAGACTGGGCCTGACGAGCCTGCCGTCTGATTTCGCCACTGTTGGTCAGACTGAGAAGCTATTGGTAGCTAGTATCTTGGTGGGGTTTAACGTTGCACATCCATCCGATCATTGCTTTGTCGTGGCTTTGAAGTTGGGCAAGAGAAGTCTTGGTTTGTACCCAAGTATCACTGGCATACAGCATCGATGGTCTGATACAGGTGTTGAAAATCCTGCCTCCGGTAGTCAGGGGGAGAGCTCTGGCAGTTAATAATAGTAGTAAGTCTTTAAACTTCTTCCATACTGTCTTGATTTGGGTGGTAGTAGCAAGCTCACAACCTCCTCCTGCGGACAGCATATCTCCCAAGATAGCAGCTGTCAACTACTTCCAAGGAGCCTCCAGTAACAGGGACTTCCTTCATGGATCTTCCTTCCACTGGCCGGGCAGCTCCCATACAGCGCTGATAAGTTGGTGGTGGAAGTCAGCCGAGTCTTGCTCTTGAGGCACCTTTTATGGACTCACATGTTGCATTCAGTGCAAAGTATTGAATTACTGCGTACTCCTTTACAGCATACTGCACAGGGGTGATTCCCAAAGTCTCTCAGGGTGTTGAGGTCTCGGCCCATTACCATAATCTTAGTCTTGCCAATGTTTGCTTTCAGTCCTTTCGTTTCCAGTTCAGTTGTCCACTTGTTTAATCTCTCAATCAGGTCTCGTTCTCTTCCGGCAATGATGACAAGGCCATCTGCATAAAACATCTCCAAATGGCAGCCTGTGCAGCATCCTCTTCAGAGGGCCTCAAGGACAATGATGAACAGCAGTGGGCTCAAGACGGATCCCTGATGTACACCGACATTAACTTGGAACTGCTCACAGTTTTTATTTGCCTATGCATACACCGGTCCTGGCACCCCGGTACAAGTTCTGCACTATTTTAATGGTCTATTCTCCACTTCCAGCTTTCACATTACCCACCAAAGAATCTGCCGTGGTACACGGTCAAAAGCGTTTTCCAGGTCCACAAATGCTAAAAAGAGCCTTCTGGCAGCATTTCCATATTTCTCTTGCAGTCGGCGCGTAATAAAGATGGCGTCGGTAATGCCTCTACCTGGGAAAACGTTAAACTCTGGGCTGACTTTTTGGCTTCCTCGTCAAGTGCTAGTTCTCCATCACCATTATGTATACAATTCTAACCCGATACATTTAGGTTATTCCTCCACATTTGTTTTGCGATCCGGTATACATTGTTGCTGTTAGGGTTGATGTGGCTGAACATTTCCTTGGCCGTATCAACTTTTGCGAGATGCAAGAGGCAGTTTTACCCACCCTCTTTGTAGTGTTGTATGCGCCCCACTTCCACCCTTTTCCCATTCTCTAAAAGCTCTACGTTTTTCTACAATAGGTCTGTTTACTTCCTCGGTCCACCACCATGTTTGTTGATGCCACTGCCTCTTCTGGGATTTTCCACATGTCATAACGTTGATGGATATCCTCATAGGTGCCACCAGTTGAAGTGATGTAACAGTGACAAGATTATCAAATAGAGAATTCGCGTGTTTGAATCCCCTTGGTGACATATTTTCTATTTTCATGGTATCTTACGGTGACCAATTTGTTTGAAATGCGTTGAAGGTAGTTTGTCACTCTATTGAGGCAATAGGAATTACTGGTTTGGAAGTTTGGGATCTCCAGAAATGAGTGAGCAATAATTTTTGCTTCCGTCTTGGGCATGTACCCAAACGAAACTTTGTCAAGTTTTACAAAAGTTTGGTTCTCTTTTCTTCGATTTTACGCATTTTGGTGTGCGGCTACCTTTGTTTATTCTGATTTCATTTCAATATTGATATTGTCACATCTTTTAGGAAACTAAAATCATTATCAGTTTGGAGGTCGTATATCGAATTTGACAAAAATTCTTATGTAGAGTTGAGACTATGTATGACTTCTCTTTGGCTGAAGATCGTACCGTCGAAACCTTCCCAAATCTTACTTTCACTGCCAAATTGCACTCTCCAGAAGGTGTTTACTATTACCTCTAGGAGTGGAGTTGCGTACTTTGAACAAATTATATATTGTCACAAATGAAATAAGGAAGACAAGAATTGAGATCAGCGGTTACTGTCATCAGTCGGCTTTATTGAAACTGAACTAAACATGGGACGGTACTAGGTAGACACATGTAACGTCGGCAACAGACAATGCCGACTGAAGAATCCTCACCTTTGCAATTGTAGATTTTCATTACCGGGAATATTCACTATTCCTTTATTCATTCTAACATTTCCCTAGCCATTTCGGTTATATCATTATTTGATTTTCTTTTTCCAAAGATAATTTCGAAACAGACACGGTCCGAAATGATCAGAAAGTTACCTTCACAGCACGAACGTTGTAAAGGCTTGTCACAAGACCAAGCAGAAACTGAGTATCTGAGAGAGTGCCAAAAGTTACCCGAATATGGAATCTTATTCTACAAAGTGTCAAGGGTAGGAAGTAATTGAGAACATATTTTACCTCCACTATCGCCTTTCTCTTCGAACTGTAAAATTATTCATGTTTCGTTAACATGTTTTCAAAGTACTCGATTTTTGCTGTCAATCTGGCTTTCAGGAGCGGATATTTCCTGCGCGAAAGAAGTTACGTAAACAGGAACGTATCAAGCTTCGGCGCAAAGTTACCATATAGCGTGTATAACCCCACCTTATATACTTGCTGTCCTATGCCCCTTATTTACCTCCCGACATAAGTTGAAAATTTGCCTTTACGGAAATGGAGAGCCGCAATTCTTTTTTTGATAATATTGAAAATGCGAACTACTTTGGAAACACAGCTTCTTGTTTCATATTTTAACCTTGTGTTTACAACTTCTATATATTTTAAATTTCCACACACATATTAGTATTTCATTTGAATGCCTTATTTAATGATGCCCGTGTTAAATTTTATTCACTTGAAAATGGAAACTGGGAGTGCCGAAACGTCATGTCGAAGAAATCAGATTTACTATTTTACAAAGTGGTTTTCATTTGTATTATAGAGTGTACTGCGAGATAAAAAGACTTCGAGAAAATTAGAAGGAGTCACCGTACGTCTCACAAAATGTATCTGTGACATCGATTACGATAAGTTTTGTAAGGACAATCAACTGTGACAGTAATGTGTTTCAAACGCAAATTCTACTGAAGCAATCAGATAAATCGTTATTAATCAGAAAATGCAACTTTATGGTAATTAAGATAGTAAAAGTCGGGAATTCTCAGCTTTACAAGTTTAAAGGTGAGAAAATTGCAGGCAAACATTTGTTAGGGGGCACAAAAAAGCGCAACCCCCTTGAGCAAAGTGGGATGAAGGAGATGGTTTTTGAACGATTCAAAGTTACATCAATAGAATAACGGTTGATTGAAGATGTACTGCAGTAGCCTTAGAAAATCGGCAGGTATTTTCTTTTTTTTCCGAGTTACATAATTAATATATACAATCCATTTTCGTTTTCGTAGATACTTCAAAGCCAAAACGACCGGAGGACAATCCGCCTAGTTGCCCTGTCGGCGTGGAGTCTATTAATACAGATCGTAAAAAGGTGAAAAAGAAGGGAAAAGGCAACAACAACAGGTGTTCCATTGTTGACGACCCAGACAACAATACAAGGTGTGTTTACCCGTTTGATCTATGGTGTTTAATATCAAAATACGTTGCCCCAGAAGACATTGTTGTATTCTCGTGCCTCTGTAAAGATGCCTATTTAGCAACATGCACCGTCCAGTTCTGGATCACCCTCTACAGAAAACATGTACGTGAATACGGGGCGTTGCCGGTTCGACTTTCACCGGAATTCGTCAATGTGAAACCAGGACTAAGAGCACGAGTTGTGAGGGCACTTTTTCAATGTTACTCCCTGTTTAAGGATCGAGTGCGACAAGCAACGCCAGTGTCTGGCCATGTGGAAGAACTTTTGTACGGAACTTGCTGGCTTTACTGGTATCGACAGGTTTTCTCCGTGAAACGAGGTTCGAAGTTTTGGACCTATTATTTCAAATTTCAGCTAAAGGACAAAAGGAGGTCAGAGGTCAAGAGTCACTTAAAGTTAAATAGCGAGGAGAGCATGTGCATACTGCAGATCAGTTGTACTGGTTTTATGCAACTGCCGTCTATTACTGGTCTAGTTTTGACGAACATTGGTGTCAGCGTCGGACGTGATATGAGATTTCATCAGGTCAAGATGACCTTTCACCCTGCAAAGGAACGTAACTTGTACCGTAAGGTCGAAGGACTTTCACTGACTCTTGACCCAGTGTTAGATGTCAAAGTATTAAATTGGTGGCATCCAAGTTATCCACATCCACTTGAAATATTGTAACATTATGTGGTGTCCACTAGCCTGAAGGGGCTTGCCATATGAAAGCAAGTTAGGAACAAGTCGCCTCCATCAGTGGTTGTTTGGACAACCGTTTGTAGCTTAATTGCGTACAAGCGCAATTCTTGTTGGCTGCGATGGGTTTAGTTGTGATCCATTTCACGATATTTTTAATGTTTAAAGATAGAAAATTTGCCCTTGTAGACGGTCTTGTAAGGGTTGCATTGTATATCCGTGTATACACGTGCATAAGTCAGGGAAAGGGGTTGAAATGCAGAAATAAATTGAAAAAGAACTCTTTTCTTCACAGAAGACCTTGTATTTCATTCTATATTTCCATCTTACAAGTCAGTTTTGTGATTATTTTTTTTGCTTCCGGTATCAATTAATGATTCGTGTACATTTTTCGTTACTGTCTTGGAAATGGTGGTGTCATAGCCTGCGTTGTAGAATTAAACAAACTTTTTTCCTGTACCGTTCATGCACTTGGACACTGACCAAACAGTAGGAGCAGAGACTAGATGGAACCTACTCATGGATGCTCGGAGCAAAACTCAATCTCTCTTGGAAGAACCACCCTACTAAAGAAAGCTTTACGGTTATCTTCCACTAAGTGACAACAAAAATCAAAGAGAGAAGACTTCGTTTTTGTGGTCATTGCTTTCTCAGCAAGAACGAACTCGTGACTGATGTATTATTGTGGCAACCCCAACATGGCAGTAGACCAATCAGCCGGACAAGCAAGACGTATAAAAACAGCAGATGGACGATACAGGCTGCTCTATTTGCAATCTCCCGACAGCAATGAGCAGTAAAGATGCATGTAAGCTGGGAGTCGAATGGATCCGAAATAGTAACTCGACACGGTAAGGCAATGTATCTTAGAAGCAAAGAAAGATTTCAATCAAGAGGAGGGAGGGAATACAGGCTCATGCATTGAAAAGCTTTTCATCTTATCAAATGGACAGCAAAAAAAAAATTCGGATGACCCGACAAAAATAAGAGCCGCTTAGATAAGTATATAAGGCTGAAAATGCTGATCATTGTGAGAAACTCTAAAGCTGAAACAAAAGTTGCTTCTGAAGAACAGCATGCAGCGACCGTTCTTAGTAATATATGTACGTAAGCCGAGGTAAGCATGTTCCTCTGTCCTGCTGCTAGCTATCCTATCTCCATATACCAACTTCTCACTCGTCTAAGTGCTCTCCCTTTGCTGTATGACTGCCAGTGAATACATTGGTGACTGTGGTGGAATCAGCATGCGCTATTATTCCACAGGCTATACGATTTCCAGAATTTCCATCTACGTTGCTTGAACCACCTCCATTACCTAGATCGTCCCTATTCTGATGTATCTAAATATGGAAGAGAAACGGAGACATATAACAGAGAAATTAAACCAGATTCTGACGCCCAAATTCTGCATATTAAAAATTTTCAAAGCAGAGATATTATTAAGTGAGTAACGCTAGGAAATGTTTGCATATTTTGAATATTTTCCTCGATAAATACGAGGTAGATGGATATCAAATGTGACGGGCCAAATATTGTTGTCATTGCTCCTGTTACTTAGTATCTAGTCCTTCTTTTACAGACCCCCAGCATAAACGAGGCTATTTTAAACATGCAAAAAACTATCCTGATATTTAAAAAACCAGGGCTGTTTACAAGACTAGTGTAGTATATGCGAATCTAAGGAATCCCTCTTCTGCATTGAGGTAAATTAGCGTAATTTCTTACATTACATTCTACAACAATCAGAGCGAACGGGAGAGAAGAGTTTGTATATATTACGAATGCGTGTGGAATAAACTAACGTTAGTAAAATTAGTAGCAGTACCTCGCCATATAATCTTTCCGTTATATCGTAACCAGCGCGATATAACAACTAGTCAATACATAGGAGGCGCCGCTAGTGGGGTTAGGGTTACGGGTTTAAGCCCATCCCCTTGACTTTAAGTAAACTGTCTCTCAACGTTGTATTGAACGTTAAAGTTGGATAGAACGTTATAAAGCTACCCATTTTTCTCGAAGGAAGGCTTACATAATGTGTTTCCTTTCTCATGTATGTTCCGGGGGCTTTTAAAGTCAATAATCAGTATGGAGCGCCTGGAATAACATGGTGGTCGTTGCCAAATAAATATTAGTTTACATGTCTTCGACTTATTCCACAACTCACTAAGAGAAGTCCAGCGAGCGCCTAAGTTAAGGGACTTGGCGATTTCTGGCGAAACACCCCAAATTCAACTTGACAAATTTGGGGCCTCTACACTCTACAATCCCTTTCAATAAAACGTGTTTTTCCAGTGCAAGTAGTATTAAATGGTTATTTAAACAACAGTTTTCCTGATCTGCTATCTTGGTATTCACTTGTGATAGCTTACCATATTTCGTACATTATCAAATTAATGTGTATGGTTTTAGCGGTTTAGTGACAGAATTTAACTGCTAAGGCGATAAAGGGGCTGGAAACTGTCTCGTGTCTCTTACTTGAAATCTAGAAATAGGTGCCAAATCAGTGAATAGGGCCTGATGCCTGTGCCAAACCCTAACAGTCTTGTAGATTTTAAATCTTAAACTGTCGGGTAGTTTAATTCCATGAACAGTTAATTTAACAGAAACGTTGGCCTTCTTTGCTTCATGCCTTTGTTACAACAGGAATCACCAAGTCGACACATAACAGCAAATATTAAAGATGTCCTATCTAAATACTATCTAGAGTGCTATTCAATGTGGGGAGGCTTTTGGCGCCTTATTTCAATAAAAATTGCCTGTGGAAGCTATAGGATATTGTGCACAATTGAATTTAAGGTATTATCTTTAAGGTTTCCAAGAGTTGGGAATGGCCGCATGTCGATGCTGATTTTTTTAGTAATACTTGGGAAAGGGCTTTTGGATAGCTCATAATTAACATGTAAGCAAATTTGAAGTAGGTGAAGAATGTTAATCAGAGCAATGATTACTAAACGATCTTGAAAGTTTGTTGATTAATTTTGAAAGTCTGTCATCATTGTGTGAATTAGAGTTTGTGCGTAACTTTTGCATTTTCCTTTCGTTAGGCTCAACGGCAAACACGTCGTATTCGGAAAGGTGGTAGAGGGTATGGAAGTCGTCAAGAAAATGGAAAGTATGGGGTCGAGTGGCGGGAAAACGTCCAAGAAGATTACCATCGCAAACTGTGGCCAGTTGTAGTCGATTTGCAAGAGGACTGTTGTCGTTAGCATCTTCGTCGGACTCTACGAATTTCCGTCTTGTGCATCAGAGACTTTCTGTAAACAGGATCGGACGTAATTCGTATGAGAAAATCTTCAAACACGTCTACTGAACAGTCTTTACTTACAGTTCAAGTGCGTTTCCCGACACGTCCACTGCTTTTAAGTGGAGAGTCAGATCGCATTTATCTCGTAGACTTGACAAAAATGTAGTTTAACTCTGTTAATTGGATTTCCTCACTTCAAACGGGCGATATTGCAAACAACGTACGCTGTTTCATTGGTGTTGTAAATTGTGCCGGTCTTCGGCCAACCTACATGCAAATTGCAATGCAGATGATTTTCTTTGTCTTTCCTATTTTTCATATTTAGTCCAAGATCTATTTAACACAGGTTATAATACTTTCTGCGCTGTGACGTCACACAAGCACCAAAACTCCATGGCGGCAAGCACAATAGGTGGGCCCTCGGCAGTTTGACCCGCTATCACTTTGTATTCGCTGGTGTTATAGACCCTTCTTAGTTAGATTGCATCATCATAACCGAAAACGAGGTTAACTCGGCAAAGGTATAAACAAAAGCAGTGCTTGCAACAAACATTTCACTGCTGATCTGCTTACTAAAGCGTTAAGTAAAGGAGTCTTTGAGAAATTTCGTAATTTGATGCAAGTTGTACCATTAACTAATTGAACGTGATTATGAAAGGATTCTTAGTTTATTTTTTGTATTAAATTGTGTAGGTAGCAACTTTCCTGTTTGCGAGTGGGAGTATTATTGTGTAACATGCTTAGCAGCGCAGTGCGCCAACAGAGAAAGTTCCTCATTGAGTGTGTCTCCATGACAGCTTATTACTAATTTATACTCAAGTTGTAGTCAGCGTCTACTAATACCATCGCTGCTGCGCATATTTAACAGTTGCAACTCACTTTTGTCCTAAAACTGTTGAGTTGCATAACAAAAGTGCTCTTGGGCAAGCGCGCTCTGTACTAATCAAGCAAGGTGATATAGTTTGCTAGTTGCTTCCAAGATAGTAGCATAGTTAGGATAGATTATCTCGAAGATATTGAAATGCTTTGTTCCTGTGGCCTATTTAGGCTTTAAATCTTAATTTACAAAACGGAATAACTTTGCACTGTTTTCCCTAGGGTCTGACCGGTGGATCTTTTGAGGAAAATCTGGAAACACTTCACTTCGTCGAGGGAAGAGACTACTATCACTTTAATTAACAATAGTCGCTGTCGGCAGCAGCGTTCAATCAGAATGACAGACTGTAAACTCGTGCAAACTACGAAAAGTTGAAGTGTAGTGCCGAGTGCTATCGCCATGCAATCATAGTTGAAAGAATAAACAATTTTATTCCGTATACTATGCTTCGGTGTACACGTTAACAGAACTGCGTATGGGTGAGTGAGTACGTCAGTTTGACGCAAGAACTAAATCACCGGTGTTTTGGCTCATTGAACCTTATTGGACCTCAGCCACGTAGCACTACAAAGAGGCTGTAGTAAAGCCACGACGCAGTATTGGACTAGCCAATGTTTCTGTAAACTCCATCAGTGGACTTCGAACAAGCTAAATAAAAGATCTCTGTAAAATGACTTGTTCTTGTAACCGTACAGTTGCGGAAGTTTAAACCTAAAAATCTGGTGACTTACTCTCTACGAGAGGTCGAGATAAATTTAAGAGACAGTGACCCTCAAAAGACCTTTCGTGGCACTGTTATCTTAAGGAGAAAAGTATATTTGAATTCCAAACTGATTTGGTACAAAGGTTTTATGACCAACGAACTAAAATAGCGCTTGGCAGAGTCATGGCTGCTTGTTGGGTATACTTTGAACTCTATTCTCAGTATATCTATCTACTCTTGTTAAATCGTATTGTATAAAGATCGATTCCTACCGACCCTAAATGTTATGCTGTACGCTGAATTATAAAACGGATATTTTACAAATTAATGGTTAACAAATTATAATATCACTAAGAACTATATTGGATTAGATGCATTCTTTTTCACGTACGATGTTAACGCTGTTTCATATTTGACGTCAACTTTTTATACGTTATGTGCTATTATCGGCTGGGGTGCACGCGAAACTTAACCTCTTTTATCTGAAATCATAGTATTACATAGAATAAAACCATGACCTTCTTCCTTGTGTCAGATATGCTCCCGTTACATCGCGATAGCATACCATCGCTTCGAGATGTCATGGTTTTCTTACGTCGCTATGGATATATATGGGTCAATATGGTGCCATCCATTAAGGCATACATCTGAGCCAAAAGCTTTCTACTTTCACTAAACGTGTTCCCTGTGACCAGTGTCTGGCGAAAACGTTTAGCAATATGAATTTGTTACACGACGCGGAGTTGTAACGAAGATACTTTATACAAATTGATAATTCTCCATTCACTATAGCTTTTTTTTATTAGAACAATATGTAAAAGAAAAGGGAGACAAAAAACATCCCCAAATTACGTTGAAGCTATTTTTGACATTGTTTATACAACTGTTACATCATAAATCAAAGTTTTAAGTTCATGACATATTTAACATTTTAATTTGCAAAATGTGAAAATTTTACAATGTTGAAAACAAATGTGTAAAGGCGTCAAGGCATAATTACACTTGCTCTCAAGATACATTTCTGAAATATTCAAGTCTCGAGCAGACAAAAATTGTAAATGTTCAGGGCAGAAGGAAAATACGTTTCTTGCATAGATTTTCGTTTAGGAGGTTGTACCGTTGCAGGCGAGGGATTGAGTTACATGCAAAACGTGAACTGAAAATACCACTCTTGGAGAGTGTGTGGTGAATCTTGCATTGTGTATGGATACGAACGTCCGTAAAATTGTCAAAGATTGGCAATTTCGTGGTAACTAGTGTACGATAGGGATTCCCCTCTCCTCTTACATCCTAATTATGACATCATTCTATTCCTAACTTTTACTAACATTCCGCCTTGTTAAGACTGAGTGAAAGCGTCAACGTTACGATGACCTATACATAGCGAATATTCATATGAATATCGAAACTGGAGTTCTTTACTGCCATCATAGCCTTGGATCAGCACACAAGAAGCGAAACTGTTATGTAACCTTACGTAACAGCAATCGTCAAGTGACCCATCAATGGCAAGATTGGGTCTGGGGACTAGGGTAGGCACCCATTGCTATCGATGCCATTTTGTTGAGATTTTAGGAAGAAACCCTTTCCAACACATAGGGGGTGAAAGTTTTATCTCTTTTTGCCTGACTCGGAACTAAACCGATAACGTAGTGGGTATATGCGACGCAAAGTGCCTCTCACAAGGGCACCACACCGTTGGCTTCGACCGGGATTCAAACCCACGACCATTGGGTCACGCGCCCAACTTCCTAACCACTCCGCTACGATGACCCCATGTTGAAAGTCAAAGAGCCGCCTCGAAATATTCTGGACAGGAACCAGATTGACAAAAACATATTGCAATGAACAATGGCCAGTAGCTTCAATTTTGATGAAGTGTATTTTTGATGTCATGATGATGATGATGATGATGATGATGATAATGATGATGATGATGATGATGATGATGATGATGATAATGATGAAGATAATGATATCTTTAAATTTATGGTTTACGATGTTACGATGTACTAGCTGGGGAACTTTAGGGTTACAGGTGAAAAATCGAGCTTGATACCTAGTGCAAAATGTGAGCATTAGGCTCTATGCCACTCGGTAAGAGTGGTTGGAGTGACTGCGACATAGGATTAAGCCCCATTGCCTGGCACTCCAGTGCTATCTCCTTTGACGAGGCTAGAGCTTTTACTGTATCCACTTTAAAACATCGTTCTACCGTTTCCCGCTGTTGAACTTTGAGAGCTGAAATTTTACTAAAGTTTACTTTTCATGGTGGAAAATACACGAGATCGGGTCTGATGATACACCCGAATAATTTTCGAATATAGAGGATTACCTCCAAGCCTTGAGGTCACTCGGCAATAGGAATTTTAACGTCTTTTCCTGTTAAATGTAGTGCCATGTAAATATGGCCATATTTAGATATTATTCTGACAGTACACCATAAGAATCCGGTGCAACCCCTGTAGCAACTGACACTAGATGAGGTGTTTAATGGATTGTCTACTTTGTGCTGTTAGTGTCCATGACATCTCCTTGGCCCTATCTAATCTTTGTCTGACCCTGGCACTGGTCCTTCGAAGTTGCTTCTTGTTTTCCGTCAATAGCTCAAACAAGAGAGGCTTGAACCCCTGTGGCCCTGTTTAATCTGTGTGTGACCTGGCTACTGGCTCTTCGACGTTGCATTTTACTGTCATGGCTGTAGGTCATATCTGGCATTTTCACACTTTTGATATAGTTGCCAAAACGGTTTTATAAGTGGGTTCTCAAAGGGAGTATTAGCAGGCAACATAGATCTGGATGACCAAAGGGTGACTGAACATGAATTGCCCTGCCGATCATTCCCTTTAGAACGGCTTAGCAAAAGTCTTTTGACAATTATCTTAAAATAACTTTTTGCATGCTGACCATTCGTCTGTGTAGCAAAAATAGAGATCTCCTGATTGTCTGCCTTCTGCTGGGAGTGCAATGCGTGGTTGGGGGCAAATATTCCGATATTCTCGTCCCCCCTTAGATTTCTCTGGGGGGACATCACAATGTTGGGACCCCCAGAGTCACAACATTGACCTCCGTTCCAAACCAAAAATCCAGCTGCAACAGGATTCAAACCCCATTCCTTAGGGTTTCAAGTCTAGCGCGCTAACAACTCGGCTAGGACGGCTGATTGTCACAGTTTTTTGAGATCGGCTTAGCAAAAGTCTTTTGACAATTATCTTCAAACAACTTTTTGCATGCTGACCAATCGTCTGTGTAGCAAAAATAAAGATCTCCTGATTGGCTGCCTTCGGCCGGCAGTGCAACGCGAGGTTGGGGGTCAATAATTCGATGCTTCTCGCCCCCCCCCGGATTTCTCCAGGTACCTATTTCGAGCTGTATCGACTCTGGCTGAGCTTACGGAGTCACAACATTGACCTCTGTTCTAAACCAGAAAACCAGCTACACTAGGACTCATACCCTATTCCTCTGGGTTTCAAGTCTAGCGCGCTAACAACTCGGCAAGGACGGACGACAATTGTCACAGTTATGTGAAATGCTAGATAAGGCCTTTGGACACACAGCGATGATTTATTTTCGTACCAATCAGATTTAAATATTTCGCAAATCAGACGTGAATTAAACTGGAAAGCTTAACTTTACTAGAGAATGAAAAAAATTAGTGGAAGCAGCATATATGCTGCTCAGCAAAAACTGGTTCTGGAAGCGAACGTCGGACTCGAGAGCGTGAGAAACATTCCTAAAAGATCCTATTTTAGCAAAAAATGTGTATTCTTGCCTAGCTCTTGACCATCGTTCTTTAAAATAGGTTTTATGAAGGCCCAGTTCAAACCAGGAACTCCCATCTCTTTGGTGACTTAAATTATAGAAATTCCACACCTTTTAAGGAAGAATCTCCAGTAAGCAAGGCATACGGAAAATTAGTCGATGAAAATGATTTATTAGTTTGTAATTTTTGATATTTCTTTCAACACTTTGCGGTAGATTTTAGCCTTTAATTCGTCATCCCCGACGTCATTTACAAAAACCAAAATTAAGGCTCTTAGCGACTTTTCTCAAACTTCTGACCTATTTAGATCATTTTTTTTTATGCGAGAATATCCCAAAATGCAAACTTTCCCGTAAAACATGGAGCCGTCCTCGAGTACATACATAAATAAATATACAATTATTGCTCACTTATAGAGAAAGTATATACCTTTTAGCAATGGAAGAAGGAGGGGAGTCGAAGTTATTTTGTAGTTTTTTAAGAAAACAACTGCAAAATACCAAAAAGAAGCAGTTCATAATTGTTTTACTCTATCTATTTTGAAAGGCTGCTCCAAGATATAAGATTTTTTTTCTTTCCTATTTAATGATATTTTTCAACAGTTTTAAACAGCGACAGATTAATCCCTTACAAGCTGAAAAAATACTATTTTATAGACAGGTTTTAATTGAGAAAAACCTTAATTACAACACACAAAAAAAATACACAGCGTCATTAGGTATGACCTTGCTAAATTTACATATTTCACATTCAGAATTAAGGCCTACATGACGTTGAGCTGGATGTTTCTATGATTTTTCCCCGCTACACTGATTTCCAGCAATTTTACAAAGTTTTTTTCGTCCCACTTCCCGATTGAAATTTTAATTTTAGTGCTTAGTTTTTAGATACTTGAAACATTAATGTTAATTCTATTACACTCAATGCGAATTGAAAAGATAAAATTAGTGTTTTTCCATGGATACCTTTTGAATATTGAATAGGTTGCCAAGGCAAAAATATGAATAGCCTACACATTAGAAGTAGATTAATCAGCTATGAGCTATTGGTCGCATAAGCCTCGTCTTGATCAACATCATTCACCCTGACAGCAGCAGTTTTTAGAGCTGGATCATTTCCAGACAGCCGGCTATGATTGGACAGCCAATATAGCTGGGCAGCCTTCGAAAATTTCGATGGCTACGATTAACCGTCCAATCAAAGCTGGTCCTGCTGCTGGCAGGGTGAATGATGTCAATCTAGATGAGGCTTTAGTCTAGTAAGATAACGTCTAGTGCGAAAGGGTCTGGTGATTGCTAGATGTCTTCAGAGTTTAAACTGACGTTTTAGCTGGAAGATGAGCTGTGAGTGAACTTAATATTTACGTCAGCTAGACTAAGCTGGCGAGAACTAAGACGACTTTTTTTTTGCTTGACACATTATTAAGTGAAAAATACGCAAAATTAAGCTGCATTGCAGCTAGACGGAAGAGGTTGCAGAACTAAATACGAAATAATTTGAATCTTGCCCAAAGAGAAGAGAATGATCTTATCCATGCCCTGGACAAAAAAAAAATGGTTCTGAGAGTCAAATAAAATCTACAACTGAGAGATATACACACTTTGATTAACATCATTCACCCTGACAGCAGCAGTTTTTAGAGCTGGATCATTTCCAGACAGCCGGCTATGATTGGACAGCCAATACAACTGGGCAGCCTTCGAAAATTTTGATGGCTACGATTGACCGTCCAATCAAAGCTGGTCCTGCTGCTGGCAGGGTGAATGATGTTGATCTATATGAGGGTTTAGTCTAGTAAGACAACATCTAGTGCGAAAGGGTCTGGTGATTGCTAGATGTCATCAGGGTTTAAACTGACGTTTTTGCTGGAAGTTGAGCTGTGAGTGAACTTAATATTTACGTCGGCTAGACTAAGCTGCGATTCAGCTCGCTACTTGAGCAATGGGAACCTTGAATTCCTGGGTCGCGCAGACCGTCAGGTGAAGCTGCGAGGGTTCCGCATTGAGCTGGCCGAAATTGAAGAAGCCCTGCGCAATTGGGACCAAGTTCAAAATGCCGCCGTTCTCTTCCACCAGAACGAAGGTGACAGAGGCTTTATTGCCGCCTACCTGCAAATAAAAGAAGGAGAAGCCTGCCATCCGGACGACATAAAACAAGAATTAGCGGGACGTTTGCCCCAGTATATGGTTCCTCAGACCATGGTCGTCATGGATCAACTACCCATGACCGCTAGCGGCAAGATCGATGTCCGGGTCCTGAAAGAAATGGATCTTGGAGAAGTCCGCACCCAAGCCATTGATTTGCCCAGAACCCCGGAAGAAAGCATGCTCTTGGCGCTTTGGAAAGAGATCCTGGAACTGGACCAAATTGGGATCCACGAAAATTTCTTTGAATTGGGCGGGCATTCTCTATTGGCCACGCGGTTGGTGGCCCGAATAAACCAGGTATTCTCCGTGGAAGTTCCGCTGGCAAACCTGTTCGAAAATGCGACCATTGCCGGCCTTTGCCCCGTGATTACCCAAGCCATTGGTCAAGGGCAAGGAACCGCTGTTGAGGATGAAGAACTTCGAGTATTGGATCGTACGGGACCGTTGCCACTGTCTTTTTCCCAAGAACGGCTTTGGTTCCTGGATCAACTAGAAGGGCCTCAATCGGTCTACAACATGCCTTCCCGTTTGGTCATAGAGGGCCACTTGAATCTTCAAGCCTTGGAAAAAGCCCTCAATGCCGTCATTGAACGTCATGAAGTTCTCAGAACCCGCTTCATTGATCTTCAAGGAAAACCGTTTCAGGTCATTGAGCCCAAACAAGACCTACGCCTAGCCATGATCGACACGACCTCGTTGAATGGGAAACAAAGGGACTCGGAAGCCGAAAATTTGGCCAAAATCGATGCGGTCCATTGTTTCGATTTAGAACACGGACCGCTGCTTCGAACAGCCTTGGTCAGCTTGGAACCGGGCCGATCACTGTTCTTGATCAACATGCACCACATCATTTCCGATGGATGGTCGAGCGGCATTTTCATTCGAGAGCTTTGCACTTTTTACGATTGTTTCGCGCGAGCCCAACCAGCCCAACTGCAAGCCCTCCCATATCAATATGCAGATTTTAGTGATTGGCAATTGCGCTTGGCAGACAGCGGGACTCTGGAAGCCCAACTTAACTTTTGGCAGGACCACCTCGAAAATGCTCCAGTTCTTCTGGAACTTCCCACGGACCGGGCCAGACCTCAACGACACACTTATTCCGGCTCCATGGTGCCCGGTCATTGGGACCAAGGGCTTCTGACAGACTTCAATGAACTCATGCGCGGCCAAGGCGCCACCCTCTTTATGGGCCTTCAGGCAACACTCTCAATTCTCTTGCACCGATATGCCGACCAAAACGATATCGTGCTCGGCACGCCAATCGCCAACCGCCGTCGCAAAGAATGGGAACCACTGATCGGGTTCTTTGTGAATACGCTGGCCATTCGCCTGACCTTGGATGAAAGGCAAGACTTCACCTCGCTTCTCGCTCAGGCAAGACACACCGATCTCCAGGCTTACCAGGCCCAGGATGCACCATTCGAACAGGTTGTGGACCGTGTTACACTAGTTTAGCTATATGAGGAGGCTGAAAATCTAGAAATTGTATGATGTGTTACAAGGTTAATTCTTGAAAACGAAAGAAGCGAATTCTCAAACGTAGGTCGGCTTTGGCAATCCTATTCTGCACGCCTAGCCAGATTTTTAGTCATATAGACTTTTGTGCTTAACTGGCCAGACTAGCCAGTCTGTTTGTGCCAGACTAGCTAGTACGAGTTGTCTTAACTTTTGTGCTTGAGGAAATGGTTCAGCTTGCTTTCGTAGGAGGCCAAGATCTTGGTAAGATCCACACAATTTACTAATCCCCAATAGCTGGTAAAGACATATTTTGTCGTAGATTCAGTAGGCTGACCAACCATATAGCACAACACTAAGCTCTTTTCAGCTTTAAAATTTCAAGAACGATATAATAAAAAGACTTTCCTTAAAAGTGGATAAAAATGATACGCAATTATAACGCTTGCACTTCCGTATTACACCAAACAATAACAATAACTAACACAAATTCGATCCTTAAGGAAAATCTTGCTTACATTTGTACTAGTGTTCATTTATGCATGCGTGATTCGCTGCATAGCTTGTCAGTTTTTTTTTTTTTTATCAATTGGTGAACTAGTCGAATCTCTTGTTCCTGATTTATTCCCTTTATATGCTTTGGGTAACCTAACAATTTCTATTTTAAGGGCCACGCGAGACACTGAAACGTTGAAAGTTTTGCTATGTTTGCCAATTTTGTCGGTAATTCGTACAAAATTACTTAAAAGTAAATAAAGGAAAGATACAAAAATGTAATTCTAATAGATACATCTTTTGTATATGTGTAAAAAAAAAATACTTAAACCGGCAATTAGATTTTACAGATTTAGAGCAATTAGGATTAGAAATAAAATAATTAATCATCTGTCACCTTGAAAGGGAAGACGGGTCCTCGGAAGTTCTTAAGTACAGTAGCCAGACAGTCAAATGAAGCAGGCAAATTCTCCTCCTTAAGAAAGATAAAATTTTAATAGCACAAGAGCACCAATAGAAAGTCAAGTCTGCAATCTAATAAGTAGGCACAAGTAACAAGGAAAAGAAAGGCTCATCTCACATTTCGGCTTTCAAACAATTCGGGGTAACAAACTGTAAGCAAGGAGCGATGCGGCTCCATAGTAACCGAAACTCTAAGAAAAAGAGTTTTGATATCAATAGATACATCAAAAGAATCAGCTGATTTTGATGCTTATTCAAAATATGCAAAATTCATCAAATTTGATGTTATCCATCAAAAGTTACGAGCCTGAGAAAATTTGCCCAACTCTTAAAAAGGGGGAGAAGCAACCCAAAACATCAACTACTTCTTAATAAAAATGACCCCATCAGATTCAGCATACCAGAGAACCCCTATGTAGGACTTTCAAGCCCCTATGTACAAAAATGTGGAATTTTGCATTTTTTGCTGGAAGAAAGATCACGGATGCGTGTTTAGGGGTTCGCCCTCTCATCAATACCTCGCTCTTTACGCTAAACTTTGTTTGAACTTTTAAAAGAGCTTATTATTCTAATTAAACGGCCTTTGTGATTCGAGAGTCATTCCTAAATAACTGTAAAAAAAATCAAACTTTAGCGTAAAGAGCGAGGTATTGAGGAGACGACAACCCCCCTCATTCGCGTAATAATTTCTGTTCGTTTTAAGTTTTTAGCTAAGGCATCGTCAGAAATATTGCCTTCGTCTGAGGCGTCATCCAATATTCCGCTAGTATGAGTGAGTAACTGATGGGTGGTAATAGTTTCAAGTGAAGAGTGGATGTTAGGGATGTACTTATTAATTGGCGCATGAATGTCAAAGCGTCCTTGAAAATCCAGTTCAGCTAGCGCAGCTCCCACCATCATCTTCAATGTTGACGCAGTTCTAAATAGGTGGGTTGTTTGCAGGTCATTTGATGTATTCGTTGTTTTTGATTTGCCAAACGCTTTTTGATAAATCACCTTTTCGTCTTGAATAATCGCCAAACTGACGCCTGCCGTATTTCCAAGCCTCAGCTGTTCATTTATAACTGCTTCTAAAGCGCCAAATTGCTTGGCGTGAAGGTGACAACTCAACGATATAAATACAACAAATAGTGCCGTGATTTTATAAATCACAAAGGTGTTAGTGGCTAGGTTTTTTTGCATATCCAATTCCCCATTTTAAGATGTGCTAATAGCGTTACTTATATGGGACCCATAGCCCTAATGATTTGCAGTTAACTCTACTAATTTTGCAGTCAATGAAATGAATAATGCGTCTTTGTCTTTCCATAGAGTATTCAATTACCAAACGATGAGCGCTAATTTAATTCGATGGTGCCGTCACCACCCAGGTTTGGTGGTCATATTTCTTTTGATTGCCGCTGAGACACTTAGGTTGGGCGCGGTTGGTATGGTTAACCGGAATCCTATTTCTTATTTACAAGCTTTGATTGCAACGGTTGGTTTTTGGTTGTTTTGGATTGTTAGCTATCGTTTCGTAAAGGCCGCCGCGCAAAACATAAATTTTTGCAAAAGTGCCCAGGTTGTGAAGAGTGTTTTAGTTGTGTTTGTGTTCACATTGTTGGGGTTGTGTTGGGGCATGGTGTCAGATTATTTTCTAGTACCTGGCACTCCGGATATTCAAAAAATCATAGTACCCAGATTGCTGTACGATTTTCCGACGCTGCTTACTGTTAATCTGGTATTGATTGTTATTTATCGAAATCAAACGCAGTTGGTAAAA
>JAAAKM020073195.1:37274002-37707683 GCA_010016025.2 Alatinidae sp. Z8VKAUB7J3 | reverse complement strand
GCATGTAGGGGCCGACGTTGACGTTGTCGATGTCCAGCACCGGGATGTCGGTGATCCCGGCATCCAGCAGCTCTTTCAGGGAGCCGCCGATCAGTTCGCCGTCCTTGTCGTATTCCAGGGTCAGCTCATCACCGGCTTCGACATAGATCGCGCCGTTGTCTTCGTTGATGATGTCCTTGGCGACGAACTTGCCGACAATGTGCTCGAAGGGAACCAGCAGCTCAGTGATGGTGCCTTCCTCGATCATCTTCTTGACGGCGCGCGGGGTGACTCTCTTGCCCGCCTCGCAGATTTATGCTCCGAAGGCGGCGTTATGGGATCATATCCCGGCAAAAATACTCTTCCGAGTTTTGGTTGAAAATTCTCTGGAAATTCCCGGTAAACAGTTTGAAACATTATTATCAATCGCAAAGAAAACCGGTGTTTACATCGTCATGGGCGTGCATGAACTGAAGGGCGGAACATTATATAATACAATCGTTTACATTGATAGAAACGGAAGCGATTTTAAAATTCATCGCAAACTGGTTCCAACCTATACCGAACGGCTGATTTGGGGGCGCGGCGATGGTAGTATGCTGGATGTTTTGCAAACGGAGTATGGAAACATCGGCAGCCTGGTTTGTTGGGAGCATTGGATGCCCTTATTGAGAGCGGCCATGCACACCCAAAACGAAGTTCTACATGTTGCACAATGGCCGGCGGTAAAACCGCTTCACCAAATTGCCAGCCAGCATTACGCTTTTGAAGGGCAATGTTTTGTGTTGGCAACCGGGTGTATTTTAACCCGCGGTAACGTCATCGAAGGATATCAATCATTGCCGAACGCCGACCCGCAAGGGCTGGAGCTATTAGAAAGTATTCCCGGGGATAATTCCGATTTGCTGTTAAACGGCGGTAGTGCCGCAATCGCGCCCAATTCCGAATTTATTGTTGAACCATTGTTTGGCAAACCGGGCATCGTTTATTCGGAAATTAATCTTGATTTGATTACCGAAGGGCGTTTGGTTATGGATACTGATGGTCATTACTCTCGCCCGGATATATTCAAGTTGAAGGTAAATACTGACGCTCAGTTTAATGTGGATTTTTCTGGAATTTGAAGGGATAAACGAATCGAGGTAAAATCTTGAGTTAGCGCAGAAGCAGCATCTTCTTGATTTGCGAATAACGGCCTGCGGTAAATTGGTAAAAGTAAATTCCACTGCCAGCTTTTTGCCCGGCATCATCCATAGCATTCCAAATAAGCGAATGTATCCCGGCATCCTGCCGTTGTTTTAGCAGCGTTTTGACTTTTTGGCCAAGAGAATTAAATATGACAATCGATACAGTTTCCGAATGGGGGAGGTAATATCGAATTTCCGTTACCGGGTTAAATGGGTTGGGGTAGTTTTGATAGAGATGAAAGGCGTTTGATAAACGCCTTTCATCTTTGAAATTCAGTTCAACGCCTAACAATTCATCGCCGACCCCATAAGCTTCCGCCTGAGTATAAAAGGAGTTTATACTAAGTATATCGCCCAGCCGAGCATCTTGACCAGCTCGACGTAGAGGCGGGCCTGGCTGGCCTCCTCGAGGCAGCTCGCATGCTCCGCGATGGCCTGCTCGAGGGCCGTCTCCATCTGGAAGCCCATGCGCTCGGCGTAGTGCACGGCGCGCAGCATCCGGACGGGGTCCTCGAGGATGCGCACGGACGGCTCGCCGATGCTGCGGATGACGCCCGCCTCGCTGTCGGCGAGGCCGCCGACCCAGTCGATGACCTGGTCGGCCACGGGATCGTAGAAGAGGGCATTCACCGTGAAGTCGCGCCGGCGCGCGTCCTCGTCGGCGGTGCCGAAGACGTTCTCGACCGAGGCGCGCCAGTCCCCCCGGCGCCCCCCCGTGGACGGTGCCGGCTCGGCGTCCGGCGTGTCGTCCCCGGCATCGGGGTGGTTCGCGGGATCGCCGCGGAACGTGGCCGTCTCGATGGCTCCAAGATGGAAAGAGCATCATCGGGCTTGCCCACCTTGACGGCGGCTTCAGCTCCATCGATGAGGGCGCGCCGTCGTTGAGCACTAATGTCAATAGCAGAGCCGACTGCATTTCGGGGCGGCGTCCAGTCCAAATCGGCGAAGCTCGCATCGCCGAACTCAACGAAATGTCCGCGTGAAAATAGGTTTGCCACAATCATCGTTCGCACATGGACTCGAACGCTACTGAAATTGTCGGCGATTTCCAACACGTTGTACTGACGGTTCACGCCTGGCGGTAGTTCGCTGGCACCGGCGCAGAGTGACCCCGCGCTAATCACCGCCATTCTTTCACGGTCGGGAAGCCAGATTTCGTGCGGCGTAACCTGTGTTTTGTGCTGGTGCCCATACAGGCCAAGGCGAAATCCGCGGCCGATCATGCCGCGCACGATATCAACGTCCATGTAGTCGGTGCGATAGGGTGGTCCGTCTATGCTGTGGTGCCAGACGGCCATTCGCAAATCGAAGACCTTGCCGCAATCATCAAGATCAAGATGGCTGCGGGCAACGGTCTCCTTTCGGATCATACCGTGAAAGGCGAAACAATCATTGCCGTAGCAGGAACTATAGGCAGCAACGCCAACACGATCATCGCACAGACTAAAAAGGCATGCATCAGCGCCTGACTGGACATCCAGCAGACCTGGTACATTGTCATAGAACCGCTTAAAGAAATTCCAGAATGGTTCAAGGCGCCTCTGATAGATGGCTGGTTGCGCAATCCGGTAGAGAGTCCGAGTCCGCCAGTCCCAGCGGAAATCGGAATCCTCACTGTGCAGGAGCTCGCCAAGCTTTTCTGGAATCTCCTGTTCTGCGACAGACACGAGCGCACTGAATGCGGTGTTCCAATCAATATCGTGATTGCCGGGAACCATGATAAGGCGCGACCGATCACCATCAAGAAAGCGGCGGACCAGTTCGTCAAGGAACTCTTCAGCGACGGCGTACTGATCGGTGATCTCATTCAAAAAATCTTCGGTGCCGAGCGGGACGCCCTGAATGATATCGCCGCTGACTATAATGGCCTCTGGAGCCAATATCGGCGGTTCTTCCCGGTCATAGCGGTCTCTGTCGCCCACTAGCGCGGAAATAAGCTCATCGTTGGAAATAGGATCGTGCGGTGAGCGATGCAGGTCCGAGATATGTAGGATTGAAAATGCTGACACGACAAAAGGCTCGGTTGTTGAGGGCTCTCAATTACACCTAAAAGTAGCGTTGAGTTGACTAACTAAACAACGCATATTGGAGCAATCCTGTGAAATCACTATGACCGATCTAGGGTTTCATCATCCTGGATTACTCAATTTGTAGCATTAGCAGCAAAGTGGTTCAGCAATGAAATTGCGCCATGCGCAGGTTGATGCGAGCCTGTTGGCATCCAAGGACTTCGCGCGCGCTCCCGACAAAGCGATCGACTACATGCTGCAGCTTCTCCCGCTGCGTCGTTCCGACAAGCAGTTGGTGAGCAGCCTTGAGCGTCTGCTCGAAAAGCAGGAGCGCTGGGATGATCTCGTCAGCGTTTGGCGTGAGCAGTTGCAGGTGCAGAAGCCCAAGGCTGCGCGCGAGACGCGTTTGCGAATTGCGAGTGCGCTCTTCGAGCGCTTGGGTCGACCCGGCGATGCGATTTCGGAGCTGCGTTAAACAAAACGGCTATCTTAGAATCTTGATTGAATATGTTTAAGGAAAAGGTGGGCGTGGGAGGGGGGTTAGTTGCTCTCCAGTTATTTTTGACTAATATAAAGGGTACTAGACCGTTTAGTTTCAAATTGAATGAGCCCTTTTTAAAATTTTTACGATAACGCTTTCTATAAAAACCTTATATGCCCCAGGGGGTAAACTTACAACCCCTGTCCTGAGGGCTCTGGGGAGATGTCAAAGGCAAAATCATAATTTCGAGATCTTTCAACTACTTTAAGCAAAATGACTATATCAAAATGTTGATTGGAAGTATTTGGGGAAGTGATGGGGTTTTTAGGGGGGGACATTCGCCATCCGATCACCTTCGACTATTAGTAAGTATACTAGCCCTCTCCATTTCCAATCAAGTGAGTCCTTCTGAAGTTTCTATGAAAAAACTTTCTATAAAAACCTTATATGCTCCCAGGGCATAAATTACAACCTTCACCCTCGAAGACTTTGCAAGGGGGGTCGTCATCCTCAAACACATAATTCCCGAAGCGTTCAGCTATGTTTAAAAAAATGTCTATCTCAAAATGTTGATTGGAAGTGTTTGGGGAAATGATGGGAGTGGGAGGGGGTTTAGTTGCCCTCCAATCAATTTCGACTATTAAAAAAAGCACTAAACCTCTCAATTTCTAATCGAATTTGCTCTTTTTGAAGTTTCTACAACACCTTCTATAAAAACCTTTTTCGCCACCGGGATGCAACTTACAACCCTTCCCCTGAGGACTTTGGGGGGGGGGGGGGGTCATCCCCAAGGACATAATTTCTGGATTTTTCAACTAACGGAATGTTTCTAAGGGAATTAATTGATAAATTTGTTTGATTCAAAACTACTCATTTTGTATAATTTACGGTTATTTCTTCAAATATCCTTTCAAAGACAGCCTGTAATACTAAATAACCGTAAGATCCCAAGTTTAAAATGTATGTCAGACCTACCTATCTTAGAAAATCTGTATAGAAGGCCTACTTCATTCTGCATTTCTTGCATTATTTTCGTATATGTATTTCGTCTATAGGTTGAAGTTTCTTATTAAAATGCATACATTGAAACTTCCCTAACGCCGAATATGGCAAAGGAAGATCCTATTTTTCTATTCAAACTTCAAAAAAAATCTTCTATTTCATTAATTGGAATTTTTTCTTTAAATATAATCTTACTATTATATGAAAACACTAACCCAAAACAGAGCATTAGTTATCCAAGATGTTAAATTCAGTCAAATGCTTTTCTAAGATCAAAAATAGATGGCGCTTCAGAGTTTTTACATTTTCATATTGACACAAATACGTACCTTGAAACAACTGTGATTCTGGTAACTTACATTTCAAGATGTATTTTTCACGAATAACAGAATAGACGTTAAACGGCTATTGTTGTAGCGGGGACGTGTAAGGGGGCACACTTGTCTCCGGATGCAAAGCCCAAATGTCGGCTTGGAATTTCGTCGCAAAAGTACCCAAAGCTAAATTTTAACAAAAGAAAAGGGTATTTGTCGATCAGATTAGGTGGCTTAAGCTTTGGTCCTCCCATCAACTTCCCTAAAACAATACACAATTTATTTTAGATGTAACACTCTGGCACTACAGAGTAAACATCCACATGGGTTCAATATATTATTTCTTCCGCTGAGCTCGGGTAGCAGTGGCGCTACCGGTATTCGTCAGGAATATCCTGCGGCGTCAACTGCCATTCAGGCGGACGTTTCTCCAGAAATGACATCACACCTTCCTTCGCATCCGCTTGGTTACCCAGCCAGGCAAATGCCGGGCCTTCCGCCTTCATCATATCCGCCGGGTTGGAATCCAGGCCACGCCACAACAGGCGTTTGGTGATGGCAACCGACGCCGGAGCCGTATTTACATAATCACGCGCCAGCCGCATCGCTTCAGGCAACAGGTCTTCTTTGGGTAATGCCTTCGAAACCAGCCCCATGGCCGCTGCTTCCACCCCGGTGAAGATGCGCCCGGACAGCAGCACATCCGCAGCGTTGGAAAAACCGGCGACCCGTTGCACCAACAGGTGCGCCGCCAATTCCGGCATCATGCCACGCCGCGTAAACACAAAACCCATCTTGGCATGCTCCGCAGCCAGACGAATATCACACAGCATCGGGTAGGTCATACCCACGCCAACGGCCGCGCCATTTATGGCGGCAATCACCGGCTTGTCAATTTCGTTGGGAAATACGTTTTTCGCGTTGCGGCCAACGTTCTCTTTTTGTTCTTCCGCGCCGTCACCACCCTCACGGTTGGCAAACGTGTCACCGCCACCTTCCAGATCAGCACCGGCACAGAACGCCCGACCGGCACCTGTGAGCACCACCGCCCGTACCAGCTCGTCCGTGTTGGCCTGCTGCAGCGCTTCACTGAGTTCCGCCGCTACGGTGGCGTTCCAGGTGTTCATCTTTTCCGGGCGGTTGATGGTTATCGTGCAAACGCCGTCGCCCACTGTATATAACAAGCTTTCAAAACTCATGACATGCTCCTGAACCTGTTGTGGCAACCGCTTTCACTGCCGCGCGCGAGGCAGTGCCGCCAGGTGGTGTGCGGCAAAGCGCGCGCCCAGTTGTGTACCCGGCACCTGTTGAAAGCCGTGACAGGCGCCCGGGTAAACCACCAGCTCTGCGGCAACGCCGGCCTGCAACAATCGTTGCGCGTAGGTTATGTTCTCGTCGCGAAACAGATCCAGCGCGGCGGTGAAAATCCATGCCGGAGGTAACCCTGCATAGTCCTCGACACGCGCTGGCACCTGCGGTGCTATGGCCGGTGCGTCACCCAGATAACGGCTCCAGCCATACTGATTACTTTCCCTGGTCCAGACAAACTCCCCCACCAGTGGGTCGCCGGGTTGTGCGGCCGTGCCGGTCAGGTTGTCCAGCATCGGGTAGGTTAAATGTTGATGGCACACCGCATACTCAGCCGCATCTCTGGCTTTGATGGCGAGCGCTGCAGCCAGGCCACCGCCGGCACTTTCTCCACCAATGGCAATACGCTGACGGTCTACAGACAAGTCATCCGCTTGCGCATGCAACCAGGCCAGCCCCGCGTAACAGTCATCCAATGGCGCGGGAATGGGATGCTCAGGCGCCAGGCGATAGCCCACCGACAGCACTACAGCACCAATTTTTGCGCAAATCTGCAGATTCATGATGTCGGCTTGTTGCGGCGCGCCGATAATGTAACCGCCACCATGAATGTGCAGATATCCAGGCCGCCCGGTCGCGTCGCCGGGTGGTACGTAAAGCAGACATGGAATGTTCGTGCCGTCCGCACTGGTCACCGTCACTTCCTGCCGCGTAACTTTCTCCTGCGTGCCGTTCAGCGCCGCCAAGCCGATCTCCCAGCTCGCCTATTCCGGCACGCTGATGCGTCACCCCAAACTGCGCTATAACTACGGCGAATGCCGCGCCGGCTGGGGGCCGATGCTGCTGCAGTGGATGGATCGCCAGGCGGTGGAACGTCCCGACGAGCGCACCCCAGGGATGGAACACCTCGGGCGTGAACTCCGTGCGCGGCAGATGCGTTCCAGGCGCCTTCGCCCAGGCGCTCACGTGGAAGGCGCCGTCCTCGCACGGCACCGTCGTGAGCATGCTGCCGTCGCGCAGCGCCAGCGGGCGGCACACCGGTGCGCCGCCCTCCGCGAGGTAGTCCACGAAGTGGACCTCCGCGCCCATCTCGTCGCGGGCGCGGCGCCCCTCCCACGTCGCCTTGACGATGCGCGGGGTGCCGTCCAGCACGAGCTCGTGGACGAAGCTCTCGAATCCGCCGACGTCGGTCATCGCGGCCGCCGTGCCCCCGGCCGCGTGCGCGACCGCCGCGCGCACGTCGTCCGTGTAGCGAGCCTTGACGTCCGGCGTCACGACCTTCTACCAGAGGCCGTCGACCGGGTACGGGGAGCCCATCGGCGCCCAGAAGGTGCCGTCTATGTAGCGGTAGCCCGCGTCCAGCTCGCCGATGGCGTCCATCGCGCCCTCGGTGAGCGTCAGCTCCGCGGCCGCGAGGTTCTGCGCCATGCGCTCGGGGTTGACCGACTTCGGGATCACGCTCGTGCCGCGCTGCATGGCCCACGCGAGCAGGACCTGCGCGGGCGACGCGCCCATCTGCTCGGCGATGTCGCCGATGACCGGGTGCGCGAGCAGGTCCGGGTCGCCCGACTTCTTGAGCACATCGGGACGGTCCGGCGAGCCGAGCGGCGAGTACGCGGTGCAGTGCACCCCGCGCGCGGCGCAGCGCGTGACGAGGTCGTCCTGCGCGAGGTACGGGTGCAGCTCGACCTGGTTCACCGAGATCGGCACCTCCGCGTCGTCGGCGAGGTCCTCGATCTTGGTCGCGCTGAAGTTGCTGACGCCGATGTTCGTGGTGAGGCCGGCCTTCTGGCAGGCCTCGAGCGCGCGCCAGGTCTCGAGGAGCGGCACGTCGTCGAGACTCACCAGGTCCTCCGGGGACTCCGGGAAGAACACGCCGGGCTTGAGCGCGACCGGCCAGTGCATGAGGTAGAGGTCGAGACGGTCGAGTTTCAGATCGGCCAGCGTCTTCTCGAGCGCGGGCCGCACGTCGGCCTCGCGGTGGCTGTCGTTCCACAGCTTGGACGTGATGAACAGGTCGTCGCGCGCGACGTCGCCCTCGTCGATCGCGTCACGCAGTGCGCCGCCGATTTCGCCCTCGTTGGCATAGGCGGAGGCGCAGTCGATGTGGCGGTAGCCGAGGCGGATCGCCTCGCGGATGACGGGGCCGACCTCGCCCTTGTCGGACTTCCAGGTGCCGAGACCGAGCGCGGGCATGCTGCCGCCGCCGGCCAGTTCGAAGTGCTTCATGGGATCTCCGGGGGTGCGGGTCGGAGGTGATACCACATCGCGCCGCGCAAGCGGGATACCCTCGGGGCCGAGCCCCCCGGAGAACGCCCGATGCGCACCCGTCACGCCTGGATGCCCTGCCTCGCCCTCGTCCTGCTGCTGCCGCTGGTCGGCTGCGGGTCGACATCCCCCTCTAAAAGGAATAAGCATAGGAAACAAACAAAAGCATCAGAATTACAAGAGATAAGACACAAATAGTATGGCAATACGTATATCTTTGTGTCGATTAAAATTCCTATCAAAGGGAATAAGAACAAGGTTTTGGATACGCAGAAGAGTGAGGCGGAGTAATCCTCTTAAACATGGGTTTTATTATTACTTTGTCCTCGAAATAAATCCAATCCGATTCTCTCCTTTCACTTACCAGCTTTTATATAAGAAAAAGATAGTTTTACACAATAATGGCACAGTAAATCAGGGAACATGCATTCCCACATAGGGATTGCAGTGGGTAAGAAAATATAGTACATTACGCAGATACATACAACACAGCAAGAATAATATCATGGGCTCAAGAAAACCTTGGGGTTGATTGATAACCTAGGTTAACACTTTGACTGTATACTTGAAAGAAACAGCAAAAAAACAGCACATAGACCCGTTCGAATTGATGAAATATCTCTGATGAGCTCCATTTGATAAAATACAGTTATTTATTTCTTTTAATTGGTTTTATTTTCTTTAATTTGCAATTTACTTACATCTCATTTCTATAGAATATTCTCTTGTACAGGTTTGCATACATCTGTCGTTTTATTCGAATATTAAAGAATGAGGACCCTACTTATTCTTGGTTATTCAATACATATTGTGTCGGCTTTTAGTATTTATTTTTACTCTGAGCAATTATGATGAACATAAATTATAGAGTGTCCCCAGTCTCTCCAGAATATGTTTGGTTTTTTTGCAAAATTCTCCAAAAATAACACACACAATAAAAAACCGGAAAATACACGTTTACCAAACATACTGTAGACGTGCTTTATTTTTGGTACAATAATCCAAACCCAAAACAATAAATGCAAGCAGATAATGTAGTAGCTACCCTTCAAACCCGTCGCCCCTGTAGATCTTTTGGCAAATTGAATATATTGTCATGCTTTCTATGAGATATATTTAATGGTTTCTAAAAAATGAGGTAGAATATACAATCTCTTAGTAACTTCTTTTTCTTGCTGCAGTGACCATCTTGATGGAATGTCATCAAAATATTAACAGAGCTGTACACATAGGAATAACTAGGCATACCTACCTTTTCTTTAGAACCTACGATCAATTTAATTTTGTTTTTCTTGACTTGTAGCGTTTTACTCTAGTCTAAACCTTCTAAGCCTTTAGCAGAAGCTGATTGGATAGATAATTACCTGCTTTAGCAGATCAATATATGATTGCGGAACGGAATCAAGATCTCCTTCGAATAGTCGACATATCATTATTGCCATCTGAAAGTCTTCTAATCGATCTAGACATACCTACAAGAAGGGAACAATCGTAACTTGTTAGAGTCATACACAATAAAGAGCCTATGGACGATACATAGTTAAAATGACCAAAATACGCAGTAATATGACCATGATATGACTGAAATACACAGAACGGTCACGCACCAAAGGGATTTATAAAGAGACCCAAGGCCCTTGCCCATTTGGATTTTCAAAGCCCACTTTGGCTGTTGGTTCTCACGGACGGGGATGGAGCTAGGTTTTTCTTCGGTATAGTTGTTTAAAGAAAAATTGTGTTAGATAATCTGAGTGATCTTTTCAGCTGAGTATAAAAGGTGTCAGCTGTTCCGACCTTATGCATTAACAAAAAATTAGTCACTCTTCCTGAATTCACTGCAAATGGCTATGTTTTCTGACCAGGAAGTTTTTGTTAAAAGACTTTTTAAGGTTTTGGTTTCTATGGGACTTGTTTCACTCTTTACTAGGTTACGGCAACCATGACCACTCTAGAGCTTTGCCTCTGACATTCTATCCACTGAATGCCGGACAAACAAATCATTGATTTTTCATAGGGAGTAAAAGAAAAAAAGAGTAAAGGTATTTAAATACTCTTTCTGAGCCTACATGGTTCTTAAATACCAAAACGAGAAATATTTATAAATTGTGATCTCTCAACCTTATGGTGAATCATCCTCAAACCCCTTCCTCTTTGAGTTACTATGCTCTTTTTTAAAGTACACAGTGTATTACAAGACCATTTGTTTTTTAGTACCATAATCGATAGATGCTGCTTGACAATACAGAGCTCAGGGATCAATCCCTCTTTCAGCAAGGTTAAGTGACAGGCTTGTCACTTGTCCCTTCAAAAAAAACCCCAGAAACTGAAAGGTGAATTTCAAGTCCCTGTAAGCCAGGAATGGCTGTGCAAAATTTTTTATACTTATGCAATTGCAGGGTTATATTGAATATATATATTTTTTAATATGTTGGGCATTAATTTGTTGATTTAACAACATTCTATTTCTAGCATGCGGAGGCTTCTTTCCTGCTGTAGAAGGCACCATCAGTTTTCCATCGAGTGAAAGCGACCTATACCCTCATTTAGTAAGCTGTGCTTGGGTGATAACAACACGTCCAGGAAAAGTTTTAAACGTAACTTTCACGAGATTCAATATTGAGGGATCAACAGTAAATCAATGTCTCTTTGACTGGTTACAGGTAAAACATTTTCTTTTTATTTGGTAAAGTGTTTCAATATGGATATTTTTTTGCGTTGAGTCGTGGGCGTTTTAAACCAGCCCTTTTATAAGGCTAATCAAATTTTAGGGTGAAAATGGAGAAGTGTGGAACATGCTACTGTTAGTGATGCGCACTAGAAATTTCAACTAGCCTCCAAAACCACGGGAAGCACTTTTCATGCTAAAATCTCTGAAAATGCCACATTCCCACAACTTTTGTCCACGGTACAAGCTTTAGTCCTCATTTTAAGTGTTCTCAACGCGAAAAAAATATCGATATGGAAACATTTTTAGTCAGGTGTCAGACTGTTGAGATGATTCCATATTGTCCGGCCTATGTGTCTTGTCACATGTCCCGATCGCGTAGTATTCTTTACCTCATTAATCAGATCGTTTCCATGTCGGGTAACATACTGATGGTAAAATGAATTATGTTCAAAAATAATTTCTAAGAACTTTAGGTCCTGAATTATTCAAGCACTGAAAAACAAAAATGCATATCTGCGTATCTCTAATTTGACCTACATTTAATAAATTCAACTTTTTAAATATACTTAACATGCTATCAGTTCCTCGGTCATATTTTCCAATAATTCGAACAGCTTTATTTTGCTGTACCTGTACTCTCTTATAATTTGTGTAAAAATCACTTGCCCATATCATACATCCATAATTAATATAAGACGATACTAACGAATAGTACAATGAAAGCATTACTTTAGTTTGAAAAAAAAATATTTAAGTTTACACAGCATCCCAACACCTCTTGAAACTTTACATGAAATCACATCACCGTCTAGCAATTATATCTCTAGGGTTATTGGGTAGGTCAACCCTCCACCCTCTACCCTCTTGTGTACCTTACCCAGTATGCTTAAAAACTAAATGTTGCTTTAAAATCAAATCAAAACGCACCATGTGTCTACTAGTTGCCAATAAGACAGCTCAGCAATATCCCATCTAAATTCATATATTTTTATTCCTATCTCATTTTTTAAAATGTAACGAAATTAAAAGTGTGTAAACGTATCCAAACTGTCAACAGGCATGGATTAAATCAAAACGCACTGTGTGTATGCTGGTTGCCAATAAGACATCTCAGCAATATCCCAAGATTAACTGAGGATATTAAGTTCAAATTCATATACTTTTATTCCTACCTCATGTTTTAAAATGTAACGAAATCAAAAGTGTGTAAGCGTATTCATAGTGTAAGTGTACCCATAATCGTTGACAACTTGGATTGTCAAAGATTATGGGTAGAATCTTTTGGGAATGGTATTAAGTTTTATTTTTCAGGTCAACTAGAGGAGGTATAAAATTAAAGTATACACTACAATTTGTGTCAAGAATTTCAAAAGTGTATATTTTGTTAAAAATTGTTGAAGAACTTTTTCCAGCATACAAATAGCAGGCCAAACTATAAGCTCTTAAAAAACCGAGAACGTTTAAACTATTATTTTATTTTACCCTGAAAAAGACTAACTCAATATAAGACAAACAAAAACTGATAAAAAATATATAAAAAAAAATTTCCGCAAAGTGATTTTTTCAAAGAAAAGTTTAGAACTCCATTAACCCAAAAATGAGTAAAAATAGAATAAATAATCTATCTAGCGTAAAACTACCACAAATCAGCATCAATAAATATATGAAACCCAAAAAGAAAAAAAAGAAAATTTTTAATGTTTTCACTTTTATAACTGTAATATATAAAAAAACATTAAGATTTTAAGGAATAAATATCAGCATGTGTATATGCACAATGCACATTCATTTGGATTTCTTTTTTTAGTAAACTGCAAATTAAGTTCTTTTCTTTAGAAGACAATGGGGCTCAAAGTCCTATTCATGTTAAACTCTGCTCGCTTTGAGTTTGACTCGTGGATTTATTGTACTCCTGTTCGTTTTGGGTTTCATTTATTTATTGATGGGGATTCGTAGTATTTTTACGCTTGTTAGATTATTTGATACTATCTTTGCTCATTTTTGGTTTCATGTAGTTCTTTACTTTTCTTAGAAAAACTTTTCCGTGGGAAAAGTTTTTTTTTTAATTAATACAATAAAAGAACCACTTCTCTAAATAGCTATTAACAACAAAAATATGGTAAAAGAATAATTGAAAAATAAACTACTACTACTAACAACTTACCGCAGCACAAGCCGCCTATAGCCAAAACAGCTCGACACGCTTCTCCTAAATCCTAATCTATTCAGAACCTCCCTCGTCACACCCTCCTAGGAAGTTTCCATTTCCGACATATCTCTCTTTACGACATCCCCCCACCCCAGCCACGGATGATCTGCTTTCCGTTTAGCTTTAGAAAGGTTGGCCGGATAGGAAAATCTTCGACAAATCGCCATCCTCCATCCGCAGAACGTGCCCTAGCCATCTCAACTTTTTTTTCATTATAGCCCTAGAAAGTGAGATTGAACTACATTTTTCGTACAGCCTAATGTAATAAATACGGCCATCCTTGGCGTGCTGAAATAAACTGTAGTCGGGCTTCTTGACGATCACATTTCTTGCAGACGGGCCAAGAGAAATGCCATGACGGCAGACTAACCTTGTCACCCTTCAACTGAAAGCGAACTAACAAGTAAGTATCAGCAGAGACACTGTGAGCACTCAACGCCAGGATCAGCGCCAATACTAGTACAATGTACCCCCACACGAATGGCCTTTGGCGCCAAACAACTAACACACGAACCCCACTGAATTTCCTTCACTTTAAGAAACTATTTGTGTATGGGGATAAGGATAGCCTAAATCGAGCTGTTTAGCATCGCGCCCTTGGATCATCATGAAGCGGCAAATTTACAATTTCGTCGGCCCACTACCAATGAAACAGCTCTACCGTGCGGCATGGGCATCGAGCATCACGCTTTCATGGAATTTACTGCGCCAGCAGTTGTATGGCGCACCCGGTAGGACTCGAACCTACAACTCTCGGCTTCGAAGGCCGATGCTCTATCCAGTTGAACTACGGGTGCGCAAGGCGTCGCATGTTGCCTCAACCCCGCGGGTGAATCAAGCTGCGGCGGCGCTCCGCGCCAGCAGCGCTGCACCCAGCAGGCCGGCATCCTGGCCCAGGCGGGCGGCGACGATGATCTCCTGCAGCCGTGCAGCCGTTGGTGCGTAATAACCGCCCAGCAACCTTTCACAAGCGAGCTGCACCTCGCTCAACAAACCCTCGCGCAGCATCAAGCCGCCACCGAAAACAATCCTCTGTGGCGCGAGGCTGCGCAGCAACGTGACGCAACCCTGAGCCAGATAGTACGCCTCTATCTGCCACGGCAACTCGTCTTCGATAACGCTGGGGTCCCGGCCCCAGCGTTCCATCATTGCCGGCGCACTAGCCAGACCCTCAAGACAGTGTCCATGTGCAGGACACACCCCGGCAAACTGATCTTCTGGATGGCGCGGCACAAACAAATGCCCGAACTCGGCGTGCTGCTGCTGATTCAACGGACGGCCCTGGAACAGAGTGCCAGCGCCGATGCCGGTACCCACCGTAATGTAGGTGCATAGATCAACCTGCGGCTGATGGCCCAGATGATGTTCCGCCAGGGCTGCCGCATGTACATCCGTCTGCAAGGTCACAATGGGCGCCAGGTCGCCCAGCGCAGCCATTAGATCAACACCCTGCCAGGCGGTTTTGGGCGTATCCAGAATACAGCCAAAGTCTGCGGCATTGCGGTCAACCCTCATTGGGCCAAAACACGCCACCCCAAGACCGTGCAACGGCTCGCAGGCGGAGAAAAAGTTGCGCACTTGCGCCAACGTCTGGTCAGGGTTAACCGTGGTAATCCAGGTATGCTGGACAATCTCAAACACTGGCGAGCCGGCACTATCAAAACGGCCCACGGCGCAGCGAAACTTGCTGCCACCGCCTTCGATGGCGCCATACAGGTTACGCATGCGGCGCTACCGGCCGCTACCGGCCGCCCACATCAGCTACGCAATAGCTGCCCCGGCGTGGCGCCGCTGTATTCGTTGTTACTCAGCAGCACCTCACCGTTAACCAGCGTATGCAGAATACCGTCCGCAGTCTGCTTCAGGCGTTTGGCGCCTGCCGGCAGGTCATGCACAATTTCCGGCAGCCGTGCGCCAATGGTGTCCGGGTCAAAAATTACCACGTCCGCTGGTAGGTTTCATTTAGAGAGTGCAATGATAGCAAATCCCCATCTATCTGCTTACAGGTATGACCCCTATTCAAAGAAGTTTACAAAGGAAGAATATGACCACTCAACCATGAAGAAAAACAGAAATAACGCAATTGTAAAAGCATCAAAGGCAAAACGCTTTGGACTAATAATAGGATCATTGGGACGCCAAGGAAGTTCAAAAGTTGCAGATTTTTTACTAAAAGAGCTAAAAAAACGAGAAGTTGTCACTCTGTTATTGTCTGAAATTTTTCCATATAAACTGGCAGCAATGAGCTCAGTAGATGCATGGATTCAGATAGCTTGTCCTAGATTATCTATTGACTGGGGTCTTGCATTTCAAGCCCCTTTGTTAACTCCTTATGAAGCTTCTGTTGTATTTGGTGAGGCCAAGTGGTGTTGTGACAGTGCTTATCCAATGGATTTTTATGCAAATAATAGTTTGGGCAGTTGGACACCAAATTACAAACCATCAAAGAGTGATAAAAGATAAATCGTAGTGAAAAATGCAATGAAATAAACCTTATTTTGAAAATGTTATTAATTTCTTTTTTCTTTCTTAGGCTATTGTTAGATTTTATATTCTCCATTAAAAGAAATTATAGTAAAGAGCAAGCTTAGCACTTAAAATTAGAGAAAAAACACTGCATAATTACGGGCAATGGTAGGCTTGTACCCCTATCAATTAAATACGTAAATACTACATGTATAATATACCGTCTACCAAAAACACAAGATGCTTGGAACATAGGCACAAGTCCTGTTGGTTGGATGAGGGGTGGGTAGAACCAACGCCTGGAATATTGACTAAGGGACTGAACCCCTCAGGTCTTGAGTCATTGCTTTGAATACATAAATATTTGTCTATGCAACACAGATTTTATGGAATTTTCATGAACTCCAACCTTCTAGAAAAATTAGAACAAGACACCTTATTTTCCTACACTTTTTTTGTCTTTTTTTCAATCTGCTTTCTTTATAATAGGCAAATTATGGTAAGGCAAATCCAGGAAAGGCTCTGGAAGCGGAACACCTTCCTTCATATTAAGGATGTTTCTTGACCTTTAAAAAAATTATAAATCTTAACGTTTATGCTCCCTTTGCAAGTTTTTCTTTTATGTCATTTTTTAGCAACTTTACAGTTCTAATCTTTCCAATTAAGGTGACAATTCTATCATCTTTCAATTCTCGTTATTCGGGTTCAGAGACGCCAAGCGGATTAGTTCCCGAAAGTCCCCTCGTTCCTCAGCATCATCAATATTTTATCACTGAAAATCCCCATCAGACCAGACCAAAGTATACACTGTTCAAAGAGTATTTTGTAGTAGATTGAAGCATCTTCTTCTTTCCAACTAAAGTTGGGATGGATGAACCTTGTGTTGTGAGTATAAATAAATAGTTTGAGTGCATTTTTGTCATGTGCATTTATTTGTCAACAAAAATGATGATGGTGAAGTTGGGGGGACTAACGATAAAAAGCTCCGCGAGGAGCGCTGAACCGGTCTAAGACCAATTTCAAAAATGCCATCACAACTGCTTTCAAATTGGTGACATTATATATAGAGTTTACTACAAAGTTTCTTCACAGATATGACAATTGCCTCAATCATTACGGTGATTATATAGAGAAGTAGCCTTGATTGTATATTGTATTTGGAATAACTCGCCAAAATAAAACTATATTAAAGAAATACCACATATACATAGACAAATACTGTGAAGATACAACAAGCACTTGAAAAAAAATTGACCACAAAAATTTCCTTTCGAGGACTTTTTACAAAATGTCACTAGATTAATTTTTTTTTTCAATTTTGTTGGAAAAGAATCAAACTATAACCTTCCAAACGATCTTTGTAATAGTACTAGCATATACAGAGTTATAGCGCGTTGAACTGCTGCAGACATACATCCTCTCCCCACCCCCAAATGTATGAGAAGAGCCAAACAGGCGAGAGCTAAGAGGTCCAGGAACTGCTGGCAGCATGTTTTAATTGTTTTCCTTACTTTAAAATGCTAAACCAAAGAAAGGGATAAATAAATATCGTCTCCGTTAACACTGAATAGCACTTCTTATTGACTGTTTATTGCATTGTGCACTCATTTAATATCTCTAAAGAAAAACGATGCCAAATTTCTACGGATATCGGGGGTATTTAGAAATTTTGGTAGCTTGAGGGGGGAGCTATACTTCCAAGGTTGAGAAACCCCGGTTTTGAGGATTGTTACTGTGTTCCATTTTTAACCAGTGAATGATCATAAATGCAAAAAGGAACTATCCTATGCTTTACTTTCTTTTTTGAAACAGCTCCTATGTTTAAAACGTTCAAACTTTCTTCCTCGTTAATTCGCTCCTGAAGATGGAAGACAAGCATGGGGCCTATATTCAAAAGAACTTCCGCCACTCTAATATCTATTTACTTGTTAAAAGGTAAACGCTTTGCACTGTTTAGTATTGAATAACAAAGCTATCTAATATCCAATTAGGATCAGCAAATGCAAGATGCAGTGGGGATGAAACTGCACACGCTGCTTTGTCGCTCCCGTTCTCAATGACGGCGCCACTTCAGGGCCGGTAAGTTTCGATCCCCTTCAATTTTCTGCAGGTTACATTTTTTTCTCCAACAAAGACAACAAAGAGAGCAAAGAAAACACAGAAACAAGAAGAAATAGGGGAAAAGAAAGTCCTGTGTGACAAAAAGTCAAAAAAGGCAAAGTCTTCTCTGATTTTTGATCGGAACAAAAAAAATTGTTGTACAGTATCTTACCTTCCCGAGCTTATGACTCGGTGGTCCTGTCCCTGATGCTTTACAGAGACAAAGGAATGATAATTTAATACGTACACGTCTGCTTAAATAGGAGGTAAAAATACAGAGGCGAGGATCTTGGTATAACATAATTAATGCTTGACAATTTGTTGCAGGTAAAGCTTTGCTCGCTTTAGTTTTGTTGAGCGGGAGATTTTTATTATTGTTGTACTTGGAGCCACAAGGCCACAAGGAAATTGATGATATACTCTTTCCTTAGATACATGAGAACATAATAATTGGTAAATTTTAAGCAAAATGCTATCATGAACCTACCACTTGTTTAAGAAGTACCTCTAGAGTAAATTCCAGTCTAGGATGAATTTCAGCCGCCATCTTCAGTGTACAGAATTTAAAACTTTTTGTCCCACATATTTTCTAACTTTCAAGTTAGCAATTATTAAACTGTTTCTATGCAAAGATAAATATCTCGGGCCCAATCATGTCATGTTTTTTATCCAGTACTTTGGATATTAACTTCGGTTAAATCTTTACAATGTACTTAAGACACTAAAAGTAAAATATTTTGCGCTTGCAAAGAATGGATCGGGCATGTGAATAAGCAGAAGTAAAGTAAAACGATCTCCTTGCTTGCTCCTCCTCCCAGACCGAGCGACGGATTTTACTCCTTTGTGAACCAGGCTTTAATGTAAAGAAAACGAAGTGGATAGGAAAGAATAGTATTAATACGAATACATATGTAGGTGGAACATTGGTAAAGAAAGTTGTATGAACGGATCTCAACTCAATTAAAACATAAAAAAACAACTCGGAAAATTTTCTTGGAGGATTGCGATGGCAGAAAGAGTACTTTGGAACTTGCAAACACCTGGAAGGACAAAGTGTGAGGAAGGCTGTGTAACTCAGTGTAGCATAGGCTTTGATCTATTCTGTCCTAACTTACTGAGCTAAGGCTTGGACACTACAAACACCAGGCATGAAAGGCTCGCGATCGGCAGAGATGTGGATCTTCTAAAGAAATTCTGAGGGTCAACTTAGGGAACAGACGGGTCAGTCCGGGTACTTTAGAAGAGCTTGAAATGGATCCACTGGTTGTGGAATACGTAAAGCGATGGAAGTTGACACTCTTTAGGAATTTGTAAAGAAGGTTTGCCATCGTAAAGAACGTTATCTTCGTGTCCAAACTTGGAAGAAAACAGAGAGGGCCTCCACGCAGGCACTCATGGTTACATCAAAGAATGGACTGATGCACGAGTAAAACAATGACATGACGAAGAACTGATACCTACGAAAGTTCAAGGTGCAAATTACTACTGTTGACAGAGACAGCAATGTTTGTTAACTAGGAAACTGAAACTGAACTGAATTGGGTTGAAATCATGGCGTTCTTTACTAGAACGCCATGGTTGAAATCTAACGAACATTTGCTCAAGAAAAGACAGTATACGTTCGGTAGCAACGTTTGTTAGGTATTAGCTCGGTAAACATTTTCCATAGTACTTAAACTCATCCAATTTTTTTGTCACTAAAGTTTTCAGCAAAATTCGCTAGACAGCAACAGGGTAAACAATTGTCGGAGTTTACAAAGGCAAGAAAACAAAAAATATCCATGGAGTACCTTAAAAGACATGCTAATGGACATGCTTTCGTTTTAGTAACGCTTTGTTTCCAGCAATCACAGAAGCACTTATCGAATCCCACAAAATATTTTTTAAAATACGCTTGATGTACGTTTGGGGGCGCCCTGAGGCAGCTATGGCCACAGGGTAACAATATAGATATATTCCTCGGAGGCCGCACTACTTGCTCTATAGGGCCGATCAATGTTTTGCGCATTAGACTTGTACGTGCCCTCTCGTAGTCTCGAGCTCTTTTAACCACCTTTACGACCTCTCAGTGGTATTCTGTATACTGAAAAAGTTAAGAAAGCCCAGTACATTATTTTCTTATAAGCAAGTTTTTCAGTCAGATGTCGAGTTGCTTGATTTTCAAGCTGGAATCATTACTGAACATGCTAAACTGGTTGCTTATTATTTAAACAAAAGGGGTGCAGTGCAGTGCAGTGGTTTTCAGTATAAAGTAGATAGTGGTGTGATGATAAAGGCTACGGTAACAAAACTTATCTCGCTTTCCGGGGAATTAGTTAAGGCTAGGGTTAATCTCGAGTATATTCTGCGGGCGCATGAATTTTACTAACAAGACTATACTATGAAATGTGCATGTAAAGTTCTTTTGCTGGCTGCTTAATAGAAACTTTTGCTCTGAAATATTTAGTAACACGTTCTGTATATTCGTACATATTTTTTTAATGATCGACTTTAGTATATATTTTCATTGATCTAAAAAACAGCAAATGGTCCTATCTAGCGGAATCAAAAGACTTTCTTACCATCTTATACTTGCAATGGCAGCTTGACTGTTAATTGCTCAAGTTAAATTTCGCTAAAAATTTTTATCGAATCAAATGCTAATCATCGGTAGGCTACGATAAAAAGCTTGCACCATGAGAACAGTTTTCATACAACGACGGATAAAATGTTTGCACAATATCAATACTGATGGATGCGGATATTCTTACAAGTAGTAGCTCTGTGCGCAGGTTAACATAACAGCATACAAGGGAACAAATCAAATTTAACTTTTCTCGTTTTGAAAACGAGGAAGCCACGCTGAATGTGCGTGACAAATACATCTCACTGAGCCAGTGCATTGTATCAAAAGCATATTTTAGGCAATTATGAGAAAATTCTTCAGAAGCATCTGTACTGGACAAGTGATATGAGTTGTCAGGATAGTATTTTATCATGCAAGTCGGAACGTTCCCCTAAAGAATAATATTTTCTATCCTGACGCTTCCTTGGACCTTGAAAAGTAGACACATTGTTTACATAAGGCCATTTCAACCCTTAGCATGGAGACACATAAATGCTATTTTATCCTTTAAGATATTTAACTTCTGAACTGTTACATGAATAGCAAGAAAATATCTGTGAAAATAGCGTGTTAATTTTTTTATTTACGGTAAATACATACCATTATTTGCGTAAGTTGAGTACAAGAGCGTTTAAGGAAAAGGCGCCTTGTTGTTTGTCCATAATTCTAATATTAAAGCCATCTAGGAATTTATTGCTCCAATGATCAATGTCAGGTGTCTGAGAATCTTGTTTCTTCCATTGTCATCAATCAATTTAGGTGCGCCCAGAGGAAGTGCCTCGGAATCGACTAAGTGAGAAAAGTTTAACTAAGAAAGGGGACAAACCAAAATCTTGTTACCAATACTTACTATCTGGTGTGAATGCAAATGGATTTTATCAATTATTTGACTACGAAGATAATTCATACACGGCCTTCTGTGACTTTACATCAGAACGAGGTCACGCTTACACCTTGGTCATGTCATTTACTCTAGAGAATTCGGAGAGGATGGTGACAAAAGAATTTAGGGTAATGTAGCTCATGATACTCCTTCTTCTCCTCTTTTTTGTTCTTTTTGTTCTTCTTGTTCTTGTGTTTTCTTCTTGTTCCATGTATCCTATTCAACCCGTACGTAGACAATCATGGTTTTTCACCTTTCAAAACCTTTCGATACTGTATGGAGATACCAACTGATTTGATAGGCTGAAGATCCCTATGTCGGCTAGTGATTTACCTCTTTGTTTTCCTTTGCTCTTTTCCCATTCAGTTTCATCACTGAACATCAATTTTTTGCCTCCTTGCCACCCATTTACATGTCCAATTAACTGCATCTTTCTTTCTTTGTTTTCATTAACTAACTTGCCACCCCTACTCTTCTCAACATAAGCTCATTGATAATTTTATCTTGTTCATGATACTCTACAGTATTTTTTTATATTTGATTTTGTTCACTATATTTTTCTATTCCTAGTTTAATTTCAATTTTACTTTTGAGTGTGTATTTTGTCTATGCTAAAAAAGAAGTAAATATTTTTTCAATCTATTATGAAAATTGGAAGTGTGGCCCAAGTTATCATAACAACCTAAGATTATGCATCTTGGCAAATTTCTATGATCACGATATGGAAGTAACTCATGTATACGGGTTGCCAAGACGTAAAATTAAGACAATTGTACACAAGGAACAATACCCAGAAATATCTGAGAGGGAAAAGTAACTAGGAAATTTATATTAAAATCATAAAAACTAAAGAAACCGTAAAATTATAATAAAATTTCATTACAAATATCCAAAGAAATCAGTATAGCTTTTAAAATCTCAAGACTTTGCATTCAATTTCAGTATAAATTTACAATTACAATTTACCCAAGCATTAGTAACATAATAGAAGTTCAATGACAGATTTATACATTTCGTGGTCGTTATAAATTGATATTGTATAACTTGCTATCATGGCTTGAACAGGCACAGATCCTATTCAAATGAGTCCTATACTTTCCTCTCAGCAACATAGAATAGCATGTCTGTGCGCATCATACTGCCAAAAGCACCATTAGTAGTAGATAGTATTGGTGTTGAGATTAACGTTTATAAATTTGTTCAGAATTTACTTTTACAATAATGCTTCTTACACCTTGACTGTTTGCTTCAATATTTTGCAATTTGTTGAAGTTATAAGGCTGACGTCAAAACTTTCAAACTTTTGTATATTTCTTGAAATATTCTCAGATTGCATTAGTTTTCCGGGCAAGTATCCTAAAGACTTCAGCGATGTCTACTGATACCGAGGTAAAATAAATAAATTTACTGAAGTGTCAGATTTCATTTGTTAAGGAACGTTATGTATTTTCTTTATTTGTAGCGGAAAGATTGCTCTTTTAAATGTCCAAAAATCAAGGCACTAATTACTTTAGTGTTTAGAGAGTGCTTTACGTTTGGTTGTTACTTTTGTCGCTTAAGATAGTGTCTTTAATCGTTACAATCAAGACCGTTAATCAAGACCGTTAATTAAACTCATTACAATCAAATAAATAATTTTAAACTTCAGCTCAGCCACTTGCCGATAGAATATGAGAGATTTTTGATTTTAACATTCGCCCATCACAGTAAGAGCCATAAAAAATAAACATTAATCTTTCTTTGGCGGAGGACAGAAGCTTTACAATGTATTGATGTTTATTTTTGTGTATAACATCTTCTCTTCTTTGTAAAGTTGTCTTTAAGCTCTATGTACAGTTGACCAAATCAGATTCTCTGGCCGTGCAACACAATACAGGCAACATGAAAACTTGAAGCCGTACAACGTACGAGTCAGCAGTCACTTTTTCAACGTGAAGTGACAGCTGAAGCCGATCCAATATTTTCATTAAGGTAATTTTCAATATTTTCATTAATAGCTTTTGTGAGGCGGTTTGTTACAAAACTAGAAAATAAAATGAAATCGGATGCTTGATTCAATTATTATGACGATCAAACTTGAAACGGCAAGGTTACCAATCAATGACTCATAGTCTATCCCAGGATAGCTACAAGATTTAATATAAACGACAACAGGTGTATGTAAATAAAAAATTTGTTGCTTGATCCATCTTAAAACGATAGTTTTCCACTTCTGATGAGAATGGTAGCCTTGAGCTAAAATTTTGTTATGAGAAAAAAGTAGGTACTTTTACAACTATTAACAGTGTTCTCAACGTGCTTTGTTCCCGCTTGTACTCCTAAACCGGTGCACAACATAGACTTACATACACTCACTTCAGACTCAACTCGCAATTTATTTTCCCTACACATATCAACGAAATACCGTCAACAACTATTAGGCATGAATGACTGATTAGAATACAAAACTTATAGTTCAAAAAGGGTAAACAGCACCCTAACTTTATTTAAAAATCAACCGTCCTAAAACCCAAAGGCACAGATCGATATCCCCTACCATACAAGTAACAACGCCTATACACGAATACATGACGCCTACCATACATGTAATTCAGGCTCCGGCCAATTCTTATCACGCCTACACAATATATAATAAGTACAACGTATTATGCAACCTATTATTTTCCCCAATAAGTATTCCTTGTTTCCCACTTTTAGATAGTTCATCATTTGTATAAATGACTTGCCCTGTGTCGCAATACCCCCAATGGGACTCGTTGACAAATTAATGAAATGCACATCGTACTTTCTTTTTAAATCATCACACAAGTTTGGATACTTCTTTGAGTTTCTTTCATAATTCGTTAGCAAATTTGTTTAAAACCCACAGTAAGTTCAAGCACAAATAACACCGAGTTCTTCTTCATGAACATGTATGGTCGTAATTCCAGATCAAATTGACGGTGACAAATAATCGTCGATGTCACAGTAGATTGTAATATTATCCATAGATGCACGAAGAAAGTCAGCCAGTATTCGCAGTACAGAATCATGTTGCCAGTTATATCTTCCCTCTTTGAGATGAACCGGTCAACCAAAAACAACACGTTGAAGGGTTTGGTTATTTAGACATGCAAAACAAGATGCTTTATCAGACTTTTCCATAAATGAAGACTTTTAAGCGTGGGTAGCGTATGATTTGAATAGCGAGTTCTAAAATTGAAGATGTTTTTGGCAACAAATTTAACGATTTTTGCCACGTCTTGACATGATCATTGAAACACTCCTTCAATAAAGCTTTAATAATAAACCCTGGGAAGTCAACAATGAAATGATACGATCCTCCTTCATAATACGAAAATCGTTTACCACTGCTTTGCTATTCTTGAAATGATCGTATTGAATCTATTTATATTTAGTTGACGCATAAACATGTTGTATATCCGAATTATCAGCAAATTGTAGTTTCTTTTGCATGATTACCTGGCACTGAACAAATTTCGTCGAAGCGTCAATTACATTCAAACTTACTTTTTCCAAGCATAGCTATATCAAGAGTACCACACGGCGGTATTTTTAACCATTTTCGGAAGAAATAGTGACATTTTGAATCAAGCTCAGTTTTTATTCAAGTAATATTGATGTCACAGATTGTCATGTGCCGTTATATTTTTGGTAGAGGATAATAATTTGTTGTGGAGAGTGCACTCCCATCCAATGGGTCCCCAGGTGGCGGATAGGGGAATGATCTTGGGGTATAGAAATTAGCTGCGAATATATAGAATAAGCAGCCCTGGACTAAATCACGGGTTGCCCTTTGGCAAGGCATAGCACCCGTAGCCTCCCTTATCAGTGTTATAGGCGGAAATAGACTGGCCCAAAGCTAAAGTTAACTTTGCTCATTTATCAGTGCCATAGTGAGGACATAATCACCCTCAACCTCCTTAGCTGTCTATGAACTGATCTTGACATTTAGACACAGCCGAGTCGATTACTGTTTACAAACACCAGAGAAAGTAGAGGGTGATATATATCCAGTAGAGCTGCAGTTCACATTTAACATAATTTCACCTGTCGAAAGTGATCCTGAAATTCACGAAAGCAATTCCAAAACTGCTATGAAAACTAACTAGTAGACTCAGAGTCAATAATTTTTGGACAAATGTAACGTATCTAATCGAAGTCAAGTTATTGATTTTCTGAAGATTTTATCGCTGTTGGTTCGCTTAAAACTAATCAAAAAGTGTGTGTTAAATTGTGGCGAGCTCACATGGTACTGAACCAGATATTCGTCAAGACCCCTCTTTTAAAAATTAGCATCCTAAGCTTTACGCACTTTTCCTACTTCCAACCACAGCCAAGCATACATTGCAAATTTACCATTTACCATCTTAGCCCTATAAAATAGTACTGTGAAGGTGTAGGCATTTTGCATATAAACCGTATTCGTGGTCAAAAATATGCGTTTTTGTTAAGTACTATAAGTGTAATAATCGTAACAATAATGATTTTCATGAAAGCGTCCTGAAAATACCAGAAAGCACCAATTTCTGTTCTTGGGTCTAACAGGCCTTGCTTTATGCTAACCTACGTCTTGTGGATATCAAAGTTTCTCTCTAGTATGATTATTATGGTTGTAATGGGCTTCTTTTGGCATTGAAATAGAAGATAAGCGCGCTAGTAACGTATGTCCCTTTAAAATATGGAGACACGAAAACACCATCCAAGACACTGGACCTGTATAGACAAACACTATCTACAACAAAATGATGTGAGCCATCAACCTCATCGTTGTCATCGTCGTCATCTCCATGACATCATTATCATAATTATCATCATCATAACTATCATCGTTATCATTGTTAGTCGAGTCCGGTATATGCGAGGCATATGAAATGCAATAGTAGACGAGTGTCCCAGCAATACCTTGCGATAAATCAACTATACATCCAATGATCTACAGTGACAGATGACTTTAGATGAAGTAATTTACATGACTTAAAAATTGTAAGTAGTAAAGCCTTTGTACTCTTGAGTACCTAATAGCGCAATTGAGTACGCTAATTAATTTTTCCGAAATTTTCCACCCAGGACATTCTTATTCAACCCCCCTCCCCCCCCCGCCTATTAATTTTTAAGTTTTTAAGTAATCTCTCACCCATGGCAATTTTTGGAGGAGGTACTTTGGCGGGCAAGTGGGAAATATCTTTATTAAAATATGAAAACTGCACATTAAAAAGATGAAGGTGGTCTTTTACGACGCCCAAAGAAGTTTGAAGACGCACATGACAGATGTTAGCAATAACACTGCCATTGAGCAGGAGAATGAAGGGAACATTTTTAAAATCTTGGAAGGCATGTAGGAGACTGACTATTGTTTGTGTTGCATTACCCTAGGTTTAGGAAGCTGCAGTTGATTTTAAAGAGTGATTCTAGACTTCATTTTTTACACTTTCTGCCAGTCCCCCGTCTATTACATTTTTGGTCATTTTCGACACCCCCCCCAGCTATTCCAACCCCCCGTTTATTACGTTTTTGGATTTTTCCAACCCCCTTCTATTAGGCACCTAAGAGTGTATGTATGTATGTATGTATGTATGTATGTATGTATGTATGTATGTATGTATGTATGTATGTATGTATGTATTTATTAATCCAGTCCGTCGCCAAAGATAAGGTGGAGAAGTATTATTTGAGCGTGAAGGAAGGGTATGCTCATAGTACAGAAATAGAGTAACTTTTACATGTGTTTACGTGGTATGAAGTACTATAATCAAGGAAAATACCAGATATCCTATGACAACAAAGCATGTTTTCCAAATGCCACAAGTCACAAGATGATTGCTCATGTAGGTTTTGCTTGACCTGAACCCGATTGGCGTTTGCGCGAGGCGTAATAGCCAAAGCCAACAAGGATTAGAGGCTTGAACTGGTCTTAAAGGTATTTTGCTAAACTTTATTAATTCTAATTCGATTTTTCTAATTTCATTTGTGGAGCCATTATCCTGCTATAAATGGTACCAACTTATTGCCCCTTTTGGTTTGCATGTTGGGATGGTAAAAAATTATTTCGGTTTATCTGTCAAGATGATAAATTACCTTCTAACGAGCATCCTTTGGTAGTGGTAGTCGAGAATTTACTTAACATATTCTAGGTACGCCTTCGTACCCCCCAACAAATTCCGTTGATTTTTCTACTGACGACTTTCCTAGTTGTGTCTTATATGGGGAGACATTGTTAACTTTGAAAAGATTAAATTTTAACGGTTAAGAATGCCTACTACAGAGGCAAAACCATCGGGAGCGGCCGAGAACCACCTCCCAATTTTTTTAGCTTTAGCTTTTCAGATCTTGAGAGATACGTCTACTGAGTCCTCTTGCTGTCTGCCCCAAATTCTTGTGAATGTACAACGGTATTGCCCTTTATTCTCTGTGCAGTATGTTTTTTCAACAAGTCTTTGTCTTTGGAAAACAAAATCTCGTTTTACAACATCCTGCTAGTCTTAAGTTTTAAATTTTCATTTGCAGTCAGAGCCTGTTAAGGAGGTCGTTTGTTGCATGGCATGGGCAGGCAATTTACACCAGGTAAGAGTTCTTGCCATCGATGGTAGCGATGATCTTAAAATCAAAACTTTCTTTACACGGGTTCTTATCTTTAACGGATCGGATCCAGATGGTTTTGACCTATGTTGTTACGCCCAAACAGATTCGTGTCGACACGAAACGGAATCCTTCAACGCTGTATTGGTACGATTTATTTACTATGAAGCAAAGTTTCGTTACATCGTTATACAAGCTGCGTTCAACTTGATTACTGACGTATGAACAATCGGTATTAATGATCGACCTTTTAAATTAAAGCAACATTTAAGCTTTACTACGACCATCGATGACAAATAATGTTCCTATCTTATTAGTATCTATTTTCCATATTTACTACGTGTATGAGTGCTTGTACCACTCTCATTTTTCCGTCTTCGGGTAGAAACCTCAATTAGACCATCGCAATTTTTACATGTCCATTATTGGAATCTTGATCGAACTCATATTTACCATTTCGGTTTTCTTGCGTTGCGTGTTTCATCAAGTCTCTATCTGCCTTCCAAATATGAGCCCTGGGATCACATTTGAAGTGGACTAAATTTCCAGATTTATGGGAGTCCTGATTTTCTTTTAAGCATCTTTTGTTGCATGTTGTTTCAGATTACTGCGCCAGCGATGCATAACTGCTGTGAAAGGTATTTATTTCCATAAACTGTTGCGTGATGGTTTCTCAAAGTGGAGGAGGGACACCGAGGCTCAACTGTGTCTTAAAAAGAAAGAGATGACAAGTAAAAGCATCATCAAGAAGAGAGGATTTGAAAGGTTAGTTTTGAAAAGAACACTAGAGAAATAGAAAATATGTCACCACCGGGGATCGAATCCGTGACCCATGCTATCGCGCCATGCGCTCTACCAACTGAGCAAGGTGACCCTCCGATGTTAACATACTCTATCATTCTGGTCGCCACATAAGCTTCCAATCATCCACCGGTGGACATCAACATCCAGCTCAATGCAATTTTAGAGCAGTCTCTCTTAGCCATGTGACTTGACCAAGTAAAAACATAAAAGAATCGTAAAGTCATGAAGCTCATGAATGGACAGGGTGCTCTGAGGATTACCTAAACCTGAGCCTAGCTTTAACAAATCAAAGTGCACCAGAGCACTTTAATGGTAGATTAGAGAGACATGGGCATCCGTGTCTGGGAGAGCAATGGCGGCACCTCGGAATTAACCTATTTTGACAATATGATTGACATTGAGTTGCATAGGTTCATCTGTCTCCTCATGGTTGCTTAGAAGAAGTCTTTAAACTTTCAATATTCCATTAATAATACAAAACACAAAGTTTTCCCTTTTAAGTATACCACTGCAACAACAGACTTTGTTATGATGAACTGAAGAAGGGAATCTTTGCTACTGGAAGAGGCTAAAATATTACTCATTTCAAGTAAAATTTTTTTAAAGCTTGATATACGTCTTAGTATTCCTTCAGCATTGTTCCTACGGCATTGTCACTATGACTCCATGTATACGAAAGCAATAAAAATGTCTTTAACATATTTTCTACCAAGTCACGATGTTATCATACGTTTTTCTTAGCTTAAATCCTTTTAGCATACCGATAAAGTCAATTATGATACCATAGCTGTAATTAACTAACTAACATATCCAGCCTAAGTAGATAGATGAATGTTACAGAGCAAGAGCTGTTAATGACTACAAAAGATAGGAAAAGGTGGAAGTCCATGATCGCCAACGTCCTTTTGGACATGGCACTTGAAGAAGAAGGAGCTGCAATTTGGTGATTGTTATAGGGATCAAGTCTCCTTAGAATGCGATGTTGGACAACCAAATACTGCTTTCTTATGTTAAACAGAGTCATATAGGTGGGGCTTCAAATTTTAAGGCTTGAGAATCTATTTTCATCACATTGGTAACTGGCATAGTGTTTGAAATGGAGTTTATTTCTGTTTGAAACAAATACATTTATCGGAGAAATACCTATCTGGTATAGTGCCCCTTGAAAATATTAAAATTTGTGAAAATCAGCCAAGACTGATAATGATTATGAAGCCTGTTAGAAACAAGTAAAGGTATTTCAATGCAATTACTATGATGACGACTACACCGACAAACTATAGGGAGAACGCCAAGAAAGAAACTACAACTACGACAACGTTTCATCTTTTCTTTAAGACTTCGTCAGGTGCTTGTACATTGGAGGTTATAACGTAAATGAACTCTGGCACAAACATACAAAATATATCTGTCACTAATCTCGAGATGCATTGTAGGAAATAGCATTGTAGCATTCCATCGTGGTTATTTCCTACAATGCATCTCGAGATTAGTGACAGATATTTTTTGTATGTTTGTGCCAGAGTTCATTCACGTTATAACCTCCAATGTAAAAGGACCTTACGAAGTCTTAAAGAAAAGACGAAACGTTGTTATAAGAGGACTCCAACATAAGTTTCCCATCAGAAGACTCACAAGGACCAGATGACTCTCTTTCAAGCTTTCCAGGAGGATTTTCTAATACTGCTGATGCAGACAGGACAGGTGCTAAAGAAGACAAAAAAGGTTTTCCAAAAGGTAAGTGTTACATTGACCGCAGAATTGAGCTATGATGATAGGCAACAAGGAAGAAGAAGATTAATTTGCTTTACTGCTATTCAAATAAAACATAATTTTAGGTGTACTTGCTTTCATCATCTGAGAGACGTAGGGGGCAGCTTCTCAGTATTTCAAGATCAGGGTGTTTATCTATTCTCATTGATTACAGATGCCCAATTGTTTGTGAGAGGTAAGCCTACACAAGTGGCTGAGCATGCCTCACAGCACACTTCTGTGCTTTGGAGCCAAAATTGTCTTAAATTTTAATTTAACCTTTGTTTTCTTGTCATCCTGGTCCATGGTTTACATGTTCACTTTTTTAGTTCACTTTTTTTAGTTTCAAAAGTGGCCCCCTGCTTACCAGGGGTCATTGATTTAGAGACCAGTTTTGGAGCCACAGTATACAAACATTAAAAGAACAGGCATTTTCTAACTACATTTATTCTTTCATTAAATGTGAAGACTAGAAGGAGCTATATGATTTATATTTTATATATTTAAGTAGATGAGGTTGAAATGTTAAGGTTGAAATTAAGAGCTGGATGCTGTGAGTAGACCAACTGATTTTCCTCTTTTCAACATTTTCATTTCTGTAGGCTACTATCTGCTGTGAATCTTGACAATTAACTTTTGATGTTTGTTGTATCTGGCTTGTCCTTGTTATATATACTTATTATGCCCTTCTTGTTGTCATGGCTGCCAATAGTAGATAGTTTGGTTATTGCCGCAATTATTGCATCACACTGAGTGCTGGCCACTCAACGTAACAATAGAATGTTGATATTTGCAAGATAGATCTTTATAATAATTTAATAATTTTTTTTTGAAACTCAATGCCTTAATTGCTAATCTTCATGATACAATAACATTTCCTGCTGTTTTATCCTGGCATGGTGCATGGGACAGCAGGATTGATATGCAGGAATGCTTAACTAGTATCTTTGCGAATACAATAGCAACAATAAAACCAAAAAAATTATAATAATAATAATAACGATATACAGGAGCTTTCCAAATTACATTGGCTCTTCATCTCCCTTAATGAAAAAAATGTAGATGTAAATAAATAAATAAGTTGGTTGCAAAGTCCAGTGGGTTTTTGCACCCTTTATATTATTTTCCCTCACCACATAATTGTTTTCAATGGGAAAAGCCCAACTGCCCTCCATTGGTTCAAGTTATAATATTGCATATCACATCTCGCCATATGGTCTTTGATCTCCCTTGACATGACAATGTGGTGACCTAATTGATCCAGTCTTGACTTTGCGAGGCATATCCACACTACAAGAACCTGCCACCAAGGGCTCCCTTTTATAGACTCTTGTCGAGTGTTCCGGACATAACTATTATTTGAAATCGTACATAGGTATGCTCTAAAAATACCTAATAAATAAATAATATAAATAGGATTAAACAAGTTAAATAAGTTTTTATAGATAAGGATACAAGTGACTGTGGTCTGCTTAGTCACTTTTACTGTTAGTCGAGGAGCAGGTTGCTTAGGGAATCAGCTAAACAATAAGGGGGTACATCAAATGATGAAAAAAACTCCTGCTGATTATTCAGTCAGTCCTAGAAAAAAGTGAACAATGGGCTCAAACTTGCTTTACAACTTAACGCTATTTAAAACTAAAGGAAGAGCAAGGGACAAATAGCAACGTGGTGACATCAGAAAACATCTCACGATCCCAACAGTATCCTATACCGTATTAGCTACAGTAGTTAGAGACAGCAGTCATACTTCTAGCTACATCTGCAACCAGTTTTACAATTTAACCATGACGTGACTTCTTCCCATCCATTCTATCCCTAACCTTTTCCCTTCTTGACAGATTTTTCCACTCCCGTTTTTCGCTATTTAAAGAGTTTTGGAAGTTTTTATGTATTGATCACTTCTGTACATCAGATATAAATTAGGATCGTTTCTATCAAGGCCACGGACCGGAAAACTTGGAACTTACGAGTGCAACTTTTCTTCAGTTAGGTACGAAAGTAATCAAATCACAACAAAAAACTCGAACGTTTCCCAAACGTTACGGGACGTGATATATACGTCAAGTCGTTATTTTTAATTTTTCTGTAAATAGATTTTAAAGGGAACACTAGAGAAATATGTCACCACCGGGGATCGAATCCGTGACCCACGCTTTTGTGGCGTGCGCTCTACTAACTGAGCTAGGTGACCTCCGATGTTAACATACTTTTATTTCTCTAGTCGCCACATTAACTCCCAAACATCCACCGGTGGACATCGACATCTAGCAAAACGCAATTGGAGACCAGCCTCTCAGCGCCATGTGACTTGACCTAAGAAGAACTGTCCTCCGGCCCGTCATCAATCCAAATCCCATTAAAGTTAGAGAGCATCATCGGTGGTGACATATTTTCTATTTCTCTAGTGTTCTCTTCAAAACTAAAACTTCAAATTCTCTCTTCTCGATAAATAGATTTTACACGTTTCCTTCGTATTAGACGGGAAGGATGTATTTCAAGCACCATATAGTGAAACCTCAGAGTTAGTGTTAGCTGTCATAAAGAATGTTTCCAGTTTTCACAAGAAAACCAATTTCAATCACAGTTCCAAAAGAAAATAGTCCGAAAATCCTTCTTGAATGTAAAACTTTTCAGTAATAAATTTGTTAAATATGGGATAACAAAAGATGGTATTATTTAAAACCATGATGAGATTTATTACAATGTTGTTTCAATTGACGGTCACGTGAACTCAGTGGTATAAACAAAAGAGGGATCGAGGGAGTAGTAAAGGAGCCACACTCTCTGGATCGGACTTTCTTAACTACGTCAGGGAATGCTATAAACCTCTTCAGAAAAGTTATTCCGTATTACAAATTTTTCCTAACTGTCTTTTAGAAACTGGATTCAACCGTAGACCGCTCCCAATTTCAATTGGTGGCTTCATTTTGGTTTGTTTAGCCACTGCAAGAAGCGTACATTTCACGATAAAACGGAACCCCAAACCAGCAGTCTACTATCTATAAATTCTTCCCGCACACTCTTTTGTAAACAACCCCAGTTGGGCGGGGAAATAAAGGCGTTGCTAACACAGATGAAGTAAGCCTTAAAGGTGAAGTAGTTGTTGTCGTCACATTAATAGAACTCTGTCTTCTTTGTCTTTACAACGTAGTATCTTTGCCGCATAATGTATACAGATAGAATTAGAAATTATTCATCATCATTATCATCGTAATCATTCATCATCATCATCGTCGTCATCATCATCATCATCATCATCATCATCATCATCATCATATTCAATATTGGTAACCATTCTCGATGCGTCCCTACGGTGCATGCTTGAAATAAACAAATGATATCGACAATACATAATATCAAAGACAGTGAGACTGTGAACAGCAATAATACAATTTAAGAGTTTAATCCGAGAAGATTTTGATTTTATGAAGTATTGTCTTCAGTTCTGTAAGTAAGTTAACCTTTTGAAACCATGTAAAATGTGCTTCTGTCCTTTTTCACAACAATATCAATCAGCAGCATCGACATCAACTAAACTTTAGCAGCCTCAAGTGTTTGCTTTTGTTTTCTCCGTTCCCTTGAAATAGTCTATTTATCACAAAACACAAAATTTGGGATCCACGTCTTACCACGTCAAATTCATAGCTGATATTCTTTTCTCCTTTTGGTTTCCCAAAATCAGTTGTACAAAAATCTTTATTTGCCAGAAACGACAAAAATTTTGTTTAAACAGTGTCCCCAGAATCCAAATATACACAGTTGCTTTAGGAAAAATCATATAAAAATCAACATATTTGTTTATATAGGCCAGACAATAACAATTGTATGTACGTCTTAGTAACCATTTGATAGTAAAGAACCTACAGACTTTATGGACCTATTGAAATTTGTACTGTGATATGAAATCTGATCTTGTGTACAAAGTATGATAATAGACAGAAATTCACAAAATGTCTCTTGTAAATTTTTTATAAAAACTCTTATAGGATATTATCGTGTTTGCTCTATATCCGAGATACTGCAAATGTCCTGCAATAATAGCATTGATGTCCTTAGGGTGCTAATGTTTGGAAGTTACCGTCCTAGAAACCTGGGTTTTACTACGCCAAACAGATATCTGTTTACTGGATTTCCTTTAAAGGCGTCAGTTTTAAACAGTATCATTACCAGAGTTTCCTTTAGAAGACACAACATTATAAAGCAATGAGAAACAGTTTTAAGTTATAGGAAATTTTGAATCGTCTAACAATAATTCTAACTTATTTTAGTTATGGAAGAAACAGTTTTAGCTTTTCCAGAAGAGGCTGCGACTTTTCAATCCAATAGTATTGGTTAATTATTCCTTAACAATATACAATTTCCGTAAATGCTTGTGTCATAATTCAGTATCTACGATGACATTGTAACATCAAAAACTGAGACTGAGTGTACATCGAGAGGGGAGTGAAACTCAAATTTGGAAGTTATTTTTGTGATCTTAGTAACTCTGTCACAATTAACAAGTAGTTGTTAAATGTATTTGGTTGATTTGTTAGTATGACGTTTGGCTATTAAAACTGCAATAGCCCCTTTATTTTTCATGTTTGTATTTCTTACTCGGCAGTTAACAGATGCCGGGGTTATCTTCCCCGATATAATGATGAAGAGCTTCAATGACGTATTAAACGTCTATAAAAACTTTATATAAATCAAGGTAAATTTATATGAGCCTAGATGGATTTATTCTTGGCGCTCAAACCTATAGTTGTGGTTACTGGAAGCTCAAAATAATTTGATTGCAGTTCTAGAAGACCGACATTTCATAGAGGTAAAAGGACTTATTTATTAGATTGTGGATCTCAGCTTCTCTGACTGTATTGAAAAATTCCATGGAGAGCGCAGGCGGTATGCGGTCAGCGCCGGTTATTTGCAAGCTATAGTGGTAACGCTCCACTCTCTGAGAGTTATATATATATATATATATATATATATATATATATATATATATATATAACTGCTACAACACATGAGTAGATTGTTATGTTTTAAACAATATCATTAAACAATACCACATTCAAGTTCCATGTAAACCAAGCCGTCTACTAAAATTTTTAAAACATAGGTCCAGAGCCTTGCAGTATTCCTGTTGGAACCAATACTCTCATTCATAACCGACAAAGGCATCATTTAAGACAGTATGAAATAAACCTGCTGCTCTAAATACATGTTTATTGACAATTAAGCAAAACAATAAGCTTTCCAGCAAAAGGGTCTCGAAAAGCAGAAGACATTGTCCCGAGCCGCAGAGGCACACAAAGAAACAGTTGCTATGTTCAAGTGCATACGCTACGATACTGCTACGGGCAATCAATGCACTGCGCTGCAGCTGACAATGAAGAAAGGATCGCCAAGAATAATGAATGTCTACAAATGGATCTTAAATTAATATACGTCGAGGAGGCAGCTACTATTGTAGAAAACTCTTTTAACACATATCAGCGTTTAAGAACTAAGAAAGTTCGTTCAGAAGGCTTTACTTTGTAGAAACCTTGAAAACCTTCCTGTTGATAAGCGTCGAGTCGTAATTGCCTTTTTTGGAATGCGGCAAAATAGTTATTGAAATCAAGTGTTCGATTGGCGACAATATTTGTTGTCCCCTTTTCATATTTTTAAGTAGCTGTACTTAAAGAAAAGGTTGAAGCAGGAGCAGGTCATTTTTCATATCAGCTGAAATTTGCCTTATTTTGTCTGTCGCCACTTCCGCTGCAATGGCTATGACACTTACGTTTGATAGTAGCTTACAAAAAGGTAGCTATGTGTAAGGTTTGCGGATGAGGATCTTTGCACGGACTTCGTAGCATCTGTATTGGAAAGACATATGCTACAAGCTGCACGTTAGTTGTAACCCTGAACTAGGTCTTCGGGCTTGGTATAAGATAAATGTTAAAATGGCAACAACAACAGCTTGATCACAAGGATAATAAATCAAGTCTTGTATTATTTTATTACCGTATTACCTCGCTTTCTAGCGCATGCGCTTATAAGCAAAAATGGGCTTTTTTGGTTTCTAAAAAAGCAGAAAAAATCGATTCACTTGTTCTCGAGTTTAAGCGCATACGCTTATAAAGGCTTTTACAGAAGATAATACAAGTTAGTATGCCATTGTCAAAGGATTGCGTGAAAATAGGCGAGGTCGAAAGCAAAGTAAATAATGAAGAGGTCGACGACAGCGATACAGAGGTGAACGAGAAGGGATGTGGAGATGGAGATGAGGATGCATCAGAAGATGGTGACTGTAATATAGAAGTTGTGTAAATTGAAGACATCAAAGTCAGTTTTGCTAAATAAGTTCCTATTCCTCGAATTACTATGAATGACTGTTATGTCTTCTCTTCACCCTGTAAACTAGCTCAAGGTCCTGTCGGGCTATTAGCTTTTAAATTAACTTACAGCACAACCCTACCCCCCTAGCAAGCAAGTTTTTCAGAGTCACTTATAAGCTTATATATGGGTGCGCTAGAGAGCGAGGTAATACGGTAATCATAGTGTATTTATCTTTTACGTGTTGTCTTTCTGCTTAATATAACATAAATTAACGACGATTCTGGTTAGCAGATCTTTCCAAATAAGCTTATTTTCCTGTTTAGCTCATCTCTCTGAGTTAGCCTAGCTTTCTGGTTAGTATAAACGTTTCTACTTGTCTTCTTTCTGACGAACCAGATGCCAATTGTCCCTAATCTATTTTAATTGTCTAACTAAACTGTGATCGAACGTTAATCATTTATTGTTAGTAATTACTTGTTGGTTCCTGTTGGTTTTTGGTGGATTTGTCTGAGACAATGCCCAATGGGGAGGCAGGTGGTACCCAACTGAAAACACTGCTCTACAGCATGAATCCAGTACTCTAAGTTCTGTTCTACTTTTTCCATTGTCTTTTCTTTGCCGCGTTTCCTTTACTTCATCTCATTCCTGAAATTAATTATCGATGACCATTGCAAAGAGGAGAGGCTGACCCCCTGTACAGTCATTGTGTACAACACCCCCCCCCCCCCCCCCCCCATCCCCCCAGCACATCTTACAACCATTTACCTTTCCTTAAAAAAAGTCCATCTTAATAATAAGAGAGATAATTCAAGAATCCACTTGATCTATATAGACTGTATATTTTCCTTCGAGTTAATACGATACAATCCCTGAATATAGCAAAGAAATAGTTCTACGCTGGTTCTTAGATAAGTTCTAATCTTTCTATTTAATGGTTTTAAATGAATATGAGTATGAATAAATTCAGTGTCCTTATTCGATTTGATACGATTCCATTCGATTCTGTTCTGTTCTGAGTTTATGTTATTCCGAGTCGGTTTGATTCGATTTTATTCGGTTCTGTTCTGAAGATTGAAAAAACGTTTCCTGAACCTTTTCTATCTAAAATGAACGGAATCAAATTCTTCTTACTTGAATAATACTAACCATGTATGGAAAGATCAGGTTACCTATCCCATAATTCCAGGACAGGTCGCACATAATTCCTTGATACTGCTAGTTTCCTCTTGTAACCTCACGTCCTCCCTCGGTATCCTATCATACGCTTCCTCCAGGTCCACAAGCACGCAAGGAAGTTATATTTTACCTTCTCTAAACAATACTTCAAAGACAAACACGGCAGCAATAGTACTCTTCCTTGGCTTCAATGCGTATTGTTGCCTTATTATATTTCTGAACCTGAAATTTACTTCTCTCTCACACAGCTTAATTGTGTAATCCATCAGCATTTATTCCTCAGAAGGGTTTTACGGCACTTAACAATGCAGTCGGTAATAGTACCCTCACAGGGGCGGATTCAGCCCAAAATATGACCGGTGCTCAAATTTATGAAGGGGAGGGGGCAGAAATTTCTAGTACCGGAGGGTCATGGGGCACACTTTACATTGACGGTCGGGTGGCTGTGTTTGCGAGGCAGTTAGTGGCTATTTACACGGTATGTAGTATGGGGTGGTATCTGGCAGTATGTAATTACGTTTAAAAGAAATAATTATTTGCACTTCTTCAGTTCTATAAAACAAAACTTATGTTTCCTGTGTTGCAAATTGGGTGTATTTCCTTTGTCTTCCATCAGAATCTCAGGAAAAATTTTGCAAAATAGGAGTGTATCTTTACGTATCAAGAGAAATGTTCTTTCTGAATGCATAAGTTGATAACTAGGGCAGCCACAAATCCTTCAAGGCTTTAGTAATGCATGATACAGGCGGGGCGCGACCTGGTGGTTGCGCTTTCCCACGCCGGTCGCGCGCTATCGCGAGGAGATGGGCGAGGCCTGGGCCCGGGTTCATGAGCCGCCCGCGGGCGTGCCGCCGCGGGCCACCCTGATTTACCTCCATGGCATCCTGGTGGAGGGCGAGATGCTGCGCACCCCGGAGAGCGCCGTTGCGGCGCTCGCGGGGCAAGGCTTCAGGATCGTTCTGCCGGAGGCGCCTTGGCACGGCCGGCGTCGGCGGGAGGGCAGCTACGGCGGGGAACCGATCCTCGCGCGTGGCCCGCTCGGCTTGATCGAGCTATTCGAGGCCTGGATCGCCGAACTGGCCGCCTTGATCGGTTGGCTCCGGGCCGAGACCGACGGACCCGTCGCCATCGGCGGCGTGTCGCTCGGCGCTCTGACGGCGCAGCTCGCCGCCGCCGCGGCCCGGGATTGGCCGGTGGCACTTCGTCCGGACGCACTGCTGCTGGTCGCGACCAGCGGCGCCATGGTCGAGCTGGCGCTCGGCAGCAGCTTGACCAAGCGGCTGGGACTGCCGGAAATGCTGGCCGAGAAGGGCTGGCGGCGCGCGGATCTCGAGCGTTACCGGCCGCTGTTCGAGCCGGGCGAAGAGCCGGGCCTGCCGCCGGAGCGGATCGTGATGGCGCTCGGCAAGGGCGACGACCTCACGCCCTACCGCGACGGCCTGGCGCTGGCCCGCCGCTGGCAGCTCCCGGCGGAGAACCTCTTCGTGCGCCGCCCGGGCCACTTCACCCTCGCCGTGGGCCTGCTCGGCGACCCAGCACCCTTCCACCGGCTGGCCCGAGTGATGGGTCTACCAACCGCATAGCTTGCGCCGGGCCGCCCGCAGCCTATATTCCGCGCCATGAACAGCGCCGCCGACCAGATCAACTCTTTGGGCTTCGACAAGCCGCCCGCGCGGACCCGCGTGGTCGTCGCCATGTCGGGCGGAGTCGATTCGAGCGTGACCGCCGGGTTGCTGAAAGCCGAGGGCTACGATGTCGTCGGGATCACGCTGCAGCTCTACGACCATGGCGCCGCGGTCTCGCGCAAGGGCGCCTGCTGCGCCGGCCAGGACATTCACGATGCCCGCCGGGTGGCGGACCGCCTGGAAATCCCGCACTACGTGCTCGATTACGAGAGCCGCTTTCGTGAGTCCGTGATGGAAGACTTCGCCGACAGCTACCTGCGCGGCGAGACCCCGATCCCCTGCGTGCGCTGCAACCAGACCGTCAAGTTCCGCGACCTCTTGTCGACCGCGCGCGACCTGGAGGCCGAGGCGCTGGCGACCGGTCACTACGTGCGCCGCGCGCTGGGCTCGGACGGCCCGGAGCTGCACCGCGCCGTCGACCCGGATCGCGACCAGAGCTATTTCCTCTTCGCCACCACCGCCGAGCAGCTCGAATACCTGCGCTTTCCTTTGGGCGGCCGCCCGAAGTCGGAGACGCGCGACCTGGCTCGCCGGCTCGGCCTCGAGGTGGCCGAGAAGCCGGACAGCCAGGACATCTGCTTCGTGCCGAGCGGCTCCTATGCCCGCGTGGTCGAGCGCCTGCGCCCCGGCGCCGCCGAGCCCGGCGAGATCGTCGACCTGGCGGGCCGAGTGCTCGGCCGCCATGACGGCATCATCGGCTACACCATCGGCCAACCCCGCGGCCTCGGCGTCGGCTTTCTACAAAATCTCTATTAATCATTTTTGAGTTATGTATAAGCTTCTTAGATCTGCAAAGTCAGTGATTTGGGAAACCAGCATGGGATTACGGTCAACGCTCATTTTCCCCTCAGCTTTCTATCTTTTTAATTACTGGTATGTTGTATACACCCAGATGTTATCAATTGATGCTATAACAGCTTTACCCTTGGGGCAAATGGAAGTTGAGCTCATCAAGGAACCTTGAGTCTAATTAACAAATTATTACTTTACAGGAATTAAATTATGGAAGAATAATAATCTATTTTAAAATTACACCAGCTTTTCAAATAAATTCATTTCCCTAACCATTTCCAAATATTTGTGCTCAACAGCCCACATTTTTGAAGAGGAACAAATTAACAAAACATTTACAGTAGCAAAAAAAAGGAAGATGGATGCCTCTCATATCAAAGCTCCATGATAAGTGATAACATTTCTATGTGTAAACAATTTTATAATTGTGAAATTATTTGTTAGCCATAAACATATGGGTGCCATGCAGTCCAGGGAAGCATACTTCGGAATAGCAAAATATTACATTACACAGCTTAACATATGAGATCTGGTTCTGTCACTTTCTCTATGTACTTTTCTGTCATGGCTCTAAGGTTTTGCACTTACAAAGATGTTCAATCAAAAAGACATGATTAAGATTCTATTCCCATTATTGATTATAAATGCTCAGACAATAACTAATGAAAGATAAGTTGCTCCTTAAATGTTTTAGGAATACAGATTTGTTGCCCCAAGGGTGCTTATATCTTGTCTTAACTCTACTAAGCTGTGCTTATTTGTGCACACAAATTGCAGTTGTGAAGGGTTTATTCATACAGCTCCTCATTTGTTCACCCAAACACAAGTGATGACCCTATGGCAACTTGCAAGTAAATGTAAAAATACCCAATGCAAATACAGTGGCTATCCACCAGAAGCTTGGTATCACTAGGAATGCTTTAAGATAAATTTGCAGCCACATCCTTATCATCTCACTTACATAATGTTGGTAGTGCAAAAATGACAAACATTTTACCTTCTATCTACCTACTTATCTTTCATCAGTTATTCATTAAAACTACTCACTTAAACAAATTGCAAATGTTTATTATCTTTGGTTGGACATAACCTATATAGTAGATAACTTTTTGGATATTTGTTTGGACATTTTTAATAAGCTTAGTGATGCACTGATATGAAATAGTATCCAGTGCAGAGATACGGTGCAATAGTGTCACCAAATTATTGTGGTGATGAATGTCTATAGGTTTCTACTTCATTGGAATACAGTCAAAAACCATAAAAATCAGGCTTTTATCTGAGCATGGAGCCCTTGAGAATTGGTGGCCACTGTGATGTGATCAATGGTTCGTCAGAAAGCCAAAGAATGATTTCCTGACATACAAGACATATGATCTTGACTACAATGCCTATGCGCCTCAATAACATATAGCAACAATTTTAAATATTGGCAAACATGTAATCTACATCAAACATACCTGTTTAAGGAATTTTGGGTTAACATGAATTGTTGGGCTTGGAGGTGGTTGTGATGGCACTGGCCAATTAGAGTCATGTTCGTGCACCTTACTATCCAATTCATAGAGTAGCTTTGGTGTGAAATATTGGGTCCATGTATGTCGTAGTTTAAAAAGAGACATTGGCCACGCCCCCTACGTAATTTTCTACGGGAATGTTTTTTCGGTCTCAATAAGATCATGTATTACACTAGTTTTGAAAAAACGGTGCTAAGTTTGGATTGACATAGGGATTGCATCGTTGAGGAGATAATCCTAGACTTACTCAAGCCATGTGGCTTGAGCCCCCTCTTCCCCTCCCCCTCCTCCTTCCCTTCCATAGTTTCTACCCTCGATACGGTACTGTTTACTTAGTCAGAAACTATATCGATGATATTTAGGACTATGCTCTCTGTCTTTTATGTCCATATGCTTCCTCTTAGTCCGTTGTTTAAAATTTTTTTTGTGATCAACGGTTGAAAAGTACCTTTGTAGGTAATGTTGCTGCACACGTGTTACTTATTAAAATGGCGCAAAAGACACTGTTAGAGTTGCAAAGTTCTTTTCCAGTGTAATCAGATGTAATCATCTGGACTAAAATATTTAGGTCCGTATCAAAATAGCTGACCTTATAAACAGAGCATTTGACGCTATCTGTGTCGTCCAGGAATTTTTATTATGGAGTTACACGGTCATTTTTAGCGAATTCTTACATACCATCCCTGGATGCATATTTTTTAACATCCATTAAATAATGCAACTCTTTTCTTTGTTGTTCTAGGTTGTGATTTTTCTGGTTACATTCCTTCTTGCTCACTCTGGAACTATCATTTTCACCTCTGTTTCCGACACGTATTTAAATATCTTCATGGCTTTGTCGGCACAATTCAGGATACTTTGTCAACGTTTGCCACCGTACGACAGACCAACCGCATTCTTTCCTCATCAACATTTCCTGGCGACTTCCATTTATCGGATAACTTCGATCCTGATGACCTTCGTTTTATGGAGGATAGTAAGTGCATTAATAGATATGCGTCCTTATGATGTCTTTCCAAGTAGGCACTGGGGAGACGCCAATGATTTTTAACCGTTGGATTTATAACACTTCATTTTTAAACAACTTAAACTTATACAAGTTCTTCCTCTTTTGTTTATTTCAATCAAAACAATTTCCTTATCTGGTTGCTAAACTACAGCTTGCTGTATGCATTCATCTTACCTGTATACCCTTATAAAAAGCATGGCGCTCAACAGCGTGCGACTTGTTGCCGCAACATTTCTCACAATGTTGTCTTAGCCTGTTGGACCTGTACGTGGAAGTTTCCTTTCTCATCAAACTCATAACAGCCACGGCTTAGGCTTTGTGCATTAAAGAAATAAATAATGCGTAATTGTTGTATTTTGCATGGTGCAGTAAGTACAGTTGCCTGAAATTTAAGATCGAATGAAATATTTCATCAAGTCAGTACAAAAGAAAGGTACATGTAAGGTCAAGGTGAGGACGTTTACCTGATTGGGTACTTCCCCTACGGGCACTTATGAATCCCGCATTTCGCTTACTGTTTACGTAATTATTTCTGTGGGTTTCTGCAATCTTAATTTGGCAGTTCTCTTCATAGTATCTACTTTACGTGCTTAAATTTACAATGTGTAGATTATAGCTTGGTATAAAGTGAACTCTCCCATTTGCGACCCTGCTGGTCAGTTTGTTTACTAATTGCTTTAGTCTACTGCTATTTGTAAGCATTGTATGTATCAATATCGTTTATGCTTCCCTTCTGTTTATGAGATATAAGAATTATTTGTTGCACTGATACTAACGTCAGAATGACCGAAATGGAATGTGTGAAAGAGTATACCCAACTGTATTTTGAAGGAGCCAATCAGAAATAATAATAGTCATAGGTAATAGTAACAGGTAGTTAGTTAAAGTTTCCAATTTCCAACTAATTAACTATCTCCATGATAACCCATTGGCGTCCCCTGATTGCCGTGGATCGCTACAGGTTTGCGTTTTACTTTTATTGATAGCTTAACGTATATGTGGGTTTTTGGGGGAATAACCAGAAATATGTCGAATAGTCTTGAACCACATTTCCAGAGTAGAGCTCTTTTGAAGTCTCTGTTTTCTAAAAGATTGTTTAAATATATTGTTGCTACTGTTATTAGAAGGAATCGGGGCACTAAAGTTGATGAATCATTATGAATTTACAAAGAATTGCAAAATAATTATCGTCCCCTTTACTTACATTTACTCTACCTATTAAGGAAATACATTTAGAGAAAAGAAATATAGATAATAAAATTGAATTCTGACAGTAGCCTTAAGAGTAAAACCACACCAACTTCTATTCTGATTACAACCTTTGGACAGAACTTTTAACGTTGTACAGATGCCCGCACCTTCCGAAAGGTCGTTGCTAGACCATCCCTATAACAGGTAACTGTTATATCGTTAAGTAATTATTATAATTTATGTAAATTTATATAATGACCTAATCTTAATATTGGTATTGAAGTGACCATTTTAGTGATTTGTAATTAGAAATAAAAGATTGATGGCAACACTAAGATCTTTGTTCTAAGTGATTGATCTTCTGGAACGTACCACAGTAACTAAAGAACAGCACTCTTATCGATGAAATGACCCCCCCCCCCCCCTTTGTCCTTGCCAGTGTGACTTTTACTACAGTTAATAGCTAAGCAAGATATTGGCATTTCCTTTCTTTGGCAGTTATCTTCGACCTCTTGTTTTTGTAGGATCGAGTGAGCTAGAAGATGAAATTCATACATGTTACCGATTCGATGGGACGCAATTGACGGAGAAAGTAAGTTTAATAGTATACTTTCTCAGACGAAAGAGCTTTCTTTAACTATCCAGAGAGTGTTAACATTTAATTTTTTCTCCCTGGCGTGTTTACAACTCTAACTTTCCCGCCTAAATTTACTTATGTGAGGCTACCATTTTAGAATTTTCTTCAGTTTAAATTTTAGATTTGCCCTTAGTCACGTGGTGACTCTAGCAGGCTTTTGTTAAATCTGTGGTCTTTGCATACCAATATGACATCCGTCAGCAAAATCCCTCAAGCATGCGAGAACCAGCACAACGTTGACGCTAACTCGAATTGTTGTGGGCTACTGAATGGGAAGGGTCAGCTACGGTTGACCTGGCCATTGTTTAAATGGCTGAATCACGAAGAAGTAGCTCACAAACATTCAAAAGGCCCGGCTTATCTCCTGATAACGAAGTTGTTTCTTTGATTGTTATCGTGGACGCACATCTACAATTTTTGAAGCGTCACGGACAAGGAGCGGTACTAATTACATGATAAACGTTACCCAGACCAAAAAGCAAGTATCGTTTAATAACTGGAACTAAAATGGTAATAAAATTTGCCCGTTCTTGATAGCACACTTTCAAAAGTGACTGTAGCGCTCGCTTTAATTTTACCTCGAGGTCTGAAATCCCCAGTTAAGTATTGATCAGTTTTTTACTGTATTGGAAGAAATTGTTTTCAGAGGGAAAATTGGACTGCATGACAGGCCGGATGGCAGTCCTTGCTTGATTAAGTCACATTGCGCAAAGAGGCTGGTGTCCAAATGCATTAAGCTGGACGTCAATGTCCACTAGAGGATGATTAATGTGGCGACTAGAGAAATAGATTATGTTAACATTGGAGGTCACTTACCTCAATTGGTAGAGCACATACCGCGACAGCGTAGGTCACAGGTTCGAGTCTCGTTGGAGACATATTTTCTATTTCTTTCGTGTCTTTGGAAAATCTGATATCTACATATGTATATATAGATATATGTGTGTGTGTGTGTGTGTGTGTGTGTATGTGTATGTGTGTTATATTTACATTTACGTAAAAGCAATTAGAAGATATAAGCGAGAAGTGACCGCCACGCTGCCGCTACACCGCGCGGCTTAACCTAAAGAGAAGGAGAGCTTGAAATAATTGGCCTAAATACATTTCCGTTCAGCATAAAAGAAACTGATCCAGCTCGCTCTTTCTACGCACTCTCGTTGACGAGTTGATTGTGTTGTTTTCTTCCACACATATCTCATCTTTCCTCAGTGATGCTTTTACGAACTTTGTTTGTTTCCAAAGGTATGAACTGACTTTACCATTTCAATAATCTCCCTCTCCTTAAGTCTCCTCCTTAAGTTTATCTTTTGAACGTAGGTCGTCCGTTAACCTATTGCATCTGGAACTTTACACAGCTCCAATGGTAGCGCAAGGGGGTAGGGTACTGGGCTTCTTGACCTCCATCATAACACAAAGATCAAAATTTCAGTTGGCCCTAATCTGATAAGAAAAATGGAAACTGGGGTAGCGGTAGTTAAAATATTCTCCTTTCTTTTCAGCTTTAATCACTCTTTTGATCCGTTAGTGACGTTAATAGATGAAGATTGGCAATGGAACATAACAAGTTGCTCCCTCCCCTCTCCCAGCCTTTTGAGAACTGGCACCACCACTGCTCAACCCCTGAGAATCAATGTTTGTTGAAGTATAAACCACCATCCCATCTTTGCTTTAATTCACTCTACATTCCCTTATGCATCCCTACCAGTTTCCTTTCCTGACTTTGTTGTTCATTGGCCTATGAACAATGAGCTTCCTTCTATTCTATTTTCCTTTATCCGTCGCTGGGGCACATGGCTAGCACGTGCAACCCTTATTTCGTCATTTGGTAAAGAGTGATAAAAGAGACATTACAGGAGAGTCAGTAATATCACTAATGTCTTCGTATTAATCGATAATTAGGATTGCTCCATTAGCGTATCAGGCCATTGTTAGAAGGCTAAAATCTGCACCGCTGTCGTTTTCAGAGCAGTTCCTGTTAGGTTTCAGGCTTCTGGCTGTACGACGTCTGTGATTCATGGTGGATAAATTGAAATAGATGACCCCAAACAATCTCTATGACGCTCCCCACCCCAGGGCTACCCCTTTTCCTTTTGGAAAGAATGGACCCTGGGGAATGGCCGGGCCCGTAGCTACGGGGGGGGGCATTTCGGGGCAATGCCCCCAAAAATTTGAGAATGCCCCCCCAGATTTTTTGCCACTCAAAAAAAATTTACATGTGATATATCGCGATAAGAACTCTTATGATAGCAGCACATCTTGGCTTCCATGCAGTACTGCCTATCTTGCTTTCAGACACCCCCCGTCTATTCCGACCCCCCGTTTATTAGGTTTTGAGGATTTTTCCAACTCTCCCGTTTATTCCAACCTCCCCATCTATTAGGCACCCAAGAGTAGTTTGCTTAGTATCAGAATGTTTAGTAACAAAAGTGACAGTATGAATGTGAGTGACTGAGAGAGCATGGCAAAAGAAAATCCACATGATTCAAAAGGCCCTCAGAGCATAGACAGATGTACTCCAACTTCTCAAATACTGAAATTACTCCCCATTTAAAGTTGCCTTACCATGATCAGTTTCTGTGTCTACCACTACTCCCAACATTTCATGGCCAAGTCCAGATCTGGCTCTCTGAATTTTGATATACTTTTTTGACAGGTGGGTGAGATAGGATGGCAAATTCCTTCCAATTACTCAACTTTCAGCTCTTCAAAGATTCTATTCACAGTAAGTTTGAAAATAGTTTTTATATTTCATAAACATACAAATCTAGTCAGCAGCTGTAGATTTATTGAGGTTGATGGGGTAGATCTTCTAAGACCTGGAGCTAGCTCAGGGATGGTAAGGCTCAGTAAGGCGGATTGGGGGGGGGGGGGCACGTGGGCTGGGTTCAAATTAATTTTTTCACATTCCACTAAGGTGCCTTTGGTCATTGTGTGGAAAGGGGTGTTTTGTGTCGATATGCGTATCTTGCTGAAATGTGACACAATGTCTGTCGCGATCAATTTCAAATTTGATGAAGCTGAAAGTGGTCACGGAAAAAGTGGAGATTTGGCAAATCTTTGGAGGCCATGGCCCACTCTGCCACCTTGTTCCCCCGTCCCTGTTGCTAATGTGACTTCAAGATATTAGGAGAGCACAAGTTCCTCAAGATCGAGAGACATGGAAAAGAGCCATCAGATGAAAACTGTACAGCCCATGCAAGCTTTGAAAACGGATGTGAAACGATGATGACAATGATGATGATGATGATGATGATGAGGATGAGGATGATGAGGATGATGATGAGGATGATTATACAGAATTTTAGCTTTTAACTTGTATTTATTATTTTATAACATATCTTTCTATCGTTAACTTATATCATTTTCATTGACGGACGCCTTTTTATAGCCCTATCCGCTTCTCACTGAGTGTGGGTAAATTATATAGCATTTTATTGCATTGGTTTAAAGTGCATTGACCTGATTTCTCGTTCTTTGTAGAGTGGAGAGTTCAGACAAGCTGCAGAAGATCGTCACACACATCTTTATCAAAATCCATGGTAAGCAAAAATGACGAATAGAACCATTTTTTGATTTAAAGCTTTCGAGTTGCTTTCTTTCCTTGATTTCTCACTTTTACCATTTGCACGTTAAGGTATTCTAAAAATGATGGAAACGATTACACGCTTTTTTTAATAAGAAACCCATGGAAACGATTACACGCTTTTTTAAATAAGAAACCCGAGAAGGCTTCCTAGTATCAGAAGTTTCTGAATTGTTCACCGTATTGTGGATCTAAACGTTTCTTAACAGTTTCGTAGATGAATTATCCAGCGCGATGCGCTGCGAAATGACTGGCCAACCAGTTAATCTGGGAGACATCTTGGAATGAAGGTCCCCTGTAAGATCCGCTTGACAGGAGGGCAGGAATTTCTACGTATTTTGGATACTCAACTTGCGAGTTTGGACATACAGTAAAATGTATTTGTGCAAACAACTTAAAAACGCGAGATGAAGACAATAATTGCTGATTGTTGATTTAATTAATCTCAGTTAAAGTTGGTAAATACTTTATTGATACACCTTATACACTTTGGCACAGTCTTGGCTCTCATGCAAGTGCTGCCTTAAGGCAGAGTCATATTAGTTAGGGGTGCTTTTGGTCTTTGAAACCCGAGGTGGTTGTTTCATGCTCATACTGGCATGAAAATGGATAACTATAGACGAGGCTGGCTATGTAGGCCGCACGACTTTTAGGCTGGTTGACAAAATTAAGCAGCACGTACCATCGTTTATTCGCCAAACATCAACTCCTTAAAGCAGGGGTCTCAAACTCTCGTCCCGCGGACCAACTGCGGCCCCCAGGACGATAATTTGCACCCCCGTCTTAACGTGAAAGATTAATGTTAGTGCAGCCCGCAAAATCGGCATAAATTCAACTTGCTGTGCACGGAGCTGAACGAACCAATCACGGTGGGGTGAACGCCTCCGGAGGGTGGAACATCAGTGGGGACGTCCTGTGCTTCGTTTACTCATTCCTCCAGTCAGCTGGACAGAGGAGAAGCCGTGAAGCTGCTAACATCTGCTGTATGATCATTATTATTATTTCATTTATCTTTATTGATTTAATTCATTATTTTGTGGTAAAAATAAAGATATTTTAGAACATTGGAATGTTTTATCAGAAATCCTAATGCGGCCCAGCGTCACTCACACTCTGCCTCCAGCAGTCCCCAGGTAAATTGAGTTTGAGACCCCTGCGTTAAAGGAAACAACCATCTCAGGTTTCACAGACCAAAACACCATCAAGCAATGCGACTCTGCCATAGGTCACTTGCTTGAGAACCCAGACTGTGCAAAAGTGTAAAGAGACGATTGCTTCCGTATGATTGGAAAGGCTAGGTCTGCATTTCATTTGGCCGTTCTGGAGTCAGTCCACATAAAAGTAGGAAAATTCTTTGCTTTGCAGACAAAAAGAATTCGTTTTCTCACTAGGCTTATTCAATTAGTTTTGATACACCTTAATGTACTGTATTAAAAGACAAGCGAAAAAGTGAAGTGGGCGATTAGGGAGGTCCGTCTCACTACCACCACCATTGTCACGATATATCTTCTTTTGTTCTGCTGTTGAGCTTCATGGCGTTAATTTTCGTGACGTGGCGTAAAAAGGGCCAAAATTTTGCAATTTTGGACCACAAGGCGGCTATATTTTTCTAACCTGTTTTTTGGAAGTACCGACAATCTTTTTAGCGTCTATGGGAAGAGATAGATAAATCGAAGCGTAAGCGTATTAATTGCCCATGCAGCGAGCGCTAGCGAATGCGGGGACACTTTTATCATATAGGATAGGAAGCAGTTCAAAATTTTTTGTTTGTATTTCCATAAGGAACGTACAAGCCTAGGAAAGCGGTATTTATGGAATGAGAGTCTTTTCTTAAAATGAACCCAAACAGCGAAGAAGTACAATTACCGCCAACTCATTTCATGTACCAATCAAAAAGGTTCGGATTAAAGCGGCGGCAACTGTATCAAAAAGTGAACAAAGGTAACAAAAAGTGAACAAAGGTAACAAAAAGTGAACAAAGGTAACAAAAAGTGAACAAAGGTAACAAAAAGTGAACAAAGGTAACAAAAAGTGAACAAAGGTAACAAAAAGTGAACAAAGGGGATGTTAAAAGTGCGCCTGTTGTTATTATTAGAAAATGTGGTACTTTGAGCTAAATAATTACAGACGTCGCAGTTTTGTCTGTTCCTACATGGACCACAGCCTTTACATACACCCTCCTCCTTCTGGGGTAACCTAGCACATACTAACTGGTCTTTGAGAGACCATCTGTTTCGAGGCAAATACTTTCCTGTGCTCCTCATTGCATCCCAAAATATCAAAATTATCCTACACAATCTTATATGCAGTACCGCTTAATGCTGGATGATAAGACAAAGTTAAGACATCCCTGGAATCCCTTTGTTCTAAACGTCAAACAGATTCCTTTCTAGTGAGAAGTTCCTCTCGATCTACTGTCCTTGTTCTTGTCAATTGGTCAGATACTAACTTACTAGTGTATCCCCTAGCCAACAACCAGCCCTCTAATATCTTACAGCGCTGAATAAACAAGTTATTCGCCTAATACGAAGTGCCTGTCTGTAAGGAATAACTTTCTTGGTATGAAATGGGTGGCTAGACTTAAAATGCAAGTACTGATGTGTGTCAGTAGGTTTGACAAACAAATCCGTCGTCAGTTTTCCTTGATTAAATACTAAATTAGCATCAAGAAAGCTAATACTTTTAGTAGAGTAATTGTAGGTTAACTTAATGGTTTGATGAACAGTATTAAGACATAAACTGGAGGAGCTTGGCTTCCCCATAAAATATGTCGTCGATATATCTAAGCCACATGACTGGCTTCACCTCAAAGTCTCGTAGCAAGATAATAGCATAAGGAGGCGCGAATTTTGTCCCGATAGCCGTTCCTCTTATCTGCTTATACATCCTATTGTTATGAACCAAAAAATTGTTTTTTAAAACAAACTCGGCTAAGGACAGCAATGTATCAGTCGAGATAGATTTAACCTCCCTAGCCTCTAGCACCCTTTTTAAGGCTGCAAGACCATCTTCATGGAAAATACTAGGGTAAAGGCCCACTGTATCTATAGTACAAAATATCGTATCCTCGCGCACTACCGGCAATTCTTTCACCTTTCTTAAAACATCAGTGGTGTTTGTTACATATGATTTGACACCTTGTGCAATGGGTTGGAGGTGGAAATCTAGGAATTCAGATATAGCTTCAGTAAAATAGCCTGAATTTGAGACCACTGGGCGACCCGGGATGTCATACAGCCTCTGGTAGATTTTAGGTAATAGAACTGTCCTAGTTTAGGCTCCTTGACTCTTAGAAAATTTATAGTGTCTACTGATATTTCATTTTTCTGTTCAACCATGGAAATAATTTGCTCAGTCTTTGAACCCAAGCCCATACTGGGATCATCTTCACAAAGGCAATACACGTGGTCATCCATTAATTGGCTGTTTTCTTCAGCAAGACAGTATTCCCTCCCCCTTACCACCACGGCTGATCCCTTATCTGCCTCCTTGATTACGATGCTGTTATCATTTGAAAGGTTGCGAAGAGCTCTTACATCGTCCTGATCTCTATTGCAAAAGTTACGACCTTTCACGTCAATGGACATAATTTCGCTTTCAATTTTGCTGATATACAATTCGATTAAGGTGTCAATATTCTTAGAGTTAAAATTAGACTTAGATCTTAAAGTGTACCTCCAGTGGTCAGAAATTTTTTGATATTTTGTTTATTACACTTAACTGATATGCCTCCGTCCAGAAATAGGCTATCGTGACTTCGATTATGTTTTCATACACTGTAAAGTTACAGCTCCTTTTATATGTTCAAGTAGCTTTTAATTTATGCATGCATGTCCCAAGCGATTTGATAAAGCACGAATACGGTGTTGAAATATTCCTTTGCATTCCGTTTGCAGGAAATAATACAAATAACGCATTAATGATGCACCTGCAGTACCGGGTCTTCTAAATTTCGCATTAAGTCAGCTGTGATTCAAAGAACTTTGTTTTCCGTTACGTTGTTTATCATTGAGTATTCTATTATTACTCAGTGTTTATCACTTAACGTTGAAATCGGGCATTGGTTCTGGAAGTTATTTTGCATAACGCATCCCAAGAGAATACCGTTACACGAGCACCCCAACTACTGGCTTCACAGCTAATTAGTACCAAAAGGTAAAAGAGAACATTCATTACATATTTACAATAACTAATGCTAACATTTATGTTTTCTTCAAGCAAAATATATTTATCAGCTTTTGTTTAATCGAATAGTAAAAGGTAAATAAAGATGCATGCTGCAAAGTTATACAAAGAAGACATCGGTGATTTTGAGGCGAAGCTTACGGGTGCAACGAGTTTTCTAAATCTACATACAGACAAGAAAAAATAATGCAAGTTGCTCGCTTATGGCAAATTGCAGTAATGACTTAGTGTACGTTTCAGTCAAACCAAGGTATCTGTAAAGTCTAAACAACAACATAAAAATAACATGGTCCGTTTTACTAGCTGTTGTCTTTGAAATTGTTTCTTTTGTTATACTATTTTGCAATAACCAGTCTGTAGAATAGCCAGCATGTAGAATAACCAGCATGAAGAATGTTTACAAAGTAGTTGATCACCATAGCCATTAAGCTTTGTATTCAGAGATTCGGGAAATTGCGATCTCTCTGTATTGTAACTTAGAATAAGTGTAAACATTTTTAAACCTTACACTGTTCTTGTATTTAAATATTGATATCTGGATCAAGCTTAATGGATTTAATTAACTTGTTCTTATGAGGAATTCGATTTTATTGCTGAGCTCACATCAGTTGATAATTAATGCTGCATTTTCGTACTGCTAAATAATATGTTTTGTAGCTTTAGTTTGTTACAGTTAAATCCAAGCAAGATGTGCAAAATAATGGGGTGTGTTTTGAAGGTTGATAATAAATCAAACTTACACTATATGTTGTTGGACAACATTGCCCTTTTTCTCGGTCTGTCTGACTTCGCTGTTAAATAATACGCGGTTTGACAGTGGAAAAAAACTTGTTCGGGGCTGGGTTTTTTCTTGCTTAAATCATAACCCAACCGGGGGCGAGGGAGGAGGAGACCCTTGAGCAAAGAAAACTATTCAAGACGCTGTAATTTTGTAACTGTTACTGAAGTTTATTAACGCATATTTTTTTACAAATCTTTCTTAAACGTCTTTCTAGTTAAGGCTAACGTTTTTTTGTGGTTAAAAGTTAAAACAAGTAGTGATTTGTGAAACTAAGAAACAATTATCTATATCACACCTTTTATTATTTTGGCTTTCCTAACATTGTCCTAATCAAGGGCAGCTAAAAGTGTTTATGTTAACGTAGATTAATGTATTTATGTTTAATGTATTTATGCTATTAATGCAATATACAGTACATTTCCAATATTTAAATGCAAAGTTGGTTTTTAAAAACAGATAATTTTCAATCCCAGGGTCTTGAACATCATTACAAATGACTTTCTTTTGCCATTCCTCCAGTTTCTAAATCTTGACTTCAAATCTTCAAACAAATCATGATATTTGATAATTTTCCCATTTACGTTTTTCTGTAAATTAATCTTAAAGCCAACTGTTAGCTCCAGTACGTACAATGTATCATTTGATTGAATAAACATGTTGGGGCAAAGATCTGAGCCTGTGTGAATGCAAAGTTATCCTTCTGCTTCTTTTTCTTTCGGCTTCTCCCTTTTAGGTGTCGCCACAGCGGATCCTTTGTCACCAGTCTATTGTTTGCTTCCTCCTCCGTCACGCCAACCACCCTCATGTCCTTCCTCACCATATCCATGAACCTCTGTGAATGCAAGGTGATTGATAGCCTGAAATGTCTGCAAAGATACTAAGGTAATAATAATAATAATAACAATAAAACTAATAATGATGATAATAGTAATAATATCCTAAAAAAAACTTTATCGCCATTTATTCTTTCTGTAAATTTACAGTTAATAACAATATATAATAATAGCAATAATAATAGAAATGATAAGTTACAACTTATATTACGTTGTTTCAATACAATGATTTACTTCACCTTGCAAGGTTACATTTGTAAAAATTGATCATAGATGTAAAATATTCTAAAAGTATGCTTAAGAGTTTCTAAAAATGCTATCTGTCTGGATCTAAAACGTTTAATTTATGTAGTAATAAAAGCTTTCTTGAGAAGATACGTTTTTTGGTGTCTTTTAAAAGATGAAAGAGGAGCGAGGAGGGTAAAACATGTTTCTGTTGTATCGAGCTCTTCACGATATCCTGTGGTCATAATACCGAGTATCTGATGTTTTGTGTTACCAAATTGCTCTGAGAGAGCTTGGCATCCAATAAGTAGGACTTGAAGGACTGGGAGCGCTAGCAACTTAACTGGAAGAACTGGAAGGCCACAAGAGTAACTTTCAGGTAACTATGATTCACTGCGTTTACTCTAGTGTTATATCGACTTCTTTAGAGGAACTTGTGCTTATGATACTGGGAACCTACTGTGATAGGAAACAAAAACGTGAACAAGCTCACACTTGGTTAAAGCTTATTGCGATCGGATTGTTACTTAGTGTCTTTAAATCACGCAAATTCAATTGCCAAAAAAGGACTCTGATACTGGGTGCATTTTATGTAAGTCTTGTACATTTTACAAGTTACTGTAGGGGAGCTATTCCCCTTGAAAATGACCATTCAGCCTTAACAATCGCAAGTAATATTGTCTGATTAATTATCTAAGATAGATTTCACGAAAACGTTGCACATTGTATCAACCTCTTGAGAAGCAGTTTCACGATCTTCTGTGTAGTTCTGTGTTCATTTTGCCTGAAGTGAGTGTTTGGCCCATTGCGCGTAAAGTCCTTACTGACATCAAGCGAGATTTAAAGAAGGAACTGAGGGTGCTAATGACTCGACTGGGAAAAAATGACTTTAGGGACTGAAATCTCCTCTTTCGATCGTCTCTTTGCAGAAAGTTTTACAACTATCTGTAATCTCTCTGTAGCATCAGTTCATTCATCCTATCCCTGGAAAGTTATTATATGATAGCAGTCTTCAGGAAACATAACTACCCTTATCCGACAGTCGCCTACTTATAGGCTAAGGCCGAAATATTATTTTAAAGTGGATACTAAGGTGATATCATTTATTTAAATTGTTTCCTCAAAAACGGTTCGGTTTTTTCTCAACTCTAGAATGGAAACACATGTAAGATTAACAAAATGGCTCAAACACCTGCAGTTAGAGGTTCCTTAGTGTTTAGAGATATTGTTATGTATTTAAGTAGGAAGGATATTGCCTGCAACTCAGAGGGACTTGTTATGGATACATATAAAAGTTTAATAGTGTATCAATTTCCTGCTGCTGAGAAAACGTCAACCACCGGTGCACTTCTCAGAGCTTACAGGATAGGATTAATCAGTGTGTGCTTGTGGCCTTTCAGTAAACAGATTTGGGGGTCACAATTCTGCTTTGCCATTTAATAGTTTGTTTGCAGTAAAGAACAAGAATACTGCACGAAATAGGGAAAACACTGTTTACTTAAAAGATGTTTTCGTGTGATACTCCTTGCAGTACAATCGTCAGGAATAAAACAAAACAAACGAAACATTAGGCCGACATTTTTTTAGGCCAATTAGAATTTGGACTGCCTATATAATTTTGTGCTTTTTGACAGTATGTGCGTTAGCCTGCGCAGGCTACAACTGTTGATAAATTTAAAAGGTCTAATGAGAAAACGAGTTCTCATATTTTTTGTGAGGGAAAGGTTTTTTTGATTTTATATGGATGACTCCAAAACGACCAAAACAAAATGCAGACTTAGCTTCGTCTATGATACGGAACCCTCCGTCCTTGTGCATTTTAGGACAGTCTGGGTTATTAAGAAAGTGGTGCTAAATGGCACAGTAACATTGCCCAATGGTTTTTTTTAGTTTTAGAGCCCGAGGTTGCTTTTCCCTTTTAAGCGAATAAAAGAGATAACATGCTCCTTAATATTATCAACTAGTCTCAAAGTTGCGTGGCCCACATACCAAAAATCTGCACTAAAATTTACTTTAAAGATATACGCATTGTTGAAGGCACACGATCTAAGTGATTGGTTAAGAATGTTTTCTAGGTGGTGTAAACTATGCGTGGAGCGACCTCGCCAAAACATTTTGCTACGGCCTTCGTAATCTGGTCTTCAAAACAAAGTGAAACGTGATGTTCTAATACTCATTCGATGGTATCTATGCTCTGTCTCTACCTCTCTCTCTCTCTCTCTCTGACCCTCTAGTCAAATACGGTAGATATTTATCCTAACATGGGCGTGGCTTGCAATGCGTGACTATTTCCCAGACTACTTCCAAAACAGTTTGTAGCCGTAACAAATGTTGCAACAAAAGGTGAACACGAGATGTCACAACGGTCTCAGCTAAACAACTTTACAGAAAATATTTATTTAATGATTGGAGAATTGTAATATGTTTGACAATTCTGTTCTGCCCCCTTTATATATGGGAAACCTTATTCATATAGTTGGCTTTGATTTTCAGGTATTAACATCTTACAATATTAGCAATCGTAATATGACGTTATTAACAGCCATAATGACCATTAATTACTGTTAATTACCTATTCATTAGGATTGATACACGTTAGTTATATTCAAAATTGGCTTTTGGTAATTCGGCAAAAAGGAGCCAAAATCATAAAAAGGGTCTCGAGTTATAGTTGCTTGGTCAACGTTTTTCAACAGGATCAGGTGAGCCCTCCAGAGAGAATTACCACCAGCCTTTTCCCAATTTTATGCAATACAATTTATAATGGACTGTTTCCGTTTGATGAGGACAAAGTTAGTTATCCCCTTTTACCCTTATAGAGAGCTTAACATACCTAGCTACCTAAACTGTCCAATATCCAACCATATTCTAGCAGCGCCTGCTAATACCGTTGTCCTCAAGACTTTTGTTACAACCTTCGTTAAACTTTATATCGCACTTAATTTTGATGGGCTTCGTTGCTACTTCCTCTAGGTTTCTGAATGCAGCTTTTCCATTTGCTAAACTACGTAACAAAACAAAGGAAAAGCACTTTGTTGTAAAATTCCACAATTATTCAATATTTGTAACAGCGTTCGGCACTCAAAGTTGCCATTATCAAGTGACGCTTAAAACGTTTCTTATAGCGCAACTTAATGAACTAGTAGAAGAATTGATCACACGAATGTAACATACCAACGGAGGAATTGAAATCCATAGCGAGTTAAAATAGAATATCCTAACTCAATAGCTCGAGAGTAAAAAAATAGAAAATATGTATTTGGTTCAAGAGATGGGTGGAGTAACTTAAAGATCATTTGCAGTTAATTGCTGTATGGTTCAAAGCTTGTATATTAATCAGCTAAAAGATACAAGTGCTATGTAATAAAAAGACTATAAAATGATTTTAATACTAAAAAATAAAAAGTGTAAATGAAAGACTTCAAGTATATTTAACAACCGAGTAAAACCTTCATCCTTCCTGTTTATTGAGTGATTGTTTTGTTTTATTAATAATGCTTCTGCTATTTGCAGACTGGTCCTATCAGATGACCGGAAGTGGATCTTCATGTGAGAAGCAATATCCATGTTTGTGCCATGTTCTCTAAGATTTAATTTTATTACTCAGTTTTTTTATGCTGCTTAGCTCTTTCGGCCAATTTATTGGTGGTGTATCCAATGTAACTGCCATTACATGCAGAATCTGGGCATGTTAACTGGTACATCACGTGCACTTTAGTTTCTAATTTCCTGTCTAGTAAGTTTGCAAGTCTGGTCGAACGGTAGTAAACGAGGAGCTCAACAACATATTCAGTATATCACGTTTTAACGTACGTTTTTCTCATTGATTTTAAAACCTTTTCTTCCTTATCTGCGTACGATGTCCACTGACTCCGAAAAAACAATTTGATATTATTCTTTAAATTAATAGAAAGAGAGACTTAAGTACCCGATTGCTTTCTAAACACGATAAAAAGTAATAGGAAATGGTAGGTACATCTCGTATCAGACAAGGAATGTCAACTTGCACAGCGCCTTTATAGTCTGAAAGGGCCTTAAACTATACCCAAAAGATGTCCTTCGTGGCCATTGTAAATCCTTACTTACAGAGGTAGGATACTAATACCGCGGATGCATGACGGCTAAAGCACGACCGGTACTCTTTCTAAGGTAATACGTTGTTGTACTACATAGATTCTTTAAGTAGAAAAGACGTATTGTAACCTACGTCTGCTCGGAAGTTGCTATGTCATTGCATCATTTTGCAGTTGTTTATCGTAAAGAGTAACCGAGATCATTTGAACGGGGAGTGATATTTTGAGAGCATACCTAAATTGACTTTAAAACATATATTAACTGAGAAAATTACAATATCATCTATTTAAACAGAAACTGTAATTCATAAAAAGAATGTTCATCGAGGGAAGAGACAAAATTGTAGGAATGACAACTAGTTGTCATTCTTAACTGTTAGAGGCTTGCGATGCATGTGCTGCTCAGTATCAATAAGAAGCAATTCGTGGCAAGGCGATGAACACAGGCTTGATAGTTGTGGCCTTGGCCCAATGTAAAATCCTGTTGATGTTTCAAATTCCAAGAAGATACAAATATCCTCACTTCCTTATTACATGTATATATAGAACATGGTGTTGGCTAGTGTTGGTTACACAGACCATAAGTGTAAGTTTATATACCACCAAAAATATGGTAGTCATTACCATGCATATCATGTTGTTCAAGGGCCCTTAGGTCATTGTAACACCTTTCCCTTCATAAAAGCACCTGGTTTTGTGCCACATCAATGTCACAGCAAATACATTAATCAGCGCTGGGCAATAATTAATAAGCATGATTGTGTGCTAAAAGCAAATAAGATTCACACTATGCATTTCCAATTTATCACAAACTTGATCATTAAAAAAGTATATATATACAGAATAAAAAGTTTACAATTGGTTACTAGCTTAAACATTGATCTAGTAAATATGAAGTTACTTGTTCACAACCAAAGATATGCAATTTGGTACATGTCATAAAAATCTGAATTTAAGCCCTAATCAAGTTAACTTTCTGTAGGGTTGTCTACAGTAATAAGCACCAGAGAGGTGTCTAAAAAAGTTTCTTAAAATTACTAAGCATTACAAAGCCCTTATTTATCAGAGAGAAAAGTGTACATTGCATATGACATTAAGATATTATCTTTGAAAGCCTAGAAATGTCTACATTCATATTACTATTGTATTAAATATCCAAGGCAAGCTCTTAGTTTCTATGAAGGCATATTGTAGAGAATTGTGTGTAGCTAATTGGAGCATTATCTAGAATCTTATGACCTTTTACAAATACCAACCCTTTCTTACATTTGGCATAACAATATGGAATTGCATTACATACTACACTTTGCTTAAATATTGTGTGCAGGTTCACATACTTTGTAATCAAGGACAAGCAAGAGGTGACCTAAGGACGGGATAGTTTATGTGAATAATGATGTACGAAATGGAAGACTTTGCACATACTGCTTTCACGAAGATATCTTTTTAACCTGGGCTGTAGAATTTAACAATACTGGTTCTCATATCTTCACAAAGGTCATCCAAAAGGGTTACTAGCTTACTTACACCTAATGGCCTTCCCACTAAAAGTTGATAATCTCTGAGGGATTTCTTCATGATCAATGTCCTTTTGCCCTTCTAATCTAGCACAAAGCTTATCAAGTTCTTTTCCTTTCATTCTATTTTTATACAATATTTTACTTGCATGAATCGCTATTACAAGCAATGACTAACATAAAAAGCACTAGTATTTGATAAACATCTATAAGAACATCAAGCATTTACCACATTACTACTATTTGGATGCCACAAAAGGGGAAGGCAAAATAGTTTTTTCCCTCTACAAGTCAAGATTTGTGGGGGAAATACCCATATGCACACTTACAGTTCTACTTGATACAATAAAAATTATTGAAATAATTTGTGTCTTTTGAGTCAGACTTGTAATGCAGTTGTTCTTATAGATTTATATTAATTTTCAAAGGAGGAACACAGAATAAGCCAATGTAATTTTTAATTCATAAGAGGTGATTTAACTGTACTATACAATTGTGTGCTATTAATTGCAAGCTATTGTGGTAATGCTCCACTCTTTGAGAATTATATACAATTGCAATGTGTCTGCTGAGAATATGTACATTATGATGTAATAACTAACAGTAGAAGTACAGTGCTCAATACATAGGAATGTAGAGCATTTATAGATTGCAGAGAAAAAAATACTAGGATGTTTGAGCTCCTTCAAGTTTCACGCATTGTGCATTTTGCGATCTTCAGGCTCGACTGAAACTGATTAAAACCACTGCTTACTACTTATTTTACATTTTCTACACAATACGCGAAGATCCAGTTAGTTGAATACACCAATAACCATGTAACCATGAGATATGTTTTGTTGCCTTGTATGATTCAACGTTATTCCTTTGTGTCACTCTCTTGCTGGAATAAATTCATGCGGCTCTCACTGACCGAAAAAGTGAGTTCCATCAATTCAAGTCTGTGTAAAGCCCCCCAGCTGCAAGCTTCCTCTTACATTACCCATATTTGAACAGTCTGTGCTACAAAGCATGATGGCTAATATGTGACAGGGAACACGATTAACAGAAGCTTTACCCTATCACATTTCTCATAAAATTGGAAAAGAAAGCATTGTAATTGCTGATAACTGTACTTACCATCAAAAGGCATCCATGACACTTCCTTCGTTCTGCCATAAACATCGAAAACAACAAATACATCTTTATTTACAGGTACATTTGAAATTGCTACACCTTTGTCGCGACCATTCTCATAGAAGTGCAGATCCCCATTGCAGCGTAACTGAACTCCAATTCGATTATGTATAGTTAAACTATGCAAATTTAATTTGTAGAGTTTCTCATGACCACCATAATGTAGATGGCAACCAGATAAAATCCAATAATTATTCGCTTCCTCTGTAAATAAGTCAGTTACTGCCCTAACTATTTTTGTTGTAGGGCAGCTAGGGTTCTCAGTTGTCACTCCTAACCTCTGTCAAAGAAATTGAGAAAGTCATACAATAAAACATGAACTTATTCAGTGGACAGTAACATAAAGGCAACACACAATAGGTATAAGGTGTAACAGAACATGCGCAGAATACTGGCCACTGGCTGCTTTGGAGTAAAATTAAGCTTATAGATTGGGAGCAAAATTGGTACACCAGCAGAGTTAAGGAGGCTATCCAAATCAGACTTCGCCCTAATAACATCAATAGGGAGAAGAGAGTAGAATTTCCTGAGGCATGGATGCCAAAAGTAAAGAAACATAACAAGTGTTCCTGAGTGACATTGACAATATCATGAGACAAATTATTATCTGTATTGTTACGGCACTATGTGTGTTTACCTAACCATCTTGTCCCTACACAGATCAAATTGATAAACTTTACCCCCAGCTTTTTAAAGAGTATAGGGAAAGGGTTTCTTATCAATTATTACAACATTATTACAAACTAATCACCAAACCCTGTTATTGTTGGTGTAGAACTCTTGCTTTCTTTCCAGAATGCCACTTGCTATTGAATATCTATGTTCACTGTTCTACACATTAACATAGAGCTCCCAATCAGTAATATTTCCTTTCCAGAGGACATAAACACTGCTCTTCTAGCTCAGCATTAAGTAGTGACTCAGCAAGCTGAGTCCATGAAAGAGTACCATACCACGTGTGATAAAAATCCAACTACATACTGTATAGTGCCTTTCTGTGTTATTGAGGATGATGTGATAATACATCGAAAGCTTGGTTACCAAATCTATTGTTTTATATGTTTAATTTGAATCTTCGACATGTTTCACATGCGCGTTCTCTGCTGGGCATTGCTATTCATTACGAAATAAAAAAGTTCTAGGATGCAAGAAGAGGGATAAACTTTCCGTCATGATTTCTACTTGAATGGATATTTATGTTCTCAAGGTCAAAAATATCATTCGGTAGAAATGTGATTTACCCTAAAGCACTTCAGCGAGAGGTATAATAAACCATAAAGATATACATTTAAGATAGACACAGGTGAGAGGTATAACAAATTATAAAGATATATATTTTTAGATATACACTGAGATGGAAACAAAGATATACAGTTACGGGAGAACACGCTTTAAAGTTGGGCATTCGATTTACAAACTACTATTAACACTTACAGACTCATAGGCATGATCCAACTGTCGAGTTAATTAAAATCTATTGGCATTTTTGGTAAGGAGATCTTTGAGAAAGCTTCTAAATATTGACTCCTCGCTTAGAGTACGTCAACTATTTTTATGGACTCTGACGCAAGGCCGGACTTAGCCCAGATGTATGCCTGGTGTTTGCTTTATTTACGTCCGCGATATGGTGAACGTCTCTGCATCAGCCCCCTACCCCAATTAATAAGTTTCTACGCAGCTCATGAAGTCACTTAGTTTAAATGTAATCACTGTTCTTGAAAGCAGTATGTGAGAACATTGGGGCTTGTCAATTTTCCCAATTTGACATTAGTGTTTAAATTTAGCAATCGCCTAATCATAGCCCCCTGGTGAGCAGTTGACCCGAAACTGAAACTACCCTAAGTAAAGAGTAAAACGTCCCCAATGTTGGCTACCGAGGAGAAAGGCAAGTTATGAGGGAGACCTAGTAGTCTTGTCTCTTACGGACACTGCGAAGAATCTGTAGCCAATGGGAACAGATACTACATTCTATCTTTGCCAAAAGGCTAATTACGATAGAAATATGACAGAATATAATTCCCACGTGGGTAATAAGGTAACTGATGCTTAATGTCTTTACTACATCCAAAATGTTATAGTTCTTTTGTAAATAATTTCGCGTACGCATTGTATTGTTTAGTGTATTTTGGGAGCATATCATTGTCGCAGCAGAATGTGTTAAATCCTAAGTCTTTCCGCACTTTTACTAGCTTAAGTGCTATTTTCTCTAGATTTCTAGCAATCTGTCAGTTTGGCCCCCTAATAAGCAGTGGATGACATAGCTCCTTTTTGTTTAAATACAAAATTACAAATTCATAAGTGAAATTATTTGAGCGAACTTTGAGAGTTTTATAGAGAAACCATTTGCTGAAAGGGGTTTACCTGAAGGGCTTGATATTAAAAGTTCAGGACCGTATCAGCCAAATGTTTATCAAGTAATAAGGTTTTAAAAGAGTGGTGAGTCGCATTCATCAATGATGGCTGTCTCGGCACTCTGACGTTATGCTTTTCAATTTCTATATGTAACTTTAAGTATTAAACTAACGTGCTTATTGTGAAGTATGTAAGGTTTTATGAACAGGTCATTTCAGCGTAGAACTGTTGGCATCGTATTTAGCAGTCTTTCAATCAAAGACCCCTGATGAGCAGTGGATCCGACATTGAAACTACCCTAAATAAACAGAAAAACCACCAAACAGGCCTTACTCTAACTACCCCTGCCCTAACTATCCTACTCTACTCCAACTACCACTAACTTGCCTGCCTACACTACTCTAAGTACCCCTTCCCTAACTATCCTACTCTACTCCAACTACCCCTACCCTAACTATCCTACACTATTCCAACTACCACTACCCTATCCTACTCTAATCTAACTACCCCTACCCTAACTATCCTACTCTACTCCAACTACCACTAACTTGCCTGCCTACACTACTCTAAGTACCCCTACCCTAACTATCCTACTCTACTCCAACTACCCCTACCCTAACTATACTACACTACTCTAACTACCCCTACCCTAACTATCCTACACTACTCCAACTACCACTACCCTATCCTACACTACTCTAACTACCCCTGCTCTAACTATCCTACTCTAACTATCCCTACCCTAACTATCCTACTCTACTCCAACTACCCCTACCCTAACTATACTACACTACTCTAACTACCTCTACCCTAACTATCATACACTACTCTAACTACTCTAACTACCACTACCCTACACTACTCTAACTACCCCTGCCCTAACTATCCTACTCTATTCTAACTACCTCCACCCTACATAAAACTACCTAACTACTCTCACTACCCTAACTATCCTACACTACTCTAACTACCTCTACCCTACTCTAATGTAACTACATCTACCCTAATTATTCTACTTAAAGTTACCTACACTGCCCTAACTATCCTACGGGAAATTACCTACCTCAATGGTGCTTGCCTACATGAAACTACCTGCACTGCTCTAACTACCTGTTACCTGCTCTAACTGCAACCACCCTAACTATCCTACTCTAATCTAACTACCTCTACCTTGCCCACATACCCAAAGCCTGCTTACACTACTCCAAAACAAACTAGTCTGCTAACGAAGGATTCCTTTCTTTAAATACCCCTACCCCTCCTACTTACATACAACTACCTACATGTCTGCAACTGCTGCTATCCTAGCTGGACTAACAACCCAGTCTAGTCCATTCTACGCATTTTATATACACCTAGCTTGCCACTTATTGCCAAAAATGCGCTACCTTTTGACTCCTTCCCACGACGCAACCTACCTACCCCTCCTAAATATCACCCATTACATCTTGCTACCCTACCATCAACTACTCTTTATCTGCCTATATGGCTCGACCCTGCATTACGCGGCAATACCAATCACTTTCGGCTATAGTTTCTTTTCGTAGGAAGTTTCTTTTCGACCAAGTATGGATTGATAATTCTTTATTTATTTCTTGCGCATTCATAACTGATTATTTTGCAATTGCACATCCTGAAAGTGTAATCGCAACAAGTATCAATGTCGTGCTTTGTCAAATTTATTAACTGATGTTACTGCAATGGAACTAGATAATTTCATTTCCCGTAGTACACTAATGTGTTGAATCATCTCCAAAGCTACTTTTTTAATGTGTTTTATTCGATACGATAGCTGCGGTCAGCAAGAAATGGTAAATCATTATTTGATGCAATCCTTAACATTAATGTTTCTGTGAAGCTGCTGTGAAATAGGCATGGAAAGCGCAATTTTGTAGATACTTTTTAGCAAATCAAACATTGTTTTAAAGTAACTGTAGCGGCAATACACAAACGACATTGACACTGGTTGGTAGAGACTTCAAATTGAGGAAATACGAAAAGTATGCTACAGGATGGTACTAGGAGTCAGCTGGACAGAACATCGCCCAAGTACATCTGTGCTACAATATGTAGATAGCAGGGGGTCTCTATGAAGTGAAAGCGGATGACTAAACTAAGATTATTTGACTGCATTACGAGGTCCGAGGTAAAATAAAAACAATTTCTCCTAGGCTGTACTGGGAAAAAATGGCAGGGGACGTTGGTTTGAGGGCATCAAAAGAGTAGGTAAATATCCCAGTACTAAAAATGTCTTTAAATTAAGAAATAGGCAGGATCTGAGAAAAGTGGTGGCCATGGACCTAACTCCAACTCCCATGAATGAAAATCTGCATAAGCAAAATAAAAGATGCAGCCTAATAAAGAAATCAACTTTGTACAAGTGAAGGAACTAGATGTGATCAGCATCACTAGCAAGTATTATAAAGCTTGAACCACATATAGGGTTCGACTGATATTTGACTTCATTTAAAAATAAGATGATTTATATATTCATTAATCATACATGAATATAAAAGATGTACAGATTTGACCCGCCTTACGTTTCGTCGACGGTATTTGCATTTCATCATTGCCATAAAACAGAAAGACTAACTTAATTCAAAAAACAATTTGTCTCTGCTCCTGTACGCCATTGAAACCTCAGGAGGTCGGTGAGATAAATTAATTATTAAGCTAATCCTCTTGTCCCGCCTCATTTCCTGAGAGATATCTTCCTAATTTATAAGGTAGGTAAAAGTGGTGCCGGCAGTTCTAAAGCATGCCGACATAAAAATATAAAACCACTTCAACTGGAGTACCTCTGATACCAATCGGTTTAAAGTCCTGTTGAAACAGCCGGGGCTATTGGATTAGAAGTAGGCATCGATCGTCTTGGAAATAATTGAAATAACGCGATCTAGGAGAAACTAAGTAATCATTCCTTTTACTTCTAACGAGCTATAATAGTTGATATTGCTTCTTCAAAGTTACTACTTCTATGTCAGTTCCGAAAAGTAGTGTCCAAAGCGTATAAAATGTTCTCGCCAATCAATTATACATAAAAACCTATGGAACGTATGAGTATTAGCGTCTGCGTAATGTTTGATAACCTTAATGGAAAAGGTGTTTCTTTCAGAAATACCAATGCTTTAAACAAAAAGGCAAGACAGAAAAGGAAAGATATACGTGTCAATCACTTTAAAAGTAGAATATGTAAGAGACTCATTTCAAATTTAAAGCAAGAGAACCTAACAGAGCCCTCTATATTATAGTTCTTAAAAGCTTAAATTGGATATCTCATTTTATAGAAATGTTCGTATTCTACCACTATAATACTATTAAATACTAGTATGTAGCATTAAAAAGTGGAATTTTTGAATCCAAACAGGCATATACCTAAAACATTGGCTGTTTTACAAACATAGCATCCTTTCTAACTGACACAAGAATTCTAAATCCAAGAAATATGTGCAATATGCGATAAAAATAGACATAGTCAACTCATCTTTTAATAACATGATTCTCTTTGCCTGTACAAATACATGATATTGATATCAAATTGGCGGGATTTGATTGATTTCAAACTTATCGTTAAAAAGAACAAAGTTCTCACTTAATTATGGTGAAAGTGCCTGGACAGACCACATCAATAGTATTTTTACGTCTGTTTTAAGAATATCAAACATAAAACCGTATTAGAAGCATGGAGGCTGGACCAGACATGGAAAGTTCCAGTCTACAAACTACAAGAACAACTCATTTATTAGATCCAGAAGGATCCACCTAAAGAGGACCTTCTACTTCATGTTGTGGTCGGTGTTTGCATCCTTTCCAATCAGTTAGGCAAAGGGAATGACAAACCAGTAGACTTTTAGATTTACCTCCGAAGACCATGGTGCCAATTTTGCAGACCAAGGGGGGAGTTTTTGCTTTCATATCAGTTGAGGGAAAAGAATATGAACAACTGGTGGAGGCAAAGGAAAGACTTTAGCAAAGCTTAACATCCTCATCCCCCCATACAAGTATCAGCTGAAGGAGATAGATCGCCTTGAAGGAGGAGTAGAATTGTTGGTTAATATGTGAACAGACATATTGGATTTAGGAAAATCTAAGTTATTATCATCAATATATCCATCAATTCGAGTTTTAGAACAGCAATGATCAAATGCCCCTTGTCTAAATTACTCACTTTGTTAATCTTGCTGGACGTCCCAAACTACAACTTTTCGTATGCGAAATTTCAAACGGGGCAAAAACCTGAGCATTGCAAAGTTTCACTCGAATTAAGCCAACACAGTAACTTATTAGTCGTAAAGCAAAGTCATTGAAAACTATAACTTACATGACTTAAAGCTCGAATGTTTCTTTCCATTGTGAAGATCTAAACTCGCCAAGCAACCAGCAGCTCTACGGATGTCCCAAAGGAGTAGCCTATTGTCTCGACTATCAATAAAAAATGAAACAAAGTCATATGAAAATACTATTAAATATTACTTGTTTTAAAATTTAATTTAATTCTTATTCGACCGCACCAATTATTATACTTACAATATAGTAATATTTCCCGTAGAAAGCTTGCTTACTTCACTATGAACGATGGTCGTAACCAGTGTCAGACCAAAACGTTTTGCAAAATAAATCCGTTACTTGAGACTACGTTGGCTACAGCTGCTCTTATATTTTAGCCTCCCCAATCTAAGATACGTTACGCTCTTACCAAAGTATTCCGACTACCCATATCTTCCACACGTGGCTCACAAAGGATTGATTCGAAGACGTTAAACCACGGTCTATTAAAAACATAACACAACATAATATAACATAGTGTAGTTCTGTGATGTTTGTTCTGAATGTTTCCAGAGTTACCTTGTCCATGTACATTGGTCACGTGATCATCGAAAAGCGATTCCTCACCTCCAACAATAGCTGACGCATTAGTTACCAGATCAGTGTTATGTTTTCAATAGACCGTGGTTAAACGGGATTGTTGAAGTATTATAGAGTTACAATGGTAAAGATTAATAATGTTAGACCTTCCAACATATTTCTTCCAATTCCTAAGAGTACCTACTTCAACAACGGCAGGAGAAGTCTTATGCTAGACCTGGTAGCCATTGGACAATATGGAAGGAGGTACTCAAATGTTCTAAATGTGTCTGTTAAGTCTGGTTCAAATACGAGTAAAACCCGTCGCCAGACAAGCGTCTGGCATGTTAAAGGCAGGTTTTCTTGCATGTGAACGCTACTTCTTGGCTGTGAAAGCTGAAATTTCATTGACATATGCCAAAGCAAAAGTCGTCGGAAAGTAACAAAAAATTTTGTTCTCTTCCGACGAGTTTTCTCTAGTGGTTTCCGACTATCACTTGAATTGCTGGCGTTGTAAATCAGCCAGCTGCCTGTTAGTACGGTGACAAAGAAGTCTTCACAAATTTGTTGAGGGGTGTGCTTGGAAGAAACAGATATTTCGATTGGCCATTATAATGCGTTTTAAAGTAACTATACATTTTTTTATAAGCAACTCGATTCTCAGGGTCAGGGCTAAGGTTCCTAAGGGTATGATACACTTTCAGGGCTAAAGTTGCTAAGGGTATGATACACTTTCAGAGCTAAAGCTGCTTAACTGGTTGCTAAGGTTTTCTCTGTGATACCGAATCATATATACAATATCTAGTTTTTCTTCTGTCTACTTACAGTGAGTTATACATGTGAATAGTTCGTTATATATTTGTTTCAAATTAAAAATGAATTCTTCTGTCCTTTTTTTTTCAAGAACTGTCAGGGCAGAGGGTTGCTAAGCAAGTTGCTTAAATTTTAAGCTAATTTGAGGGATAGCAACTGGGTTGCTAATAAAAAAAAATGTGTAATGTAAGAACGATTCTCATAGTTATGTAACTCATGTAACATCGTGAAATGATCTCCTCATTCTCAGCACAATTGTAAATTGTTAGGTATCAATAGCGATGGAGTGTGATTTCTTACTTTTGGTATCAAATAGTTTGTTTGTGGTACAAAACAAGAATATTGCACGAAATAGCAAAAACATTGTGTACTTCAAAGTATTTTTTTGTCTGACACTCCTCAGAGTACTAACGTCAGAATGACCGAAATGGAATGTCTGAAAGAGTATACCCAAGACCCCGAAGTGTACACGGACGATTGCTTACGTATCATAGGAAAGGTCAGCTCTGCATTTCATAGTCAGTCCATATAAAATCATGAAAACCTTTACTATGCAGACGAAAAGAGTTCGTTTTCTCACTTTTTATCACTAGGCCTTCAATTAATCTTGTTTCAGTGGATGCTGATTGGTTCAAAAACACACAAGCCATTCTGGCAGTCCAGATTCTGATTGGCTCTTTCAAAAATACAGTTGGGTATACTCTTTCACACACTTCATTTCGGTCATTCTGACGTTAGTACTCTGAAGAGTGTCAGACCAAAAAAGCTTTTAAGTACACAATGTTTTCACTATGTCGTGCAATAAACTTTCGGTATATAAAAATTGTGTTCAGAAATTGTTCACTTTATCGCAAATAGAATTCTTCCTTCAATGCAGCATCGCATACAGTCCTCAAGCACATGGATTGTGAGCAGAGTTGGCAAATTTGCACAAGTATTTTTTAACTTTTTTCTACGATTTTGGAAACGTATGTCTAAATTGGGGTAAGCAAAGGCCTCCTGTACCCCAGGTCTCCTGTAGCCCTGAATGAGAACTCATACAGCAACACTCTAAATTTGAACATTGTTAGAACTTGCTTTTCCAGACGATCCCTGTACATCGAAAGAGAATAGGTGAAAAGCTTCAGTACAATCATGAGAATTCTTCTTCGTATTATTTTTACACACTTTTTCGTCTATCAGTCTGATTTACAAGTCTTTTAAGAGATCGACTTTATCCCATCATTGCTTTAAGTACTTTCAACTCAAAAAAAAATATTTAGGAGGTACATACCGAAGCTCCGTCGGAAATAGTTCGACCATAAAGAGATATATCGATCCGAAAACTGTGGTTGCGAAGAATTTTCCTTGCAATGCAAATAATGAGGCAATGGTGATTACTCTTAGATTATTAATTGATGGGAAGTCGAATAAGTGGCGATAGGACATGTATTTTGATACATTTCTTACATGAAGGGTTCACCACATCATCATTATTGCGGAATTATACGATTATATTTGAAAACGGGGTATTGAAAATTCTGAATTGATAATAGTATATGGGTTAACTACGTATTTCTAAATATAAATTTCCACCCTTATTATTATTATTGCATGAATTTGCTCTGCTTCTAACAAACACTTGCCTTGCTTCAAAGCTTTTGGTTTCAAATTAAGGCGTTTGGAATAAAGAAGTCACTACAGCACCGTTCAATTTAATTCTGAAGAGAACAGAAAGTTGTATGTTTTCTAGGGTGCATGCCCTAGTAGCGAAATTTTTGGGTTCAGTTGTATCATAGAACCTCAACCTACGTCAAAGATCCCTGGTTGTATTGATTGGTTTTACCGTACATAATGTATTCACAGCCTTAATTGAATTTGTTTTCGAAAAATGGTCAAAAGCAGAGATTTTTGACTCGGTTTGAATTCCTCTATAAAAGGCGACCTTCTTGATAAAACTAGATGCTTCGGCGATACTGCAGACACGTACAAATGTCTAAGCTGACCCGACGTTTTTAAAAATCGATTTAGCTTGCTTTACCCCATACTTTCTCGTACGATTCCTTTCAACTGCTGTCTGCAAATTTTCTGACTTTTGGGATGGCTCATCAAAATGGCGCCAAAAATGATTTGGAGCCCAATGATTGGCTGATAGGAAACCATTTGATTGACAACTGGGAGTGGTCAATGTAGTTTCGCTGTCGAAGTGGAAATATGTAATTCAACTGTAAATATATTTTCATCTCCATTAGTCACTGCCAAATCATCTTTGATTAATATATGGTACCGCTTATCTTCTGAAAGTCGATCAAGTTTGATAAGATAGATTCCCAAATTTTCCATAGTAGCTTTCAAACTTACGACGGGGCGTAGAAATGGGAAATTTTGTATTTATTGGTTGAAAATGTTATGCGCATGAAAATATGCACAACTGAGGCCTATTCCTTGTGCTTCGCTTCTTATTCATCACCACGCAGTCACATCTGGCTAGGAGATTCTAGGGCAGTGGAAGGGCTCTAATTGGGATGGGGGTGGAAGTCGTCATAATTTTTTAAACCGTACTCAAGAGATCAATTAGCACAAGGAAACAGTGCTCGAAGGGCATGGAAACGGACAGACTGGACTAAGGAAGAGAATTTCGGTTTCATAACAAACAACCAGATGTTATTGACATAAGTTGAATCACTGTAATAAAACTAAATATATCTACACTGCTTGAATTTCTCTGAACCAACTAGTCTATAAGAACTTCCATTAAGTAACGAAAAGTGTATGCTTGGGGTGGGGTTAAACGCAGTGCCCTTTGGCACCGGAGCTTACATTGAGCCTCAGATTTTCGAAGAAGGATCACTGCATATAGGGCATCAAAGTCATAGACATCCGATCAATCTCCATTTGTGGTGAAGATGATGATGATGATGATGATGATGATGATGATAGTAATAATGATCATGGTGATAATGATAATACCTTGATGACAATGCCTACAAATAAGGAAATGTTGGAATGCTACTTAAAGAGGGTGGAGAGTGCTAAGATAGCCTAACCTATTGGTTTTTAACAGGTCGACCCGCTAGCGAAAAGAAAAATGAAACGAAAGTTATTCTTGATATATCACGACGCTAAGAAAATCTGTACTAAATAGATACAACCTGTTCTAACTCATCGTCTTTTACAGGAAAACTTAGATATACAACCAAATTTAATATAAATAAAAGTTCTTCAATATTGCACACCATTTATTTAATCGTGAGGATATCAAATATGCAAACACTCAATATATTTAAAGCGTGTTAAAGTTACAGCTGTATGTATAGAATAGATAATAATTGAAAGACAAAAATCGACATCAATGTTCACTTTTGATACGATTTCAGCTATGGTTGATGCAGTGAAATTAAATGCCATTTGTTAAAAGACCAATATTTTTCCACTTTCAGTGTTTTTTAAAACCCGATGCAATTATGGTTTCCCACTATTTAGACCGCAACGCACTGATGCCTCAAATGTCCTTGTATGTCTTGATTAGGTATAATAGCACTTGGCAGCATTTAAAATTTCTTTGAAATTAACCACAAATATTGCTGTTCCGGGAGATGTTTTAAAATAGCCGAATCTACAGTATTTCTTAGTAGCTGTCGTTGAAAAATACGCACGGTCAATTTCGGTCGTTTTCAGCCTCCCCCGCCACCCACGTCTCCCTTGTCCGCTTTTTAATAAAACGACGACATCCCCCCAAAAATAGCTACTCACTTTGGTCTTAGCCGCTTCAGAATGCTTATAGTTCTTGAAGGGTTGAAACTTCTAAATATACTGTCGTAAATTCTCTGCTCAACATTGTATTGATACACCTGTTGCCTAATAGTCGCATCTACATCGGCTACTTGTCACCAGTGCCTTCATTTAGACGCTTCTTGTGCGCAGATTTACATCGGTCTAGTCTTCAACATCGGTCATCCATCTCCGTCCAGGTCTTCCTCTCTCTCTCTTCGATATCTTTTCCTTCCCTCTTCCCTCAAATTTGTTCAACATATCCCACATTTTTTTTCTTGATTTTTTCTTTCTATCATTCTCCCTTCTCGTTCACTATTTCTAACACCCGTCTGTTGGTAACGTGCAGTCTGTAGGGTATTTATACGCACTACAATTTTGAAGGATGGTTTTTTCAGAGTCTTGCTTCTTTGATAGGCGTATGTGTGAATAATGAGACCTTAATGATATTATGGTGAATAAAATATCGACAAGTTACAGATGAAAAGCCATCAAACAAGCTATTAGGTTGACACCATTTTGTATTATTTCAAGAAATCGTCAATTATGCTCATGACAAATTGTATTGCTGAGTTTGACGATAAAAAGTCATAAGCAAGGATGCTGTTGTATAATTAACCTTAATTGATGTTGTAAACAAAGTAATCCTAATATGATTCTTATGTGAGACCCATCCCAAAACTCACGCCATTCTCCTCTTCGCTCAACATCCTCATCCCTCCTTGACCTTTCTGCTTGACGTCTGAGCTTGACGCCAAGACTCTCCCCACCCACTGTCCCTGGGATTACAGATCCTTTTTACTTGTTGCATTTAAGTTATTGACACAGATAACCATGTCGAAATATGAGGACGATTTCATGAACAATCGTCAAGATCCCCCCCCCCCCCCCCCCCCCCCCCCCCCCCCCCCCCCCCCCCCCCCCCCCCCCCCCTCCCCCCACCCCCCCCTCCCTCCACCCCCCCCCCAACCAAATTGAAGTGGCATTGTGAAACCTTTCAAGTGATGAAATGAAGTGGCATTGTTTAACCTTTCAAGTGATGAAATGTTTCAATGGGAGAGCTCTAAATCATGTTCTGTTTCTATTTTCATTATTGGTGGAATATGGTGATTTGAAAGTTTGGAAATTTACGTCAAAAAATTTCCTCTTGGTGGGGGTTGGCCTTTGGAGCTCTAGGTGGGGGTTGTCTTTGTAGGTGAGGTTCCTGACTCCATTCCAAACTATGATGTCATTTTAACAAATGATGAGTGTAAAACACAATCTTCGGTGAGCGAGTAAGTGAGTAAGTGTGTGTGTTTGTGTGTGTGTTTGTGTGTGTGTATGTGTGTGTGTTTGCTGTGACTGATGATCTTATAAACTAAAATCGCACAGGTTCTCAGGTACCTTGTGATGATTATGCAATATTAACTGTAGCTTTCAGGCACATGGTTGATGCCCTACATTATACAGGTTATTTAATTTAATTCAAAACATATACAAATATCATCTAACAATATTATTATTGATACAGATAACTTAGCAGCAAAGGGTCTGTGCCTGTATTTAAAGTTCTCCCTAACTTTAATGGCATTTTTAAACATATGTGTGATAATTACTCATCACTGCATAAAAATTACACTGAAACATCAGATGTTTGTACACATAAGATGTTATTTCTTTTTACAATGATAGTAATAGACAAATATCAATGTAGATATAGTAGCTACAGGATTCAGTTATTACCTAAACCACATACATTTTATGTAACTTTCCAGCTCTTCTCAAAAGAAACATTTCTAATAAGTGTGTAATTATTACCTCCATGACTATATAATATTCCACATAAAATGATGGTAATCCTCAAATTAATGCTCGCCTGTTTGCAATGTTATAACTATAAGATAGTGTAATGGCTTACATTGGCTTACAATACCACACTAAACTGAAATACAGGGGTTACACAATGTCACGTTAATGTGTTCTCATACTCCATATGAATCAAGTCCATTGCCCAAAATTTATGAACAAGTTCTAAGGCCTTTCATTGAGAACTTAAATAAGTAAGGGCAGGCGTGCTGGCTATTTTTTAGCAATTCCAATTCAATTTATTTATTAATTGCAGTGGTTTCTTTTTCTCCCATTACACTGCTATATATACTTGTATTCCATCGCTTGGAGAACATAAAGCTGGCAATTCTTACTCCTGTTTGAGTAGTAGAACAATTTTTAATGCAGATGAATGTAAATATCCCAAAATGGTGGAACACAGGTTCACGTTAGGGTACAAGCCCAAGACAACTGAGAGGCCATACTTAAAGAACTGTATGTACTATATACAGATCAGCAGTTTTTCATAAAGAGCTGCAATCCATAAACCAGAAAAGAAATCTGTCACTTGGATGATTGGGCATGGAATTACCCACATGGGAGCAATCATCTTTGCACTATTTGGTAGTTTATGTTTTGAAGCAAGTACTGTTTTATAGCAAAGTCAAATTGTATATGGTATTTTGCTTTTTAAAACCTGAGGTGGCTGCTTCCTTCAATTTTTTATCAATTAAAGAAGGGCTGTTTAATGCCATCAACCAACTTCGATCACTGACTACATCATACCCTTTTCCCTACACTACGCTGTAGACATTCCTGAGTCAGTAAGTCCTCATCATCAAATAAGTATTCATGTAACCTGCCAGTGGTGACCCTGATGTGATTTGAATACATAGTATTCATGTAATCTGCCAGTGGTGACCTTGACTTGATTTTAATACATAGTATTCATGTAATCTGCCAGTGGTGACCTTGATTTCATTTTAATAAGTATCATTTATGTGATCTACGAGTAGGGTCCCTGACGTGATTTGAATACGTAGCACTTATTTGATCGACCACTGGCAACCCTACCATGATTTTGATATGCAGCATTCATGTAACCTACCAGTGGCGACCCTTGTGGAGTTTGATATGTAAGCAATATCGTACCATTTAGGTTTCCTTCCTTGAAAACTAAAACACATTTTAGAGCTATAATCATTTCCTACAGTATAAAAATACATCTTTATAATAATTCAACTAAAAGGAAGACCGCCTCACCGTAAGACCACTACTGTTCCAGGTATCAGGAACTCCTCCGATGTACATAGGAAGATCGACTAGCATGTCCGTCTCAGGCCCTTCTGCTCTTGAACTTTGATAGTCCCGTAGAGATGGGACAGACATTGCACCAAAAGATCTGACACGTATTAATAGTACCTGTCAGGGAACGAAAACAACATGTCTGTAAAGAGCATCAGAAAGTTAAAGCAGCAAGACGAAATCAGTATGGGGAACTAGAGTGCTGATTTATTGCTCCAACTTAAAGGTGAAAAATTTATGACTTGAAAAGTGTCGGTGAGATCAAGTACAGCTAGACTATATAAATGTGCTGAAATAAGATGATGGGCATGTCAAAACAACTGAAAACCAAACCCATGGCGATAACCTAGGTATGGTGTGCGATCATATATTGAATCACTGGGTCATCAGAGTTAGAAAATCACAAAAGATGATGTAGATAGCTACAATAGTCTCACAATTCCCAGTTTCTCATACAGCAGCACTCAAGAGTATAATGACCGCCATCAAAATATCATCTGTTCACTTGCTTCAGTTGTTTTACAAAGTTACTTTAGGCAATAGTAAAGAGAACAGGAATAAGGTAGGTGAGGTCAACAGCATCAACTCAACGTCTGGGCTTGGCGATTTACACCCATCCTTTTTCGTGTAAAATGAATGTCATAATCAGGTAAGAAGGGCTGATTACATCGTGACGCAGTGAGGTCTGCTATCATACCATATGCCTAGCATTATGCTGTTAAATGTAAAAAGTGACTTGAATTAAGTCAATGTGGCCATGGACATTATACAGCCTTCTTAAAATGAATTGACACAATTCAGCATGAGTTTAACTTGACAAGGGCCGTCCATTTAGCGATGGCAAATCTATTGTTAGCAGTGGTTGCTTTATCTTCTTACCTCTGCACTCCTCCAAAATAACTGATAATGTATGTGCATTGAAATCAGATTAATTCACATATGACGTATTCCATTATTAATCCTAAATCAAGTTCATGTTTTAATCATTATTTGCATTAATTTTATTTATAAAGCAGTGCATGAGGAAGTGAAGCTCAGGAAACAGCTACCAGTCAGCTTTTATTAAGTTGTTAATGGAATACTTGTGTCAAAGACCTAATTAACAAGGGTGTACTGCTCCAGGATATTGAAGATATTATTAAGTACACATTTCTCTACATGTTGTAGCTAGTGCCTATTTTGAGAACACATTTTGGTAAATAATTTTAAGAATTAAGTAAACGTTGGTTTTGTTTTAAAAAACTATAATCCACTACCTTTTATTATTTTTCCCCCGTTAAGCCCCTTTGTCCCCCTTTTTTTTTTTTTCCCCCCCCCCCCCCCCCACACACACACCCTCCGCCGGAAATTGGATATTGAATATTATGTAAAGATTGTTTGCTTTTGATACTCTGGTGGAAGCTTTAATAACGAAGCTAAATTTCAGTTCCTATGTTTGTGCCCAAAACAGCTCCTCTAGTTTCATGATAACTTTAACAAATAGAGTATCTCCATTTATTCTCAGGACAATTAAAATGGAACATTGATTACACTTTCAAGATATGAAAAATTTAGACAAGTTTACAGTGAAAATGAAACGAACAAATTAACAGTAGTGTTTTCATCAACAAAATACTTAATCTTGAGACTTATTGAGACTTTCAAATACTGTTTACTCAGTATATTATTCGCATCTAGGAAACACTAGCTCGATCCTCGATACTAGATGCCTACAGAGCTCACGTCTGAATTTCCCTGCTCAGTAACACTAAAAAAAGGAATCTCCGGGCGTTGAAATGGCATAACCATCACCGAGGGGCATAGTACCCAGCGAAACAACGTAAACATTTGTAGATTTACTTTATTTCTACAGTAATCACTAAGAAATCCTATTATTTCAATAGAAATCTGGTGCGCTTTATGGGTAAGAGCCTCCCTGACAACAATCACCTGAAAACACAATACGTTGTTAAGTATAGTTCACATAGTTATATGCAGTCGTGATGAGTATAATCGTAAGGTCAATTGTTTTACCCTCTTCTCGTCATGAAACTAGCAACAAAATGGACGATCCATAAAATAGAACAAATATGGTTACTAATAATAAAAATATAGGAAATTGTGTGTTAGTCTCATACTTAGGCTATCATTTCCTCAAAACCTTTAAACAAATCAGTTTCAGAATTTATTACTTCGTAAACAGGGAATGCATTTTTATATAGAACCATACGTCACACTTCAGTCTTACTGATAACATAGTACTTCATTAAAAAATGTACACAACTTTCCACTGTCCTTGGGACGAAAAAGACGTTTTCACTTCGGCCATGAGAAACGCTAGCCAGGTTGCAAAAGGTAAAGAAATTTCATCCAAAAAATATGCTCTGTAGAAGTTTTACATTTGAGACATACCCTTCTGTACGTAGTTCTCCTCACCAACCACCGATTAATATTGGGGAAAAATACTAGTCTCCATACATATAAACGTTATCGCGTCCGACTTCGTAATTGCGGTCACCTCATTAACCCAGGCATACACTTCTTGAGGGGACTAAAATGTAAACTATTTTCTTGCAAACATTGAATTGTTATGTCGTGAGCCCTTTTTTGATGTCATAATAATACAAAGTTGCATTAGACTCACGGCTATGCAATGCTTAGTTAAATAGTTTCCCGCCTCCTCCATTTATTAGAATGAGTAAAATGTAAAATACCCAAGAGTATACTTTAATACGAGCACCAATACACAAAAAACCTGTTCGATTAGAGGCCGAAACACATTTGAAGTAGCTACAGGGTAGGGGTTGATACCGTTTGCCCCGCAGTATTGTAAAAAATGCTTGTTGTAAACTTCTTAAAAACGAAGGCAGAGCAAGGATACGAACAACTTTTAATGACAAGAATAGTAAATTTTTTTATGATTTTGCAATGTTTGAAATTGTTTCTGCTTATCGCTTCTGTTGTTCAAGTTAGCAATTGCTTTAATATGACTTTTTCGCCCAAATTATTCCATAAATATCAATTCGAAGTATCTTTAGCTTTTTAAAAAATCCTAATTTTTATGAGCTGTGCTTTTTTTATGTATCTAATAGCTTAATGTATATCATATACAGCTTGATGTACCTATTTTGGGGGAGTCTCGTACTGGGTATTGTTTTGTTTTTATAAGCGAAGAATTGAGCTAACCAATTTACTGTGGCCTCCTTCGTTTATTGTTAACATATTTAGTTATTGTTTATTTAAAATCTTCTTTTCGTGTGACACTAGTTGGCGGAATTAAGCAGCATGTTTCATCGTTTATTCGCCAAACAAGAGCTCCTAAAAGAAAACAGCCATCCCGGGTTTCAAAGACCAAAAAACCGTCAACCAATGTAATTCTGCCGTGGGGTAGCGCTTGCTTGAAAGCCCAGACTGTGACAAAATGTATACCTACGAATTCTTCCATATCATGGACAAGACCAGGTCTTTATTCTATTTGGGCGTTCTTTAGTCAATCCATACAAAAGAAAAAATATTTGCTAATGCAGACAATAAAAATTCGTTTTATCATTGGGCCTGTTCAATCTGTAATTGCAGCGAAAGCTTATTGGTCCAAAAACTCAAGCCATTCAGGCGCTCCTGATTCTGATTGGCTGTTTCAAAAATACAGCTGGGTTTGTTTATTTTTTGTTCGTTTTCGTACGATCATTTGTGACGATTGTACTCTGAGGAGTGTCAGGAAAAGGCTTCTATGTAAATTAGGTTTCTGCTATTTCGTGCAGTATTATCATTTATTATGATGTTATAGTTGCTTTTATGCGTTTGTAGTAGTTTGATTGCTGTGTTCGGTTTGGTTTCTTCTATCGTTTGAGCTTTATTTGATTTTCTGGTTTGTTTTATTGAGTTGAGTTAGGACTTATTAGTGCGGGGGGAGGGGGGGAGGGGGCAGTTTGTTAAATTTTATGTTGTTTTATTGATCTTTACAGTATGTGCCATTGAGGTCGGACATACGTCTTTAAGGAAGCATTGGACGTATAAATTGGAATGAGAGATACATTTCGAAGTTTGAAAACAATTATTGAACTTTTCATTGTCGTTTTCATAGTTTTATTCAAGTTTTTTTAAGCACTAACATGTTCACTTCTTCCATACTGTAGGTGAATATTATTGTCTGGTTCAGCACCTCTTCAATTTGCGATATGTTCAGGTATGTGAAGCCGCTAAACGGCTCATTCTACAAAGTTTGAAATTGACTATGTCGTCTTTATGTAGGGGAACTCACGGCCAATTGCGACAGTACGTTCCGCGCACGATTTATTGAAAGATGCCCTTATATAGGAAACACGTACAGTATGGTTAAACTAGTATAACTGAAAACTTGAGAAATGCAAGCTTAAAAAGCAAATCCATCGTGGTCCGGAGTTCTTCTAAGAATTTCAAGGGAGATGCTGAAAAATGATTGCAAACGCCCAAAATTTTTACAATTCTATTCATATTCTGTTCGTCTTCCTTCAAGTAGAAGAGTTAACAAAATTTTGGGGTACGAAAATTGGTAAAACCAATATGACAACTGCAGTTTCCTTTATTACCGTAGCTGCAAATATATTCAATGGCCTTCTTTAGAACATGAGCTAGATGTGCTGTATGCTCAAATGTACCTGATAATCCTTTAATAAATAATAATAATAAAATAATAATAATAAACATATGTTTGTATGTATTTATGTATGTATGTATGTATGTATGCATATATGTATGTATGTATAACTCTCACTTTCATTTATGTTATCTGAAAAGCAAAACTTTCAACTTTCAACTTTCATTCTTGGCGCTTTCTTTGATTTCACAATTATGTGACTTTGGATACGCCATAAATAAAATCGCTATTGAAATTAGATTCGGGTCTGACTGACAGCAGTTTGCTTTTCATAACCCCCTTCGTTTGCCATTTGTCAATTTTACAGTGACCCCTTTGACAAGAGTTTTCCATTCTTTAAGTCACAAGCATATCCTGCATTATCTCACTAATCCATGTTAATTTTTAATTATCAAGGAGGACTTTTCTCGCTGTTTCCAGTGAGCTCATGTCAACTTAACAGTTCTTCTTGCAAATAAGCATTGAGGCAGGAAATAGAAAATGTAGGACGAACTAAAGCCGTGGAAATAGGAAGAGAACATGTTGAGGGGATTATGAAATCTACCCGAAACCAGCATGGTTTAGAAAGATCGAATGTGTTAGTAAAATTATCAATGTAGCAGCTACTTCACGATTGCTAAATGGCAAGAAGATCAAAGTTGTCAGGTATTCTCTCTGATCATTAAGTCTTTGTATTCAGAGTGCGGATGTAAAACTTATAGCTTCATAAAACTTATTTGTTATTCTTGGAGATCATATGCGTTATTTCTATTTAATTGTCTAACCCTAGATTGAAGGACGGAGGCAGTTCTACATAACTGTGTATTCAAAGACCCAATTTTTATCTCTTTATACAAAGAGGTTAGCTATCTCCTCTCTCGCATGTTTATAAAGTGTAGAAAGTTTCTGTATTTACTTTTTTGCTATTTCGCAAGAATCTACAATGTCTAGCTAATTGAGGTGCAAGTAAGTGTATGAAACAAATAATACATTTGCCATAACATTCAGGAACGAGCAATGAAACACAATAACGTAAAGCGCTGATTCTATTATGATCATAGCATTGACTTTAACTCAAAATGATTTATTTATTAATTAGGTAGTTCAAACACGCCACAATTTAGCGTTAGAATCAATCAGGAGAATACAATATGGCCTTAAAATTTGCCGACCTATTCGTATTTTATTTTAGTTGATAGATGAACTTGGCACAGACACTATCCCTTCCTGAATTAGAAAAGGAGTAATTATATGTAAATAAGTAGTTATACTTATTTCCCAACCCGTGTGTTAGTACAAAGTAAATTGGAGCAAAGACATAGTCCGTAAGAAAGAAAGTGCTAACTAATTTTGTAACAATACCTTTTGCAGAAGCACAATGATATAGAAGACAAGAGCATTCACGATGCTACAAATGAAATACCGATACATCCTGGTTAAGAGAGGTTTCGGTTATAGGCTCATCAAACGTAAAACAAAACTTTCCTTGCGGTCACAAGACAAAACAATTTGTGTCTACACCCTCTCCCCCTCCCTGTTTATTAAATCCTTAACTCTTTCCATCACTGTCCATGTCAACCTTTTCCTATTATGTTAATTATGTCTTCATAAAATCATTTTGACTTTAATATGCAAATGTTACACCTTTTGAAACAGTAACGGTATAAAGGAGCTGTCCAAATAACATTGGCTGTCCCTCTCCCTAAATGGATCTAAGTAAATATATGTAAGCATATATATATATATATGTATATATATATATATATATATATATATATATATATGAAAGAATAGAAGTCAAAAGAAAAAGCAAAAGAAAAAACATAAGCAAGGCAAAACAGAAGAAAAGGGGAAAAAACTAAGAACCCCAACAACAACACAAACAAACAAAAACTAATAAACAACAATACACCAGCAACAAACCATTGCGACCAAACTATAAACATACTATTAGATTCTCTATGGCAGTGCGCTTGGGTTTGCAAAGGGTTCCGCAACCTATTAAGGATTGGTCTTGGTTAAATGGGAAATGTAGCAGCTAGGCCGTGGTACAAAAAGTTTCTTTACTGCAATCAATGGAAAAACTCCAAAATAACTATCAGGGAAGGGTAGACATATTTGTTCATGTAAATTTGTAACAGTGAACATCGGAAACCATTTCATAACGTTTTGTCTCAATTGCGCAGTTTATACGTCTTTACATTCTAACAACTATACCTTTAATCCTGAGCTTTAGGCTTTCCTTTGGAGAAGATTATCAGCATCTTTCCAGCCTTAGGCCAGATCCTAATAATTTGTGAGTGCTTTAGACTGCGTCCCTAGCAATATGGCACCCGTTTTGTGCACCTTTTGCCCTACCGAACACCCTTCCACAATACATTTACATACATGTTATCCAGAAATTTCGTAAGACCTTCTCTGGAAAGCCATCGGTCTTCTAGTTCATTCATCAGGGGCAGTGCATCGGATCATGAAGTATAAGAGATACGCGTAGCATTACATTAGGTTGGAGAATTAGCAAAGATTGAAAAGTTAGTTTAGAGCTGTCCCGATGTATGTAATTGATGCTTTACCTTTCCTACATTTGATGAAGTCATTTAACGGGTATCTTTCGGTACCATGATTTCTAGATGTTTGAAATAATCCACGTCTCCCATGTTTTTGCTCCAATCTTTAATGAAAGTAATAATGTTATTAAGGGCTTGATGGTCAGGTGTGTCTATGGCAGTAGATGCGTGATGGATATTACTACACGTAATTGGTTAATTTCTCGAAAGAATGCCTTAGTCATGAGAAAAATCATGTTTATCTTCACATTTTGTCGCTATGGAATACCTTGGAACACGTGTTTACCTTCACACTTTTCGCTATGGAACGCCTTGGCGTGCTTTAAACACGTTTATATCAACAATGAAGCAGCAATGTGATATCGGTAGGAAAGCTGGTAACGAGTATAGTGAAAACATTAGCTTAACTCTCTTCAATACTTCTCCACATTATTGATGTCACGTCCTTCATCGTCGGCCATCTCTTTTATCATATCTATCTTACATTACCCAAACATCGAAAGCTTTGACATTAGTCTTATGGCCCGTACTTCTCCATTTCCAGCTACACACTCACTTTTACTGGTTCATTGGCGATAGTTTTCAAGGAGCATACTTGCGGAAAATATGATAGTTATATGGTTGTAAGACAAAAGGAAGTAAGAGCGGATACGAATTGTCCTATTGGAAATCATATTTGTGACTTGCAGATAATATTTAATAACGGAATCATTAGTGAAATGCCATTGACCGGTTTCGTTGCACCCTCATCAGAATGGCTTATGCCAAAACGGAGAAAATTTCTGTTTGGAAAATGTTAAAGTTTTACTATCATTGGACGATAGATCCTTGTTTGGGTTATAAAAGGTTTTTATCAAATATTCAGAAGCCAAAATCAGAATAGCGTACAAGGCATTTCTTATGCTTTTCATATCGCTTGGCAATAGTATCAATTCTGTACGTAATGGCAAAAGCTTGGTTTGCTCGAAAGCTGTTGTTGTGTTTTTGTGTATAGGCCTAGTGAAAAAATAAATTATTTCTGTCTGTAAAGCAGAGGTTTCTTGATTTTACGTGGACCGACTCCAGAACAACCAAATGAAATTTAGACCAAGCCTTGCCCATAATGCGGAAGTAATTGTCTGTGCACATTATGGCACAGTCTAGATTTCCGAGAAAGAGCTTCCCTATGGCAGAGTCACATTGATTGATGGTGTCTCTCGCTTTTGAAACCTTAGACGGTTGTTTCCTTTTAGGAGCTGATCTTTGGGGAATAAAAGATGGGACATGGTGCTTAATTCTGTCAACCAACCCCATAGTCGTGCTGCCAACATATCCAGCCTCACGCTGGCACGAAAATTGGTATACTACAGAGCTGCAATTTGTGGAAGGCGCACGATCTTTGTGCCTGTTTGGCAATACCGTCTTGGTGGTGTTCGCTACGTATGAATGTGGCAGCGCTAAAACGCTTCCTTATGGCCTTTTTATTTGGTTTTAAAATCGAAGGGAAACGTTTCCATGCTACGCTAGTTTTGAATGCACAGGACATTTTTTAGACCCGAGTGGTTTTCAGTTTAGAAATTTTTCAAGTTTTGATTTAAAGGTAGCATTGATGACGTCTTTGGGGTAGCCATTGGAGAAAATATTCTGATTAGCGCTTTCAACATTACAGTAAGCTTTAATGTTTCGTTCGTTTCATTTCGACCGTTTCTGACGATTGCACCCTGAGAAGTGTCAGAATAAAACAGCTTTAAGTATTCAATGATTTCGCAATTTTGCACAGTATTTATGTTCTACAAACTATTTGATTATCAGCTCTGTATAAGGTTTAGGAATATTTTCAGTATAAATCATTTCTATGTGTGGACGTCTTTTACATTGTCAGTAGGGACAGCCAGGTCGTATAAAGGTTCGAATTCTTTCCTTTCGTTTCAAGCTTTTAAATACAAAGACAACCGATAACAAGTCAACTCTTCTCCATGTTATTGCCAATACTATTATGAATAAACAACCGGACTTAATGGAAGTTAAAGACGAACTTGGTCAAGTGCCCAACGCTGCAAAAGGTAAATTTTTTCATTGTCATGTCATGTTTTATACATTTATCAGTTTCTCAAAAAGGTAGTTTGATTTTCCTACTTGTTCGTTAAAAGTTTTTACTTTAACCAAGATTGTTTAAATAATTGTGTACTTGGGCAGATGAAATGCAGTCTTCAGGTTTATATGTTATGAATATGTACGTATGTATGTAAATTACTGAAACAAGTACCTAAAAATCATTATGTCTACAATATAAAAAAGAGGAAGCAACTTAGTTGGCTCTTGCTCGGTGCGAGCTTTCAAAAAATAATTTGTAGTTTAAGGCAGATAAGGGTGGTGTATACAAAATTCTGTTTTATACAGAAAGCAATTATAGATAAAAGGAGTTGAAATTATCAACCACTGGTTTCGGCACTTACTTTGCGACGATGCAAAAGCTGCTAACTAAGTCTATCTAAGCTATATACTACTATATTATGACGTCATCTATGCAGCTTTTTCTTTTGATGGTTCCAACCAAAATCCATTCCAAAGAAGCTGATCTTCAAAACCATGCCAAGGTTGTTGAGCTTTACTATCGGGAGAACGCCAAGAAGGAAACTACTTCGTCGAGGTTATAACGTGAATGTACAAGGTCCGGACGAATGTACAATGTACAAGGACCTGACGAAGTCTTAAAGGAAAGACGAAACGTTGTCATAATTGTAGTTTCCTTCTTGGCGTGCTCCCTATAGCTTGTTAAGTGTAGTTGTCACCATAGTATTTACGTTGTTGAGCTTAATTCACTTCTATTCCGTGGAACATTACCAAACCATAAATAGCATCCTTTAGTTAACAACATGTAACAACGAAGTGGCCGATGTGCCGTGTTCAGCTGAACTTACGACGATTTCGTAGGTAAAATAGGGCGTAGATACTATCAGCTTACTAGTAAACAACGGACCCGCTACCTGTCGCTAAAGAAATCTTCGAACAGAACCTTATACCGCTGCCGACGGCTACTGCGTAGTATTGGTTTCAATCGTAAAGGCAGTACTACACAGTGGCGGATATTTTTATGTGCCTTATAAACGGGGTGTGGTTGGGCGTTGTTCTTGTTGTCGGTAATAGATAAACACATCAGAGCGTCTACGGATAATCTTGGCCCGCTTTGGATAATCTATACAGTACTGGCGGACTCTGATTTGCCTTTAAACACAGAACCATTCAGGCAGCCCTGATTGGCTCTTCCAAAAATACAGTTTGGTATAATGCTTTGTTCGTTTCATTTCAATGCGGCACATGGTTTTGCGGTGCCCATTAACCGTCATTAACCGCAATAGATGGTGTTTTCTACTCCGTTTTGAAGTGTGCAGCCGCCTATAAGAGATGGCTTCAGATGTCTGGCGTAGAGGTGTGAAAACTGAACGAAACTACTACTACTAGTTCAGTTGTACGGAGAAATTTTATTGAAGCACACGGGGTACGAGCAAGTAAACAGGTTAAGAACCAGTGTTCTAGACGAAGCTACACATCTAAAGTAACCACGCTGAAGGAAAATTTAATTGTAATACCGAATAAAAATTGTTATAACGCAGAGCTTCACTGTGTCATTGATTGCACAGTTACCCGTAAATTCCGTTAAAAATAATGCTTACATTCATTCTCAAAGGTAGAATATTGCTACCTCCATGTATATCACACATGAATAAATATCCAGTTATACCAAATTAAAATATTTTATAACAAGGCGTGACGTGTGAAAGCGCATACATAGTAGTTAAGTAATATTGCAATTAGAAAAATAAACACAAAAATACCACCAATAAACAAAGCAATTCCCATACCACGTGACGACGTGCTGTCGTAGTTACATCATCACCGGAAACGTTACTTTCTACTAAATCTGACAGCATTTCACAACATTCAGTCAGTCACTAGCAGAATGAAAATGACAGTTATATGACACCATACAATTATGACGCCGTCAATAGAGAGAGTGAGATCTATTGTTCTCCATGGCAATAAGTCGAGTGGAGGAGTCCGAAACCTAACACTTTTGATGACGTCATACATCAAAGGTCCCTATTATTATCGAACGGAAACTGTGGCAACCGTGCCACGCCCATTTACTCCGATTAATCGATTAATCGGAAAAATCTCCACCAATTATTCGAATAGTAGAATGTTATGCTATGGACAGCCCTAGTCGGAGTATTTGGAAATGTCACTCAGAATTAGACTTACCCATGTTGTTTTTAGCCTTCCAGCTTGTCCTTTCCAAGTTTTCTCAGAGGCTTTCAGTGCTTCTTTGACAGGAGTTTCAGAGGGCAGACGAAGTAGATGGCCTTCTTCTGCATATTGTCAGGCTCCATGTGGTGACTTTGGTGGGTTTGTAGAGTTCCTCTTTTGTTACCACTCTTGACCACGTGACATGAATAACGTTTCTAAGCAGTCTTCGGTGAAAAGAATTTATCTAGCCGTCGTAATATATAAGTTAATAATCTCATTCAAACTCGACTTAGAACGTATTTTTTACATCAGTGAGGCAGTAGTAAATTGTACCTTAGACCGCTGGAGGCCACTGACATCAAGGGTATATTGTGAATAATCACCACACTAAGTAAGATATAATAGCTTACAAGAGGTCCTATAGGTTCTGGATAGCCCTGTAATTTGAAGACTATCCTGGAAAGTTCTTAAAAGTCCTGGAATTTTTTGTTCATTTTGAAATATCCGGAACAAGTCCTGGAGTTCTGCACAATAATTGTCGCACGAATCCATTTGTAAGGGATGCTGATTGGTCCAAAAACAGAAGCAGACCAGGCAGTCCAATTTCTGATTGGCTCTTTAAAATATACAGTTTGGTTTATTTTTGTCTATGTTTCATTTTGGTCATCTCTAACGATTGTATTCTGAGAAGTATCGGGCGCAAAATGCTTTTAAGTACACAATATTTTCACTATTTCGTGTAATATTCACATGAAATTTCTGTTTCAAGTGCCGATATTTTCAAATGACTTCTTGCCGTTTTTGCCATGTCCTATATTCCAAAAGTTGGCTCCTTGTTTGTTTACCTGTTCCTAGATTTAAATTGCAGGAAATTCTATAATTTGAAACAGAACTTATTATTGTTCTCTCATTATGTTAGAATTGTTTTCCCCGGTGGTGACATATTTCCTATTTCTCTAGTGTTCTTTTCAAAACTAACATTTCAAATCGTCTTTTCTCGATGATACTTTCTAACTTCAATGGGCTTTGGACAGTATAACGGGCCGGAGGGCAGTTCCTTGGTCAAGTCACACGGTGTATAGAGGCTTGTCTCCAACTGCGTTGAGCAGGATGTCGATTTCCACCGGTGGATGATTGGGTGCTAATGTGGCGACTAGAGAAATAGAGTATGTTAACATCGGAGGTCACCTAGCTCAGTTGGTAGAGCGCACGTCATGAAATTGTGGGTCTCGGGTCTCGTTCCCCGGTGATGACATATTTTCTATTTTTCTAGTGTTCTTTTCAAAACTAATATTTCAAATCCTCTCTTCTCGATGATACTTTCTAACTCCAATAGGCTTTGGACAGTATAACGGGCCGGAGGGTAGTTCCTTGGTCAAGTCACACGGTGTATAGAGGCTTGTCTCCAACTGCGTTGAGCTGGATGTCGATTTCCACCGGTGGATGATTGGGTGCTAATGTGGCGACTAGAGAAATAGAGTATATTAACATTGGAGGTCACCTAGCTCAGTTGGTAGAGCTCACTCCGCAATGGTGTGGGTCACGGGTTCATTCCCTGGTGAGGAAGAGATTCCGAAAGCTCGCACAGAGCCCAAATTCAGTTTTTATGTTTATATATATATATATATATATATATATATATATATATATGTACGTGTGTGTATGTGCGTGTGTATAAATGAGTCTATATGTGTGCATGTGTGTCTATGTATGTGTCCGGTGTATGTGTGTATGTGCCTGTGCATGTGTGCCTGTATATATGTACCTGTGTATGTGTGCCTGTATATGTGTGCTTGTATATGTGTACCTGTGTATGTGGTGTGCCTGCGTATGTCCGACAGTGTATGTATCATTATTCGTAGTCATTTCGTGTCAGCATGTATGTTATATACGGTATTTAAACAGTAATGCAAAATCTGATTGTAATGTAATTTCACTGTAAACTAATACTCATCCACGCAACATCTAGTAATGATTTGAAAGTATTAAGTATTTCACGGGTTTCGACGGAAAAGAAATCGCGTTCTTTCCCTCCATGTGCTCGCTACCATAATATCTGATTGAAGACATATTTTTAGGCGTTTAACACCATAAGAAAATAAATCGAATTATCATTACACGAAAAGGTCAACATCATGCTCTAAAAACAAACAATTTAACTACGATCTGCAAACAAGTTCAGAATCGATCAACCTATCACAACTAGCTACCGTATTTCCACTTATTAGCGCCCCGGGCGCTTATTAAAAATTCACCTACAATGTGCGGCGCTAATTAGAGTGCGGCGCTTATAAAAAAATTAAAATGATTAAGAATTAAATTTTATTTGAAGCTCAAAAACAATATGAACAGAATAAATGGACGAAACAGAATCAATGTCTTTTATGCTCCAAACGTATTTTATTGTGTACTTACCCTTATGTATGGGTTTTCCGCTTGTTTTAATTAGCGCCACTTTTTCTAGCGCGGCGCTAATAAGAGGAAATACGGTAACTCAATTAATAAACTAACCAATTAACTATCTTTCTAAATCATTGACAAATAAACCAATGAACCAATGAACCAATACACCAACGAACCAACGAACTATCTAACTAACATTACTATTATTACGATCCAAACTCAACCACGAAGTCAACTACCTCCCAAACGAATCATCAAACGGGATTGCTTGGTAATGAAATGAAGGCAGGGGGTCCAAAAATTATTCTAAAGAGGCCGCGACATTGGTTTGTTCTGGGGATATATGGTACTACCTCAGAAAAACGAGATAATCTTCATGTTTTCAGATCTATGTACCGGCATTTAACAGCATTGAGAGACCAAAGGAGAGTAAATCCGCACTCCTCGGACACTATCCTTGATACACCCCCTGAGTCGGAACTCAAGTGTTACTGTATTAATGCGTATTACCTATCGTAAAATTTAATCCAAAAACTTATGCTATCATAGACGTTATGGATGCTCTTTCCGAATGCATCGAAAACTTCTGCTATTAAACGTCTGTCACTGATACAATTTGGAGGATTATGACCAATATAGAATTAAACCAGTTAACATACAAATGGCAGGTGGTACAAGTATCCAGATGATGTCTCTATGGAACAGAAAGGTATTTGTTCATATTATCGCAGCTGTTTTCTGCAGGTCAGAACACATCTTCGGAACCTTTCATCACGTAAAATTTCCTTTCCATCTCTTTCGAAGATCATGTGCGAACCTCTCCCCTATGTCCTAATTGCTATAACCGGAAAGGAGTTGGCAAAGTTCGTGAGATCAGGAGTCTGGGACGGGAAAGAAATTAATAGAGAAAATAAATTGAAGGATTAGAAGATGCTTTATTTCCTAATAAATTTTGATCTTTTCAAAACAATAAAATAAGAAGTGTGTCTTTTAGAATCTAGAAAGATTGTTTGCAAGAGCTTAGTCTCTATACATAACTATTGCCACGTCTTAGTTTTCTGGCATTTCATTACCGCTACCTGACATTGTACATTTGATCCTATACGACGACGTTTTCCAACTATCTGATCATCATGACTTCCCTCATGTTCATCTACCGTATGATTCTTTTTGATATCATGATAACAAAATTTCAAACACTGGCTGTATTATTACTTTGTTGTTCTTTCTGCTTCGACTGTTGTTGACTTTCCTTGTCTATCAGTAAGCTACTTCTGTTAGCATGCGATGCGCAAAATATCTGTCCATCTGTCGCTAAACACTAGATTCGCGGCACCGGGCCCGTAGTATGGTTTTTATCATAAAGGGACATTTGTGAACATCGAGGAGGGATGGATGGGGACTATTGTGAATATTAGGGAGTGGATGTCAAAACTGCTTAAGAAAATACTATAGATGTTGAATCTTGGCAAATCAATTAGGGTCTGTTAGTAAATGTAAAGGAGCTAAGCCCCCCACCCCCGAAGCCCTGCATAACTCACCGCATGCCGGACCCTTGCGGTGCCGTGGTTAAAAATCAAGTAGTTCCTTCCACTCATTATATTAATGGTTACTAGATTACTAAAAACCTTGGACGAGTAACTGCTGCGACACCCGTTAAGCTTACCTTGGGAACCCAAAAAATCAGTGAAAGAAATCCTTTGGACGATAAACCAAATGATAAAAAGAGGCAGAAGGTGAAAGAAATTAAACGTAAATTGATTAGGCCTATTTAATTAAAGAAAAAATCTATCAAAGAACTGAATGACAGAAAAGATAATCATGCACAGCAATATATCTTTTTAGTGTCACTTTCTCCATTTAGCACTCAAACTAGTGTTTTGCTGAAGACGGGGGTCACATCAACTGTAAAACCGCTTCCTGGTTTTGCTCTGTTTTTGGCGCCCTTTTAAAACCCTGTTAAGTCTTTTCTCAAAGATGGCGGGATAACGGACTATTTCTGTTTATTGGAGACCGAAATGTCGGAATTTGGCATAATATTTTGGAAGTATGTAATATATAAACGAGTAAAAAATGTAGAGAATTGGTAAGTGATTACTTTCTTTATTGCCTCGACCATCTAATTATGAAGCGTGAAACGAACGAAAAGACTACCGTTTCATTTCAGTAGAAATTAGAAATTTTTGTTGGGAAGAACTGAAATATATCCAGGAGTTTAGATATTTCTTATAGCACATTCTTTCGTATTCTCTTAGTTAATTTGTATGTGTTGATAATTGTAAGCGAAATTCAAGTCAAGATTTGTGCTCCTTTTTGTTTTAAGATTGAAATTTGGCATGATCCCTCGACTGAACCTCCACCTAAGTTTCCCAGGCGCTACTGCAGTTTCGTACCCCCCTCCAAAATCATCGATAATGTATTCGTATTTAAATGAAATTTATAAGATATGTAGTTTATTCTATCGGTAATTTAATGAAGCCTAATTCGTAGTTGTCACGTACGCTTAACTCATAGTTCCTGTATACCTTTTTGTAAGTGAGTACTGGGATTGTATAAGAATAATGACAATAAATTGAAGTTTAAAAAAATATTATTGTTCTAACTTAAGTGAGTTTTAAAGTAATTTATTATTTCCCTAAATACGGGGTCAGATCAATAACCTAACAGAAAAATGAAATTTTCTGTGATGTCCACGGCGCCAAAGCTTCGATATTGCAACCAAGATATGAGAGCCGAATGAAAATTAATCAAGAAGATCATCGACCGACAAAAGGACTTCACAACATTTTGCTTGCCCATCCATCACGCAGACGATTGTTGTGGCTAGTGTCTGGCAAACGTTTATCATTGTTGAAGTCTCTGCTTTACGCAATTTTTCAATATTTATTTCTAAATGGAAATTTTTCACAATAAAAACATACGTATTAATGTAAATATTCAAACATTTGATAACAATTTCCAATGCAATTCATAAAAGAACTGTAAGTCAGGTCCATTTACAAATTTATTACAATAAGGAAAGGAACTCTACATGGGCTAATTTGAGAAGGTAGTACTCTGAGAATTGACGCTCAACCCTTCTGATTCATAATAAAATATTCAGTTTGAAGACGTGAATTTGGCAGATAGAATCGCAATGCAGCTTTTCAAAGGGCTAAAGCTACTGCAGGCCAAGTACAAAATGGCCATGAGGGCCGTTTATACTAACTCCAGTGATGCGTATCAGGAAAAACAATACTCCAAGCAGTAAGTATCTAATATTTTGTGTCATCATAATATATACATCTTGCAAGAGATTGACGATACTATTATTATTAGGAAACTGATGAATCAGATCGATTTTGAAAAAAATTTACCTCAAGACTGGTTATGTTAATTCTCCTAACCTATGAAGGATGGGCATCGTTATTTTCAAACATGAACACAAATTAACCTAAAGTCATCGAAGTTAAAAAGATGCTGAGGGGAAAAGTCAAGAGATAGCAATTAGAAGTAAAGAAGTCAATGATGTCCTTTGACTGTACACTTAATTTTTGTCAATCTCAATAGTGAGAAAAGCAAGAAACCCGATACAAATACCTCTGGCTAACTGTCAGGCTACTGGTGAAGGATCTGGCAAAATAGATAAAGCAGTTTCTATATATAAACCAGTGAAGGAGATGAGGTCCAGGAAACAACCGTACAGGTATTTTTATTTCTTTAACTCGACCAATATCGTCTCCTTTGCCGCAGTATTATATTCGAGATTGGGTTACATCGAACTTGATTATTCATTCAATTTATTCTTTTCCTGTGTTTGTCCTCAGGATCAAAATTCACACCGCTCTCGATTTTTAATAATCTGACTTGATTCCCTTTCAGGAAAGAACTTCCACGCTACAACTCAAGAACATGGTTTGCCCCTTTCAGTGTTGCTTTTATACAGAAATATATATAGGTCAAACGATGCGACAATTCCATAAAATATTTTGGACCCTCGGGGATTTCCTCTAGGACTAAACAAACACTATCCACCCTTCCATTTTCGTTATCTTCGTAACATTCGCTGTTTCCATTTGTCTTCTATGCACCTCTGACTTCACTTTTCTCTTCTTCGAGAAGAGAGGATATGAAATGTTAGTTTTGAATAGAACACTAAAGAAATAGAAAAGTATGTCACCACCGGGGATCGAACCCGTGACCCACGCTACCCTAAATAAACAGAAAACCCACCAAACTGGCTAACTAATAAATAAAGGGAAGCTGGGGCGTCCAAGGGCGACGTCCCTCAATGTAGGCTACCGGGCAGAGAAGCAAACCATTTAGCAGGCTCAACCGCCCAGTAGGATCACCTTTCACGGACCTTTGGCAACAACATGAATAGAAGATTCTACACTCATTAAATTTCCGCCTGGCTTGAAGAATGACAACTCGGTACATGACACACATTTCGAGGCCCCGTCCACAATGCGTGGTGTAAATTTGAAAACGAAACTTTATTATTACGGTTAGGCCTTCCGTCCACACTACAACGGTCGTATTCGCACCAAACACTTAAAGACAACTAAATTTTTTAAAACGCTCTACAGGGTGGCAACTATTTGAAAACATAAATCGTTTGTGTTGGTGTGGGCGGGAAGATTTTAGTAACCACAACTTTGAAAATAGGCCAGTGTCACTTTGAAGCTAATAACAATAGGCATAATTTGTTTAAATGATAACGGCGAAAGAACGCAGCAATCTTATTTCTACAAGACCTCCTTGAGAAAGACTAAGAACCGTGAGGTCGATATTATGCTTTCATACGAGCCTGCGCAAAAACCAGGTTAATGTGGTTGTACCGTCTTCGGGTGTACAGAGAGCTTTCGTTTCGTTTTCACACCTAAAGTTGCGTTTTAAATTTATCCGGCTTAGATTAGGGGGTCGAATTTATGCTTTTATATTAGCATGCGCGATCGTACCGCCTTTGTGTGAACGGAGAACTTTTGTCTCGTTTTCGCACCTTAAACAGAGTTTTCAGATTTATCCGGCTTATGTGAGAGTCGAAGGTACGCTTTCATAGAAGCTTGCGCAAAGCAAGATTAATGTGATTGTACCGCATTCGTGTGAGCGGAGAACTTTTGTTTCGGTTTTGCACCTAAAGTTGCGTCTTTAAATTTATGCGGCTTACGTTAGAGAGTAGAATTTATGCTATCATACGAGCCTGCACAAAGACAGCTTAGCGCGATTGTGCTGCCTTCGTGTGAACGGAGAACTTTTGTTTAGTTTTCGTTCGTAAAGTCGTGTTTTAAAAATTATCCTGCTTAAGTTAGTCGAAGTTATGCTTTCATACAAGCCTGCGCAAAGCTAGATTAAGGCGATTGCCCCGCCTTGGTGAGTACGGAGATTTTTTGTTACGTTATTGTAACTAAAATTGCGTTTTCGAATTTTTCAGGTTGACAGGCAACTAGAATGTTCAACACGTTCCATTCTAATCCTTAAATATTAGAGCGCATCATCCTCGGAAAAATATAAATCGGTACAAAAAACTCGTTCTTATAAAGATGCAAACAGTTTCACAATATGCGTCCTATCGATATGGCATCTCAGGAAAAAGCGTTTCTTCTTCCTGTTTTCAAAAAGCTTTCTTTCACTGTTCAAATTTTACTTAAGATGACACCCGGTGGCATAAGTCCTAGACGACTCTTAATTTATGAGTCATTCCCCACATTCATAGTTCTCTAAAGAGATAAAGATTTCCATCAAAAGTGTGGAGCCTTCTTAATTGTAGAGAAGAGTCTTGCTTAGTACAATCCGTAAGAGTTCAAACAGATCAAGTCGTAAAGAACGCGAGGAAAATGGCTATACGAAACTCAAAATAACGCAATTTGGAAAAATTTAAATTGTGCCTGTGCCTGTGCCTGTGCCTGTGCCTGTGCCTGTGCCTGTGCCTGTGCCTGTGCCTGTGCCTGTGCCTGTGTAGTCAGTCATATATGATCTATCCTCGCACCACTTATGAACACTGTCTTCCTTCCCAAGTTCACACTCTTGTACCCCAGCCCCACTTTGACAATCATTACTTCTGCCCTAAATATTTATCCCCTCTTTCTCCATGAATTAATTTGTTGTTTTGTTAGAAATTTAGTGGTTAGTTTGACCTTAGTACCAAAGTGCCCAAGAAAATCGGTGTTTACTTTCATCTGCAGTCAGGGTCGCTGGGATGGATTGGCTTTGTCTTTGTCTCCACGATCCCATCCGTCAGTTTCGGTACGCAGCTGCGCATGTGCATAGGCTAATTCTCAGCTGGGGAACGTGTGATATTTTTAGGTATGAATGCAGACTTCAGTTCACCTTCGTCTTGTACTGTACTGTACAGTTTCCTAGCTGACAACTGTGATGCGATCCTTTTCTCCGAAAACGTATCGAATTTTACAATATTTCGATTGGGTTTTACATGTTACTATTGTACAAATTAAGTCAAAATGTTTACAGTAACTTGAATTCCTTGCCGCCATTATGGCGTATTTTCGGAGATAAAGCTCTGCAGGTACCGAGGATTGTTTTGATCTGAGGCTGCATAATACCCTTTCGAAAATTGCCGCCAATGGCCAATTTCCTTGATTATCTCATCCAGGGGGTACATGTTGTCTTCTCAAACCATACTTCTCACGTTATTATTTCAGTAAAGACGTGGTTAAACGGACACATTTCTCAAGACAAACGAAATAAAACATGCGTGTAGAGTCAGAGTATTGATTCTTGCAACAGATATGCTGTGGAGGGGGCTTTGGGGGCTGAGCCCCTCTACTTAAAATCTCGAAAGATTTAGAGGGGCTGAGCTCCCCTTTTAGAATATCAATATTTAGTTTTTAAAATTTCTCTGTTTGCAGAGGAAAATGTATTCATCAAGTGGCAATGCTACGACCTTATTATTGCAAGTAACGTATTTTGAAGTTTTTCGGCTGGTAGAACAGGATAAAAGAGATACTGAATAATTGCTGAATCTAACAAACTCATTAAGTGCTCTGTCGATGGGCATAAAAGTATCAAAGTTGGTGCGTTGCATAAAGGATCATAGTTAAACGATAATGGTGGGCGGCAATCCCACTTGCAAAGGCACCTCAAAAAAAGTACGAATGATTAAAAGATCATGTATTTTTTACAAAGGCCATCGACAGGCAATAATAGACAATATTTCTGGGAGAATGGTGTTGGAATACGGTGATAAAGTTATTCATCACTTCGAGTTTCTTTCAAATGGCAACATAGACTGCACACACTGGCTGAAAGGTGAATTGATAATAGAAAATTAATGCGAGTAATTCCATATTTCAATGCAAATTATCATTTGCTCCAACATTGATTGGACCCAAGACAAGTACAGCAACAAATTACTCATACAAGGAATGTTAAATATAGTCCAAGTCATTTCTTCTAAAACTAAAATAAGATTGTCCTTAACAAATCTGGTTTTAGCGCGGATAACCTTAATGAAAAACAGTTTCGAAGCTTCATCTGTCTGTTTTGGAGGCTGTGCATATAGCTTTGCGCAAGCCTTCTCTCTGTAAGCAGAAGGATTTAGCCAGATTTCACCAGGTCCACATGCAACAGGTTCCCCTCTTTCATCACGTACACTGATAGATGTATCCAGCAAAGGTTTTCCAAGTGGTACTGGGCAGGGAACTAGATCTGGAAAATCAGTATCTGAGGCAGAATTTTTGCACAGCTGGGAAAGTAGGGTGGGGATTTCTCCTGCTCTCTGATATAAAAAGGAGTAATCTACCTCTTGAATACTTGCCCATGATGACATCTATAAATCAAAAGGCAGAGATAACATTAGTGATATATTGAATAAATAATTTATACAAGTAAGAAGATTCAACTAATGATACATCAAATAAATAACTTGTAAAGGGAAGATGACATTAGTTATATATCAAATAAATAATCCGTGAAAGTTAGAAGAGTAAATTTCAAATGAGGAGTCTGGGGCAAGGGAAGGTCACCTGACACATTGCATAGCGTCCTCCCCCCCCCCGGGAGGTTGGGGGAGATAAATTTTCAGCTCAGGGGGTGTGTGTGCAAATTTAGAGCTGAAATGGTGGGGGAATGCATTTGTTCAACAGATGGGGGGGATTGACATTTTCTGGCCATCTAGGATTGCAAATTTCTTCTCTTTCTCAATGCAGATCACTTGAGTACCTCTTTTTTAAGTGCAAATTTTTGTTGCTCTTACTGCTCATTGAATCTCGCAAATTATGCCTTTAACTGCCCAAACACTGGCCTTCTCCATTACTCTGATAGCCCCAGCCCTGCAAATATACAGTGCCATGGGCCTCTACGATGCCATGCATTGGTCCCTAATCTCATCTGGTGGGGACTATCCTGTGCATGGGATAGTAATTTACTGACTCCATTTTAAAATGTGCACATTGTCTAAAATCTGTGTTTGCAAGTTGTATGTGTTTGTAAGGGTTCAGTGACAGTAATAAATATTGCTTCTTTACTCGTATTTGTTGGAGTTATTTGGGTAAATCACAAACCAAAACATACCAAAATTCAATGTATATACTTCATCAAATCTTTGATCAGCTGCAGAACCCTAAAATGATGTTTGCAGACCTCAAAGGCCTCAATGGACCCCAGGGTGTAGACCAATAGCATAATAGATAGAGTACTGATCTATTACCAGAAAGGTGCAAATCCATTCATGACAGTGTGTAAGATCACCAAGTGAGATAATTGATCTACACCACCTTTTTTGCTTGGTGCAAAAGGCATAAATTACCAGATTACCTAGAAATTTCTTTCAAAAATATAGACCATAAGTACCCTACAACATTCTCTATATTTGCTCTTTGTAACTCGTATCAGGTCTCATTTTACATATCCTACGAACTGACATCAGAGTTTTTATAAAACTATGCAATTTAAGTCACTTGTATTGATAATCCACTTGTCCTTGATTTTTTGGCTTTCAATGTTTTTGACATTAAATCAACGATATCCTAATGGAAATTATCAATATCACAACATATCACTATTTCTGGGACTGATGACCAACTAAACTTCTAAATGTGCAGAAAGAATATCCTTGAATTATTATAAACTGCAGTTAGAAAATTCAAATATAATTTGAAAATAAGGAAAATTCACATAATGCAGTCAGTAAAACATCAGAAGATTGAGCAAAAAAAGCAAAATACTTGAATTTGACTTTTTAAAACATGTCGTTTTCATGCTGATTCCTCATACAAACAATCGACGCTCTGTTGATTTTTCTAAATCTTTTAATGTAGGTGATTATGTTAAGGTATTGTTGCCTTATGTTCGTAAGGGTATGTCGAAATATTCACCTCTTAAGCGTGTAGTTAAGAAAATTCCTCTTTACACCTATCGCCTTTGTGATAGAAGTACTTGGAATGCACATCGTTTAGTTCCTGCGTCACCACCAGATGACGCAGATCAGCTCATCATTCCAGCTGATAATTCTGTGTCTTACCAGGTTGTTCGTCCTCGCCGTCCTCCTGTATGGATGCGAGATTATTATTCGCATTAATCTGTAGTGAATGTAATTTTTTTTTCCGAGAGGGGTAAAAACGACACCACACTAATGAACGATCAGAAAGCACTAAATAGACATTAATCGGTTATTCGATTTCAGCGTTTACATTACACGTTATTTTATAAGCAACTCAGTTGCTTAAGTATGAGGCCTCGATTAGGTCCCAAATTTAAGCAACAAGCTAAGGAACTCGAGGCCTCGAATTCAGGAGGGGAAATTCTTAAAACGCCTGCAGAACGGCGTTACACCCTCCTTAGACCACAGTAAGTGGCATGAAGGTGTTAAATAAATAACTACCAGGGGCTGCATTTTGTAAACTGACAGTACAACAAAATTCGACGATAACCTGTAGTGATACCTATGCAAATACTTAAGCAAATCCCGGCCTGGTTTTGGGAAATTGCTAGGCAACTCGAGGCCTGACCCAACAATGGAGTTGCTTATGAAAAAGCAAACGTGTAAAGGCCTTGCTTGGTTGAATGGGGCCATCGCAGTGACTTTGAACCAGCAAAGTCATTGAAGTATGAAAACTGATCGCGAATGCCGACTGTTTAAAGTTTACCAAATAACTCACTGGGTGACTTACGAAGTGTGTTTTAGCTACTTGTTTAGAAGTTACAGACACTTCCTTTTTAGTGTACTTTTTGCAAAGAGGGTGATACATTTCATCTACTCTACAAAAACTCTTTCCAAAGTCGGTTGAAATAGAAGTTATTACAAATGATTTCCCTAAATCCTTAATAACTACAAGCATCGTTAATTCTTCAAAAATATCATCATATTTCTGGAACAAGTACAACGATTATCAGTAAATAAGTTGTTCATATTGATTTACCTGCTTCTTCTTGCAAATAACAACTGTTGACCGATGGTTTTCTCCTTTACGTTGTATCTGATGAAAAATCGCTGCTTCTAAGATTTTATGTCTTTGAACGAGAATCGATTGAGCTTTCGCTCGTTTATTGTTCAAAACAAGTGTCTAGTTTGTATGGCATTATCAATGGCCAATCATCTCGAGGTGCAAAGACCCATTGTTTTGAACAAGATGAATTTTGTTATGAATAACGTTTCGTTTAGTTCACTCTGCTCATAAAATGTTCAGCTTAATTTGTCTTGGTTCAATACTAATACATAACAATGTGTGAAGTTGGTGTTATCTTTATCCTTACCAAGTCAATTGAAACCTCCTTTTGTAATCGCAAAGGTAATGATAACAAAAAACAGCTCGTAGAAAACTATTTAATCCTAACTCGGAAGGGGGAAGGTGGCTGCCAGCGGGCGTCTTTCAAGTTGGACCTGGAACTAATATTACCTCCAAAAATTTTATCAGTTAACATTTTGCCGAGAAAGGTATCTGATGCCATTTAGACCCAGGAAACCAACAGGAAATATTCCTAGCTAACCGTCACATGCATGAGAAATACCATAGACGGTTTATACGAATGTTAAGTACCCTCAAATGCCTATCGCTAACTGTGCACAAAGGTTTGGCACTTATTTGCCAAGCTGGTCAGAATAGTTCAGCAGGATGTTACTAGCGAACAACCTGCAGGGCTAGCCAAAACAATAGAAACACTAGTCTTATGTCACTTAAATCGTAGCACAACGATGAAAGTGTCCTGATAACATGGACACCTAGTTACAAAATGTGTTTCGGCAATCGCTATAGTTGGGATATGTACGTGGCGATGGACCGGGAAACGTCGTTCTAATAAGTAACTAGAGTTTTCTAGAAAACGTAGGTGAAAATGTAGATAGATAAAGTAGGTTGATAATCTTTCATTACCTTACCTGACTATGCTGTAAACCAGCTTCATTTCCCACCATAATTTTCTCCTGGTAAAATAGATGCATTTGACCCAATAACCACCAACTGCTCTCTGCATCTACTATGATCATCTTTATTGCATAAACATTGCTTTTGCAAACTTTTAATTACTGATTGGTCTAAAAACCATAGCATCGTAAATACTCGTACATGAACGTACATGACCTCGCGGCTACGAAGGTCGAGAATTGTAACTTCGTGTATCGTTGTGTAGTCTGCACGAAACCAACTGCTCTCATTGGCGGAATGGAGGAAACGTCGTCCGACGTTTCAGAAAAATTGAACTGAATCCAATTTTTAAAAACGTCGGACGACGTCGTCTGGTGTCGGATGAGATCGCATAGCTTCGATTCGGACCAGTGTAACAGGTGCAAAGGGAGACAACGAGTTTAATTGCCATCCGACGCGTCGTACAGTGTCGCGTTGACTCGATTCGGATATATGTAACTCCGGCATAAGCCCTTTTCTGCAAAAAGTGTAGATATTAGCGGGTAGTCTGGCTGCTGTGTTTTGCCATCTGTGAAGAAACTTTTCAGGAAATTTTATTATGATATTCTGCTTCTTTAACTCACAGAACCCAGACCATATAGAGTTTATCTTTTGCTGTTCGTACATCTTCCCTGCTACCTTTTTCCAGTCCTGCGGCGACGATTCTGAGACTTGTTTTGACGTCAGAACTGAGTCAGTGTATACATTTTTGAAGTTGAGTTCTTAAATAGAATGACAGGATAGATAAAGGTCACTGATACTGGTTAGTTTTAAGCCAAGGAATTTTTTTGGAAGCTGAAGATGAGTAAAGTTACTGGACTGGTTCATTCTTAGCCACTTCCGGATGTAATATGAGACCAGATTATCACAGGATGTTTTGATCCACGTTATGTCAAACTTGTTAACTGTGAGAAGCCATTTCAATGTGCTGAAGACGTAAAATCGAAAGATCATGATTTTATATTTTGGATGTAATGGAAGTTGGTCAATTCTTGGTAGATAATAATCACGTTTTTCAGTTATTTGAGATTTTGCTGCTTCGTTGCTCATGCTGAAGGAAAACTCCTTGCCTTACTTGAAAGATTTCCCTGTCATCACTGGTGGAATTTTTTTCTCTGTTTAATAGAAGAAGTGGCTCGAATTGTTCTGTTGTAGTCTTGGTTTTCTTTATCCCAAAAACAACACATTTGTCAATCCTGAATTTGAAGTTTGCCCATACACTCCATTATACTTTTCCTTTCATAGACGGTATAATCTTTCGTTCAAATTCTACCATGAAGATGTTTGCGAAAACGGGCCCCAACTAAACCTTTGCAATTACTATTTGCTGATCAAATAACTTCACTAAAAGTCAGTCTTGTGCAGACTTTTTTTTGATTACTCCATGACAGCACCAAACCGATGCAAGATATAAAATTACAAATACGTCTGTTAAATAACATTTCACTTATCTTTCTCCGTCTTACTCCTGTCTACCTACGATTTTGCGAGCCATTTGCCCAGGTCAGGAAACTTCAGGCATTGAGTACGTTAATTAACACAACATTGTGGTTCTGACTGTACCAAACATGCCAACATTAGAATTTAGTACAAGTAGATACCCAGCTCTGGCTAATTCTACCTGATTTTGACTGTATTTCTCTATTTTCCATCTTTTTATATAAGGGCATTCAGTACGGAATTGATTTATATGGATTCTGTATTCAGATCTGCAGCTCAAGTCGCTTACCTTTTATAGTCAAAATCAGTAATTAAGTTACGTACCTACTTCCTGATATGTTTGGTTTTAAATGGAAAGGAGAAACAACTACTCAATTTTTTAACAAGTAATCGTATCCAAAGCATATGTTTGCACTTGAAAAGCTCTTTTAATCAGTCAGTTCTTAAACAGATTCGTTTTGAAGTTACAATAAGAGATGTTGCGCATTCTTAGAAACGGAAAAGAGCAAACTATCTTGCGTCAAAGTTTCACCTCAGACCTAACCCACAGTGTTCGAGTTGCTTAAATTTTCCCAGTTTGGAAATGGCTGCTCTTTGACCAGTTGCTTATTAGAAAAGTGCGTAATACATACCAATTTTTACTCACTCTTACCCTACACTCTTTTTAATAAAAACTTGATAAACTTGTTGGAGGCTCAGTGAATATATTTATCTGTCACATTGTAGGCTCATTTAATATAAATTTTGACAAATAGTCATCCCTGTATTTAGTTTGTGACTGACTAGTTTATTTGTGGACCGACCAATAAATAGATGTTTTTATTGCTAGAAATTTTAGATAATAAATATCTTATTTTTTCAAGAACGTTTTTGTGAAATGCCATCCAGCTCTGTGCTGTTCTTCAATATTGAGCTTAAAACAACTTCCGTATACTTTAAGAAACAAGTTTACGTAGAAAACGTTTGTATACAAAATATGAAATAAAATAAAATTGACACAACTAAGATTCCGCTTAGTTTATAAGTTTATATGTTTAGATTCCTAAACGTATCATGTCAGAGCCCTATTAGAGTAACGAGCTTTTCTTGCTTTTGATTGATATACCCCCAATTATGAAGGATTAAAGGTCAGAAAGCGTGGCAGTTCTATGGCTGCTAGCTGAAAGAAGGCCATGCTCACAGATGAGTAAAGTTACGAAGTCACGCAAAACATTAGTCCCAAGGAGGAGAGAATTATTAAATTGTAAAGTCAATGATGTAGGAAATATTCTGTAAAAATGTAAGAGTACGCCATAAAAGTAAGCAAGTAAGTATATCTAAGACCAATTCTCAACCAAGATCAGAAAATACTTTACCGTATACTGTAAGAAACATATTTACGTAGAAAACGTTTGTATACAAAATATGAAAGGAAATCAAATTGACATAGCTGAGATTCCGCTAAGTTGACTGGAAACGATTTCTATAAAGAGTTCACTGGGCTCACGGTACCTACGGTAACGGCCTCCGATCCAGTTTGTCATATTTCGGCCCTGTGTCAAAGCATCCTACTTGTTAGCAGTCTCTCAGAGACCCCTGACAAGGAGTGAACGCGCGATATTTAAACTGCCCCTAATAAGCAGTAAACTACGTGAGGCGAACTAAATGCTAGTCTGCAGTAGTTAATTTACTGAGGGGCACATTTCTCGGCACATAGAGAATACAGTAGATACTTTGTCATTATCAAACCAGGAAGGCACATTTCGTGGATTCATTGAAGAGTTCACTTTCGGCATTTCAAGTCACAAACTGTGGAATGTACTCCGATGTGCAAATATTACGCAGAAAATTGTTGAAACATTCCAAAAACGTGTCCCCTTACAATGATAATTTGCGATTCCGTTAAACCTATCTCGAAGTGAACTAATCCGGACTTGCCTTTGACGCTTGCCTGCTTTCATTCTTTGGATTCCAATGACTCTTATCTGATTTTTCGCTAGTATATAGAAGCCAATCTTACAGAGATCATAAATGCACGTGGAATGTACGCTACACTGAAACTTAACAACAAAAAAGTAAACCACCTCAAAGGTTAAACTGGTAAACGAAGGGAAGTGAAGGGCATACTGTACAAGGGTTACGGTTAGTATAACTTCTCCCCATTCTCAATGCTGCTCCCTGCCATTCTTTGCAGTCTCTCACTCAAAGACCCCTGATGAGCAGTTGGTCCGACATTGAAACTACCCTAAATAAACAGAAAAACCACCAAACAGGCAAGCTAATAAATAAAGGTCACTTGGGGCGTCCAAGGGCGACGCCCCTTAATTTGTGCTACCGGGTAAAAAAGCAAGCCTTGAAGCAGGCTCAACTGCCCAGTAGGACCGCCTCTCGCGGATTATGGAAAGCATCTGCCATCAATGAGAACAGATACTATATCTATTCCTTGCCAAAAGGCCGCGCTTAGCAAGTAGAAAGCAGTCTCTCAGTCAAAGATCCCCGATGAGCAATGGACATGTAATACATTCCCTGATATGCAAAGGATCTGCTGATGAACTTTACGACGCTGCTGATATGAGAGAGAAACTTGACATCATCAAGTGAAACTGTCTACCGCCCTGTACCATGATTCCAGTCCTACTCCTACCCAAAATAGCAATCGCTCACCTCGCATGTCAGGCAATGCTGTGCAAGGATACCAGCATGTGATTATTCAGTGGTTGCATGTATGCGGCGAGTAGGGCACCGTTAGAGAGACTTGCTGCCCAAACGCTGAAGCAGTGACTCCCGAATCGACGAGAGGACGATTATTCAGGCAATCTCCCAATCAAAGACCCCTGATGAGCAGTGAGCCCGACATTGAAGCTACGGCTATTTAGGTTCCCGTCCTCAAGAGCACAACTCTCATCAACGCAGATTTGAACAAAAATGACAGTCATAAAATGCCTTTAATAATCGCGCAGCTGATGGCAACACATACATTTACTTTTTAGGAGAAACCTGTCAAATAAAATTACTTTAAAATGCTTTCAAGTATAGACCAAGTATAACTCAAGCAGGAACATACGAAAAAAATGGAGGAAAGTAACAACGTAGTAAAAGCTGCATATGGAAAAGGAAAAGAAAAAGCTGAAAACGACAAAGAAGAAAACTAGAAAGGTAACATATTAAAACTTATTGGTAATTTAAAGGACCAACGGAATTCTGCGCTTTGAGGGCGGGTCTCATGCCTCCCTCTTTCTGTGCCACCATTTTCAAAAAGCAATGTCAGCGTTACTTAATTATCTGTGTTGTAAGTGCATAGTGCTAACACTACCCAGAAATCTTATAGACTAATTTTATATGAATGGTTTAGGCAGTAATCCGTTAGAAATCTTATTGCCTTAAAAGCCTCGGCCGCTGCCTGTGCTCATTGGTTTGCTCTTCAGTAACGACTTTCCCATATTTTAAACGCATTTCTCCCCCAAAAATGTTTAAAATTCATAAACTATTCTAGTGACAACTCATATAGAGTAAAATATTCGGAGTGAACGCACGAGTGAACAATAAAGATTCATAATTGCTCTCCCTTTAAAATTAATATGTTTTTTTGCAATGCTAATGCGACCTTTAACTAGTTTTCAGCTTATTAAGACTTGAAGTGTCAATGATGCTAACTTCTTCTAAGGCAACGATTGTGGTCTACGTAAGGCTTCAATGCTTCCATATCTAAACAGAAGAATCATCAAAACAGATTTTAAGGATTTTCTTTGTATGGTTCGGTGATTGAAAACAGGCTTTAGCCATGGGGCACTAATATTCCCAAGAAGGAAGTAGTATTGAAGCCCGTTGCTCATCTGCTAACCCGTCTCCCTCAGTGACAATTAAAGCTATTGTCTGTTTGGATTACAGTTTTAATATCAGTCAATACCTTAATGACTTTAGTGATTAAAAATGAATCTTTAACATTAATGTTCATTTATATTGGCAAACGTGACCTACAACAACAACAATTCAAAGTTGACTAAACTCCATTTCTCACTCTTCTCTTTAGTTGCCTCGTTCTGACGATTTCTTGCCCTCTCCGAAGCTGACATAGCACCAGCTTATCTTGCTATTAACGCAAGGGTTTGTTTTTTAGCCCAAATCACTTGGATCGTGGTGATAGTAGAGTTTGGATTTTAGAATTAAAGTCCTCTATCCTTAATATCAGACAGCAAATTATACCATTGATGAGTATCATGATAACCATTTGGGCTACACGTTGGCCTAATACTTGAAGCAATGCACAGTATATTGCCAATATAATAATCTATGGATAATACGTTTCGGAACTAAGGAAAGAAATGTATGTGTTACTTGAGAACTCTGATTGGAAAATGTAAGAGATCGAAGTGTTGTTATTCATTAGAGGGCGATATAAGTTGAAAAGAGTAGACAGGAGTTTCACAGTTTGTCGGACCTTTAACACATTTCAATATAATATTTTAATTACTAGAAGTAAATATATGGTAAGAATAGATATTTAGATTTCCTCCAATATTTTGCTTATTTATTTCACCTAAAATCACGAAGACTTTTTTCTAATATAATTCTATAGCACATCATCATAAAATCATTCTCCTGTCGAGAAGATTAAGATATCCATGCATATTTATAAAATACAAGGACAAGTATTTTGTAGTCCCTTTGACGTCATTGCCAACTTGGTGTTACATCAAATGCTGCAAATGTATTACATCAAGTAAAATTTCTAAAAAATTAGAAAACCTAATTTGTGACTTAAGTTTACTTTGATAAAATGACAAAAACATTTAAATAAAAAGGCAAGCTGACCTTTAAAATGACTCTGGGATGATTCGTCGAGATAAGCCTCGGCGTTGGCCATGGCGCGCTCGGTGATCGCGGCGAAATTGTTGAGGGTGGCGCCGGCGCGATGCGGCGACAGGACGGCGGTTTCAAGATCGAAGAACGGACTTGATCTCGGCGGTTCGGCGGTGAAGACGTCCATGCCCGCGCCGAGCATGCGTCCTTCCCGAAGTGCATCGGCGACCGCCTCCTCGTCGACGATGCCGCCACGCGCGCAGTTCACCAGGACCACGCCCGGCTTCATCCGCGCGATCTCGTCCGTCCCGATCATGCCGCGGCTCTCCGGCGTCAGCGGCAGGTGCAGCGAGATGATGTCGGCGCTGGTAATCAGCTCCTCGAAGGAAACGCGCCGGACGCCGAGGGCCGCCTCGATTTCGGGGCTCGCCGGTAGCGGGTCGCAATAGATGGCTTCGACCTCGAAGCCGGTGAGAATGCGGGCGAGACGCTTGCCGATCGCGCCGAGGCCGATGATGCCGACGGTCTTGCCGTGAATGTGCTGGATGACGCCGCGCGCCGGTTCCTTGTCCCAATGGCCGCCGCGAACCCGCCCATCAAGGGCGATCAGGCGCCGGCTTGCCGCCAGGATCATCATCGCGGCGTGTTCGGCGACTTGGATCGCGTTCCCCGCGCCGAGGCGGGCGACGGTGATGCCAGAGGCCTCGCAGGTGTCGAGATCGATATTGTCGACCCCGGCGCCCATTTTCTGGATGAAGCGAAGTCTGGGCGCGTGGGCCAGCAGCGCCGGAGTCATCTTGGCCGCCATGATCAGCGCCACGTCGGCGTTGGCGATGGCTCTCGCGCGGGCGTCGTCGGTCTGTGTGTCCGCGATGGACAGATCCCAGCCATCCGGCAGTTGGTCCCGGATTGTCTTAATGATCGCGGGGTGGAACGGATCCAGAATGGCGATGGTGGGACGGTTCATCGGGGCGTTCTCCAGGCGCGGATCAGTCAAGCGGGAGCGTGTTCACGTCGTGCTCGAACAGCCAGTCATAGCGCAGTCGGACCTTATCCGGCGCCCATTCCCGGTCGAGATAGGCGACCGCCTCGTCCGCGTCGGCGAGGATCGGGTTGTGAAAGCGGTCGGTATTGGCGGCGGATCCCTGAACAATTCGGGTACAGCGATCGACGCGCAGTTCCTCATAACGCTTGAGGGCCAGGGCCGGCTCCGCGTCGTAGTGATCAATACAACGGGTGATCAACATGGCGTCCTCGATCGCCATATTCGCGCCCTGGGCCAGAAACGGGAGGGTCGGATGGCAGGCGTCACCGAGCAGAACCACCCGCCCGGAACTCCAAAGCGGCAACGGATCGCGATCGAATAACGGCCATTTGGTCGCGGCGGGGCAAGCCTGGAGCACCTGCATCAGATCCTCGTGAAAGGTCGCGCGTCCGATGCTCCTTCGCGGCAAGGGGTCGCGTCCGACCAAGGCCCATTTGAAGGGTTGGTCGATGGCTTGGATCATCGCCTGGATATAGGGATGCCAACCGGGGAAGCCGGCGGCGCACTCCTCGCGGCTGCCCTTGGCCGACCAGGATTCGGTCCGCCATTCATGGTCCTCGATGACACCGACGAAGTTGAGCACTCTTCCGGATTGAAGCGGGTAGGTGATGACATGACCGTGCGGTCCGACCCAATTGGTTCCCACCGGGCGGCGCAGATCCTCGGGCCGCGGCACAGGAAACCACGCGGCCGGTAATGCGCGACTTCGATTGCCGCATGATCCTTGCCATGCCGACCCCAACCGGGCCGATGCGGGACTTCGTCGATGCAATGGCGGCCAGGGAAGGCCAGGACGGTATTCTCTCGTTGTCCATCGCGCACGGGTTTCCTTGGGGTGACAACCCGCGCACGGGGGTCCGCTCACTGGCAATTTGCGACGGTGATCCCACCAAAGCCGAGGCCGTGGCGCGCGAGCTGGGCCAGGGCCTTTATGACCTGCGGCACGTGTTGCATCGCGACATTTCCGATATTTCGACAGCGCTCGATCAGGCAGCCGCGGAACCGGCCGGACCGATCGTGCTGGCCGATATGTCGGACAATCCGGGCGGCGGAGCGCCATCCGATGCGACGTTCCTGCTGCGCCAAATCCTGGCGCGGGGCCTGACCTCGGTTGCCTCGGGCATTTTTTGGGATCCCGGTGCGGTGCGGATCTGCCGCGAGGCCGGCATTGGTGCGACATTGCCCCTGCGCCTCGGTGGAAAATGCGGCCCGATGTCCGGCGATCCGCTGGATCTCACCGTGACGGTTCGCAACTGCGTGTCAAATCCGACTCAGCTGTTCGGCGAACTGCCGGTGCCGATGGGCGAGACGGTGGACATCGTGATCAACGACATGCGCACGCAGACGTTCCACCCGCAAGCATTCGAAAAACTCGGCATCGATCTGGCACGGCGCCACCTGGTCTGCGTCAAATCCTCGAACCACTACCAGGCCGGCTTCAATCCGATTGCCGCCAAGGTCATCCCGGTGGCGACACCGGGTGCGATCACCCCGGACTTCGCCAACATTCCCTATAGGAAACGGGCCCGCGATTACTGGCCCGCCGTGGAGGATCCTTTCGCATGAGCAATCCGTTGATTGAAGCGCGCGACCGTTTCGCCGCTGCCCATCCCGAGCAGAGGGTGGATCTGAATGGGCGCGACTGGGGTGTAATTGAAGTCGGATCCGGCCCGACACTGCTGCTGATTCCCGGCACGCTTGGCCGCGCCGACATCTTCTGGAACCAGATAGAGTCGCTGTCCGATCGCCTGCATATCGTCGCCGTGAGCTATCCGGATGCCGGTGGCATCGCGGAGTGGACATCGGACATGGTCGCGCTGATGGACCGCCTTGATATCGCCGAGGCCTGCGTTCTGGGGTCGTCGCTGGGCGGCTATCTGGCACAATTCCTGGCCGGCAGTCATCCGCAGCGGGTCTCGCGGCTGGTCGCCGCCAACACCTTGCATTCGGTTGCCGGGCTGGAAACCCGACCGCCCTATTCGATGGATCTGCAGAATGGTCCGATCGAGGAACTGCGGACCGGGTTCGGCAACGCACTGACGGCGTGGGGACAGGCGCATCCTGAGCAACAGGATCTTGTCGATCTGCTGCTGCGTGGCGACCTGGGCCGCGCCTTCGGCGATGGCATCCAGCGCCGGGGTCAGGACGTCCAGGAACGCGCGGCCGGGCGTGGTCAGCCGCACGCCACTCGGGTCCCGATGGAAGAGGTTGGTTCCCAGGTGAAGCTCGAGCGATTTCACTTTCTGGCTGATGGCGCCCGCGCTCACGCCCAACTCGCCGGCGCCATGTCGGAAACTCTCATGCCGGGCCGCCGCCTCGAAGGCGCGGATCCAGTTCAGCGGCGGGAGCTTGAGGCCCTGCGGCGCATCCTGAAGAACGAGTCGGCCGCCGACTTCCGGGCGGAGCTCCTCTTCATCCTGCGGGATCGACGCAAGGCCGATGCCGCGCCGATCCTCATCGAGCGCCTGCGCGACAAGCACCCGATGGTGCGCGCCGCCGCGGCGGAGGCCCTCGAGGCCATCAGCGGCGAGGGGTACGGCTACGACGCAAAGCGCTGGAAGGCGTGGCACGAGCACTGGCTCGCCAACCGACCCAAGGAGACCGGCCCGTCCGTCAGCACGGGGGGCGTCGTCGAGGAGCCGCCGCCGCACGTCTCGCGCTCGCTGCATCCGGACTTCTACGGCCTGCCGCTCACGGCCAAGGACATCGTGTTCGTGATCGACATCTCCGGCTCGGTCGGCACGGACGGACTCGGGCGCGCGAAGAAGAAGATCATCGAGGCCGTGTCCCTGCTCGGCAGCGACGTCCATATCGCGGCCCTGTTCTTCTCGGAGAAGATCCACCAGTGGAAGGGCGGGTCGATGGTGCCCGCCTCCCCGCGCAACAAGGAAGACCTCGCGATGTTCCTCCGTGGGGTCGAGGCGGGGCGCAAGACCGATGTGTACACCGCGCTCAACGCCGGTCTGAAGATCGTGGACAAGCGTGTCGCCGCGAAGCGCAAGGCCAAGGAGGTCTTCCGCGAGCCGGTGACCCTTGTCGTCGTGAGCGACGGGCAGGACAACGTCAGCGCGCAGGCGAAGGACTACATCGCCGACAAGCTCGATCTGCTCGATCCGGCCGTGACCGTCGTGCACTCCCTCGTGCTCGGCAGCAAGGACAGCAAGCTGCTGTACGCCATCGCGCAGCGTGGCGGCGGGCACTACCTGCGGGCGAAGCAGTAGCGCGTTGCGCGCAGCCGTAGGGGCTACTTGCCGAGAGCCTAGCGCAGCTGCGAGTGCGTCTTCGCATCGGCGGCGAGCGCCTGCACCGCCTCGCTGCGGCCCACCGGTGTGGTGGCTTCTGCGGCGGCGACGCGCACGTGGATGGGACGGCGCTTGTCAAGGATCACCTTGTCGAGCGCGCGCGCGGTCGTGCGATCGATGCCCTCGGGGTTCGCGCCGAGGAAGAACGCCACGGCAGGGGCGGCGCCGTCGTCGCCAAGCAGGGCGAGACCCTTGATGGCGAGGTCGGCGATCGCGTCGCGCGAGCGCGTGTCGGCGCACTCGAGCAGACGCGAGGCGAGCTCGAAGGCCTCCTGCGCGCGGGCACCCGAGAGGTCCTCCTCGGCCGCGAGCTGCTTGAGCATCTTGGGCCGGATCTCGGCCTGCTTCTCGGCCGGAGCGCTCGTGTAGTACGCGATGGCCGCGATGGACGACATCGTCATCTCCTGGCCCGCGTCGACGATCGTGATCTCGAGGGCCTCGCCCGGCTTCGACTTGGCCGTGATGGGCTTCGGCTGGTTCGCGGTGATCTCCTTCACCTTCTTGCTGGCCCCGCTGCGGCCCGTGAAGTCGTAGATCAGGCCCGCCAGCACGGCGACGCCGATGAGCATCATGGCGATGCCCTTCCCCTTGGGAGCGGGGGCGGCCATCTTGCTGGCGGCTTCGACCAAGTGGTCGTAGAATATCGCAAGAGGGCTCATTCTAACGGAAATGAAAAGTTCTAGTGCCCTTTTTAAGTGACCGAAAAAATTGGAGGGCATCAAAAATTGGCATTTTTGGCGAGCTCATTGCGCGTAATGCACAAAGTGGTATCGCATTTGATGACAACATAACAGAAGAAGAAAACTTACTGGTATTGTCGGCAGCTGACTTCATCACCAACGTACATATTTACAAAGTTACCCCTAATAACGAACTTTCTTTCTTTGCCAGCTATAACAAAACCGGACAAGCCCCTATCCAGGCGATGTATGGTCGCGTAGAAGAGCTGGCCTATCCCAAGATAACCGATAGCCTAGTAGAATTCATTAAACCGGTTTCTATTGACGAAACCGTTATTGGATATGTATACGTTAGGGCGTCTGCGAAATCTCTACAAGATTTAACCATTAACTCTACGATGATCACCTTAGTAGTGTTACTGGTGACCTTGACGGTGTGCTTTGTTATTACACTGCGGCTGCAGCGCACTATTACCGACCCAATTGAAAGCTTGGTAGATCTCGTCACTGACATAGCGCAAAGGAAAGATTACTCTAAGCGCGCAGAAGCGACCAATGTCAAAGAACTCAGCATTCTATCTAGCTCCTTTAACAGCATGTTGTCTCGAATTCAGGAACACATGCAAGCGCAAAAAGAAGCGGAATCAGAACATAAGCGATTGGCACAAAACCTCGAAGAAAAAGTCAACCAACGTACGCAAGCTTTAAAAGAAGCCAACCAAGAATTGATTCAAACCTTGGAAAAACTGCACCAGTTCCAACGCCAAATGGTACAAAACGAAAAAATGGCGTCACTGGGAGACATGGTCGCCGGTGTTGCCCACGAGGTTAATACGCCAATCGGATTAGGTGTTACTGCTTCCACTATGATGCTCGATCGACTAGGCGAGCTTAAAGTCGCTTTCGAAAACAAATCATTAAAAGCCAGCATGTTATCCAAGTTCATGTTGGAAGGCGAAGAAAATTTAAACATCATCTATCGCAACTTAAATCGCGCAGCAGAGCTCATTTCTAGCTTCAAACAAGTGGCCGTTGATCAATCCAGCGAACAAGATCGCGCGTTCAGTTTTAAGCAATTGATGGACGAGATATTGTTGTCTATGCGGCCTAGATTGAAAAATCTAACCCATGTTATTGAAGTGGATTGTGACCCTGAGTTGTGTATTGAAACTAAAGCAGGTCCTATCAACCAAATAATGATAAACCTCATAATGAATTCCATTATCCACGGTTTTGAAGACAAAGAGCAGGGACACATTGCGATTCAAGCGCAACTTATTGACAACAATAAGGTTAGCATTACATACAAAGATGATGGTAAGGGGATCCCGGAACATATGCGCAAGCGGATTTTCGATCCGTTTGTTACCACCAAAAGGGGGCAAGGCGGCAGTGGTTTAGGTATGCACTTGGTTTTCAACCTTGTGACTCAAGCACTAAACGGTTCCATTTCCCTCACGAGTGAAGAAGGAAAAGGCGTGGAGTTTCATATCGCCTTCCCAATCAAGCTAGTTCAACCGGAAAAAATGGCTAAGAGTTCTTAGTTTATGATGAGTTTTAAGCGTTTTTCAGCCAACTCTTCATTCTCACATTGTTGGGAGTGTGGTTGCCTGCGAACGCTCAAAGCTTTAAACCGGAGCAACTCAGGGCTTCTTTTCTTTACCACATAGTCCATTACACTAATTATCCCGACAGTAATTTTGATGGACAAAATGTACCATTTTCTAAATGGAGCTCGGGAAGATTATTTGTTTTCCAAAGTTCAGCAGCTTTCACTGATTAGTAAATAAATGGTAAAAATAAATGTTTTTTTTTTATTTTAGCCTCTTTAACATACAATTTCGTCATAGTCTGCAAACTATCGAAAATACTCTTTAGTCCTGATGATTTTTACTTGATTTCTGCGACCTTTCTTTTTTCTAAATTAAAAGGAATTATTGGTAATACATGGTCTGCGACGGTTATCTGCTGATAATGGTCGATGTGCATTTGATCGAAAACCCCAGAATTTTTGTCATTGTTTTTCACTGTCTAATAAAAGGGTTTATCCCTATTTGAACTGTTATTTGTATTAGGTAAAAACAATTTGCAGGGATATCAGCAATATTCCTAGCAACAGACCTCCCTCCCCTGCATTTTTCCCTACTCGCCCTTTGCAATCTCAAAGTGATCTGATCGAAATTTCGGAACAGTCATTTTTCTTCAACATAGTCGACAAGCTCGAAGCCTTTTGGAAAACAGAAAACTTACCTGAGTAAATCAAAAGACGGTATGTGCACCTGATTTTTGAAATTATTCATATATAAAACAGAATTCATGCTTGGGTGAGTCCTATATCATTATTGCACCGTTCTTCCGATTGCCAAGAAACTTCGAGAAGTATTTAAGCTCTCTCTTCCGTGTACAGTAAACTGAACATTTAATTCTGATGTCCCCTTCCCCAATTCATAGTTATAAATCCACTTGATTCTCCAGCACGCCTCGAATTTTTAACTTGACCCTTTAAACGACTCCCAAAATATTGTGAACTAGCTTAGACGGCTATCCTTGCTGCGATATTAAAAGGAAACAAAATACCTCCCCGCCCCCGGAACATTTTTCTGCTGAAGTTCTATTCTTGAGGAAAACAACTTCCCTAGAAAAATTGCCCCCAAGGAGGATTCTCTATTGAGAATTCTCAGACATGAACAATCCAACCTTCCTTCCCTACGGAAAATTCTTCCCTCGTATTAGGAACGCTGGGCATTTTAATTATTTTCCTTTATTAGGGAGTTGAGTGGATAAATCCAAGCGTTCAATAAAGAGAAAAAAACATGATAATGTACAAAATAGAAAAAAAATAGTAGCTCCCCTTAATAAATCTCCAAAAGCAAACGCAAATCGAAAGTCTGATAAAAGACACTAGTTTAGCCCTTTCCTTTAGCAGGTTTGGTAATTCCAATCATGTTGTGATATTCAATATGAATGTTGTTTGAGTTACCGCAACCAAGCATGTCCATGCTAAACCAACTTCAAGATGATATACGTCTACAGAAGATATAACATTTTAGAAAAGTCCAGCTGAAATCAATCTACTAAGATATATGTCATGTTTTGAGTCAGATACAATGTATTTACTGGTGACAAGCTTATGACTTTTGTGAATAGGAAGTAAGCATTTTCATACAATAGACACATCTCATTGATTGACAGTTCGGTCAAAATGAAAATGCTCATTGTGAAATAGTCAGTATCATATTTTAAGTATAGCTGGCCATTAGGTCAAATTAAAATGCTCATTGTGAAATAGTCAGTATCATATTTTAAGTATAGCTGGCCATTAGGTCAAAATGAAAATGCTCATTGTGAAAAAGTCAGTATTATATTTTAAGTATAGCTGGCCATTAGGTCAAAAGAGGCCCTGGCGGAGGTGATTTCCCCGCGTAAAGCGCTGATCGAGGCGCGTGCGACGCTAGCGGCGCGTTTGGAGGCAGCCAGAACATCCACCCAGTCCGCCGGCGCGATCCTCGCCATCATGGAGGGGCTCTCGTCCCAAGTCGTTGCCCGCTAGGGAGTTGGGGCGTTCACACCCCAATGGCAAGGATTCCGGGAAATTCCGGCTGGGGGTGAACCGCGCGCGCCGCCCCCCGTTGGATCAGACGTAGGCACCTCCTACAATGCGCCCTCGCTGCCCCATGGGCAGCGCCCGGGCGCGGCCACGAGCGAGGCGCCCCACCGCCGGAGAGATCGCATGGCACGAGACGAGCGCTACGAACACGACTACGCCTTCGCACAGCAGGGCGACTTCAACGAGCAGCTGTACCTGGCGCTGCGCCAGAGTCCCTGGTGGATGATCTCGATCGCCATCCACGTGCTCGTCTTCTTCATCCTCACGCTCTTCGATACGACCGAGGACACCGGTCCGAAGAAGCCCCCGATGCGCGCGTCGATGGACGCCGAGCAGATCGAGGAGGACCTCGAGGAGGTCGAGGAGGACACCGAGGAAGTCCACGAGCAGGAGATCGTGGCGGAAGAGCCCGTCATCAAGGACGAGGAGATCGCCGACCACGTCGAGACCGACAACGACCTCCCGTACGAGGAGAGCTTCGGTGAGTCCGAGGGTCTCTCCGATGCGCCCTTCGAGGGCCCGGCCAACAACGGCACGATCGGCATCGGCGGTGGCGCCGGTGGTGCCTTCAAGGGCCGTGGTGGTGGCCGTGACCTCGGCACCGGTGGCGGCGGTCGCAAGAAGTTCGACGACGCCGTCGACGACGCCCTGCGCTGGCTCGCCGCGCACCAGTCGCCCAACGGTGGCTGGGAAGCCGCCGGCTTCAACCAGTGGTGCGACGGCAAGCCCGTCTCCGACGCCAGCAAGCGCCCCGACGGCCTGGGCAAGGCCCTCTACGATCCGGGCGTGACCGGCCTCGCGCTGTGCGCCTTCCTGGGTGCCGGCTACACGAACCGCGGCAAGCACCCCTTCGCCAAGGTCGTCTCGCGCGGTCTCCGCTACCTGAAGAACATCCAGGACCCGGAGGGCTGCTTCGGCCCGCGCTCGACGCAGCAGTACATCTACAACCACGCCACCTCGGCTCTCGCCATGGTGGAGGCCTACGGCATGACGGGCAGCCCGATCTTCAAGGGCTCCGCGCAGCGCGCGCTCGACTTCATCGCCCTGGCGCGCAACCCGTACTTCGCGTGGCGCTACGGCATCAAGCCGGGCGACAACGACACCTCGGTGTCGGGCTGGATGATGATGGCGCTCAAGAGCGCCCAGCTCATCAACAAGGACGCCATCAAGCGCGGCAAGCCCGCGCCGCTGACGACCGACGAGTCGGCCTTCGACGGCCTGCGCGCCTGGCTCGACAAGGTCACCGACCCGGACTACGGCCGCGTCGGCTACGTCCAGCGCGGTACGGGCCCGGCCCGTCCGCAGGAGCTGGTCGACCGCTTCCCGGGCGAGAAGAGCGAGGCCATGACCGGCGCCGGCATGCTGGCCCGCATCTTCATGGGCGAGGACCCGCGCAAGAGCGACCTCATCAAGAAGGGCGCCGAGCTCTGCTCCAAGCTGCCCCCGACGTGGAACACCACCGACTGCCAATCAATTAAAAACTTTCAAACCTTAGTTTCCTTATAATGTCTTCTTCGCCAGGCGCTCATAAAAAAAAGAAAAAAAACAGATTTAATATGTAAAATTAAAATCAAAATCTATACAATGTATACCTCAGTGATTGCTACTTTTTATTTCATTCTTTGAAGTTAATTTGTATTTTAGGTAATTAGAAACAAAAGTTTCGTTTTATTTTTCAATTGATTTATACCCGGCAATAGTCATCGGCCGATTTGGCTGGCTAGAGATTCCTTGGTGGGATCAGTGTGCATTTTTTACGGCAAATATGTCAGAATTTCTACATTTTAGCTTTTTATATTTCACTTTTCCAACATGTATACAAAAGTAAATCTCAGGGGGAAAATTTTCTGCCCTCCATATATTCAAAAAAGCCCATACCCAAGAACTTATGCTGAGATGCATATATGAGGTTGTATGCTGAATACATGTTTATCTAAAAATTCAGTCAAATTTTTTTAACTGAAGTAAAGAGTGATATTAAAACTTAAGACGAACAGAAATTACTCCATATATGAAAGGGATTGTCCCTCCTCAACGCCCCACTCTTTATGCAAAAGTTTGACTCTTTCTCTCAACTCTACTTTTGAAAACAGTAAAAAACTTTAGCAAAAATACAATTTTTGTATTTCAGTAGCTGTTTTTTAAGAGTTGAAGAAAAAATCAAAATTTAGCATAAAGAGCAGGGATTGAGGAAGGAGCAGCCCCCCCCCTTACACACGAAATAATTTCTTTTCGTTTCAAGTTTTAACACTAATCCTTGCATTCAGTTAAACAACTTATATAGTTAATTTCCAATATAAATCCCTAAGTAATTGATGGGCGCAAGAATCTTGCACTAGAGCATAATATAGTAATACTTTTTTTATTATCGATCACAATCAAGACAGCTACCTTCTTCTTTTATAATTAAAGATATTCTACCATGATATTAATAATGATATCAAGCATCCTAGACATAATGTGACACTTACCAAAGCCAGATCACTTTTAGACCTCATGTTTTGCACAACATCTAGCTCATGAGCAATATATTCATTTTCTTCTGTTTTAAGTTCATTTTGATAATATTCAATCAAGCCTCTTTTTGCAGCAAGAGCACATGTAATTTCAGCCAGTTGCCAACATGGGTCCCCATCGACGGCCTAAAAATTAAAATATGTACCCGGCCTTTTCAATTTCCACCTTTTTAATAATTCAAATATTGCGCTGAAATTCGATTCCTTTAAACAATCTGATTGAAGATTTTTTTACAATTTGGATTGTAAAAATTTTATTTCGTTTCACAATCTCGCATTACAAAGTGAAAACCTAGATTGTCAATCAAAAACATCTTATAGTGAAATACATCAGGATAAAACAACGAATCAACGTTGCTAATATGAATTCAGGCTAGCACAACAGATTGTAGATGAAATTTTCTGAAATCTGCCTTGATTATTTTTTTTCAGAAAAACCAAATGACTTCGAGCCCACATTTACAACATATATAATAATATAATAATAATATTTATTTCTAACCCACTTACATCAAAAAGATAAATAGTGGAGTAAAAACTTGAAGAAAAACGGAAAACAAATAACAAATAAAAAAACAAATAACAAAAAAACGAGAGTCAACAATAGACATTAATCATACAAACGAGACCGGCAAGATCAACATAAAATATCTGGGTACACAGAGATGCTGACATTGATGTTGAACACAAAGATCACAATCCAATAGTGTCTAGAGATTACCGAAAGCCTAAACTTAGAAAAGATAACGACTTTCGGGGTGGTTATGACGTTAATGAGCTCTAGAACAGGGATTTCAGCTTTTCAGGACAGTTGGATGAGGAACTGGAGAGTCTAAAAGCTCACAAAGCAAACAATGGATGGGATAATTTTTGGAAAATAATTTACAAAGTAGCAAAAGACGCCTTATGAAGGAAAGTTGGAAAAGTACCAAGGAAGATTAGCGAAACGCCTCAAGCTTTTTAGAAGCAAGAAGGAATTTGCACAAGGAACTCCTGAGTGATGAATCTCAAGAGAATCAAAGTAGAGTAAGGGAAGTAATGAAGACATTAATGAGTGTATTAAGAAGATGCAAAGTGGAGCTCACGGAGGAAATAGCCTAGACACACAAAATGGAGTCAAATAGCATAATAATTAGACATTTATTATACGTATACGTTATATTTATTAACGTATACGTTACACGTTATAGTGATTATACGTTATAGTTATTAGTGTGATGAATGAGGATAATGTTGTCGCGGTTAAGACAGACAGTAAGGTTGGTATTTGCCTCCGCACGGTACCTGGAGTTGGGTTGCTTCGGTCCTTTATCTGTTAATATTGATCATTTGGTTGGAGTTAGTTCTAAAAATATAGCTAATGCTAGGAAAGAGCACAATATCAAATAAGGAGGTAGCACTTTCCACAACTTAGGCTCTTCAAATGATTTGAGAATCCTAGATAAAAATATTAGCAAAATGAATGAATTTTAAGAGGTTTCTCGTGGGGTGCAAAAAAAGTCGGATAGTAATTTTTTTTAAAAAAAGCCATATCGAACAGGAATAAATGAGGAGTAAAAGGTAATATTTAGATGACAAAAATCGACCCAGGGGATAGCTTTACTTCCCACGGTAGTATTAATAGTACAGATGGCGGATATAACGAAGATACAAAAGGCAGAATAACCAAACCGCAGGGTATTTTATTCCTTCTTTTTTAAGGTTAAAAAAAAGTTTAGAACAATATAAATATAAGCCTAGTGACTCATAATACAATATTTGGACCCATGGTAATGTCAGCAGTCAATTCGAAATGTGACCGCGCCGCAACCAAAAGCTGAGAAAAACCTGTGGGATGTTTTCCAGAGTCATTGTCACGACAGTTTTTAGTTGCTCGTTTGACTGACTGCATTTCGGAGAATGCGAAAAATATTCTGGTTGGATCACACTTTCAAGAAAGGTTAAAGAGGCTAGGCCAAGTCAGGGATGCAGCGGCAGCTGCAGCCTAGTAAAGAGCGAACCGGAGCCCATAATAACAAAAAAATACGTTTTGAAAAAAAACTGCCTAATGAAAAAAAATCGCAGTCTGGCAATGATTCAGGAATAATAACTATTAATTCGGTTCGTCTAAAATCCAAAGTTTATTGCAAAAAGAAATTTATTGAAATCAGTATGATCGAAAACATTTTACAGGAAATTACAGTCCTCCTCTTTGAACAACAAAGAAAATCGCTTTTTTGCATCGCTAGCACTGATCTGTCTCCCGTTCCTTTTTTTCTTTTCTTTTTCCAGGCCTAGCGGATTACCAGAACATCATAGAGAGGGTCGACAATCGGCTCAGGATCCACGTCGGGAATGATGCCGCTGTTTTCGAAACGCACGAAGCCGGAGTTGGGATCCATCTGATAAAGCCCGATGGAACCGACCAAAACGCCGTCCTGCCGCAACAGACCGTCGCGGGACACCTCAGGCGGTTCAGACCCGGGCTCGAGTTGGATCGGCGCCCCGCCCGGATCAAGCACCGGGTAGCCACCGAGCGTGACAAGCTCGCCTATGTCCGAGATCGTGAACCGGCCGTCGCGGGTCAGCGTCATTCCACCGGGCGTTTCGATGGCGAACCAGCCATCGCCCTGCAGAGCGAAATCCAGAGGGCTGCCGGTCTGGCTCAGGCCACCGCCGACCTTAGACAGGTAGGTCATGCCCTCCGATACGAAGGCGGTGTCGTTCCCGACAAGGGATTCGAAGCGGATCTCGGTCGGCCGATATCCCACCGTGCTCGAGTTCGCGACATTGTCGGCAATGGTAGTGAGCCGGTTTTCCAGTGCGATCTGTGAGGACAGGGCGACGTACAGGGAAGGTTGCATATCAGCCACCCAGCTTGAGATTGTTGATCGAAAGAAGAAGATCGCCGGAAATGCCAAACGCACCCGACCCGTTCAGTAGCGGGCTGGAGGCAACGGTTGTCGGATTGGCGATCTCCCAGAGGCTGGTAAAACGTTGCAGGAACCGGTCGAGTTTTTCCGGATCCTGGAAATCGGCGAAATCCAGTTGTTCGGAGAAAAATGCCGCCTGCTTGTCGATATCGGTCAGCGCGAATTCATCCGGTTGGGACAGCACGGTTCGGACAACCGTGGACAGCGCCGTGTCGGCCAGGATCTGATAGGGTTCCGTGATGTCGGAAGCCTTGCGCTCGAAATAGAGCGCCAGACGCGCACCTTCGTTGTCGGCTCCGACATCCTCTTCCAGGGTCTGGCGGAGATATTTGTCGACCGTGCCCTGCTGCGCCTTCGTGAACGTGGTCGTCACCGTCCCGTTGCGGAAGAAGTTGAAGGTTTCGACAAGGCCCCGATACCGCCTGTCGGACAACTGATTGGCGAAGGTGCTGTCGGTTTCGATGCCCTCCTCCAGGACCTTGCGGACAAAGGCCTTGGCATAGGTCATCTCCTCCAGGCCGTGTGCCTTCAGGGCATATTCGTAAATACGGCGGTCGGCCATGAAGTCGTCCACCGACTTCACGTTTCCGATGTTGGCCAGATAGTATTCCGTCTCACGGGCCACCAATGGCTGCTCGCTGACGAGCTCAATGGAACGCGGCAGGTTGGCGGTTACCTGCAGATAGCTCGCATAGGCGGTCATCATGAGCGTTTCTCCGAGCGCAAGGCGGTTTCAGGCAGGCAGCGGCATCGGTCGGCTGCCGATGAACTGCCGCGTTCGGGATGCTAGGTCGACTGGCTTGCGCGAAGCTTTCCCTGCGCCCGCCTGGCAATAAGGCCGTCCAGCTTCACGCAAGGCACGGCACGTACCTAGAAACGGTGGCGAAAGGGAGTGTCCATGAACATCATCATCGGACTGGTCGTAACATTTGGCTGTATTCTTGGCGGCTATATGGCGATGGGCGGCTATCTGAGCGTGCTCATGCAACCCTACGAGCTGCTGATCATCGGGGGCGCTGCCTTTGGCGGTTTCCTGGTCGCCAATCCGATGAAAACGATCAAGGATTGGAATGGCAGTGTGGTCTTCGCCGCTATATAGAAGTCAATTCGTTATCTTTTTTAGGCCATGCTTGCAAGCAAGACCAAAAGGCTTTCCTTGGAGAGATTGTGGCAAAAAAGAATAAATATTTTTACCCAATTTGAGGGATTTTCTCTTTATTTTGCAAAATACTTTTCGTGATTTTCGTTTGTAACACAATTTTTCAGGGAATAAACTACTCTTTACTAGCCATAATGCATGCAAACAGGTCTAACAAACAGAGGTGAGGGGGGGGGGCAAATAAAAGTAATTTTTAATGCCATTTTTTTCGTTGGGGGGGGGGAAGGCCTCTAACACTGTGAAGCCATGGTGATCCATGCCTGACATTGTTTAGCAAATGATGTGATGTATCCTTCAGGTCAAGCTGAATAAGGAAGCCTAACAGCTAAAATGTAAAAGATTAGGCCAGAAGCATTTTTGGTATATGTCTTCGAGATTCACACAGGCATAGGCAGAGTTGCTACTATCACTTAATTAAAGAGAAAATGACATTATATGTGACTATGAAGAGAACTACCTATAAGATAACCACCCTCAGTCTTTTCGAGGGGGATTATAATTTTGGCATGGGATTTGATGCTTCAAGTCAATATATCTGGGTTTTTTGTTTTCACATATTCTCTCTGTAGAAAAAGGGACAGGTCCTTTAAACTTTCACGAAAGACATCCCTGCTTCACCCTTTGTCTTTATTCTTATATAGTGTACAAGTAAATTAATGATGCAACTTTTTAAAAGCGTTAAGACAACTCTGTTCAGTACATCAGAGAATTTCTTTTCGAGAGGATTACAGGTTCAACCTAAAATAAAGTATTTTCCACCAATTTTACTAAGGATAGGGTTTTTTGAACCGGCCACAGGGTATTAGAGGGGTCCTTTACTTCTCTGTATCAGCGTAATTGTACTTGAGGCATAATCGACATGAATATCATACGTTAGTATCAATCTATGACAGCAGTATCAAACTATGACAGCAGTAGAAATTCAAAAACCACATAGAGGCCAAGGCACCCAAAAAATACCCCCCTCCCGAATAAAAATGGTGAATTTTCCATATTTAGGTGCTTATTTGATTAAATGTTTCAAAATTGTGACGAATTTAGCCGAGTTATTTCAAACTTTCCAAGTCAAGGGCTTAATAAGGTTTAAATGATATTAGCTAATACTTCAATGGTTGATTTAGTTTAAAGAGAAAATAATGTTTTGAACTCGTGCGTAAAAGTTCGAAAGAAATACACCAAATACCAATATTATTACAACACATTATAATTTGAAACTGTAGCAAAGAAACCATATCACTTCAAAAACGAGCACCCTTTCATTAATGACAATAAAATGACTTTGGGGAACGATACAAGATATCACAGCAAGGAAAAGCGTCAGTTGACGCAAAGTCTAAGGATTGGTACACTAACTGAAATAGTCAAGTGTTTCTTGTCAAATTCTGAATTTAAAAATAATTTCTGGAAGTTTATTACAGAGTTTTCAAATCCTTTGCTTAATCTATTCCAAGTTTTTAGAGAGGCGGCCGAAATCAAGAAATATATACACAAAAATTGACACATTAACTGAGTCCTCAAGTATTTTTTGTCAAATTATGAATTTTTAAATAATTTCCGGGAATTTTTTGGCAGAGTTTTCAACTCCGGATCGGCTGGTCGGTCAGGTCCGGTCGATCAAACGTGCGGCCGATATCCTGGGGCAGAAACGTCACGATGTGGGAAAACGGCCTGCCGTCCCTGGATCGCCGGCGTTCTGCTCTTTGTACCGTCGATCCGGGCTCCACGCCCAAAGCTTCAGCAACGTTGGCCGGCGCCGGAAGGTAGTCAAAGGACAGCACTTCCACCGTGGTTGTCGCGCCGATGGCAATGAGGTTCTCCATCAAACCGGAGAAGTCCGCCGATACGCTCGATTGCTGCATCGAATAGCGAACGGTGGTCCCACGCCCCCGCTCCCGCGTTACCAGACCCTCCCGCGCCAGCTCATCGAGAGCGCGCTTGGCGGTGATACGGGATATGCCGTGGATTGTTTCAAGCTTGCTTTCGCTGGGCAGCTTGTCGCCGAGAGCCAGACTGCCCGACAAGATACGCTGCCGGTAGAGCAGATAAAGCTGATGGTACAGCGGCGTCGGATTGCTGGCATCGAGCGCAGAAAGGTCCGGTTTCGTCGACGCCCCGTTGTCCGCCTTGCGATTGGCAGTCATCGCGGCATCAGGGCTGTGTCCGTTTCACGCCAGCCAATCGGCAAGCCAGCATCCGGCACGAACCCGTAGACTGGTTCTTCCGGCAATCCCTGGTGGAGGATATCCCGCACTGCCAACAGGCGATCAAGGTCGATCCCGGTGCGAAGCCCCATCGCTTCCAGCATGAAAACGAGGTCTTCGGTAACGATGTTGCCGCTGGCGCCGGGCGCAAACGGACACCCACCAAGACCGCCGAGTGAGGAATCGAGCGTGGTGATGCCCTCCTCGAGTGCTGCCGCGGCGTTCGCCAGGCCGAGCCCTCGGGTATTGTGCAGATGCACGCCAGTCAGCTTGTCGGCACCGACAGCCGTGTGCACGGCACGAATGCGGTCGCGGATCATATTTGGATTGGCATAGCCGGTCGTATCGGAAAGGCCGACCTCCTCCGCCCCGGCGGCCAGCAGTTTTTCGGCGAGATCCACCACCACCGCCAACGGTACGTGGCCTTCCATGGTGCAACCGAAGGCAGTCGCAATGCCCGCCTCGAAATACGGACGGTCCGGCGCGGCAACCTCATCAACCAATTCGCGGATCGCCCGCACCTCATCGAGCATTTGCGCGTGCGTACGGCGGACATTGTTGAGCGAATGGGTCTCGCTTGCCGAGACGGGAATGGAGATCTTGTGCGCGCCGGCGGCAATGGCCGCCCTCGCACCGTAGGCGTTGGGAACCAGCACGGCGATGTTCAGCCCCGGGATGGACCGCGCGAACTTGACCAGCTCAGCAGTGTCCGCCATCTGCGGCAGCAACTTGTAGTTCACGAAGGAGCCGACTTCGATTTCCCGGACACCAGCCGCTGCTTCCGCCTCAATCCAGCGTTTTTTCGTTTCGAGATCCAGGACCCGGTCAATGCTCTGCAAGCCGTCGCGCGGTCCGACCTCGCTGACGAGGACGTCGATATCCATAATGCCTCTTTGTGCTTTGCAAATGTGGTATTGATATATTGTTATATCATTTCTATAGTCCTGCCAACCGCCAGTGTGCGCGTATTGTTGCAGACGGCTGAAAAGGGTTGAATGGACTCTCAGCCTGAGCAGGGTTACCGGTGACGTCGAAGATGCAGTTTTTGAATGGCATAAAAGTGAGATTCGGCAACTGGAGCCTGACGACCTGGTCTATCTGGTGCTGCCGATCAGTCACGTCTTCGGCCTGGCGGCGATCCTGACCGGCTATCTCTTTCGCGGCGTGCCGGTCGAGCTGGTGGCCCGTTTCGATCCGGAAGCCGTCGCCCGGGCTTTCGCCGAGGGCGGCGTGACCGCCTTCAGCGGGGTTCCGGCCATGTACGCGCACCTGATGTCGCTGGCGAAGCGGCGCGGCGGGACCCTGCCTGCGCCCGGGCTCCGCTATCTTTCGATCGGCGGCTCGCCGGTCGATGTGGCGCTGAAGCGGGAGGTGGAAGCGGTCTTCGGCGTCCCGCTCTACAACGGCTACGGCTTGACCGAAACCTCGCCGAGCGTCGCGACCACGCGGATCGGCGATGATCGCGATGACGATTCGGTGGGGACGCTGCTGGCCGATGTGGAGCTGCGGATAGCCGATGCGCAGGGTCGGTCCCTGTCGGCCGGAGAGGTTGGCGAGATTTGGACGCGCGGCGGCCTGGTGATGCAGGGCTACTATCGGGACCCGGCCCTTACCGCCCAGGTGATCACGGCCGACGGCTGGTTCAAGACCGGCGATCTGGGTTGGTTGTCCGAAGATGGGCATCTCTACGTGTCCGGCCGCCTCAAGGACCTGATCATCCGCTCCGGCTTTAACGTCTATCCCACGGAGGTCGAGGGTGTGCTGGCCGCGCACCCGGAAATCGCGCTCGCCGCCGTGTTGGGCCGCAAGCGGGACGGCAACGAAGAAGTCGTGGCCTTTCTTCAGACCCATCCAGGTGTCACGCTGGACTTGGATGAGCTCGCGGCTTTCGCCGCCGAGCGCCTCGCGCCCTACAAGCGGCCGGCGGCCTATTTTCTGCGCGACTCGCTGCCCGTGACCGCGGCGGGCAAGGTACGCCGCCACGCGCTGCAGAACGAATTGAACGAGATACCAGAGAAGGAGTTGAAAACATGAGCGATGCGTTCGTCTGTGACGCCATCCGGACCCCGATCGGCCGGTTCGGCGGCGCGCTGGCGCCGGTCCGGACCGATGACTTGGCGGCCAAACCGATCCAGGCGCTGATCGCGCGCAATCCCGGCGTCGACTGGGCCGCGCTCGACGATGTCTACTACGGTTGTGCCAATCAGGCGGGCGAGGACAACCGCAACGTCGCCCGCATGGCCTCGCTGCTGGCGGAGCTGCCCCAGGAGGTGCCCGGCGTGACGGTCAACCGGCTCTGTGGCTCGGGTCTGGAGGCGGTCTCCCAGGCCGGCCGGGCGATCCGCTGCGGCGACGCAAAGCTGGCCATCGCAGGCGGGGTCGAGAGCATGTCCCGGGCCCCCTTCGTGATGGCCAAGGCCGATGCCGCCTTCTCTCGCAAGGCGGAGATTTTCGACACCACATTGGGTTGGCGCTTCGTCAACCCGGTCATGGAGCGGCGCTACGGCATCGATGCCATGCCGGAAACCGCGGAGAACGTGGCCGAGGAGCACCAGATCTCCCGCGAGGACCAGGACCGCTTCGCTTTGGCCAGCCAGCACAAGGCCGGCGCCGCCCAGGCCAGCGGCCGCCTGGCCAAGGAGATCGTCGCGGTCGAGATCAAGCGGCGCAGGGGCGATCCCCTGACCGTCGAGCACGACGAGCACCCCAGGCCCGACACCACCCTCGAGGGCCTCGCCCGCGCGGCGACCGCGAGCCGCCGCGCATCACGCGGTTCGCGCGCGGACTGCCGACGGGCGGCCAGATCGAATACCAGAACGCGTCGGCGATCGCGGACGCGTTCGAGGGCCGTCGGGGTCTCGAAGGAACGTAGCGCGCACCGTTCGGTTTTGCACGTGCGATTCCGCGCACGATGCACACACGCGGGCGTTGTCAAGTCCGTTTCGCGCGTTCGTCGTGTACCGGAACACGCGCGCGGCGATTGCGGTTGCGCTGCAACACGCGGTACGATGGCGCGCACGATGCGACTGGAACTCGGCCTCAACCTCAAGCTCTCGCAACAGCTACGGCTCGCGCCGCAGATCATCCAGAGCATCGAGATCCTGCAGCTCCCCGCGATGGACCTGAAGGAGCTCATCGAGAACGAGCTGCAGGAGAACGAAGCGCTCGAGGTCGTCGAGCCCGCGTCCGACGCGTTCAGCGAGACGGAAGAAGCGCGCGCCGACACGAAGGAGGACGACTCCTTCGAAGACGACGCGGAGCGCGTACTCGAACGTCTCGACGAGCTCGCGAGTGCCGAGAGCGGTTCGTCCTACGGCAGTCGCGGTGCCGCGCAGGAAGCATCGGATCGCAAGCTCGAGGCGATGCAGAACGCGCCGGCGTACGACACCGGCCTCGCCGATCACCTCATGCGTCAGCTCGAGGAGATGGATCTCGATCCGCTCGTCGCGAAGGCCGCCGAGGCGATCGTCTACAACCTCGCCGACACGGGGCTGCTGCCCTGCAGCCTCGTCGAGGTCAGCCAGGGCATGGACGAGCCGGTGGCGCCCGAAGTCATGAGCCATGCGCTCGGCATCGTGCAGGCGCTCGATCCCCGCGGCGTCGGTGCACGCGACCTGCAGGAGTGCCTGCTGCTCCAGATCCGCGACGACTGCGAGGATGCCGATCTCAAGCGCACGCTCATCCGCGAGCACTACGACGACATCAAGCGCAACAAGCTCCCGCGCATCGCCAAGTCGATGGGCCTCGACATCCAGCGCGTGTACGACCTCATCCACGGCCTGGCCGACCTCAGCACGCGGCCCGGCTCGGCGTACTCCGCCGGTCCGATCCGCTACATCCGCCCCGACGTCGTGATCGAGTGGGACGAGGGCCAGTACGCCGTGCGGCTCGTCAACGACCACCTGCCGCGCGTGGGCCTGAGCGGCAACGTGCGCCGCATGCTCGAGCAGGCACGCGGCGATCCGAAGGTGAAGGAGTACCTCAAGCGCAAGATCGACTCCGCGAAGTGGCTCATCGAGGCGATCGCCCAGCGCCAGAGCACCCTCGAGCGCGTCGTGAAGGAGATCGTGAAGCGCCAGCGCGACTACCTCGACTTCGGCGTGAACCACCTCAAGCCGCTGAAGATGCAGGAGATCGCCGACGTCCTCGGCATCCACGTCTCCACCGTGAGCCGCGCCATCAGCGACAAGCACGCCCAGACCCCGCGGGGCATCGTGCCGCTGAAGTTCTTCTTCACCGGTGGCACGGAGAACGAGGACGGCGGCGTCGAGTCGCGCCTGAGCGTCAAGGAGCGCGTGCGCGAGCTCATCGACGACGAGGACAAGCACAACCCGATGAGCGACGACGAGGTCGCCGAGCGCCTCAAGGAGAAGTACGGCCTCGAGATCGCCCGTCGCACGGTCACGAAGTACCGCTCTACGGCTCGTTAAATTTTTTTGGTCAGGAATTTTCGAGATCATCTATGAACATAAGGTATGTGAGTAGTTCAAAAATTTTGATTTTTTAGATGTTCAAATAAGGGCCTATCTCTCATGGTTATGTATCTTAGTCAAGATATGAAATATCGAGACAAAATGATAGCAAAACTTCTTGTAATTCTCTTTGGTATTAAACTTATTGCCCAATCTGAGATATTCAAAATAAGGACTGATTGACAGCATGTTTTGTTTATAAAACACATACTCTATGTTCACCAATGTCCCCCTATCATAACCTGAGGTCCTTAAAGGATACACACAAAACTGTACAGAACTAAACAGAACACAACATAACTGAACAGAACTAAACAGAAATACATAGAACATAACAGAACTCAACAGAACAGAACAGAACAAAACTAAACTAAACATACCTGAACATGACTGAACACAACATAGGAGATAACACAACATAAGTGAACATAACAGCACACAATACCACTCATTTTGACAATCATACTCATCTGTGGTTAAATATAGATGGATGGAATAGGGTATGCTAGTAAATTATACCAAGTCCTTAAAATTGGGGGACCATATGAAATTGTATCTTTATATATATACTTTTGGGGGAGAGTGTTATCATAAAATCTGAAGTACCAGGTTTATAACTTTTTTGGATGCAACTACTTAAGTATTTTAACCCCACAACTTGGACTGAAAAGGTACATTGTTACCATAAGAGGGTTGGACTCTTCCATGATTTGCTTAAATTGCGGAAGGATTTCATGATATGCTACTAGGGATTAGAATGTCCACACATATATTCCACCTCTATAATTACCCACAGGAAAGTAATATTCTACAGTACAAACATGCATCTAATAAACCCCCTAAAATTTCTCTGGGTTGCATTTGGGGCAGTAGCGTTTTCCATCCTTCCCCCCACGTAGGAACTTCTTCTCCCCATGGGTTTCCTTACAAAATGCGCACAGCCTGGGCTTCCTAGCTATAAGGGACTTTGGGGCCCTGGACCTTATCTCTTGGCGCTTAAGTAGAAGGGATAGCTTAGCAACAGGGTCGCGTACAGAAGCAAGCTGCCTAAGTTCACAATTAACTGACGCATGCAGACTTTCCCCCTCTTCCTCGGACAACATACCTACGGTCTTGAAGCGCGAGACAAACCGCGGGACATTAAATATCAATTCGTGCATCTTACGGGTGATATTGGTATCAGGGAAAAGGGTTGGGAAAACCTGGCCTAAGTGGGTACATAGCTCCCCTAAGTTTCTTACCTCATCCTGTGATAAGAACCTGCGTTTGAGGAATAAAAGAGAGGAGATAGAATTAAAAAGAGAAAAAACTTTGCATATTTTATTATAAAACTCTGGCTTGTCTACCACTACACTACAAAGTGATTGATGGTTTCTTAAGACTAACTTACAATGATTCCCTACAAAAACGTTGCCGTGGTATGCCTGCCTAACTACTTTAATGTCCTCTAATTTGTCATTCAGTAGTTTTTCCCTAGGGCCCATGTCACAACAGTTCTTGGCCTTAAGCCTGTCACAAGTTGTATTCAGTTCTACTATCTCTAAATGTAGGGAATCCTCCTCACCTAAGTAATTAGTCACCTTATCCTTCAGTAAGTCAACTAATTCATCCTTGCCTACAATCGACTGGGCTGTACCTGAATGCCAGGCGATAATTTTCAGGTTGCTCTTGTGATTCCTCGGCACGCTTTCTTTTGGCATTATCTCTTTGAGCCTCAAGCCTGTTTTCACGTTGTTCTTGTGATTCCTCGGCACGCTTTCTTTTGGCATTATCTCTTTGAGCCGCAAGCCTGTTTTCACGTTGTTCTTGTGATTCCTCGGCATGATTTTTTCGGTAATTTCTCTTTGAACCTCAAGCCTGTTTTCACGTTGTTCTTGTGATTCCTTGGCATACTTATATATCCCCCCAGTGCCCTTCCGGCGTCCCCGTTGTAGTTGTGTCTCTGTGTCCCGGTCGTCATTTGTGTCCCAAACACAGGACACAGGGAAGTTTAACTTTTCCTGAGGCGCAACACATTCCCATTGTTTCATCATTAAATTTCAAGGCCTTGTAATAGGGACAAATTTTAGACATTGTCTCGATTTGAACATCTTGACTCAAGCTATAATCATCAGATGGGCAGTACTTGGATTCCAGGCGATTATGCACTCGTTGCTCTTGTGATACATTAACACACATTCTTTTGGTACGTTCTCTTTGAGCTGCAAGCCTGGTTTCGCGTTGCTCACGTGATTCCTCAACACGCCTTCATTTGGTACTTTCTCTTTGGGCCGCAAACCTGGTTTTGCATTGTTCTGGTGATTCCTCGACACGCCTCTTTTTTTACTTTTTCTTTCAGCCGCAAGCCTGGTTTCGCGTCGCTAACGTGATTCCTCGACACACCTTCTTTTGGTACTTTCTCTTTGAGCAGCAAGCCTGGTTTCGCGTTGCTTTGGTGATTCCTTGAAACACCTTCTTTTGGTACTTTCTCTTTTAGTCGCAAACCTGGTTTCGCGTTGCTCTGGTGATTCCTCGACATACCTTCTTTTTTTATTTTCTCTTTTGGCCGCCAGCCTAGTTTCGCGTTGCTCTGGTTATTGCTCAACACGCCTCCTTTTTATAGCTTTTATGGTTTTTTGTTTTAGTCTTTTTATTTTCTTCTTTTTATTTTAGTGAATGTCAAAATCTGTTGGATGTCGATATTCATTAGTGAGTGTCAACAAAAACATAGTTGGCTGGTGTCTGTCCGAAATATTTGTTAAATATCCTTATTTCTGACTTTCGCCAGAGAATTTCAACATTCACAAGGCTTTAACGGTGCATTAGTAAGAGCCACAGCTAGGCCGTCCTGGCTAAGTGCTTGACGCATTGGTTTGGAAATTATTTGTCCAGGGGCATGAGTTCTATCCCAGGCATAGCCATTTATTTGGTTTGGGATGGGGTTAAGTGGTGTAACTCTGTAAGCTCAGCCAAAGTCAACCAAGCTCTAAACGTGTGAGGTGATGCCTCCATGGTTTTGAGCAGACAGATAGGGGGTAAACTAATGGAGCTACTAGCCCCTCACGACATTATTACGCAAACCTGGGTCTGACGCAATACTATAGCGCACCTTCAACAGTAAAGTACGCCTGGGTACTAGGGAATATTTTCTAGGAGATGCAGGTGTCTGTTATGTCATAGGGAATATTTTCTATGCAATGTAGGCGTCTGCTACGTAATAAGGAATGTTTTCTTTAGACACAGGTGCATTTAAAGTAATAGGAATTGTATTCTTTGAGACGCAGGGGCTTGTTAAGTAAAAGGACTTGTTAGAGCCCGAGCTGTTACTAAGACAGACCACACGAAAAGTGGCATCTTATCCATCGTAAGCCCTGGAGCTCTCATATTTAGAATACCATCGAACTGCTGGAGGCCTGGTTCAAAGGCAATCTCAAGGGCCGCAAGATCGGCGAAATGCTGGCCAGCGCCTCGACGCAAATCCCCTATCTGTTGATCGAGATTACCCTGATGACCGCGGCCTATGGCGTGTTCTACGTCGCCTATTACGCGTTCATCCCCTGGCAAATGCCGATCACCTGGTGGAGCGCTGCGTTGGCGGTTCTGGTCGCCGATTTCACCTATTACTGGGAGCATCGGATCGCCCACCAAGTGCGCCTGCTTTGGACGCAACATGCGGTGCATCACTCCTCGCGCGACTTCAACATCATCACCGGCATCCGCTTCGGCCCGCTGGAAAGCCTCTGGTCGCTGATTGCCCATATCCCGATGCTGGCCCTTGGCTTTCCCCCCGAACTGGTCTTTTTCGGGATACTCACCGTGCTGGCCTACCAGACCTGGATCCATACCGAGACCATCGGCAAACTCGGCCCGGCTGAACATGTGCTCAACACGCCTTCGCATCACCGCGTGCACCATGGATCGGATGAGAAATATCTCGACAAGAACTACGCCGGGATCCTGATCATCTGGGATCGGATGTTCGGCACCTTTCAGGTCGAGGAAGAGACGCCGCGCTACGGCCTGAAGCGCGATTTCGACAGCCGCAATCCGGTGAAGGTCTGGTTCTCCGAACTGCCCCAACTCGGTCGCGACATCGCGGGAGCGCGCTCCCTCTCCGAAGCCATTGGCTATCTGTTTCGGCGTCCCGGTTGGACCCCACCAAACCCCTGACCCATCATTGTTCCAAAAATACTCCGGGGGTTTGGGGGCAGAGCCCCCAAGAATAGAACAGAAAGGGGTCTGGGGAGGGCTGGCCCTCCCCAGCCGGGTCGGTCCTCGCGCCAGCGAGGCCGAAAGCCCCCTCAACCGATCTCAGAGATCGGATAGACATGCACCAGATAGAGATAAAAGAACGCAAGGCTCAGGATCAGGATGATCACCCCCAGGACCGGTGAGGAAACCTTGAAACTTTCCTTCGAAGCCTCAAAGGTCGTCTCCCCGACCGCACCGTCCTTGGCAGCATGGAACTGCATCCAGGAGAAATAGAGCCCCAACAGGACGATGGCGATCACGACGTAGAAGATGATCTGCGACGAGAGGTATTGCCATTCGAAGGTACGGCTGCGGTGCTCAAACCCGCGCAGGCGGTAGGCATAATATTCCCGCACCGAGGCCTGGATTGTCGCCAACGTCTCCTCATCGGCCTCAAATCCGATTGGCAGATCGGGGAACAACACGCCGTCCGATCCCAGAGCTTCCGTGTTTTCAATGCGTTCTTCCGCATCAGATCCGACCCGATCATTGAGGAACTCTTTCACCTCTTCGATCCCGGGCGTGGCCTCATCCTGCGCGATGGCACCGAATGAACCCAACCCAATCAAAAGCATCACCGTCAAAAACAATCGCATCCTACCCGCCTCTAATTGTTCACCAGAAACCCGATCACCTGGATGTGGGTCTGCACACGCACCGAGTAATTCTTGTCGCCATGCAGCGTGCGGTACTCGGCGCGGTCCGCCTCGGAGAGCAGCGTGTCGATGACGCACAGAAGGTCGGATAGTGCGGATGACTTTCAAACTAACAAAATTGTCTAGATTTCTTTTCTGTCTTTAGCTGAACATTGTCTTTTCTGTCTTTAGCTGAACATTCTACCATTTCCAGCAAGGATTTTCTTTATATTGGGATTTGTGTGATCATGTCGGTCTTCTGTTTATCATGATTATTGCTACTTAGGATTTCTGTACTTTAAATTGTAAGAAATAAACACTTCCGTTCTTTAGGTACCAAAGCAATATGCAATGGTGGAGTTTTTGTTCCTCTTATCAAAGTGGATGGCAATAAGGTAAGATATTTACAAAATATAAAAGCACAGATAAAGGCTGATAAAAGCCAGAGGGTGGGGGTTAAAACAACACCAGGATCAATGTAGAGATATAGATAAGGTTCCATTGTATCCCTAAAAACATTTGCAAAGTAGCCAAATTGAGACAAACAATTAACAAACTTTGGCAAACTCAAACCGAAACCAAGTATAGGCGCTTGGTATCTATACATGCTTGCAAAGTAGCCTGAAATAGAAGCTGGTTTTCTGGTAGGAAATTGTGTTGTCTTTCAATACTAGGGTGATATTGTAGCAAGCTTTTTCTGCATGGAATCAAAGAACCAGAAGAATTCGTGAGTTAAAAACCTTTGAAGAGATACTGTAGTATGTAGATTGAATATTTAGTCAGAATTTAATGGATTTGAAGTTTAACATTTCAAGTAATGAAAATTAAAAAGCAACGGCGAGCCTTTTACAAGACTTTCAAATTTTGCATAAATTCTTCGTATTTAATCCTCTGTGCGGATTGCTGCAGTACACGTCTTGATGCCTCAATCGAGCCAAAAGTCTAACCCACTACCAAACCCACAATAACGTTATCTTGATCTTTCTGGCCCTTGTGAAAGGTGTGGTACCATCCTGCCACGGTTACCATAGAAACACTTCCAGCAGAATGTTGTATCTAGTTAAAGAAGAGTGTCAAACTAAACCTTGGCAATGGCATTTAGCTACAAAGGTCTCAAAGGAAACAGTAGATAAGTCCCACCCACTCTTGTGACAGATTACTGTACACTTAGTATATTTATTAGCCTCCAAGTTTCCAGATCTCAATTCTACAAAAACATTTATTCTGTTATATGAATTACGTCATATTTTGTATTGCTACTCTAAGAAAATTATATCAAGTATCAAAGCATTTGCGTAGTTGGGATTACGCAAGGATTTCCCAGCCAGAGGTGCTCGATAGTTATGTTAGTCTAGATTTAGTAGTCTATTGTCGACAAGACAATCGATTGCATGCACAGGCAGACACACTGATTGCTATCAAAAGCAAAGTGACACGTTTTGAGAAACTTTCAAGCAATAAACAGGAGGATAAGATTCGTTAAAGTTAAATTGGATTATAAACAGTTGAATATTATATCCTCGATTTTTGTAGTGTTTATGCAACTGAAGTTGTTGAAATACTTTTTTTCATATGTTTCGCTTCTGTTTATATATTGGTAAATATTGATCATAAAAATTTATTTTAAAATATATTACTGCCTTTAGTTTAAAGGTTGGGAAGGTACTTTCAAATATTTTTAGAGGTGTCAGGCATAAGAAAGTTAAATGTCATTGACTTACATGTTGGAGAGTAGGGGATTTTGCATCTGCATCAGTAGAAGAATGAAAAGTGTGCTCCTGCTGGGCATTCGGGTTGGCGGTGGTTTGGTACCACAAACATGATGGGAGAGGGGGGTCGTATTAGTAAACGAGAACATTATTTATACACAATAGTAAGATTTCCCCATTTTCGTTGCGGCACAGCATTCATCAACGGATTTTTTACTAAAGCCTTCCGTCAGACACTGGACATATTTGTTGCTTGTTATTGGAAGATTCAAGTACTGTTAAATAACCATCGTATCAATCCGTCCCAAACAGCCGTGCCTTGAGAGTTAAAAGGAATTCTGTACAACATAACCAATTTCTAACCATATCCAAAATTGATGACAATTATTTAACATCAGTAATTGTATGGGTACTTATTAAATGCACATATGACGACAATTTCGTAGAAATAATATTTAACAGGCTTCGAATTACTCTGGTTAAAGCGGCGAGATAAGTTTTCCTCTACAGTTATAACTTTTAGATAGATCCTTTCCGCGAATTGAACTCAAAAATGGAAATTCTGCAGTTCAAGTTACGCGGTTTGTAGTGTGTATGCTCTTATCATTGTTTGATGGTACTGATAAACGAAATGGTTCGACCTTTGTTAAATGGATCTAATGCAGTCCTTCGGCTTTCATAATCACTCAATTATCAACGCAAATAAAGCATAGCATTTTCCCCGCTTCGTCTGCTATTCATTAATATCAGTTATTCCGTTTTTCCCGTCCGACAGACGTTTTGTGTCCAAAGGATCTCAAATCGAGGCAACATTTTTGTCAAGGTAATATGACTTGTCTCGTTTTCGAAAATTTAACGGTTGTTAACGTAGTAATTAGTACATTCTTATGCTGCAGATTTGACCCTATGCATTGGTAATTTTATCTTTGATCTATCCAAAGGAAGCCTCATCTCGTTTTTGGTTTTTTTTGCATGTCTTAATTGTTTTACCGTCAAATAATTCGACGTGTCTTTATAGGAGCCTTTCGTGAACTCTTTACTCGTGCGGAAATGAGATGGAAATGCACAAGCACCGTGGACATTTTAAAACTTCCATGCGCAAGTGCTCCCCAGTACATGTGTTTAAAAACACAGATTCCAGTACGCTAATATCAATCCCATAGTACGGAACTCAAAGGCCGGAGGTCAAATCGTATATGCCACTAAACTTTTGGCCTTAACACTGTGTGCGATACTGAACTAGCCTTATTCTGAGCTTCGGTACACTATCGTAGATCTGGTTTATTGACAATACAGAGAATGGCATCCGAACCCTCTAATCGTTGCTGCCGAAGACTTCGACTCTTTTTTCCCGCGATTTGTATTTTAGTAGTTTTCAATGAATTGTGGATAAAGTAGCGCAGGTATCCACATGGGCATTATATTTGATCTTATAATCGATGAGCTGCGAAGCGTAGCTTTCCTTCTGAACTACCAACTAGGTTTTTTTGGAATTGGAACCGAAAAGTACTGTTATTGCATACTTGGGAGCGAAACGACACCTCGACTAAAAGAGAAAACGCTAGTATTTTTTACGGCGTAGAGATGGTCACTAACTTGGCATTTCGGTCGAAAGAACTTCTTTAGTTCACACCTCAAGAACGGACTCTGTCATCATGCATATCTCACGTTCCACTCACCCCCATCCATATGAATACTGTTATCCCTTTACGCTTTGTATGCCACGATTCATTCACAGCGGGCAAGTTTCTATGAAGGCCAACTCCCACCTGTAAATGGGATTCAAGCCAACCCCAGCCAACCCAAACAATTTTTTTTAAAATGCTGGACCCCCCACCTGCCTGGGGGGTCTGAACTAGGAAAGATGACACTAGATTGCTTTTTGGGTTAATATGTAACCTGTCCTTATTAGTCCTAACATTAAGTAACTGTAGCTTACAATAATTAGTGTATACTTATTTACAAAGATACGTGACAAATTCAAAATCACTGAAAGTTATGATCTGTAGTTATTTTCCTAGTAATGTGGGTGTACATCTATTTCAGCAGTATCAATTCACACTTGAAATGACAAAATCGTAAGGCTCATATCCGATGCTCTAACTAATACATCAAAACAGTGACAAAATTATTGGTCAGATTATTGGGGGAGTGAAGGCACATGTTAACAATAGAACGAAATGCAATGGATCATCATTGATGGAAGCAAGTAGGGACCACAAATTGTGCAAAGGTCTGACGAAGATTATGCATTTGAGTCAAGTCAAGTTAAGAAGGCACATTTTGACCTTTCTTACAAAGGCAGTTCCACAGAAAACGGAAGTAAACTAGGTAGTACTTCCGTATAATAAGTAATTAAAAACTGTTTCTGCAATTTGTTTGTCATCTGGCATCAATTAGTTATCTTTTGATGACCACACCCCTTACCCCTCCCCCAATTGTCTGCCTTTTCTTGGGAGTTCTTCATTTATCATCTTGCCGATGTCATCTTTTACCAGTTGATTTATGTTCCAGACATTATTTCATTTTCCACCCAACAAAATTGGTTGTTACTGTACAGTGAACTGTATCAAAGCCTCTACTTCAGAATTCATTTCCTAAATGAACCATGTGTGAGGGGTGGCTTGCGACAGGGGTGCTCGGCACAGACTGGAAATAATTGACGACACTTGGTTTACTACACTCAGCATCGGGAGCACAAATTTATTCAAACAAACAGCAAAGCAATGTATCTGATGATGATCAGCATATTCAACTGAAACTTGGAAAGACACCATTATGTATACCAAGTCACAATAAATACAATATTGGATAAAGATAGGATGGTTATGTGCAAGTAGTCACCAAGTTGTAAATAATACGCCACAATGGGTCACAATATCACCAGTAAACAAATTACTTGGACTTGTAGGGAATTTACTGCTATGGAAGCGAATCTGCTCTGTACACAAACAAGTTAACAGATGCAGAATGATGCCTAAAATCGATATGCATAACCATCTTGACTATAAAATCAAAACATCAGTATGACGTGAGTAGGATACTGATACAATACATGAAATTATAGAGTAAACTAAAGCTAGATCAAGCAGGGTAACATGAGGGTAACAGGGGTATGGTACCATGTGTAAAATGACCGGGTCACACATGCACAGTTTGTATTTGAGGTGGTGCATAATGTGATGAAATAAAACCATTCTTTCAATGCTGATAAAAAGGACGCTATTTCATGATGAATAGCAATGCCCAGCAAAGATTCAAATTGAACATATAAAACGATATATTTAATAACCAAGCTTTCAGTGTATTATCACATCATCCTCTGGGTATAAGAAACTTGAACAGTAGGACTCGTTTCCTATTTCAAAAGTTTTAGTTTTCGAGGGTAATAGCTACGTATGTTGAAAAAATGAAGATATTAGACTATTTTAATCATCATCATCATCATTATCATCATCATCATCATCATCATCATCATCATCATCATCATCATCATCATCAACATCATTATCATCATAAAGCATCGTCTTTAGTAGACCGTTGGTGCACCCATGACTTGACATGTTTCCTCTATTCCATGCTTGATCCTGACACGTCTGACGTTGTCTTCAATCCGAGGAACTCCATTTTTTAGTATCATCAAACAAGGGCTTTCTCTTGGATATACACTTTCAATCATTCCTTGTACTAATGCTTTCGTGGGTTGACCTTCCCGTATGTGATGCCCATAGAATTTGTGCTGACGAGTAAGCATCAATAAAAAGATCTCTTAGAGCTTGTTACTTCGTTAAAAGAATTTTCGGCAAGGTCAAAATTAGGAGGACATTGACCCATCAAGGATAAACTGTTGATTGGAGAGTTTTTGCAAGACATTACAGTAATGTTGCTAGAGGAAAGTATAGGTAGCTCAGATTATTTCACACAGGTCCAACGTTTCAGTCCTACTATATTGTAGAAGTTTTAACTGCTGCTGATTGGGAGGGTATCCAAACTGCCCAATAAAGGACATCAAGAGAGGTCTGCCTTAGCTTAAGAGGCTATCGATCACTGATTCTATCAATTGCCGCTGAATACCTGCTCATACAATTTTATGAGGAGTTTAAGCGGAGATCACATGATGTGACCATTGTCACACTGTGAACCATGACGAAAATCAAGCTCAAAGATTTTGTACTTTCTATATATTTTCACTATTTGATGCATTGTAGTCAACTCAAAATTGATGAATGCTTTAACACGAAACCATGCTTATGAACTACTCTGGCAAAGATAAACGACAATGATGATATATTTTTTAAAAACTAGAGATGAAAACAAATCATTGAAGAGACAACGAGAAAAAATGTAAAAAGTAACGCCCCTTAGAAATAGAAGGGTGATATAAATTATTTTCAAATGTAGGAAACTTAGAATAGAAGTATTGCTTATGTTCATTTTGTGGTTGGTGTTTTAACCATTGTGCGAATGCTATAATAATGTTTAAACTTTTTAGCGAGACCTACCTATAGCCTACTTTACTGTAATGAAATGCATTTAGTCCAATAACTCTTTGTAAAAATAGTCGAATCTCTACATTAGATTTTTCAAAAAGACGTGACGTCGAATCAGATATCGTGTCAAACATTTCCCTTACGTAGTCAGGAGCAAGTTCAAACACTTAAAAATAACTTAACCGCTTTCAAAATCAATCATATCTAACCCAATAACAGGCCTCTAATTCTAGGAGGAAAGGACGTGATAGATGAGTTTGGTGGTTTAGTCAAAATATTTAGAATTGAGTTGAGAAGAGGACATTCGTCACACCTTGAAATAGCAAACAGCTACAAATTACAATTGTAACAGTCTCCAAGGAGGACAAGAAAAGGTGGAAATATATTTATTAGTTTGCATTCCTTGCTCCTTTCCAAAGTCAAGCAAATACATTTGCAAGTAGTCAAGAATTGCCATCGCCCCCTCAAAACTACGAATCTGGCTCTTTAACAGTAAGCCAACTGATACTCTAAGCATCTGATAGCAGATAACAACTATAGTGAGGGACCTAAAATGACCTACCATGTTCCAGTGACAACGAATCTCCCATACTAGTGTACGAAGTAGTAAAGTGAAGATATGGGAGAAGGCCCGGAAGAAGAAACAGAAGGAGAAGAAGGAGAAAATAAACAGAAAGAAAAAGAGGACAAGGGAAAAAAAATTGGACCAGGCAGTAGAAAAAGAAAGTAAGACGACGACAACACGTAACCTCGTTACACTGGAATTACATTGGCAGGCTCTCGATCAAAGACCCCTGATGAGCAGTGGGTCCGATATTTTAACTACCCTAAATAAAAAGAAAAACCACCAAACAGGTTAACTGGAGTTACATTGGCACCGTGTTCAGCGGGAAAAGCAGTAGCTATACTGTAGGTTTCTGCCTGATAACCAGTGTGAGGATTTGAGGATGTGATCCATGAGTTAGCTCTATGAAGTCCTGAATAAAAAACAGATGTAAAACTCTTACCGCTACATTGTCCAAAAATTCTACCATTTTACTTCTATATTTCTGAATAAATGGATTCACTGGGCGAAGATATGACTCCTGCAAACAGAAAGAATAGGAAAATTAAAGGTTGTTGTTATCAAAACAAACCGTCCAGGAAACTAGGGTCATATACATTTAGCAGTGCTTTTCAAAACTTTTGTGTAAGAAGTATGGCATTTAGTGGTACACAGAAAATAGGAATATTGACTGTCATTAAAAATAAACACATTTGTTTTACAAAAGTAATAGCTGCGGCTAGCACCTGTTACATCCCAGAGGGCTTGGATTAATAAAAAAATTATTATAGAAGACTTGAGCCTTTGTAGTGCCTTGAATTTAAGTTTTCGATTTACCTGATGAAACAAGTAACATAAGTCATAAACTATTTGGAATTGTTAGAGGTACCACACACCTCCGCCGTAATGTGTATTGATTCGCTAATGATTGTGTTGCAAGGGAAGTGCTGTTTAAAATTTACTCTGGAAACCACGATACGTATTTGAATACGTTTCAAACTGGGAGGATCATCATTCAATTGCATCATTGCTAACAGAGGCAGCCACGGGGTGCTCTACTATAAGTCATCTGTACTAATGAATACTCTACTCCCTTTCCCCGAAGCTTTTTGGGTCGCTCACCAATTTCCGTAGTTACTACAAATACTTTACCCTCGAGCTTTCTTCAACATCCGATGCCATAATTTCTGATGCTTTGAGTATTAATTCGTATCTACTTCTTCTGGGATTGATCTTTCCCTATTTTCATGCAAAAAGATTCTTCTAAAATCTACGGTCCTTTCAGTTTTATCACTTGGAACCCAACTTTCTGCGTTAGTTTTTCTTGTGTGGTTATTAGTATGCTTTGTAGGTTTCATATCACCTTGTAATTCTATATTCTTCACTATTTCATAATCTGGGTATAATTGTACCACATACTCAACCACCGAACACTAATTAACAAAATAACACACTAATACCAGGTTCATGGTGAGTTTGCAAAGAACTTTTGAAAGTGGATAACACACAAAATAGAATTTACAGTCGATTTCGACGAATCGGGCACTTCACAGTCTCCTTCCAGTCTTCTGTATACTTGCAAGTATCTTAGCGTACAATCAGTTATAATAACTGTCCGGAAACACGGGCTTTCAAGTTCAGGCTTTCTTTATTAAATAAGATTAATTAAATAGTCTTAATTTCCCTCACCTAACCCGCGCTGCTCCTGTAACTACGGCCGAAAACAATCATCAAACTGAACACATGTTGGGAAGATTTACCCTCGCATGTTGAGTGAGTACCAGTACTCATACATAGGAGAGTAAGACCTCGGTGAATTCAATTTGGCTGGGTTTAGCGGAAGCCGTTTGTCAATGTTGCAACTAATGAATGGCCCCAGTTTAACTACTTTAGAGAAATAGAGCTCAATGTTTTCAACAAACAAGGAGTGACTCCAAGACGTGACTATTGGAAGGAACATTTGTTAAAGGGTCCATTCGTGGTATAAAGCAGCCCACGGGTTGTCCGCCCTGCACCTTAATCTCTCGTTCACGTCAAACCCAAAACATTAGCCTTGTGAAGCATGCGGCACCGCTTACGAAAACTAACAAATCAGTTCTTTTCATGTCCTTTTTTAAGTATATCACGGAGACATATAGATATGAAATTGCCTATAGTGTTGACGTATAACTCATCGCAGTTTAATCTACGAATCGCTTTGGTTAAGACTGAGATGACGAACTTTGCGTGAGGTAGTTCAATTAGACCCAGGTTGGTGGCAGCAAGCCTGGGATAAACTAATGCGGCCCACTGCGTATTGAAAAGGTTGTCAGGAAATGCCAAACGTGATCAATGTGGAAATGAAGGTAGAACCTTGATTATGAAGAGCCCTACTTTGTTGAACAACGTTGTACATCATGATGGTCACTGTTGCTTTAAAAATGTTTTACATTGCTCCCTTGTAATCCCAATATTAAAATAGAGTATCATCAGAAACAGAGCATGTCTTTGCCACTGGTTTGACTCGTAATAGTGACGTATTTCGTATTTATATCGATTCTTCTCAAAACGTTTATAATAGATGCGTAGATGAGAAACTATTAAGGTACGACCATAGTAGTAGGTTGCGTGAGAGTTTTCGTTTGGTAAATCTGCACCAAATAAATTTGTTTACACTGCGTCCTACCTTTTTCGTGTAGACGCTGAGAAACGGATTTTTATCGGTTATTTCTAAAATTTTGGAAATAGTCCGCTGTTTTTAGCGTAGAACTAATTTTTTTGTCATGAACAAGTTTTATCTTGTATCTTTCTCTGTTGTTATTATTATATGCATGGCGTGTCTACAATCGCATTTAGAACGTTCTCAAGCGTATCTTGGCTTTTGCGTACCAAACCGTGTTCGTTGTCCGATAAATTCCTTTTGTATAACTCACTACGTAGATGCAGAGCCCCGAGAGTTAGGAGTATAGCCCTGCCACTTATCACGTCGCACTGCCTACGAGGTGGTTAATGTGGTACTTATGGAAACAACTATTCTATTGCTATATAAATATAAAAAATTGGGAACATTGCCACAGTAGAACTTGATTAACGAATGATAATGGTAATACTCGTATATCAATACACTTTGCTTCAATTAACAGCCATTCGAACTATGCAAACTTTCATCTGTACTTGAATGGAACGAGCACGTTAATATATATCATCGTTTTACAGATATGCAATCTGTGTCTAGTATAGAAAATCTGTGTAGTGATAGGACTCTGACTGATGCCATGGACAGCATTATTCATTATTATGAAAGTTTGTGAGTAAGAATGAAAAGGATAAGAAAAGTAAAAATATGTGGTTAACCTCATACTCTTCGGGGGGGGGGGGGGGGGGCACTTTACTTTTGTAACTGTATTTATGCGCGGTTGGCCGTTTAGTCTTCTTGCTTTTAAAAAAAAGATGCACTGATCGATGCAGAGTATGAACATTTAGCTGAACTCTTAGAGGCTGGATTAAGAGATGTCACTGATTCTGGCGGGCAAGTCATCCAGACTGACAAAATAAAAGGTAAACATGCTGTTGGCTCTTCCTTTATGTACATCCCTAGCAGTAATTTTTTTATTACTGCTGCCAAGCTAGCGCAGGGGTTTGCCTCCATAGGTAATAACAAAAAAGAGCACAACAGATATAAATAAATATCAATGTTATAATCCACAATCCTATGTACAACGAATAATTTAATTTATTATCTCCTTTCAAAGTTTGTAATTATCTATGTCAGAGCAACCAATGTATTGAAAACTCACATTCCTCTTCTGGATAACTTCTTTACAAAGTAGAACAGCAAACTTAAAAACTCTTCCATAGAAAGGATGGTACATGAGGGCGATGAACTGCTGCAGATCCAGTGGGCAATGCCTCCACATTGACCAAAAAAGTGCATATAGAAGATCTAGGTTCTCTGTCGTCTTCTTGCATGGGAGGAGATAGATCTGGACTGCCTATCCTCTTTTAGTTTCACTCAGCTTTCACAACCTTTTCTTATGGAGACAAGAATGCAAGTATTTTCTTAGTTGGTCTTTCAGGTTCCTAGCAGCAACCTTCAGCTACCCCGGCATCCTTGCTTAGTTGAAGCACTTTCTTAAGACTTGGAGCATTCATGTTTCAGCTCCGAAATAAGCATCTAATGTTAGAACTCTTCTTTGTTCTCAGTTCCCTACTTGGTTCACAACTGTTTTGTACAATATACAACAGTAATCCTTCAGTTGTCCTTCAGTAATTCTTTAGTAATCCCTAGTTAGGTTTTGCCTGTTCTTCAATTGCTTATGAATTTTCAGTCCAGAGGAAGAAGGTGGTATGCAGGAAGTAGTATTTGAAGCAATTTATACTGCAAACAATAACAATATTAAGGAGTTATGGTGGTTGTTATGGAGATACTCTCGAACAGTGATATTGAATGAAAGTCCACCGACTAATTATAGTAGAGAAAATGCCAAATAAAATGGCAATTTTCAGTAACAATCTGCAGTTGACTTGAAGAAGTGTTTCAGAAGGGGAAACATTGTCAATAGATCTTTCTTGTTTGAGAACAGTGACTCTCATACTTTTAATGCCACTGCCCCCTTGACTCCAATGCCATGCCCATGGTACCCCACAGTCATTAGGATAAAACAGTCATAACATGTTGGCATTAAAATGCCACTCCCGGCAATTGACATTGATCATAATGTAAAATGTGTGGCTGCATAACCACGACAAAACATACAAAATGATAGTAAAAAGGAACAGACTTGCCAAGTGATAAATAAAGATGAAGATTACAAAAAACCAGGATGCAGGATATTCAGCTAAGCCATAATAATCTTAAGACCAGAAATATCCAAATGATTGATGCAGACCATATACAACTGTTCACCATGTGAGCTTATTACGAACTAGTTAAAATATTAAAAACTCAGGAGGTATCATTTACTCAATAACAGGAAATGATTCAATTCATCACCATCCGGAAACTAATGGTTGACTATAAGAAAGTGTACCACACCCTCTTTAGAAAATAATAATAATATTGCACGAAATAGCGAAAACATTGTGTACTTAAAAGCTTTTTTCGTCTGACACTCCTCAGAGTACTATGGTGTGCATCGTGTACTGTCCATATTTGCGTATGCAAATTACGTTATTATATATAAAATTACAAAACCCTTTGCACTTCTGCGCAACGTTCTATATAGCAACAGCTATTTGGAGGGGGAGGAAGGGCAATAAATTATAACGAAAATTAAAGAAAAAGGGCAATTAAGAAAACTTTTAACCGGAGGGATCCAAATTTTATTAGACGGGACATGCTTCCCTCAAACTCCCCTTTTTCTATTCTAAGTTAAGGAGGTGCATTTGTTGTCATTTCCAAGAGAACACATCGCGGTGTTGAATTCAGCTTCAATAATGAATTTTACCGACAACAGAACGGGGTAAGCATGGGAGGTCCCTTGGATTCCGCATTGGCTAATATCTTCGTTGACTTTTATGAACTTTAACGTTTTGAATCCTCCCAAAAGCCCACTGGTTATTTCTGTTATGTCGATGACACAGTTGCGATATTTGAAAGAGAGTTCGAATGTGAATTCCCTAAAAACCTAAACAACTTACACCAAGCTTTAAAATTTACTTTTGAGAAGGAGCACAAAAACACGCTACCGTTCCTTGATGTTTTAATCTAAAAATAGGGTACTAAATTCCGTGCAAGCGTGTATAGAAAGCCTACATTATCCGCCCAATACATCTCCTGGATTTCGTTCTGCCCCAAAGCACGGAAAATTAACCTCATAAAAATTTTAGTTCACCGCGTTTTAATGATTTGCTCCGATACTAAATCAGAATCGGAACTCAATTTTCTAAGACAAACTTTTTTTTCAAATGGCTATCCCGAAGACATCATTGACAGCACTATCAAATTGGAACTTTTACAGCTCTGCAAAGAAAAAATTTTCGGACCTAAAAAATGTCCTGTACACTTAAAACTACCGTGGCAAGGAAACGTTTCATTTCGTTTTGAAAATCAGATCAAAAAGGCCAGAGGGAAGTGCTTTTGCACTGTCCCTCCACGTTTAGTTTATACAACCAAAAAAGTATTATTAACCAACCACAAAGATCGTGTGCCTTCTACAAATTCTAGCTCTGTAGTTGATCAATTTTCATGCCAGTGCGAGGCTGGCTATGTTGGCCGCACGACTTTGAGGCTGGTTGACCGAATTAAGAAGAATGTACCATCGTATATTCGCCAAACATCGACCCCGAAAAGGAAACAACCACCTCGGGTTTCAAAAACCAAAAACACCACTAAGAAATAGACATAGGGCAGCACTTGCTTGAGAACGCAGATTGTGCAAAAGTGTACACGGACGATTGCTTCAGTATCATAGACAAGGCCAGGTCTGCATTTCATTTGGCCGTACTGGAGCCAGTCCATATAAAAGCAAGAAAACCTTTGCTATGCTGACAGAAAGAATTCGTTTTCTCACTAGGCCTATTCAATTTATCTTGTTTTAGTGGATGCTGATTGGTTCAAAAACGCTAACTATTCAGGCAGTTCCAAATTCTGATCGGCTGTTCCAAAGATACAGTTGGGTATACTCTTTCACACACTTCATTTCGGTTATCCTGACGTTAGTACTCTGAGGAGTGTCAGACGAAAAAAGCTTTAAGTACACAATGTTTACGCTTTTTCGTGCAATGTTCTTGTTTTGTACAACAAACAAACTACAATCAAAAGTTTGGTCCTCGTTGCAAAATAGGCTCCTTGATAGCATTAGATATTTATTACTAAACTTAGAGGGGACAAAGATATGAAACCTTTCTCATATTATATTCCCACAATTCCTTCGATGTTGAATTGTGGTTGCTGCTGTCTCTAGGGTAAATTATTTGACGCAGTCGGTTAAAGTGACGATATAAACTGCTTATCACTTACGTGTTAAAAAATCAGATTAATTTATTGAATAAGGGTACTCCTTTTCAAGTTTTAATATAGTCCCTTCCTCTCACGGTTTAAATTTCTTGTCGGTAAAAAACATCCATAATACAGAGGATTATATAAAAATCATCGTCATCACGCAATCTCTCCCTGATAAGCAGTGAGGCCATTCGCTTCTCGATCATTTGGCCAGGGTCACGTATCTATTCTCATTGATGACGCATTGATGGTAGGTTCTTTCCATGGTCTGTGAGAGGTGGTCCTACCGGGTGGTTGAGCCTGCTTCATAGCTTGCCTCTCTGCCCGGTAGCCTACATTGAGGGGAGTCGCCCTTGGACGCCTCAGCTGCCCTTTACTTATTAGTTAGCTTGTTTAGTGGCTTTTCTGTTTATAGTTTCAATGTAGGGTCCACTACTAATCAGGGGTCTTTGATTGAGAAACTGGCATTTTCCGTGGTCCGTTCTTTCCAAAAGGGAAAGCGGCTCTCACGAAGCTGGCCCTCTAAGAGATGTGGGGCGGTTGGGATTTCTCACATATCAAGGGGGGGGGGGGGGGATCACAAGTTTCATCATTCTTTGGAAATGATCCCCAAAATAATATCCATTCAATTTTATATAATAGACTATTTGGTTACGTCGATACAAAAATGTTAGAGTTCGCTAAATTCCGCTGAAAGTGGCATTGTATTGTCTAAATTCTAGCTGGTACAAGTAAATCGCCGCCAAGCTATTGGTTTAAAGTCGTAAGAGAAGTTTTTGAGGAATACTTCAACGAGCATACGTATGGACATAGGCCTAAGGGGCAACAGTCATCCCGTAGGTCCTACGTTTTTGATTTCCGATGCATTAAAATATAATAATATGAAGAATGTATACGCCGATAAGAATGCCAGGTGGGGCGGAATACGCTAGTGAATTTTCACCTTCGTGAGCGGAAAGGAGGTTTCCCTGGGGGAGGGGGGATCGTCATTGACATTGCTGTAGGATTAATATATTTCAAATATAACGGCGAATTACAAGATACTACATGAATGTCAATAGTCTATAGCCGCTGCATACGCTATTTGCGCAGCGCAAGGGTATGACATAAGGAAAGGGAGAGTAAAATAGGAAAATAAGTTTATGCATATATTAGATATGCAGAGTGCACACAGAGAGTGAGACCAATGCCTTCTCACACCACACGCTCCGGCACTCCACTTCGCTCTATAACGACATTTATTTTACCATATTTTCATGTATTTTCTTAATTTTTAATTTTTTTTCCGTGCTATTTATTTATTAATAAAGATGTGGGTTTTTTTTCTTTCTTTGCAGATGAACATGGTTTACAAAGTCGAATGAAGAAGATGTGATGAAACAGCCGGGCACTATCACAGCGGTCACCAGCGTTTCGAGACAAGGCGAGTAAGTTGATTGACACCCCAGACGTTGTTGTGCCAAACCCATTGAGATGAGAGCATGTTAAGTTAAAAGACAATACTAACTGCATGGGACCATGAGGAAGCTAATGAATTTGAGGTCGCGAACGTGGCAGATAAAACAGAAGTTCACGCATTTCAGGATACCAAACAAATGCAATACATACAACTAGAAGAAAACAAGAGGCATGCGCGGCACCATTTCGGACCACATTTGCAAAGAAAAACGTCACCTCGAAGGCGTCTTGGCCGATGCGTCATCAAATTGATGATTTTGCACATATTTAACTTCAAATTCTTTTCAGTTATAAGGTGCATCAAAGCTTGCAGAAGACTTAGAGTATGGGGAAAGAAAAGGCCAAGGTATAGGCATGGAAAAAGGATCCGAATGTTGGAATCATTTGACAGTGGAATATTCGGTAAGACATTATTTCAATATTTAGAGAATTGGCCTTGGAAATTTAGAAATGAAATTATAAATCAATCTAAATAAGGCGATATTTCATCGTGAATGTTTGGTGGTAATTGAACATAGATGACCATTTGAAGGAGTAATATGGCCCGTACTGGTTGTGTTTATTTTAATTTGGCGTACAACTCCTGGTTGCTAGTGAAAGGCAATTCATTTTAAGAGTAGTTCATAGTAGAAGTAATTGTATTCTCAAAGATGGTATGTAAAGGGCGGTCACTTCTCGGCCTGTTGCCAAGAATGAATATAGTATATGTTCCCATGATCCGTCAGAGGGGGTCCTTCTTGTTGCTAGCTTCTCTGCCCGGTAGCCTAAATTAAGAGGGTTATTAGACATCCCAGCCTGCCTTTTTTTATAAGTTAGCCTGTTTGATTGGTTTACTGATTCTTTAGGGTAGTTTCAAAATCGGGCCCACTGCTCATTAGTGGTTTTTGATGGAGAGATTGTCATATGTCACAAGGTGTTATATAGAAGAACGCTGTGCACATTGAAGAATGGGACATCTTGAAGGGGGAAGTACAAACTGTCGAGGTTCTTTGCAGTGGAGAGTGTTTTGAGACGAGCGTGCTATGCTTTAAAGTCGGTCCTACTGATTAGTTGGGCCTGTCTCACTGCTAACTTCTCTGCCCCGTAGCCTAAATTGAGAGAGTTATTAGACATCCCAGCCTGCCTGTTTTTATAAGTTAGCCGGTTTGATTGGTTTACTGATTCCTTAGGGTAGTTTCAAAATCGGGCGCACTGCTCATCAGGGGTCTTTGATGGAGAGGTTGTCATATGTCACAAGGTGTTATATAGAAGAACACCATGAACAATAAAGATGGCACATCTTGAAGAAGAAGTTAATGGCAGTGGAGAGTGATTTGAGACGAGGGTGCTATGCTTAAAAGGGCCTTTTGTTGCACCGTTTTGACTTATTGCTGTTATCTGTCATAGCGAAGGGCATAGGGATAACCATCACAGTATTTTTCCACCTTTATAAGCACGAACTTGTGTGTTATCTCAAGTCCAAAGCCTAAGCCAGTTATCATGAGAAGATGGTAGGAAAAGGCGGGTAAAATCCTCGACAGGTGTTTTCAATTTGTACTATGTTGACACATAAATAGTTGCAAAGATTGAAGGAGGAGGTCGTAGCATTGCTTGCACTGGGGAGTGGCTTGTATATCAGAAGATAGCGTATGCTTATCAATGCTACACCGGAGAAGACATATCACAATTGTAGTGTAGTATGTTAACCCTTTAGCAGCAAAGGGGGTAATTAATTACCCCCTAACTATTATCCAATGAGAAATCGTTCCTATTTGTTTTTGCCTTGCTATCGAAGTTTCCTTATTCAAGAACCTATTTCGTTGTTAAGGAAGAACCGGTCTTACATAAAGGATCATACATTTATGTTATCCACAAAATCTTCTAACTTTTTCATACAAAATGCAGTATTCTACATAGTCTGAGAACCTATCAACACTGGCAATATTTTCATCAAAGACCAAGGATTTTGAAACTACCCTGAACAAATAGTAAAGGTAACAAACGGGCTACCTAATAAATAAAGAGTAGCTATAACGTCCAAAAACGCCTCTCATTTTGGGCTACCAAGAGGAGCAGCAAGCCACGAGGCAGACTCAATCGCCAAGTGGGACTGCCTCCGATGTATCATAAAAGTACAGTAATTGATGAAAACAATGTTACTTCATGTTTATCGTACTACGTCTCAGACCACTGTAACCCTCTCTACCTTTCGTATAGACATCATAAAACTATGAATACTTAACTGTATTGATAATCGGAGCTTTGTAAGGCGCCCTACTCTTGCGTGTGCAAGTGTCCCTTGATGGAAACTTACTTTTGAAAAATAAACATTTGGACAGAAAGCGTTTTCCATATCTGACGGCAGTACCTGGGAAGTTCCTTTTTAGATTATAAATTATGGACATAGCCAGAAGGCCTACAAATTAGAAGACTCCACTAATGGAAAGAAGAAACAAGTGACGCATCTTGTGATTCGGTCCCTCAGTCTTTGGTTCAGTATTTGCTTCTCCAATGGAGTCGTGCGAAGTATTTATCAAAGGTCATAGCTCCATATAACTTGAACATTCAATTTAATAGTTTGGCAACTTTTTATGATAAAGTCACCTGACATATTTTTTTAAAGCCTGAAGAGTAAAAACAACTTGCAGTTTTTGAAACCATACTTTTGACGTGGATAAGAAAATGTCAACTTCTCTCCATGCTTTTTGTCTAGGAAAACAATTTATTTCGTAATTCGATAACAATGGAATGCATAAACTCCTCTAGTCTCCTTGTCAACATCATAAAAATGTATGGTTTCTTACACCTTAGTTCTTCATGGTAACCATAAAAATAATTTTTACTGTTATCAGTGCTTTATCTTGCCGTGCGCCCTCGACTGACAATCACGATGGACAGTGGCACGCATGGTGGCAGCAGGCGCCTAGATGGACCTTTCAATTTTAATCACTAGTCTTGTCCATGTTATCTTTCTTAGTCCTTCCCGGGCAAAAAAAAACACGTTTACATAACTTCACCTAAGTTTATTATCCTCTATTATTTAGAAAACTCCTTAGTAATTATTAGGTACTCCCAAGTGACAGTAAAGCTCTCCCAAAATGCGCGTCTATAATGGCTTTGCTTTTGTCCTTTGTTACCATTATTGCCTTTTCTTTCTTATACAATCTGTCGACATTAACCCCATCCACTTTGCAAGCGTGCAGCCGCGTCGAGTTCTGGCCTCCCCAAAATACCTGATAAATTGCTTTAAACATGAATGGGCCTTTTCAATATTATTTATCAAATAGTCTGCTTGGTGGCTTTACTTATATTTAGGGTAGTTGAATATGAGACCCGCTGTTCATCAGGAGTTTTTGATAGAGAGGCAGCCTATAGTTAGTGCAAACTTGACAAGACTTAAAGATTAGAGAGAAAGTAAGAGAAACCCAAAAAATTACGCAAAGGTACAATATTGACAACACAATCACTTTTTCCAACTTTCGCATTCATGTCTCCTCCAATTATTAAAACATGGTGTTTTGGACACTGGTGAAGGATACTCATTCGCTGTCTATAGAAAGTAGTCGCGTCTTCCTCTTCTGAGACGTTTGTCAGCCATGCCGCGAAAATGTTGTGAGTTTTGGGTTGCCGTTGAGTGTAGCCTTCATAGTCGAGAAGAGAGTCAGTTGCATTGAAGTTAAGAAGAATACCCAGTTCATCTGTTGTTGCATCATTAGCATTCTTTTCAGCTGAAAATATACCTAGTGTCCATTGGCTTCAAGGATTGTGGTACTTGACAAGCTCATCAGGGTTAAGAATCCTATGTTCTTGCAGGCAAGTGATTTCAATCATAAATTTCTGTGATAGGTGTATAAGCTAACCTACTTATGAGGGGCTGTTTAATGTATGGGCGTTGAAAGTTGAGAGTTAAGCCTGTTTTTTATTTAAGAAGATCTGGTTTTGCACTAGCAGTGGACTTTTCAGCCTCTACCATACGCTTAGTTGATGACTTTCCTCCTTTATTACCTGTGCGATGAGCAATGCAGTATGAATGGACATTGTTTGATAGAGTCATGTTAGTCCTTCTGTGGCCGTATAAGATTAGGTATAGCCACTTCTCCAGAAATTGAGCAGGTTCACAATAACTTGCCATAGGATTCTTATAGTTGCTGGTCAGTCACATCCTAGATTTTGCACTGATCAGAAAGAATGGACCAGTATGAGCCACTGCTTCACCTAATGCTTTGGGCAACAGGGACTCCATGGCTTACATCTGTCATATATACCTGACGCATATAATTCTAAGAAAATTGTGTAGGTGGCAGTTTCCTCCGTGCAGTTTGTATCAGCTAAGCCTATGCTTAAACAGAACCGAAACTTGCTGACTTGTCATAATCTTGATGTAAGCTATAAACATATCTTTGCAGTGTAAATCGGAGTCAGTTGAATCTAGGCAATAGTGAGTAGGTGTTGTTTATATTTCAACTCTTGAGTCTCTAGTTTTGGAACCTTTGCACTTTGCACTTGGTGATAGCATTTATCCAGGAAATAACAATACCGTCCTGATACGGTTTCTTTTAGCTTCACCAGAGCTCCATTGGTGAGAAGCAAACTGCTCTGCATCAAATGCGTCAATGCATCGATACTCTGTTTCCATCTTCCACAATGCAGACATGGAGCTGGACTTCAGAAAACAAAATTAATGATAATCAATAGAGTGTCTATTTATTAATTAATTAAAGAATGCATAGATTAACTGACTGATTGAATGAATAAATGATGGAATGATGAGATGAAGGTATGCAAAAGAAAGGAGTATGTATATGTAAAAATGCTAAACTATTGAGTCAATCAGTATATGAAGGAATATAGGAATAACAAAATCAACAAGGTAATGAGGGATGAACAAAATACGTAAGTGAATGAACAAATAAAACAATGAATGGATGAAAAAATGAATGAGGATACAAATGGGAAGTCCAAAAGTTGAAGTTAGTAGGTAAGGGAGGGCATCACATTGGGTTTAAACAAGGGCTATATACCTCTTACCTTTCAATAGATGATGAAATGAGTGGCTTACCTGGGCCCAGGGGTGCTTTGAATTTTGCTAAATCTACTAATGATCTGTTTTGGATACTGCTGTGATTGATATCATGGATTTAATTGTGGAATTGAATTTGACTCGACACAAATCTAAGACAAACTCGACGTCTAAAGTAGGCCTAAGAGGAATATCATATATTTCTATTCGAGAACAATATGGCGATTACACCCCAGCGGCAGACGCAGACATCAAATTAGGGCGAAGCAAATTTTGATCGTCGTCCCTTAGAAGGGAGGTTACTGTGCAAACGAGAGGAAAAAGTTAAACTAGGGGCAAGTTCTCCATAACAGCCAATGAAATTGCTAAAATTGGTTGGTATTCATCAGTATTTCTATGTAAAAAATCTTTTCTTATTTTCAAAGACAAGTTATTGAGAGCTAATGCTCCTCTCCCCCAAGTGCACCGCACTGGGGGCCTCCTCGACATGATGGCGAGCTTATCGCTTTACTGTCCCCATGTTCTTGTCGACGGGTAAAGTTTGCCCCTGGTCATTCTTGTTGACGAAAGAGGAACAAAGCCCCAGGGAGTCACAAGATGGTGTTTATGACGGGGTTGTTGTCATGCAATGTTAGAGGACAAGACCCAAGTGAGTGGTTTCTCATGAAAGAAATTTTGCAGAGGACCTAGGAAATTCCTCATCTAACTTGCTTTTCCTAGACATTTCCATCACTGTTCTTCTCGTCAGATCCGTTTCTTTCCATGATGTGATTGGAATATAGTTGGCCTTACGCGCCTTGTCCCTAGCTTAAATGGGCTTTTGGGGTCTTGTCATTTATTGGGGGAGCGGTAGTAGGCCCGTGGTACTTGGACGTGCTGTCTTTTATATTCGCTTGTAAAATTGAAAAACAATTTTCAGGATCATAGTTAGGTTCTTTCACAAAGCCATTTTAAAAGTTTAATGTATGTCAATTACGTCATATAGTGCGATTAAATGTAACTCAATAGAGTACCAAAGTGATGACGTCACAAAAAACTTTTCGAGAAATCGCAATTATAACCATATCACAGTGTTAACCCTGCCACCAAATGCCCGTATGCACAATATCGCATTTAAATCTCTTCTCAGCTGCGAGAAACGACTGTTTGAATTTGTAACAGGCCTTAAGGAAACACTGTTAATTTTGCAGAGTTCATAAAATCATGAACTGGGTTCATTTAACTATTTTTGATAGGCATGATTTAAAGTTTGAAAGGGCGTATCTCAACGATTGCTCAAGGTATGATTCTCAAATTTGGACAGGTTAGCTATGTCAACAAGAAGAAAGCAATGAGTCTAAAAATTTGTCAAATTTCTGATATTCATTAAATCATGACGTCACACTTTAGTACTCTATATTGGGAAGTCTTAACAATGTTTTTAAAATGTACCAAGCCATCATTTTCAAAGTCATTGTTGTATCTATATGATATAGCAGCAAGTATATGTGGTCATTAGGCAATATAGTTTTCGGGTAAATTAATTATTGTTCACATGAAAAACTTATAACTACTGAAACAGGTTTTCACAGTTCTCAGAGAGGTTCTCAGAAATTACTGAAGTGTAACGTCACGATATTACTTTAAAGGAAGAAACTGTCGCGGGAAGAAACTGTCGCGAAAAGTCGCGAATGCTTTGATTTTTTGGGTGTTAACTGTCGCGGGAAGTAAATGTCGCGAACGCTGGAAAATTTAATTGTCACGGGAATTAACTGTCGCGAATTGCTGGGCGAGTAACTTTTTTGGTCTATTGGTACTACAACATTTAAAAACAGCTTTTAACAGTGGCTAGGTAGGTTAAATCAAAGAAGCGTTTCGTCGACTCTCATCAATTTGGTACGTGCAAAAAAGGCATTTACAGTCGCTCCAAGACTTGATATCGAAACTAGATTACAACGGATTTATTTCCGCGTGGCTATGCAAACGTTGGCTTGACAGCGGCAAAGCAAATTTCTGACTGCAACAGATTGACTAAAATTGGTTTAATCTGTTGTGTACAAATTATCAAGTGCCCAATAAAAAGAACACACAAAAAATAATACAAATAGAAGGTTCATTGTTAAGAGGGGCTACGCTTATTTGCGCACAAGGGGACTATGTCGGATGATAAGTTCACTCAGATTTTATTCTCTAGTATAAATGTATGCCTGTAAATAGCTTCCACATGTACAAGAGGGAAAACACATTTTCGCACAAATTTGATGCCAGAAACTGTACCAAAATTCCAGATATTCGTTTAACAAGCCTCCTTTGTAAATTGATATTACAATTTGATGCTTTATTAGTGATTTTATTTAAAATTTTGTTTGTTAGTAGAAGCCAAATTACGGGCGATAGTTGTTAAATATCTTTTCTGCAAGAAAATTGGAAATTTCAGCTGCCCACTTTTTGAAGGTTACTATTCCCTCGTGTCCATATTTTTGTTCTTTTCTATTTGCTGTTGAAAATAGAAACCTGTTCTTCTTTTACTACGATGGTTTGATAAAGCTGATCCAATCTATGATACGGAAGGAAAGAATGGACTGAGAACATAAATATTTTTGTAATTTTAATACAAGTATTAAAATGCGTATTGTCCCAATTGTAATTTATAAAGAAAACAGAAGACATCTATTAAACAGCCAACGTTCAATCCAATTTGTTTTATAATAAAAGTGATATTAATTTCCTATTACTGTGAACAAGAAGACGTAATGTTAAACATTGACCCATTTCTAATTTCAATTTTAATTGATGTAAAGTGTTGATAACTACAAACATGGGAGAAGGCTAAGTATTATAGCATGTATAGTATGGTTGATTTTCTCAATTTAAGTGATCCAAGTTGTTGGCCATATTTTTTTCCCGTATGACTCTCCATCAGAGCCTAACATCAGAAGTACAGTGACAATGAAACGGATAGAAAATGACAAAATAAGAAAAGAAAATCGCTGAGGTTGAATTCTGTACCATGAAAATCGTTTCAAATACTGGTGATTTATAAAATGTAACAGTTTATACAGATTTCTTTTAGCTTTGTAAGTAAAGGGGAAATCTGTTAAATCTCATATGCTATTGTTTATAGAGAATTATTGGCAATAGCAGTGATAAAGATTTTATAAACTTCATGCCATATTGAGTACATCAAAAGTTACTATATTTTGAACCTACTGATAAGGACATTGTTTTTTCTCGGGAAATAATGGGATCAATTGATTCATATTGTGAATACTAATATACTCAGCATTACAAAACAGTAACTCAGCTTCTCTTCTAAGTAGGGTAATCAAAAATAGTGTGAAAAGTGTTGTTGACGTTTCTCCTTGACACCAGTCATTCAACTCAGCGGATGCAAATCCTGGAAAGAAACAGAAATAGAGTATTAGTGTATATCTACAATTAACTTTTTCATATATATGATATTAATATAAATTCATTCGATATTTTCAATGAATTTGAACAGTTTCTTTATATGGCTGTTATTATTACTATTAAAACCCGGAAATCAGAATAAGAGAACGGTTCTTTCGTTCACAGGAAAAGTTGAACTTCGCTCATTTGTTGTTACATAAATAGGCCAAGAATAAATACCATTTGTTTCTCTCATATGTGGTCTTGAGCGGGGCCGGGGGCATGTGCCCACAGTTGTGTCTTAAAATAATAGTGCGACAGCTTATCGTGTTGTTTTTGTGGAATACTGCTCCGCCTCGTCTAGATTGCTTAGATAGCTTATTTCATAAAGAAGGGTATTTTTGTCTTCAAATCTGATATGATTCTCTTTACACATAAAGTAATATACAGTTTTCACATTTTTTATCTTTTTTTGTTCAAAAGTGAAAATTACTTCCTAGTACATTTTTAATTACTTTGTATTGTTTTTGTTAACTTCATAAGTTACATGTACAAACTTATAGTCAGTGACAGCTATGAACTTTAAAGTGAGAGAATTGCACCTTAATTCACAGAATTTATTATTTCTTTATCTTTTGAAGCATAATGTATACTTGCTATGCGTATTTATTTCAGCTTGTATTTGTTAAAAGTGGAAAACATAAAATCAATTGGGAATCCACGAGAAGAATGTTCAATTTTTTCGATTTAAACAAATTCGTTGCAGTGTGTTTACTGTATGGCTGTTAATATTGTCTGCCACTACGGATCGATGTATTGGACTGTAGGATATTGCTAACAACTAAATTTTACGTTCATCCTTTAATAAAGTATGCACTAAGCTATCGAGTAGGGGAAGTAACTGTTCGCTGGCCTTGGAATGCCCGGGAAGGTTTGCGAAGTCCTTGAAAGGTTTAAGAGCACGCTAAGGATAATTATACTCATCTCTTCGTTTTCTAAGGTACATAGCTCTTTGATAATAGGCTAGTATCATCAAGAAGAGGGGATTTGAAACGTTAGTTTTTAAAAGAAAACTAGAGAAATATGTCGCCACTGGGGATCAAACCCGTGACCCAACTTCAATGTGCTTTTGGTAGATGACGCGCCGGACTGCAGTCCTTCCTTGTTCAAGTCACATGGCGTAGAGAGGCTGGTCTCCAATTGCGTTAAGCTGGATGTCGATGTCCACCGGTGGATGATTGGAAGCTAATGAGGCGACTAGAGAAATAGGGTCAAATCGGGGGTCACCTAGTTCGATTCCCGGTGGTAATATACTTCTATTTCTCTGGTATTCTTTTCAAAACTAATAGAGTATTCTGCTATAGATTGACGGTGAGAATTGAATGAAATATTATTGCGAACTCCTTTCTTTAGATAAAACGCGAAATTAGAAAACAATACTGACAACGTTTCATCTTCTGAAAGACTTCCTCAGTTCCCCTACTGATTGTCACTGGAAATTCGCTAAATGGCTAGGTGGACTATTCACCTCTTTATTGACAGGGTACGTTATGACCACAAAGGGCAGGTTTGACAAGGTGAAAGGGCAGGTTTGACAAGGTGAAAGGGCAGTAAGCACAACCAAATATGGAAATAAAAAGCAACTCTGGACCTGAAAACAGCCTTGATTTAATGGCGACCTCAGGACCGACCATCTAAAGGAGTTACAAAGATCATAAGAACGTCCTTTATGACCTGTGTCAAGATGAGGTTCAAGTGTCAAAAGTAATTTAAGAAACATATTGGGAGAAAAATAACTGAGAATACGACACCAAGAATAAGCGACCAGGCCTCCATTATTATGCATTAGCAATATAGAAGGAAACCTTTCCTGTTTTCTGCAATCGGTGATGCTTATATTCTGCAGAAAATGAGTTTTAATTTGTTATGAGCGAAGAAGCTTAATAATAGCCCATTCACCATGATAATGCTTTCTTTGTGTGAAGTTTTTTTTGACAAAAGATTTAAGTGTTTGGACACAAGGGAAAGCAATCAGTTGTGTGCAATGTCTTTTCCAATGCCAAGTGCTTCGGTCACAGGAGAGACAGATAGAAAGGCCTACTGTTGTGGTGTCGCTTAGGGTATCGTTTTGACAAATTGCACGAAAGCACACCAAAAATACAAAACAACCAAGCATAAGAGCAGCAGGAAAATTGACTAAACTGTTAACACTCCTAATCTTGTCACTCACATTCGTTTAAATATATAAATTAAACATGAAAACGAGGCTATGACATAAAACACTGCCGAATCGTAAGAATACAAAGGTGAATCATGAAAGAAGCGGATGTCCTAAAAGATGAATGCATGGATCCCATAAATGCAGATACTTTTCTGGTTACCCCACATTTTTTCTTAATAAGACATAAACCAGCATCCGAAAAGCGAAGAACGAAGACAATTTTTACGACATAATTCTTGTATCATCTTTATAGTTCTCGCTGACTTAACGCCCGATGGAAATCTTGCTTAACTGGACTATAATACTTCCGTCAAAAATACACATGTTAACAATCTTTCCATTCTTGTTCTTGAGATAAGGCAAATGCAAAAATGCTTTTCTTACTGTCGCTGTTCTCCGAAGATTTACGTATGAGACTCACTTCATGCTATCGGCTGCATCGCACTCAAATTTTGGAGCAAAGATTAACACTTCTGCATCAATTACAATATACAAAAAACTTATGCAAGAATATAAAGTGTGTAACACGAATAACAATAAAATTTCTGTGTAGCAAGCAAAGGTATCTCCTCGAAAGCAAGGAAATAGGTGGTATTCTGACATGTTTTCCAACCATACTATATGACGTACCAAGATCAGTTGCTCACGCTAATATAGCAACAAGCGTAGGTAAACAAAAAAAGTGCTTAAAAAGAATTGCAACAAATAGTTCTGGGCAGTATCCAAGGGCATCGATACAAAAGTGTGGGAACTGCTATTATTCGCAGAACTTAACAAACTGTTTGACAGTGGTGGGATTCGAACCCACGCCACCGAAGTGACTGGTGCCTTAAACCAGCGCCTTAGACCGCTCGGCCAACCTCCCTTGAAGTACGGACATCACTTGCTCAAGCTAATATAGCAAAAAGCGTAGGTAAACAAAAAGAGTGCTTAAAATGAATTGCAACAAATACTTCTGGGCAGTATCCAAGGGCATCGATACAAAAGCGTGGGAACTACTATTATTCCTAGATCACACCAAACTGTTTGACAGGGGTGGGATTCGAACCCACGCCACCGAAGTGACAGGTGCCTTAAACCAGCGCCTTAGACAGCTCGGCCATCCTGCCTTGAAGTACGGACATCACTTGCTCAAGCTAATGTAGCAACAAACGTAGGTAAACAAAAAGAGTGCTTAAAATGAATTGCAACAAATACTTCTGGGCAGTATCCAAGGGCATCGATACAAACCTTAATTATTGGACTTGATGGTCCAATGGTTAAGGTGTTGGTTTTCAAACCAATGGGTCGTGGGTTCGAATCCCCTTACTCCCTTAGTGAAAAAAGGCAAGCTATGGTTAGTAATCATGAGATCATGGGTTCGAATCCGGTCAGCGCCGTTAAATTACAAGCTATTGCGGTAATGTTCCACTCTTTGAGAATTATATATATATATATAAACGATAAAAACTAGCTGTTGCTTAAGGCGAGCTTTCGGAATTCTCATTCCTTCTTCTGGCTTTTAACTTAAGCTTTTATAGTCTGTTTTAGGTTGTATATATATATGTAATAGTACTTGTTATTTTTATGAATTACGAAGTACAAAGTCCCATTACGAGCGATGCTTCCCATAACTCCCACTCTTTAGTTCTTACAAGTAACACAAATTTACATGCTGGCTTGATCTATCATTCTGTAACATTTCCATGACATTTGAAAACCACTTAGATTACTAGTTATGGAGACCGTTAAATCTCATTTTAGTCGGAACGCGTTAACAGCAACCAAGGATTGCAGCCCACACTTTCCTCGCTACCCTCCCCCCCCAAGGAAAACCCCAACAATAACACAACTAACACATTAGTTATCCCCATGGTGGACCTAAGCTTCTCTGTTAGTTGGATTTATCCTTGAGCAGCTGGTATCATTTGGCGTAAATAACACGCAAAGAGAGAAAATTTAGGGTAGGTCATGTTACAAGACAGTGGGATATTACTGTACTGATCTTCCTTTTGCTTCATAGAGACAAAAACATTTGCAGTAAATATTTCACAACTGTGTGTGTTCGCCTGTTTCTTGAGACGCCCGAGAAGAGAAGAGAAATGTCAATGTTTGCTGTGAAGTTCGAAGGTACTAACATGATGGATGAGAAGGTAAGAACTATGCAAGTACATAGTACATGGATACAAGGAGTTATCTGAAGGTGTCAAAACACCCCAAGACATCGCCTTCTATATTTTTTAAGTGGCAGAGTGTTTGTCGTCATCTTCCATGTCACACTCCAGCCACCATGCTATATACCTTTACTGGAAGAGGAACCCTGTATTTATAAGTCAAGAACTAAAAAGATTGCGCTTACTGGAGTATCATTGGATTACTGACGTCACATGTACAGGACGTTTTATAGGAGATTGCGCATGAGCAAGTGTTTGAAGTTAACTCTTAACTCAATGGCTCACTCACTGATTCACTCACTGATTCACTCCACTCCACTCACTGACTCATTCACTCCACTTCACTCACTAACTCACTCACTCATTGACTCCACTCCACTCACTGACTCAGTGACTCATTCACGCCACTCCACTCACTGACTCATTGACTCATTGACTCCACTCCACTCACTGACTCATTGACGCACTGACTCCACTCCACTCACTGACTCACTGACTCATTCATTCCAATCCACTCACTGACTCACTCACTCCTTCACGCCACTCCACTCTCTGACTCATTGACTCATTCACTCCACTCCACTCACTGACTCACTGACTCACTGACTCACTCACTGACTCACTGACTCACTCACTGACTCACTGACCCACTGCCTCACTGACTGACTCACTGACCGACTCACTGACTCACTGACTCACTGACTCACTCACTCACTCACTCACTCACTCACTCACTCACTCACTCACTCACTCACCAAGTCGGGAATCTCAAACCGATCGAGAGATTTATTCCAACAGAACTCAGCCAGCAATAATAACACGTTGACTGAGTGTGATTACTGCATTGGGATAGATTGATTTAAGATTCAGGTCTTGTATTTACACACAGTTTTAAACAAAATATGGACCACTTCTAAAATGCCGAATCTAGAAATTAGATGAGCTACCTACTTCTTACTTGTTAAACTTTGAAACCCCTAAAAGCAAAGGCCCAGTTATATGAAGGCCATATGAACTATCAATTTTGACGATTTTCCGTCTATATTCAAGACGTCTTAAGGTTTGTATCCGGAAAAAGTATATTTAAATTCACAGAAACCTTTACTAAACACGATGCATTTTCTAAACTGAGCTTCCTTGTTGATATTATCTTATCATGTTAACTATTCCGATGTTGTATCACCTTCAACAAAATCGAAGATAATCAACATGATGCGAAAGATCTTCTGGTTTCATTCTTCTTCAGGTGACATGCCTTGCGGCTTCGGTGATCATAGTCTTCCATCCTTCTCGTCTCTAGACACTTGTGATTGTGTCAGTAGCGCTTGATGTTCTTAGCCACGATGTCAGTCCGTGCAGCATCTTATCTCGCTGTCTCCCTCTAAACAATCATGGTTAACAGTCAGGTTTCATTCGCTGTTCTATTAACAAAGCATCGTACTACTACCTTTTACGCAGTGCCTACGGAAGGTTAGTTACATTGGAGGAGGCAATGTGAAACTTTGAGCTACACTACTAGGCAACTACCTTGCTCAACAATACCCTACTTTTGTTTACATTTTAGAATTTCTGCAGCGCGACGTCGCACTACATCACATCTTAGAACCCAAATCAACAATACTAAAGCAGCTAAACATTGGCTGATTCAAAACAAACGGTCAAAAGAATAGTTAAGGAGCAAGTGATTTCAGCTTCGTAGGTCACGTATCCTTTGAATTTCAATATTTTTAGTAGGCCTACAAGACGAAAGAAGTGAGTATGCGACTTTACAAAATTTTGATTTTGCAATTATACTAATAAGTAGCGGAGGGCGAAGGTGTAAAACTTTTCTTTGTAACATTTTTGAGGGAAGATTAAAACGAGAATAGTTCGACATGTATCTAGTTCTTTCTAAGGATTTTCTGAATTAAATTTGTACTATAATTCGTGTAAGAAAATTCACTTAAGCTATCATGAAAGCGTTCAATATTTCCCGCTGAACCTCGCTTTGCCTTTCAAGAACTTATTATCAAAATATATAGTCAGGGACGGGGGAAGGTAAGGCGAATTGAGCGGGTGTCAAGTAAAAGCGGTTCAAATTTGTATTTTTTTCACTTTTCACTAAGATACCTTTGGTTATTGTGTGGAAACGGGTGTTTCGTGTTGACATGCTTATCTTGCTGTGAATGTGACACAATGTCTGTCGCAATCAATTTTAATTTTGGTAGGCCTAAACTGGAAAATGGTCATGGAAAAAATAGAGATTTCGCAAATCTTTGAGGGGACATGCCCCCCACTGCCCCTATTCCCCGGTCCCTCATAGTGCACACACGTGTTCCTAATTCACTGAAACTTTTCATTTACAAACTTGCTCTGTTTCCTGAATATTGGTCTCACCACCTACAACCATCTGTTCAAATGAACACTACTAATTGCTTTGTGGTATTTTGAGGTAAAGAATCACATGTCCTGAGCCATGGCGTTGGGAGGTAGGGTGGCAAGTTCCTTTCCTCGCTGCATTTTATCCCAAGTAATGCCAGGTATCCATTTTCCTGCTAAGTTCGCAGTAAGAGTTTTTCAGGTTGATGACAGAGCATAGGCTCGAACCACCAATCTTCAGCTTGCTAGACCAGCTCTCTACCACCTGAACTAACCCACCTCAATTGAGCTAACTCGCCTCAATACTTACTTAATCCCATATACAACACACTACCTTTGGGTCAACTATGGATGATGTTACGAGCCACGGCTCACCATTGCTTTCGATCAACTGCAATCTCCCTGCAGTAGCTAAGAACACTAGATCTGTCCTTGCAGGTGAGAGGCCTTTAGATGCCTCTTTACTGTTCGCAGAATCGCTCTCAACCAGGTCTTCCTCAGACGTCCCTTTAGGCGTTTTCAGCCAGCGAGTGGTATATTGAGTAGAACTTGCTTTAGAAGCGTTTATGCCATGCCAGCCTTGGGCTATTGGTGCCGGTGTTTGATATTGATAACGAATACGGATAAAAAGAGCTACTCTTTTCGATGCCCGTTAAGCCAATTTTTACTGTTTAGATTGATATATTGGCCACACTTTGGAAAGGGGAAGGCAGAGTTACCGTAGTATGCCTAACTTGGCTTTCCTTCCTTGTTTTTTGTATAGGTTGTCGGCTCACAAGCGCGTATCTTGTACGCAGATGCAGAAGGAAGGGTGGCAATTGCTGTTGCTATGAATAAAGCAATTGCTGATGGAAGAATTCGGGTATGTTATTTCCTTGCTTACATTGGAAGTTACTAATTATATTCTGGTGGAAAGTAACTAATGTTTGTACCATCAATATTCAATCTATTTCTTTGTTGGTCCTCGAGAAGATGGTGTAGACTTTTAGGATGGTATTAGGGTGAAAAACAGCTATACTACGGAAGTAAAGGGCCCGATATGTCTCGAAAGATTCCAGCTCAGAGCCTCGATTTCATTCAAGCAAAATCACAAATTTGGAGGAATCGTTGAGGATAATTAGTGACGGTCGCCTTCTGATGAACGACTTTTGTTTGACTTTTGCACGTTTGTGCTCGTTAATATCTTTGAATTTATTCTCATTAGAGATTGATTATGAATCTAACAACTTTACATCCGTGATGCATAGGGACATGGTCGCTGCCAAGTACTAACAGAGCTAACTGGTAACGTAGCTAACTCATCACTGAGATTTTTAAAAAAGTATAAACGCAACAAAACTGCTACACAAGCAAAGAAATAAACAAAGCGAACAAAAACCAAGGTACTGAATTATCGAGCACTAGAAACGGATATCAAACACCACATAAATAAGGAAATAGTAGAGGTTCAAATACTGATCACGGCACGTCTGATATTGGTATTGTTTTCCCTCTCCTGGTCATCTGCACTTTTCCAACACCATTTACACATTGGGTAAATACCAAGGAAATAGATCAGTATAGATCAATGGACCCATGAGAAAACTGAAGTCCTGAGGAATTAGACTTTAACGTGTTTCCATGTTGTCTCGAGTGGTGACTTCACTGCCCTCGTTGGTAGAGTGATAACTGTGGTATTGTAGCTTGAACATCCAGACCTCATTACCATAAGTTAAGAAGCTAGTTATTCTAATTACTAATCAAGAGATTGTCTGATATTGGTATTGTTATTCCAAGACCGATGTTTGAAAGGTGGCAATCTTAGTAAGATGATATTTAAAATTTATTCGAAAAATAAGAAATGCCTTTATTTGGCACACTCGATATACGATAGGCAGCTACGTTAAAGATTTAAAATTCCCTATAAATACTTTTCATATTGTAGGAAGAAATGTTGTTTTCGTATGACATCTCTTCAGAACATTATCAATTACATCAATTGAGCAGTGAATAGAGCTAAAATTGACAAAATAGAAAAAGGATTGATAGTGTTAGTACATGATACGGGCCTGAAGGAAACACTTCTTAAACAAAAAACGTCCGATACGAAATCAATTTGCTAGTAAAATAAATGTCAGGGTTACTTTATGTGGAAAGCCTTCAAACTTTGTAAGGAAGAGTCTAAGCGAGCCTGGCGAATTACAGAACCCCATCAGTTGTAAAACCTAGCGATTTCAGGTACTCACAATTCTCTAATTACAGGCCGACTGGACAATAGACACAAATTAGTAATAAATTTTAAGTGGTTCATACTTTGCAACATAGTATTGACAGCCGAGCCCCACATCTGAACTGATTTGAGTAAATGATATTATATCTTGTGCCATTGTTGTGACGTTAAATAGCATTCGCAGGTGCCGTAACGGGGTAGTACCTTCGGCGAAAGATAATGTCTTTACAGTATATCCTGGTCCTCCAATTCCCTTATATGACACCCCCCATGGTTCCTAGTATAGCTAAAACAACGTGATAAGAGAGGGTAACTCTGACTTAAAAGGAAAAAAGCTAGGAGAAAGAAATTCTCTAAAACTTGCAGCAGGAAGCTTTTGCAATGGTCTCAGCTATGCTGTGCTGCTGGTGAGCACAAACAGCATATTATAGTTAATAAAACCAATTCATCAGCAAATTGTTTCACAGACCACAAAGTGCTAGCGGGTAAGTGCAAATTTTTAATCAAACAGAAGGGAAAAGATTGTGAAAGCCACGAAAAACTAGGCACTTGTATGAAGAGCGAAAGAAATAAAATGTTTTAACAATTTCTTAATTTAGTCTAAATGCATACAGGTCGAACTTGGACAATTTTAAGCTAGTGCTACAGCAAGCAAACGAATATACATTTGGGAAAAACGAAAGCATCAAGCGACTGTTTCGGTGACCAGGATGAGGAGATTCAAGATTTGGTGAAAGACAAGACGCTCACCAGGAACGGTTTTTGAGATTGCATCAAATCTTTAAAAACAGAGGATTTCAGAACTCAGAGGAAGAAGTGGAACGTGTTGCTCATGGAACGAACGATGGGGTTCTTCATGCTACTTTTATAGAGGTTTAGTCCTAGCTCCAAGAAGTCACATCCAGTAAAATCAAGGGATTAGGGTCCTTCTCAAGTTATCTGAAGAGATCATAAGTGAAATATGGGTAAAGCATTTGAATGAATTTCTTAATCAGCCTTTTGAAGTAGATGTAAGGATTTTGGAGAAATTGATCAGCATCCAATAGTTGAAAAACTCTTGGTGAAACGATAATGGATAACGAGTTCGATCAAACGTTCTAGATCACCAAACTGGGAAAATATCTGTCCCTGATGGATTATTGCCTGAAGTCGTTATGCATTTAGGTATTTATTTAAGGCCTTCTTATTCTCAATAATTTCCTGTACTGAATATAAAAATTTGTAATAAAAGCGTTTACGACTTGAAACAACGAGAATTTACGCCTTAAAGCTCAATTTATTATCTTATACATTTGAATAAAAGTAATCTTTGACTAAAATATCCTACTTTTGAGCTAACTTGCATTTTCAAGGAGCGGTCATATGAGGAAATGCAGTACGTAAATAAAGCAAGATAACATACTTCTTCGTTACTCTGCACCAGATCTCCAATGCTTTTAAGTTTTGTAAAGTTGTCTGCTGTGATAGCACCAAAGCGCAAGACAAGATCTCCTTCATTGAGGCCCTGATTATGGAAAGATGAAAAAAACATCAAATGACCGTATATATTTACTAAAAATAAGAAAATAATTCCTATCATAACAAGCAGAGTTCCATGTAAGATCTCTCCATTATTCTCTATAATCAAAAGCTGCAGATCAACAAGATATGGTATTATCCCAGGTTTTATATTCTTGAAAAGAACACTAGAGAAATAGAAAATCATGTAACCACTGGGGACATGCTTTTCTATTTCTCTAGTGTTCTTTTCAAAACTAACATTTCAAATCCTCTCTTCTCGATGAAACCTTCCATATTCTATGAATGTTCTTTTTGGCTCTAGGGGAGCAAAGCCTATGAATGCAACCGATATCAACTGTAGGTACCAATTAAATCCTGTTCCAAACATAACGGTGACCTTGCCGTGGCCGCTCACAAAGTCTGCCCAACTCAAGCAAGAAAAAAGCAGTAAATACTATATATAGCACATCTAACTCCGAGTTGTGCTCTGTGTATCATTTATTTCTACCATATCTTCATTTTTGCATAGTCGCTTTATTTAAGTGATAAAAGCAACGATATTCTCTTTACATCTATAAATACAAAAACAAAGAAAGTGATGCAGTTTTACGCCTCACATTTCCCTTTACAGGAGCAAGGGCAGTGCCCACATAAACGGGACCTTTGTGGGAGCTTAGAGCAATTTAAGACCGGATACCCTTCCTGTCATCACTAATGGCCCTTTGGGGAATCGAACTCGTACCCACTCGCACGGAAGGCAAGTGAGCTATCCACTGGACCACGGCGGCAGAAAGGAAACAAAAAATTAAGGATGGTTTGTCTATGATATTTCTTAAAGATATTGAGCCTGGCAACAAATAATACAAGCAAAAGTTTGTTTAAATTTATTTGCCATCAGTAAAACTAATTTCATATGAACAGCAAAGTTCAACAAAAACAAAATTTGCCTGCAAAGCCCTTTTGTCATGGAGAATCTGGCTTTTAATCCTTTGGGGCCAACTTGTGAGGCCAGGAAATGTATCTGGTCTCATAAAGTCATATCCTCTTATAGCATCCCATCGGAATGGTAACCTTCTCAGTCTTCCTCAGACAGGACTGCAAGAAAATTAACTGTGCACATTGTTTTTGATAAACAGTAACATTAAAAGGAAACCCAAAACAATCCACTTACAGCTTTTTTTGCTGGGGATCCAAGTGATACTGACTTTACAACTAAAAAGGGCTTCATCTGTTCTCCAACTACAAAAAACAAAAGCAGCCATAGTGTACTACATAAAAAAGTAACTTTAAAAAACATATGTATGTCAATAAAAGAACTAGTGATTCATTTGACATTGGTGCAAGTCTGAAATCAATATATTCTGTGTTGTGATGAAGCGTGCTATTTCTAGCTGTTCATATAAGCATATCTTAAATATATTTTGAGAAACAATATTAAAAATACTGAGGCTAAGCTAAAATTTTGTACTCCTATGGAAAAATGTGTAATGGTTACTTGTAATGCCATGCCTTTGATAGTCCAAAAATGAACAAACCCTATTTTCCAGCACTTTGAAATTTGGGACGTAATCTATTGATTTGTATCTCCAACCTTGCGCTTTTCTAATGTAAACATATACTAAATCTTGATAAAATCAGCAGAATCATAGAAGACACTTAGTAGAGGAAGGGGCTCCCTTTATTCTGGTATTACTCGGTATCTCCCTTTCACGTCCTATTAACAGGGATGTGCGACATGCAAGTTAGCGAAATCATGATGTTCAAAATCAGTGATCAGTTGGAACAGGGGTTAGGCCAGTATTTGAATTAATTATTCCATTTGTATGCCAATCATAGCCAGGGTTGCCAGATTTACAAAAGCAGGCCAAACAGGTGACAAAATGAGGCCAAAATGCGCAAAAAAAGGCCAAACCAAAAAGTGTCCCAAATAGAGCGTTGCACTTGCGCAGAAAGTGAAATGCGCATGCGTAGAACCAGATGCGTATCATGTGGCTTTGAAGCAAGCTCTAACAGAATCTTTTTATTTTCTGTCTTTAATACCAACCAAAAGAACAAAACAAGGCAATCAAAAATAAACATTCTATCACTGTGACGTGTTCTGTGAAAAGATGAATGATTTTGTCTATAAATATAGGGCTGATATGAAATTTGCAGAAGGAGCAAAATGTATTATATGAACCATCTACAGCCCTTTTAACCCAAGGATGTCTCTTCATCCATTCAAGTTTAAACTGTCTTGCATTATGATAATATCCCTTCCATTTATTTCCTTTGCTTTCCTTGCTTGTTAACTCATTGAACTGAGAATGCCTTAAATTGTTGTAGACTGAAATAGAAAATGGAAAGCAAGACAAAACATCATGGAAAACAGGAAATGGCAGGCAAAATCAAGCCACGATTGTTAGCAAAACGTAACAGAATTATTAAAACAGCTTAATAAACGGAAATAATAAGAAATTGAACACTTTTCCTTCAAATAACTTTTTGTTGGAAAAGATGGTTTTAATATTGGACTTTAGAGTGTGTAGTACTTCATTTCAATTTAGTTTCTTATTTTGACTCAAACGACACGAAAAGTTATACTCGAGATTTCTGCTGAAAAAGGCCAAAAAGGTCAAATTTTAGTGGTAGGCCAAATTTGAATTTTCCAGGCAATTTGTCTCTAAAAAAAGGCCAAAATCGAAACATTTGGCCCGAAAAAGGCCAATATGGCAACCCTGATCATAGCACGTTGTTTATCACAATTGTAGCCAGACCCTTCTAGTTTTTATGTTGAGCAGCAGTGAGTCTTCGCTTTTGTTGCTTTTGTAAGATCTAGCGACGATTCGTTATTAAATAATATGAATTGTTGGATGTTAATTATACTCAAAGAGTTATTATATGCTTCAATCCATCCAACGACCATTCCAATAGCCAGTTTGCATTGATTTTAGTCAGACATAGTATTGTCTTTACATAGCTAGTGCCAAGTTTTCTCCTAATGCATGATATTAGCTAATCACTGCAATATTCTATACTCCCTCAAATTCAAATATATTTTTTCCATAGGTTTCAGCACAAATCATGATGCTCTGGAAAGGCGTCAAAAAGGAACGATTAACAATTTGAAGAGATACGATAGAGTAAACACTACTCGCGTTACAAGACGCCGGTCGCTGGTTTGTAGTTTATACCAAACAGTCTATGAAACATTTTGCGCATGCGAAAGAACGGGCTGAAACTGGCAGGGCATAAATATAGGGACAAAGCGTCAGAGGTGCATCAACCTACTTCGTGGGTTTCTAAGAATGGAGCAAATGCCATAGGGAGGCCAATAAGAGGAAATGTTGACACACTTCTTGCCGGCACCGGCCTCAAAGACATCAACGAACTTCAGAAATGCATGGAGGGCCGCAATGTTTGGCGCGCCGTCTTTAGACGCTCACAAGAAGTAAGCATTAAGTTACAGTTTGAGTAGTTCTTTATCCTCCTGACATTGTTGATCTGATCAACAGTTCCCAAGTGTCAATCAATTGTTTGCTATGAACCAATCATTTGGCTCGAAATCGTTTTTCCCGCAAAATTTACGAGCTACCCCACAAGTCAGACATTTTCAGACGGCAGTTACAGAGAGTCGTACGAAGGTTAAAGCAAGATAAATTGATTTTTAAAAAATTCGGCTCAGTTTAGATATTTATACGTGGCCACAGTGTCACCTATGCAACCGAATGTCTCCTTCGTGCTAGTAGGGACCATGATTTAGACAACTGCAGAAGAGATAAATGTCGATTTTGAGTCTGTTAGTGCTACATCTACGCGAAGGCCACATCTAGTTTTTGTACATTTGGTGCCTAGAATATAAGGCAGGATCATAATGAAAAACATTTCGTCAAGGCCTTTATCACTTGAATTAATATCTATTTCCGAAATCACAGTTAAATTCTCAACAAATCGTTCAGTCGGTCACGTAACATTGACATGGCTAGCTTTACTGTGTACGAGGCACAACTTCAAATGTAGGTATTGTGGTTGGTTGTAATCCTGGAATTACGATTGAGTGTACCTAGAATCCAGTTTGAGCATTGCCAAAGAGTTACTGAGAGGCAATACAGAATACGATTTGTTACGTTGGATGCCTGTTAAAATGGCTTGAAGGACAAATCCTGATTTTTTACCACAAAGCGATATGGTACGATTGTAATTTTATCTTGTTAGTTACACTCCCGTTTTGTTCAACAAAACTTGTGTGATTTAGTTTAGTTTCTGTAAACAACCAAGGTTTAATTCAGAACATTTGTCTTTTAATGCTAAGTCCAGTGCGCCTGCAGGCTGAAGAACGGCCTATGATATGCCGGTCAGAAACTACTGGTTATTTACTAGAGGTTATTTACAAGAGGTTGTTTCTTCATTCTTAAGTTCATTCTTAAATTTTCTAGTATAGTTAAATGAAGAGTAGATCATATTCCCGTTCTTTGTTTAAATCATATACAATTTTTATTATGGAATACGCGCAGATACAACAATTTATGGTGACCCATGTTTTCCGTACTGAAGCCTTTCTGACAGGCAGATTTTGCCAATGTTTGTCTGGCTTTTGAATGAACTACTGTTTTCAAATAGAGGCTGAGCTCTGGGAACTGTCAAGAAAGGAGACGAGGACAGAGATGTAAACATAAATCTTTTACCAGGCGAAAAGGAAATATTTGTAACAAAATCAGTTAAAATTTATTAACGACGTAAAATAAAATATAAAGAATTTAAAAGTTTTACTCTACCGGTTATACGATAATCCTGTGAACTCTACCCCTCATAGCTTACAATTTCGGTGACTCGAACTGCTGTGGCTTTGCCTTAAACTTTGAAACTAATGCTTTTGCAAAACTCAAACTCCCGTTAACTCAAATATTCGTATACTCCAACTGTTTTCATTGCTCCCTTGGAGGTTCGATTTTTCGGGGGATACTGCACTTTTAGCTTGAGTTGATCGTTAAACTGTTTGTCGTAAACCCCCACAGAGTCGTACCGTCTAAACACGCCTAAGCATGTTCGTGTTTTATGTACATATATACACGTGACTTTTTTCTTTCTTACCTAGGTTGTGTCCTCGCTCACAAAGGATTCTTCAGGGAGTCCAGGGATATTTTCTCACAGGTATGTCGTGCGGTATTGAACATTCTGAATTGACATATGTAGACGATTGTTGTCGGATTTTTTAAGCCAACAAGATACCGTAAAATCCCGAATATAAGCCCTAGGTTTACAGAGGTTCGTAAGCATTCTTTGGTGGGCTTATATTCAGGGCGCTTGTATACAGGGGGCTTATATTCGGAGGGTCTTTTGGGGTAACAGGTGACTTGTGTATTCAAAAATAATTCACGACTCGTCGTCGTATCAGAGAGACTAATAACAACATTTAATGCGTAAAATCTCACAAACGAACAAAAGGAAATACAGAGCCTCTATATATACTCTGTCCATGTTGATTCACTACCACTGCCTTCTGCACTACCAATTTCGGATTCAACATCCCAAATATAAGCCCTGGGCATATATTCAGGGGCCTTATATTTGAAAGGATATTTTGGTTAGTTTACAGGGGGGGCTATATTTGGGGGGTTATATTCGGAAGGGCTTATATTCGGGATTTTACGATATTTTATTAGGATTAGAGGGACTCTACTTTTGTATATGTTGGTCTCCTTCGGTACTGTTTACGAAGTACCCGGGTCCATATTTATACCTATTGGACAGTCACCCGAGTGACCTTTACCATTCAAAGCCCTGCCTACTTCCAGTCAACGATTTGCGCTTATGAATCCCTTTTTATGTCTGAGATTTTTCCATACCTTACTGTGAATGGAAATAAGATCGTAGACTACGATGGTAACTGGAAGTGTTTATTGCATTTATGTAGGGTATTCCCGGGTGGTATGTCCCGAAAGGTTACTACGGTATTCTCGGCGTAACTATAAACGGTTTATGCATATGAGTAGGATATACCCAGGTGGTAGATCCCGAAACGTTATTACGGTATTCTCGGGGTACTGTAAGTGGACGGTATTTGTGCGATTAATGAATCTGGGCGGTAATTGCCCAAGATGGGAAGTTTCTGATTGATAACTGCCGTTAAAGGTCAGTTACACGGTACTGGATAGCGTATCCTTGTAAGCAGTTTATCCCACTTTACCGGGTTGACTTCGAGTATTGTACAATCACAAGTAAAGACATTTATCTATTTTAATTTCAAGGTATGTTGTTCAGAAAGAACGCTCACGGACGTGAGGTTCAGCCAAGTTGAATTTCAAGTAGTTTTGTTTTTTACCAAGATAACGTTGGTACTGAAAGTGAATCGGATACGTTTTTGTACCCTTTTAGGATTAGAGCAACATTTTGTACCAAATAGGTATCTGTTAGCATGGGTACCTTGTGACTGAGAGGCCTGTCTGAAAGAATATCATTCACTACAGTTGGAGCACGACAGAGATCGTACTACGTTGGCAAAGTGTTGCCAAATTTTGTAACCAAATCAACGGCAATGACTAACACATTTTCCCTGAGATAGGGTGGTCTTTATTAATTTTTTGTGTATCATTTGTCTTGATTGAGTCTTTGACTGTTGAGATCTGTCTATCTATATCTATATATAACTTACATATATCTACTTATATCCATTAAGGGAGATGAAGAGCCAATGTAAAAGCTCCTGTATATCGCTATTATTGTTATTTTTATTTTATACAGCAATTCACATTGTCTTAAGCTATGGAAGTATGGTCAAGGAGTTCAGTGACAACTAGTCTCCTTACTATTATCATTATTATTATTGTTCCTATTATGTTTACTTTGGAAAAGTCTTAGGCATACTAATAAATTTTTGTCTGGTAAAGTTAAGCTGGGACGCAGTTAACAAAGATCCCCCAGCTACCCTCCTATCTGTGTCTTAGACAAACCCTTCCTCAAAATACAAACTGCTGGAAGGAGGGCAGCCCTCTCCATCACCTGAACAATCGCCTCTAACCCAATCTTGCTTATCCAGGCATCAAAACCAACTGATACAAACCCTAGCTCTACAATATAACTACTTGAACTTTTTTAATTCTCCCTGATCTATTTACTTCGTCTATTAATAGGTCGTACTTTTCAACCTTTTCGCGTTCTTTTTTTTTAACTCTGCTGTCTCTTGGTATTGAAATATCAACTATTTACGTCTCCTTTACCTTTTTGTTTACAATGACAATATCTAGTCTGGTCTCAACCATTTGATCACATTGAATGGTAAAATCCCACAGCAACTTAAAATGCTAATTTTCCAATACCCCCTTTACCCATGGATGTGTCTGGCAACATAATCATGTCGACGTTTATATTCGCGTTATGCTAACTGTGAACATTCGCTGACAAGATGACTGACTTTCTCTTCTTTTGTATTTCACATTATGGATAAATGTCCGTTTTTTGTCGATATGGTATTTGATATAGTTCGTTCTGAGGGCTTGCTCCTGGGCGCAACATAGAAGGGCCTCAGTACATCCTTCCAAGTCTCCCAGTCTAAGCCATGTCCTGTTCTTTTCCCAGTCAACCCCCTCCTTATCTTCGGTGTATTGCCCGTGCATTTGCTTTTCTTTCCATTGTTTTGTCAAGGTAAATTTTTACCCCAATTTAAAGCCAATTGTTGTTACTGTCTCTTCCGAGCAAACTGTTCGCAGCATTTGAACTTTCGTCAGCATAGTTCCTTTTGCATTCCTGATGTATCATGCTAAAATATTTTGCTCCCCTTTGGTACAATTTTCAAAAAATTCTTCCACCTCTTTTCTTCCTGCTTACGTAAAGCCTAGCCACATCACTTTGAGGGTGGTGCTCTTTATTCAGTGTCATTCATTTTCTTGTTTTTCTGTCAATTTCTTGCCACTCGTCTTTTTTCCATTTGACAATGCCGGCCCCGTAACGCATGAGAGATACCGCCCATGTATTACTGGCTTTTATCTTATTTCGTCCATTTAACTTTGATTCCATGACAAGCCTTCCCCTCCTGAGATATTGATTTTTGATTCCTTTATTTCTTCTCCTTTATCTTGTCAACTTCTAGCATTCCCAAATTCTTATACCCTTCATTCCTAACTTCCCTAGGGACTATAAAAATTCTAAATTTTCGCACCCAATAAAGGTATGGTGGGCTTGCTTGGAAGGAAGGGGGGGGGGGAAGATTTTTTTTTAATCCCCCCCCCCCCCATCAAAATTTGACTGGCTGCGTGGCCGGGTGCTGCTTAAAACTTTAAATACCTTAAGAATTACTTAAATAGTTTTTAAGTTGAGTTCTTAATCTTTGCTTAACTGATTAATTATTTCTCCTATATTAGATCAATATGCAGATCTTGATGAAATGGAAGATGAACCCGAATTCGAGGACAAAGAAGGTACGAGAAACAACAACCTTATCTTCAAAAATTCCATAATCGGAAATTATCTTTGATAACTGTTAAATCTACTTGCTGTGATAACTGCCTTTCCGTTGAGGTAAGCTAACACTATCATTATTCTTAGCGCCTCTCCAGTTTCAAACATAATTTCAGTTCCAATAATAATGTTGAAACAGAAAGAGAAAAATATGTAGAAAAATATATATACAGTGGTAGATACTATCATATGAAGAGATAACACTGAACTGTAGATCAGTGGTAAAGAGTTATGTTAGTACCGTGATCGCATAGAGATATACAAGAACTTGTTTCAGCAAATTATGAGATTGAGTATGTATTGATTTTAGAGAATATTGACAATGGAAGGAAACAAAACAATTTTAATAAAATTTGTAGAGTAAATGACTAATATTTTACATCACAAATACTGAATGAATTTCCGTCTTTCAATAGACAAGTGTCTCTTCTACATCTGCTGCTAAAATGAAAGCAATTTGCACGTTATGGAGACCAGATATGCGGAGAGAAGTGGCCAAAAACATGCCTTAGGATAGGAGTGGCGCCCACCCTGCCACTTTAGAGGTAGCAGCTAAGGAAGGAGGAGCATTCGTGTTGCCTCCGACTGCAGTCGACCATCATTATCATGATAATCAAGATTATAAAGTTATAAAATTATTACAAAAAGTAACAAATTGGCCAAGAAAATAACTATGTGGCGGTTAAGAGAGGGGAGTAAGGCAAAAGGAAGCTAGTAGGCCGGCGGTACTTTCACACACTATAACTTTATATCGACTGGTGCTATTGTAAAGATGTTTGTCATGGTTATAGCTCTTTTCCAACAAATTGACAGAAAAAAAATTCTGATTTGGTATGAATGACGTCATCAATGGCAATGAGATGTTACGCAATACTCAAAAATTTCACAAATTTTGTAAAAAGGCCTTAAAACATATTTTTAAAATTATAATTAATTTTTAAAGGGCGTTTAGTATCTCTAAGGTATTTCTGCACCTATACGTTGTATTTAGGCAAGATATTTTAGATTTTGAGAAAATTATTTTCCAAAATGTAGGAGTTTTGAAACTACCGAAATGGTTTCTTACCAATAATCCGCCGGCTTTTATTTATTTTGAGCATTATGACTAAACTATATCCTCCAAACATCAAAAATATAGCTCTTAATTCACTATTGATACAAAGTTCATCTCAAGATGTGATTTTCTTATAATCATTTCGCATACATTGTTATATAAGGTTCTCTAGCAAATTTCTCCTTATTGCACAACATATTTTTTCATTTTTTGCCGAATTTCAACAAATTTTGCATTTGTAACTTATCAAATTTGAGAATACGAAATCGTCGGTACAAATTCAGGCAAGAAAGTGGGTGTGTGGGGGGGGGTGGGGGGGGGGGGGGGGGCGAGGAGGGGGCAGTTCAGTTCTAAGGACATTCCAAAGCGTTTCGGCATAAACCTACCATCATTAAATTATGCTTGTTTTCCTATCACTATGACAATTATCGTAATATTAGCAAAGTAACCACCCTAAAGTTGATAAACGTCTGAAATGACAGAGGAATACGAAATGGTGTGAAACGGGGGGTAGTGCAATCTCTAGTATTACCTTTACCAGCCTGCGATTGGAGAGGCATGGACGCCGTTTAGGGATCTTTCACACGGGATTGATACGTTGCAAATGGCATTCGTAAAACTACACAAAAGTATCACCTTCCACATTGAAGTAGCAGGACACGTGACAAAATTGACGTGCTATTTCTGTGCGTCATGGGAAACGGATGAGACCAGTTTTCAATAATACGCTGCGTCGGGCCATTAATTCTTGGACAATTAGTATCTGTTCACATCGTATGATAAGCTCAACGTGTGAGGAATAGCGTAAAGGCTCGCTTCCTTGGTTCTGTTTGTTAAGTAGAGTGCTTAACTATCAAGTGTTTCATGAATTCGTGGGCACGTCCAGTGTGTTTGTTAAGGCTACAGGTTACCGACTCATGTTGAAATTCTCTTGTTAAACCATGATCTTTTTCGACCCGGGTTGAATAGAAAGATCATGGTTAGACAAGCGAATGGAGAACACGTTTTGTCTCTCTCTGGATAAACATGGAAGTATAAAACCACTGTGCAGGTTGACATTCCCTGTCACGTGCTGGATGAACCTACTCTCTCAAACTACATTCATTATCTTGCTTCAACTTTGTTTTTATTAGAGCTATTACATTGCCCCCAATTACAACACATCTTCTACTGAGGAGTGAAAATTTGATGACGGTGACGTAACATTTTCCACTTTGGTCTAAGGTCATCGTTCGGCATTTCATATGCGACGTGGCATATGTGACGTGCAATTTGCGGTCTGACACTTCGATGTGACAGCTTCCTAAGAGAATCCGAGTAGATCAAATAGGTGTGTATAGTCGGATGCGTAACTACTGGAAGTATAAACGAAGCAATATCATTGTTCTGAGTGAACTAAAAATCAACCTAGAGCATACTCGGAAGATAAAGAAAGATTAGTTTCTTCTAAAAACACGCAGAACTCCAGGTATGGTTCCAAATATCATCCTGGGAAGGGTAGGCGTGGAAGAGTTAGGGATGCTGAAAGAAAAAGAAGAAGAACCACAAATTGAAAAACAGTGACGTATTAGGGTCAGGAAATTGAGGAAATTAATGCCCCTTTTCTTAGAAGATGTATATTAAAAATGATACTTAAGCCTTAATGTCACCACACCCATCGGCCAACAACGTGCGAAGAAAAGCTTTGGTTCGACTTAACAGAATAGTTTCAAATTTGCCATTTCACTCTTTTTAGGATTTCGATTAAGATTTTCGGGTCTCATCTGAGACGTTAGGGTCTCACAAATGATTACTTTTTCTACTGTAGAGGAACAAGTACTCATAACGACAATCCATGAATATCAAGTGAAAGCCAATCCTAACATCTTTAAATAGTTCTGGCAAGGCTACCCCTGTACTGTATCCAAATAATTGCAAAATTTAAGGGCAGCTGCCAAAAAAATAATCACACTAATTCCTTCTACGTGGAGAGGAAATGTGTAAATAGCATTGCTCCAACTCCTTGATACATTTGTTAGTGTAGAAAGGTCAGGTTTAGGAAATTTCTTAATTTTTGTTTCTATGTAGGGGAGTCAGTTGAGTTACTCCACCATCCCAGTACAAAGCAAATATTTTTTTTGTCGACTGGTCGTTTTACATGTTAATTAGTACAGATATGTTGTAGAGGAGAGAGATGGGATAGAGTTGTACTTTCACCATTTTCACCATCTATTCTTCATTTTAACTCAAAGTTGGAAATTAAAAAATTTAATGTTAATGAAAAAAAAAGGATGATGCTAGGGAACAAATGATGACCAAAAGTACCCTTACCATTGGCATAATTTCACCACGTATGTTCGGTATTCCATTTTCTAAATCATTTTTATTTATCCTGTGATTTTTCGCAACAGACAGCAGACTTTGCTAGACAAGCTCGCCTTTTCAGATGTTCGAACGAAAAAGGATTCTTTACCGTCTCAGAGAAGTGTTCGGACTTTTGCCAAGTAAGTTGTTTTATAAATTAGTGACTTAGTGGGCTGAGATAGATGTTGGTTTTTCGGGGAGGGGGTAAAGCTACATATAAAGTAGGAGGAATGATTATGTCATTATTTGCTATGAAAGAAAGTAATGCGCTTTCGTAACGGGTCTTTAGAGGTCGAGAATCCATCTAAGCGTTGTGGCATTTAAATCGTGACTTCCTGCTGATCTAGTTTGTTTTTCAAAGCCTTTGTTTTTGTAACTTAAAGTAACGGGAAATGTTGAATTGTCCTTAGATTGACAATACGTTGTAAAGATCCCTAACTTGTTGTAACAGTCATTTTTAATGCAAAGGCTCATTGATATGCCAATCATATCGTATTATATGGTTGATCGGCCGTAAATCAATGGATCGTTTAATAACCTTACTTACCGGAGGGTCTGACATTGATGTCGCGAAGAGCTATTGATGATGTTGTTAGATGCATCAGTTCATAAACTTTGCTGTCCTGCTACAAAAGTGGCTAAGTCCAGAGTTTCCTCCTAGCAAGTGTAAAAGGATGACCAATATTCAATCCAGCTGGAAGTAGCATCTTGGAAACAATAATTGTTAAGGGTTAAAGCTGCTCAAAACTCAAATAATGGGAAATATGAAAGATAATGAAGGGACCCATACACATAAGAATGTTACCACCTCATCCCTCTATCATGTTGCAAGTACGTGGATGCTACTGGGGACTTGATAAAAAAGAAATTGTACCAAGTTGTATTTCTGCAACTGCCACTTGATAGTTACTTACTACAAATTAGGATGTGTATTTCATCCATAGAATCTCGATCTGCTCACAATTCTGCATAATTTACGTATGATCAACGTTATATGTTACAAAAGCAACACTTTTGGAAACTTATTAAAGGCAAACAGTGTCTAAGTTGTCTTCTTCGTTCCATTAGGATGATCTTGCTGATGATGATGTTATGATGCTTGACACCGGAGCTGAGGTAAATGCATGTGTTTATTATTAAGAGAGCATGGAACCCATTATCTGTATATTGGACAATGTATATTCAGCTTTGTTTAGGTTAGCCGTTAGTTATGATAGCAATGCAGTTGTGGATGGTAGGGTCCGAATTGTGGTACATAGCGACTCCGAATTTTCTCTACCGTTTGTTTTAGAAGTTTTACAAGAACAAAGAAAGGGATCGAAGCAAAAATTTTGTCGACCGCTGATTGGACAATCATTAAGCCTACCAACAATTTGGAGGGCCCACAACGCATGTTGCCTAAAGTCTACAAGGGTGTCATTCCAACCAAACAAAATAGTAATGTTATATATGAACTTAGATGCCAGTGTGACGCTACGTCATATTCAAACATCATATTCATTTGATGCCTAGAATTTAACACCTGATCATAATGAAAAACGTTTCATCACTTGATTCAATATCTTTTTGGAAATCACAGTTTAAAAAGTTAAAGAAAAGTTAGAAGGAAGGTACTTAAAAGTGGCTTGTGTAGAAGGTTGTTGAAAATACCATTAATGGCTTAGAGTTGGATTGTTATGACAGCTATGACAGCGCCCTGCTTTTTGTAAGCAAGTTACGTCATGCCTAATGCGCCTGATTTGAGAGGAAGTGTCATATTGCTACTGTTTTTTCATATTTTAGAGTCATTGGCTTAATCATGCTTCCCATTGAATGTCCGTGTTGCGTTTTCATGTGCCCACCTGACAGGAATTGCTGTGATAAAGTTGAACGAGTTGTTCCGTACTGGGTACGAGGGCTTTGCTATTTATTGTAAGTATCATCGTATATTGTAAGTATGGAAAGCGATTATTAGCTTGATCATCATCAATATGATCGTGATAATCATTATCGTCGTCATTATCATTATCATCATCATCATCACTTCATGTTGACGGTCTCTGCAGCCGTTCGTCACTTCTTTTTTGTTCTACCTTTATGTAGTTAATGCCAAGTATTCCTAATACCTTAATGCCATTTCTTACTTTCTTTCATTTATAAATCTCATCATAATTTATTCTAAGCCCGCCATGGCTCGTGTCACCATATCGTTACAGAATCAATGTGACTGTATGCTATTGGGCTGCATTGCAGTAGATGATATGACTAGTGATGAGTAGGAATCTATAACAGTGTTTCTATAATATTTATCATTGGTCACGGTTTCAAGTCTAGATAAGGTTTGAGTTTGTCTGATAAATTCAAACCAGGGGCATCGTCAGAAAATGGTGCTATTTGTTTCCAACTTTTGCGGAGCCCAATAATACCAGGTTGTGAGTGTAACGTTTTCGTATTTATTTCGTATTACATCTACCTGTATAGCTTTTTTTGCCCTCGGTGTTTCAGTCAAGGAATGTTGGTGGATGAAAGCTGCAAATGCTGAAAATAAACTTGAAAAAGGTAGCAGCTTCAAAAGGAAGTAATCGAAAATGGACAAAATATGCGGAAAAATGTTCGTTGAAAAATTAACAACATTTTGCTTGCGCATAGGTATTTATTTGTTTCATTTGAATTTCCAAGTTCATCCGCCCAGTGTCTCTAAACAGAATATAAATTGTTCATGTTCATCGTTGATAGCTGATAATTGTAGTGCTTTACCATGTTACTTTTAATTTTCGTGATGGAAAAGAACCACGTTAATACTGTCTTGGTCCTCTTCCCCTAAGTCAAGTATTAGAAATATACATTGCTTGTAATTCATACCATTTAATTCCCATTATATATAGATAGTAATGATGCTTAAACTATTATGTTTTCCCTGTTTGTCCTAGAATCATCATAGTGCCGGTAGTGTTATGTTTTGGTCTGAAGACTTTGCTGTCATCACTTGCTGTTCTTATCTACATGAGAGCCCTAGGACTACGGCCTGCTATGGCTCAGGACAGGGGGCGGTGGAGAAATGCCATAAAACCCCAACGGTAAGACAAGGAAACCAGAGGGAGGACCCGTCCAACCCCTACACCAAGGGAAACACGGACGTAAAACCGAAGACGATGATGATGATGATGATCGTACGGGAAAGGTTATGCCATGATAAACAATATTGCAAGTGTTTTTGTTTAAACTCTTACGATGGAACCGGGGGAGCACTGGTATCTTCCCCCACAAAACATTTTAAAACTTAATAAATACCCCTCTCCAATAGTAGTCTTATATAACAAAATATACTAGGTTTTGTTTATCTACTGGTTAATGTAGACTTATTAATTTTTATACGTTAAACCAGCTGTTTTGATCTATACGTTCTATGGAAGACTGTGGTGCACGATTATCTTCCTACAAGATATGAGATCGATTCAGGTATCGTTAGTAAATTTCCTCTCACAGGTAGTTTATTTTTACTTTTATATGAAATTGAGAAGTAATTGATCACGTCATGTTGTTATAACACGACCAGTCTTGATGGACAGTTGTAGAGTTTTTCAAAGCGTATCAATCGATTAATTAAGAGAAGAAAAAATTATGAGGTAAATACAAAACAGATAGCAATGAATGAAAACGTGCCATCATATTACTTGATTTAAGTTATTTGTGGCTTAAGAAGAGGAAACGAGTATGACGTATCTCTTTATAAGTATTATGTTCTATATTAACCCTACGTTATTCCTGAACTTCTTTTTGCATCGGGTAGGTAGAGCATTCAAAAGGGGATTCGCTCTCCTCAAGGATATTTCCTTGCTAAATCATATAACTCTAACGCATGCAACAAGTCGCAGTTATGCGGTGCTTTTAACATCATTACCATACATCTTTATATCCCATCTTATAAACTTTTTTTGCTCTTTTTTGCTCTTTGTTGATTCATTCGCAGAGTTCAGCTCCACAAGGTTCTTACGTAAAAGCATCCATCCTTAATGCAAAACGTCATGACAACAGGCAAATATATGACATTGCCCCCTTCACCAATTTGGAGCAAACATCTGCTCGCCCTTGAAACCCTCCCTTATTCAAAGACCTCTTACCTCCTATTGGCTCAATGGGCAGAAAGATCCCTCCTCTATTTTTGACACGAAAATAATATACACTTGATGAAGCTGGTCAATACGTGATAAAACTCACAAAAAATGTTTGTCAGGTTGGTAGTATCCTTTAAAGACATTGACAGAAAAGGCTAGAAATAAACACAGGCACCCAGCCAAGGGCGCGGGGGTGTGTGTGCCCACTCAATAGGTAAAACCTGCCAAAGTTTGCCCCCCCCCCCAAGAAAATGTCTTACGGGCATATAAAAGGTGGATCACTTGTGTATTTAAATTCACTTATGCAATGAGATAAGAAAGACGGGGAGATACAATTGCAATTTTGAGCCTTCTAGGGACTGTAAAAATTGAAAATTCTCCTACCCAATAAAGCAATGGTGGGCTGGCTTTGAAGAAAGGAGAGGAGGGAAGACGTTTGTTTTGAATTTGCCCCCCCCCCCCTCCATCAAAATTTGACTGTCTGCGTGGCTGAATAAACAGAACGTTTTTTGCCTCAAGCATTAGCTTTGCCGATCTTTTATTCCCAAGTCGTTGTTAAGTGTCGCGTAAGGTTATAAAACATCCTGGCTCCTGATGCGCTGATCAAAAGCAGTTATTGTAGTGATAACAGTCCAGTACAGACTAACAATTTATTCTTTAATATGAGATCAAATAGATTGTTTGTTGTACAAAACTGTAGTTTATCAATTTTCATGCCTGTGCGAGGCTGACTATGTTGGCCGCACGGCTTTGAGGTTGTTTGCCCGAATTAAGCAACTTTGTTCCAATTAAGCTTGTTCGCCAAACATCAACTTCAAAAAGCAAATTACTGCCTCGGGTTTCAAAACAAAAAACACTCTTTTAATGCACTTAATTGTCACCTTCTGCTTAATTACCTCACACTTTCATTGTATTTTTTTCTTCTTTGTTTTGTAATTATTCTCATTAGACCCCCTTTGTGTCATTTTATCATTCTATCTTCTTAAAAACGTTGTTGTTGGTAACATTGTAAAATTTCTCCGTAGATGATGCAAGCATTGAAAGCTAAGAACAATATGACTTAAACACTTTCGAAAGGCAATAAACCAAACTTTAAATCTGAGAGATCCTGACGAATTTTTGATGTTTGCATTTTCGTAAGTTTTGGTACATTTTTGCGGCATAGATTTCTTATGGTTCCATCTCGCAGACTCAAAAATTGATAACATTAAAGAAAAATGCTCAAGAAAGATAACTTAGTTCGTATTTTTAGACCAAACTGTTACCATAAGATTAAAAAGTTAACTTTCTATTAATGTCGTCTTCCTTATGCCTGATAGATAGTGGAAGACATCACTTTTTCAAAGCCATGTATGCTGAATAACGAATGATGCGAATCTCATATGTTGACCGCGTTACCAATAAAGAGTTTCATAAGAAAGTGTAAAAGATGCGTCAGCTGCCATTATGGATCGAGAAACGACAGTCACGTATCTTTGGTCATATGATAAGAACAACGAATTAGAAGCTCTGAGGTTAATTGCAAGGCTGCCAGAAAACGAGCACGACATTTACAAAGAACTTGGACCTATCGTTGACACAGGAACAATATGGGATAGAGCTTAACAAAGACAAAACATCAAACAAGAATAATACATAATGTTTGTCAAATCCCTGGAAGGGCAAAGCAAGAAGATGCTTAATGACAGCCAATCTGAATTGTAATAACCATTCGCAGCAAACCTCAAAAACCTTTGAAGTTTTTTTGACAATTTTGCCGAATAAAGTTCAAGAGCATGTCAGACAATAAAACGAATCCTTGATGAAATATTGTTTCTAAATCTAGGGACGGTGCTTAAAGAATTTACTGATGCCATCCATATTCTTTCTTCTTGTCCAAAGTTTTTATACTGTGAGTCTGGATATTAGGCAGGCACTAAGAACTCATAATCCACAGGGACTTCAACAGGAAAGGGACTCCAATTTTCTATAACGGAAAGATTTCTGTATTCTGAACTATCGGAAAAGACATTAGATGACGAATGCGATGACGAATCAACCTTGGTAACAAGGCTATTCAAATGATGTCCAATAGAAATCATCTTAACACAAAAGAAGAGAACTGGGCACAGCACTTTTGAAAAAGGAGGCCAACCAAGCCCGGGGTAAATATAACAAAGGTGGGGAGCTCTGATTGGAAACACCAGGTATCTATTGCGTAGAAGGAATTTTAGGAGGTTTACTTGATAACCGTTTTATTCACATAGTGTGGTTCTGCAGCGCCGAAAAGATGATTTTGAAAGCCGTCGTGCTTACAGGCTTTTAAACTTCACGTTAGTTATCCTCCTAGTGCCTACTGATGCATTTGGCCTCCATAGGACATATCTATTCTATCCTATGTGTATCTCCTACCCCATGCTCCGTCCACGTACTCCATTCACGTACTCCGTTCACGTACTCCGTTCACGTACTCCGTTCACGTACTCCTTTCACGTACTCCGTTCACGTACTCCTTTCACGTACTCCTTTCACGTACTCTTTTCACCTACTCCGTTCACGTGCTACACCCACGTACTCCGTTCACGTATTCCGTTCAAGTGCTCCGTCCACGTACTCTGTGGTTCGTAGTTCTTATATATACTATAAACCTCCATGTTCTGTGACCTACTACATCGTTGAGTAGTTTCATTTATGCACACCTGAGAAGCAAGCTCGGGACAGGAGGTCAATGCCTCATTATAAAGAGCTAAAATTTGGAATAGACTCTCGCAAAGTACCATTCATTTGTTTCTTTAACATATTAACCGAAAGAAATGTTTTCCTGTAATTTATAATTATTTGACGTAATTAACTTAAACTGCAACGGTGTTACTCAAGCTATTGAGAAAAGCTCTAGATACTGATAATCAGTAAACTCACGATTAGAAATAAGAAAACCTGCATCAAACAAAGCAGATATCGATGTAGCTATATCAGATGTAATCATCAACAGGCAGTTTAGAGTCCGTCTTTCCCTTTTCTAGGGGGTTGGACTGTCGGGTGGCAATTCTCAGACGTTATCTCCGGGCGTCCTTGTCCTCTGCCAATTCAGGTGTGACGTTGCAAACCCGATTTGTCTTCTAGGATGGTGTCACGCCATGTCTTTCTGGGTCATTCTCTGTACACTCTACCCTCCACAGTCACCGACTGGTACTTGTTCGTCCATACTCCACTACGATGTATCTGGCCGAACCGACAAAGTCTGGTGCGTCTAAGGATGGTGTCGAGGTGGATGACGATAATTATTTTAATTAGTATCTTGTACTGTTTTCCTTTTGCAAATCTTAGGCCATTTTGGAAGCCAATCCTCAGTGTCACAAGCTATACATAATGGATGCGAGACCCAAGATGAATGCTATAGCCAATCAGGTAAAAGCGCGTTATACTTCTTTAAAATTTGATAATAAGCGAAACCAGTGTTTCTCAATGGGGGTCCAGGGAACTCTATTTTAGATTTTTAAGGGTTTAAATAGAGACAAGGGGTACTAGAGTGGTCCCACGACTAATGGCATGTTCCATTGCTTTTCTTACGTCAAAATACCAAAAGCAAACTAAAGGATGAGTTTAGTTTTGCCTCATTTCTCTCCGGCGTTGCTGTTATTCTCCTTTGACACTCGTTACTGACTTTTTCTTTCATGGTTTACTAGTCTCACGATGATGAAGAAAAACAATGACTGATGCCTACGGACCCACAGGGTTACTCAGAAATTTTGATGGTTCGAGGGGAGGGGGCTTTCCCTGAGCTAATCGGTCTTTATTTAAGAGTGCCAAGTCGCTTCTCGGCCATTTGGCAATGAGTGGATTAGTACCCGTTCTTATTGATGACAGATGCTTTCCATAATCCGCGAGAGGCGGTCCTGCTGGGCAGTTGAGCCTGCTTCATGGCTTGCTTCTCTGCCCGTGCTAATCAATAAAACATTGCACAATAAAGTGACATGAACATTTGCAATGCATGACATGCTGGTGTGCGGAAAAGTATGCTCCATACAGCAGCGCCATAACGTATGCTGCACGGCATTTTGTACAATTCTATAGCAACCAACCGCAGCAACGTTCTCTGCTGTGCTGGAACACAGCAGGACTATAAACCAGCCTTAAAGCTCTAATTTTGTTCTTGCAAACTGGAATATGTCTCCACATTGTGTCAGAGGTGACTAATGAAATAGTTAACACAGAACCTCATCAAGTTCAGACAGATTCTGACTTACAGTTAGCCTGGAACTTAAGTTCTTATCAAGTTAATTATCATGGGGCAATTAAAGCAAATGCTAGACTCTGCTTTGCAGAGTGCCTCAGGTCTCATTCCTTTCATGGAACAGGTGACATGTCTATAGAAAGAGACTTGACTGATAACTATGAGCGTGCAGTGATCTGGCATTCTACAGCAACAAAGTGTGTGAAAACTGGCTATTGCCAATTTCAGGAAGTGTTTTCCTCATTGATTGCCGCACATCTAATACAATGTTAGGGTGATTATTTTGCATTTTGTAGACTTTGAGTAATTGGCATTGTACTGATAACAATTTCTTTTCAATCTTGAAGTTTTGGGCAAAATTCTGCTGTGGCCAGCTGCTGGTCACTTTTGAAATAGCTGTGCTATGAGTTTGCAAAGTGCTACAACTGCATGTTAGTAGAAGAGATACCTCCCTCAATATTTCTCATCACCATATAAAATGGGACAATCTAACTGGTCTTGCAACAAGAAACAGCTATAATTTAATCATTGGAATACCAATCAGATGTCTGGCAACAGCTGAATTAGCCTATAATCAATAAAGTATATCAAACCATAGTACTATTAAATACTGGAAATTTTCAGTCAGCTATGCGCTTCACTGCTTTCCCTATGAACCAAATTGCTGTAACTACCTCAATAGATTGAGTTGAAACCCATCCCTCTCTGGCATAATCAACACGGCTATCAGACAGGAGTCATACAGGTGGCTTGGGTTTGTCCATTGATCATGATTTTCCATTATCAATTTCCACTAGCAAATTTTTACTCTCTACTTAAAGTTAACTTCTGGATGGCTAGTGTGTGATGGAGCTTCTCTGTAGATTTGACAATGATTACAATATCATCAGCATAAGTAGGCCCACAGCACTTTGACAGACTATTAACTTTTTATTGGCTAATGCTGTTACAAAGATGTTTGGCAGATTTATAGTTTAACTCGTTACCAAAGTGAAAAAAAATTATTTCATTTGGTGTAAATGACATCATTTATGGCTATGAAATGTTGCACAATATTGAAAAATTTAAAAAAATTTGTAAAAAGGCCTTAAAACATACTTTTTGAATTACATTTGATTTTTTAAGTGCTTTTAGTATCTTTCGGGTATTTCCACATGTATATATATATATGTTGTATTTAGGCAAGATATTTAAGATTTTATTTCACAAAATGTACAAGTTTAGAAAAGACCAAAATGGTATGTTACTTATAATCCATCAGTTTTTATTTATTTTGAGCGTTATGACTAAAAAATATCCACCAAACATAAAAAATAAAACTCTTAATTCACTGTTCATACAAAATTCATCTAAAAATGTGATTTTCTTGTAATTATTCTGCCTGAGAGGTACTAATGTGTAAAGAAATAGGCTTGGATTTAGCGCTGCTCTGATTTGGCCGAATACAGGGCCACACATAACAAATTCACCCTGCCCAATTTCACTTTGTTGCTTGTTGAAACTGTCTGTAAAACGTAAGTTGAATTAACTGTAATTGTTCTTTCTATGACTAATAACAAAATTGATGCCTTAGAAATACCTAGGCTACTTTCAAATTGACAGAGAAACACAATCTAAACCTTTGCTAAAAGTGAAGGCACCAATGCAAAGAATGTTCAAAACAAAATAAGATTCACATTGTGTGTACGTGTTTGAGTCAAACAAGGAAGTTCACACTGTTGCACACATGACACATATGCGAGTCCGATAACACAACACATCACTTGATTAATTTAATTGTATTCCCTTGAATAGGCGCCATGAGTCTATTGAAACATTTTCCAATAGGGCGTTAATTCTAAGCAATCGCATGTTAAAGGGAATGGTTATTTTTCTTTGGAAATCTTTCTTAACAACATATCTATCATATAATGAAAAATGGCTGAGAAAGGAGACTACTGATTATCTTGTTAAAAAAGTGATTTGCAGTCGACCCTTTAACGTTTTAACCTTCAGTACAGGGGCTTTTCTAGGGGTGTCATATTTTAAAAATTGTACATTTTAGGGTCTTAGGCGTTTAAAAGTGGTAAAAGTATACAACAAAGAGAAGGTATCTTGCTAAATAAAACCTCTATTGCTTAAACATATTTGTTATTATGTGTTATATTACTCCTTTCTCCTCTATACATTAAAGAAATTAAATACTTTGCCTCGTTTCGGTCCTGGGTATCCGTTCATAGAGGTTTACCTGCAGTGGTGCTTCGAGGAATTGATTGTAGAGAATAACTTAAAAGGTACTTGTTTAAACATTCAACAAAATTAGCAGAGAGTCCTTTGTATGGGTGGTAGCCTGTATAGCCTCTCTGAATCTAGCTCTAGTTAGCTGTAATTCACATTCTCCTTTATTTCCAGCATACTGAATCAATTTCTAAACTACTTCACGAAAATAAAGAGTCTTTGTTCAACAACCAAAGACCTACGCTTTACTATTTTAAGAGGAACCTATATGTAAGCATTAGAAGTATTCCCAATGTACCATTGCCTGTAAAAACATAAAATGCAATGCCTGGGTTAAAAGACACGCTCTCGGCATAAATAACATTCATACTAATAGTAGAAACTAATGAAGCAAAACCATCCAGCAGTTCTGCTAATGCCAACACTTTGCCATGATTTGATGGATCCACCAATTTCGTCATCATTGATCTAAGTCCAGCTGGAGATAGGGGGATGGCTATTCCTAATAACTGGAGTGGGAGGATACTATGGGAGCTCTTAGAGACCCCCATGGAAGAAAAATACAGCACAAATGATATGAAAGATAACATAACAACCCAAATGTCCGCTATTCCTAATCTCATAATCAAAACGAGGTTAAGGATTAATGAACTGAATCCTCGCAGTATGTTTTGCACAAATACGACAATTCCGACCTTCGTTGATGAGAAACTAAAAGGAGAACGTTTAAGGTAGAAAACTTGGACAATTGGCTCCGGAACAATGGAAGTGAGTGCAATGATAAAGGCAAGGAATAGAATAGCTATTTTAAGTTTTGTACCACTTGGGAAAATGTCACACGTTGCTGAGGGTCACAATATCCACAAAGAAATCAACTCACGCAAAAAAGTTTGGAAAACTCATTTTTGATGATGGAACTGTTCTTGATGGTGAGGGATTTGGATATTCGACGACTGTTTTTGGTGAAATTGTATTCAATACTGGAATGGTTGGATATACAGAAGCACTAACTGACCCATCTTACAAAGGCCAAATTCTTACACTAACTTATCCTCTCGTTGGAAACTATGGAGTTCCCGATCCAAAAGTTACAGATGATGATGGAATTCCAAAATACTTTGAGGCAGATGAGATCCAAGCAAGAGGTCTTGTAATCCATGAATTATCTCATACTGCAAGTCACTGGAATCTATCTATGACTTTGGATGAATGGATGTACAATGAAAAAATTCCCGGAATTGCTGAAATTGATACTAGGGCATTAACAAAAAAACTTAGAACTGGTGGTGTCATGATGGCTGCTTTGGTGGTTTCTGATACTGAGATTGACGTAGAAGCAGTCAAAAAACAGCTTTCTGAGGCTACAAATTACGATTCTGAACAGTTTATGGATTCAGTCTCAACCAAGGAAGAAAAGACCTATGGAAACGAAGAGCAGACAGTTGTTGTAATTGATACTGGTGCAAAATTTGCAATTATTAGAAATGTTAGGGAACTTGGTTACAAAGTAGTTGTTGTTCCATGGGACACATCTTATGAAAAGATAATGTCATACAATCCCAAAGGAATTGTTTTGAGTAGTGGACCTGGTGATCCTCAAAACTGTCCTGCAACAATTGAAACGACCAAAAAATTAATTGAAAACAATGTTCCAACACTTGGAATTTGTCTTGGTGCACAAATAATTGGAATTGCAGGAAATACTGAAACTTACAAACTAAAGTATGGGCACAGAGGACAAAACAAACCATGTGTTAACTTGGAAACAAATCAAGTCTATGTCACAAGTCAGAATCACGGTTATGGAATAAAACCTGAGTCTCTTGAGAAATCTGATTTTAATTTATGGTTTACAAATGCTGATGATAAAACAGTTGAAGGAATAAAACACAAAACAAAGAAGTGTATTGCAGTACAATTTCATCCTGAAGCTGCACCTGGTCCTTTTGACTGCAAGTATGTTTTTGAAGAACTAAAGGAACTAATGGAGAAATAAAATGCCAAAAAACGAATCACTAAACAAAATTCTTGTCCTGGGTAGTGGCGCCATTAAAATTGGTGAAGCTGGAGAATTTGATTATTCTGGAAGTCAATGTCTTAAAGCAATTCATGAGGATGGACTCAAAAGCGTCCTGATTAATCCAAACATTGCAACAATTCAAACTGACACAAGATTTGCAGACCAAGTGTATCTCTTACCAGTTAATCCTCAATATGTCGAATCTGTTTTAGAAAAAGAAAGACCTGATGGAATAATGTTGGCTTATGGTGGTCAGACTGCTCTGAACTGTGGTGTTAAACTAGAAGAAGCAGGAATTTTGCAAAAATATGGTGTCAAGGTGCTTGGAACTCAAGTTCAAGGCATCAAAAATACCGAAGATAGGCAGCTTTTCAAGGATCAAATGACTGAAGCAGGCGTTCCTGTACTCAAGAGTAAAACCGTGACTAATGTTGATGATGCAAAGAAAGTAGCAGAGGAACTGAATTATCCTGTCATTGTCCGAGTAGCCTATACTCTACGGAATTCTCAAACTCGAGACTTTTGAAATCAAAGAACATGTGTTCAGACTTAGGATCAAAGTTGGACGATTTAACTGTGACTGCTGCTATTTTAGATGAAAGCTAAATAAAAAGACAAAGGGGCCATTTCCCAGCCGAGCCCTCGAGGCAGATCCTAATATGTTATTATTCCTTACAGTTTTAGTTTTCCCTCCGAATTTACACCTTTCAACAGAGTTGCCGCCTCTCCATACCCTTCCGAAAGCTATAGCCCTATACAAATAAAGCCACTTCCCCATGCCCTACTGCCCTAATAAGTGATTTTTTTTATTTGTCACTAAATATTATATTTTCTTTATTTTTATCTCTTTAGAAACCTATTTTGAAGCAAGATTATAATCTAAAAATTACCTTAAGCTACGTGGCAGCTAAGTATTTTGAACTTTTATGGTTATTTAAGACAAGACTTTTCACTGAAAACCTTCTTTTTTTCTTGTCACTGTTTAATGAACGCGGCTTTCAGCTAATTCTTAGTGCATTGACATCGTAATACAACAAAAAAAAATTTCACGAGTAACAGAAAACGCAATGAGATCTCTTCAATAAGCAAAATAATTTTAGTGAGCAAAACAGAATCATGACCAAAATATCACAACTAGAAATACACAGGCTTAATTACTTCTTTGGATAGAGTGGTAAAATGCAAAAAAGAAAATAATTGAAGCTTGAAATTCTGTATCACAAAGGAAAAAAAACTTCAAGAGAATCAACGTAATGATTGAAAAGCTCTCAATACTTTTGGTACATTTTCTTAATACCTCAAGCAAGAAAAATTAAAAATAATTTCTGAGAAATGAAATATAATGTACAGCTTTTGACAAAAAAAAATGCTAAAACAAATAAAAAGCTAATTGCAATTTAGAAATTCAGTGTCATCACCTTAGGAAAAATATGCATATCAAAAGCTGATTATTTTGTAATACAGCATTTTGGTTTTTAGATGCAGCTTATCAATCGGTTTCTTTTACCAATCAGGCTCCAGTCCGAAGACTCCTAGTTTTGGCTCCACTGAAGGAGCTCATTTTTATATGAATTTCACAGAATCTGAAGAATTCCGACATTTTTTTTTTCTTTTTAAAGAAACCGATGGTTTCTTATTCAATTCCTATTAGTACCTTGAGGTGCAAACTGAAAAAATTCCTATTAAAAAATAATTTCGTATCTTATTTTCAACATTATTTGCTAGAATAATCAGGAAAACGTAGAATATTAAGCTTTTTCGTTGGATTTTCAACTTTTTTTTGGAAAGTGCTTGGGGGTTATGAAGTCTATCTCCATTTGTTTCAAACACAACTGCAAGGTATTGTTTTGTAGTATTTTGGATGTTCCATGCTTGGGGGTTATGAAGTCCTTCTCTATCTGTTTCAAACACAATGTCGTATTTGGCGTCTTACCTTTTGTAGATGATTAAATAAAAAACAAACTAGTTTTTTTAACTGAAAGTAAGGAGCGACATTGAAACTTGAAACGAACAGAAATTACTCTGTATATGAGTAATGAGTTGTCCCCTCCGCAATCCTTCGCTTTTTACGCTAAAGTTTTTAATTGTTTGAAATAGTAGAATTGTGGCAAAGAGTCAAACTTTAGCGTAAAGACCGAGGGATTGCGGAGGGGACAACTCATTTCATATACGGAGAACAGACTTCTTCAGGTCACTACTGAAAATTGGCTAAGTAGTGACCTGAAGAAGTCTGTTAGACGAAACGTTGTCAACAAAGTTTCCACATGTGGCGTTTTACTTACAATAAGTTGTCGGTGGACTACTCACCTTTCATTCATAACCCCTTTTACGAAACACAAGGTCATAACAAGGTTGCTCCATTCAAACACTTAAAATGCAAATGTTTACATCAGAAAGATAGAAATTAACATTGAAAACTTTAACTTGCCTATGTATTGATAGTTTTGAATGATTTCATGCCATTTTCTTTCCCAAAATTAACTTTATAATGTGCGGAATTTGTAAAATTATATGGAAACACAAAATAACAGGAAACAGCCATTGTTTATCAAAATTTTAACAAATCAATAAATTTCAAAAAAAAGGGCGCGAATGGATGTCGATATTTGATGGGACCCCCGTTTTGTCAAGTGTAGCACTAGACGCAATAATAAAAAGCTTCTCAAAAATAGAACAAACTTGAATATATTTAAAAGTGAGAATAATGGAAGCAAAATATTTTGTGTTCAAACAACAAGTATAATCATAGTAGAAACTTGGAATAAATACTCTAATCTAATAACTTTGAAACTATATAGTAAGAAGGAAAATTTCAAGAAACTGTAAAACATTTGTGACAAAGTTATCAAACATTTAAATGTTGCGTTAGACACGGGTCACATAAAGTTTTAAACTTCCGTCTATTTTGTGATTGGCCCATTTATTCTATCGTCAAAACAGACTCGAAAATGGCGCGTTTTGGACAATTTGTTATCTTAGGGATCAATTTTCGTTACTTTAAAAACTTATGCCGATTGATCACGGTCGGCTAACTGGTACCTTGGGAACACTAATAAACTGAAGCCTGGTAAGTAAAAGTTTCAATGGACTCTATTCCGTTCATTTAACTGCCATTTGACGTAAATCGAGTGTACTGCGTTCTTTTAAGGTCCGACGGTAAATTTATTTGCACACGTAAGAGCATTCCCTCGCTGCAACTTTTCTATCAGTTCTACTTATCACATAATACACAGCAAATACTCTATTTAAGACAATGAAAGAAATTGAAAACCTTCTTTTCTGAAGATGACTAATCTTGTACAATTTTAGAATGCCTTTAACAGGGAAACTCACCTTCTCTGGCAGCTGGAAAGATGCCCACTGGTGAATATGGCTTGGAAAACACGTTTTGGAAGACTTTTCGTGCTTCACCTATCACAAGAGAACAACTATTAAAATTAACCAACAAAGGAAACTCATAAGTTTGAACATTTCTCTGACACTTACGTATGACTTATGTAAACTGGTATAAGTTTCACAGGACTAATGTATTGGATGAATAAAGCGGATAAAGGATGAATGGAGTGGCCGAATGTGCTACGCAATGGAACATACGAAACATAAAATAATCTATTCTATGATTGGAAACACGATAACTAACCGTTCTCATGATGATTACTGTAATTTACTATATAAAAAGTTAACACTTATGGGTTCTATACTGACCTCTTTTCCTTTTTTGTCTTTCTCAGGTGAACGTGTTGGGGTCTTTTCACCCGGTTTTACTCCTTCTGTTGAAGCACGTTCCGATAATTTGATTGAGACCTAAGAATGATTTCAAAACAGAAAGTATCAAGGATGGGAAAGGTAGTTGCTTAGTGGCGTTTTTGGTCTTTGAAACTCGAGGTGGTTGTTTCCTTTTAGGAGTAGATGCTTGGCGAATATACAATTCAAACTACAGAGCTTGAATTTGTGGAAGGCACGGGTATCGAACCCGTGACCCACGCCAACTAACATGTTAAATCCTCTCTTCTTGAAGACGTCTTTTCTTCGTGAACAATGTTTTAGAGCCAAGCGCATCGTTAAAAAATGAATTTTCCCGTGATGAATTATAAGATTGTCACTATGGGGGGCATAGAAACGTGCTACGAAAATGAACTTATGACAATTTTGTGCGTTCAAATATTGATACGCTATCTCATTTAAACCATATAAAAAGAAAGTTACTCTGTGTCTGTTTAAAGGTAGCAAGATTTAAATCATAAGACCATGTCCAGTTACGAATACGTGTAGATGCCTATGAATAGTCTTGAGTACAAAATTTCAGGAGACGAAATTTAGGGGAGCTGAAAGCACGTCAGATGATTCTAATCAAGAGATAAGAAGTACAGGCAACTCTGTCCTTGCGGCCAGCTTGCTTTAAGAGCAGCTTTGAAATGTGGGCGCAAAATCAAAGTCCCAGCAAACATTTGTATTAAACTCTGTATTTAACCTCTGCGTTTAACGGACAGCTTTGAATTGCAGGCAGTGATCGGCAGTCCGTGACCATGAAAACACTGCGTGATACGGGCAAGCAATGATCTTCTCGCCGGACTGACTTGTCATCAACATACCGCAACGAGCGATGGTCCCGTGTATCACACCTTTGTTAGAGTGACAGCAATGAGTTGCTTAAAACCTATTCATTCATTCATTCATTGCTTAACACCTGATGTTGATTTGCTTGGCACTTGATATGATTTGCTTCACACTTATATTTTGTTTATATAATATTTTGTTACGTAAATTTCTTAGTTCATTATAATATATTTTAAGTAAATTTTTAAGTTTTGTTTTTTATTTAAAATCTAATCACAATAATTCCTTACTACCTTTAGTTCACTATGGCCAAAATTACATATAATGCTAAAACGCATTTAATAATAAGAGTTGAGACGAGAATTTCAAAATCTTCATATTAAGGCCAGCTTGTTAATTAGGGCATTTCAATCCAGTACAACGGCTGGACGCAATTCACAGAGTTGCCTGTTATCAGAAGAATCACAAACAGTATTTCTACAACAGAAAGTTATTGTTTCTTTGATCATCAACAGCTGTGGCTACAGAGAGGACATTTATGAAAATGCAAAGAAGAAGTGGAGAAGAGGTTTTTCTTTTATTCGATGATTGTATCCCTTATCCCGTTTTGAGATAACCTTTAATAGTCAGTAAGGGGTTAGAATCAAGAGCAGTTTTAGTTTACTCCCAGTCACGTTTAAGTGACAAAAGAAAAAACCATCACAGTGGGCAGTATGACCAACACATCTGTCGAATATAGGCCATGAAAAATATTATTATTCTATTAGTTTGTAACTTTTCTAAAGTATTAAATCCGAAGCTTGTATATTACTTTCTAACAATTCCTATATAATCACACTTCATTTCTTCCCTTCTCTTCAACATATCTCGTTATGCTAGTAGCTGCTTCTTTGCCTTACACCACGTCTATCCCAAAACAAATTGTACTTTTATCTCTTATAAAATTTGGATTATTTTTGGACATACAAAAAAGATTGGGAGCTAATGTGGCGACTAGAGAAATAGAGTATGTTAAAATCGGAGGTCACCTAGCTCAGTTGGTAGAGCGCTCGCCGCGAAAGTGTGGGTCACAGGTTCGATCCCCGGTGGTGACATACTTTTCGATTACTCAATGATAATGATAATAATAATAATGATAATAATAATAATAATAATAATAATAATAAACTAACCATAAATATATAAACAAGTAGTTGTTTTGTTTCAATTGCGAAAGGCAGAATGCCGTGCATGACGAAGGGTAGTAGTGCAATGAGCCAGTATTATAGAAGTGAACCGTCTGTTGGGGAAGCGAAATTTTGTCAATTAAAATTTATCGATATTGTTACTAATATTCTTTGCTGCTTTAGACAAATACAGATCAAAATACCCATACCTGCAAATAATTGTGTCACGATACACGTAGCACTTGCAATTGACGTTTCTTTTTAAAGTTACATGAGTGGTTTTTATTTGTAGTGTGGAGTACTTCCTTTTGCTGGCACTACGTCATTCATTTTCGAGCCAGCTCTCTTCTGATATCATGACTGCTATGGAATTTGAGTTTAATTTCTTAAACTCTGTAAAGCTGGATTTTATTTTAAACCTCTGGGAAGCCAAACCAAAGGGTTTAGAAAAAACCCGCGTTCAACCCGTAGCCAAAATTAGGAGAGGCTTAGTTTTCCAACTTCTAATAATTTTTCTGATTAATCGAATATGATGCGTTCAGCTGATCTTATCTTTTCAATCAATTAAGATAATCTTGTAGCATTTGTCCTTAACATGCCAAATTTGACCAGGGTGTGGCACTGTTTCGTCATAATAGAGCGATTATTGTAGGCGTGTTGCTGAACGCGACAAGCAATGTAAATAAGTTTTCACCAACTTTCCAAAGCGTAAGCAATTTTCTTCCATTTTATGGTTGCACGTGATGCAACACTTTTAAATAGTCTTTACTTCCTACGCTCTGTTGTAGCCTTTTCATTTCCAAAATAGAGGATCAATAACGTCACTCCAAACGCATTTAATTCTAGATAGATATCGTAGGCTTTGGGCAAACTAAAGAAATCAAAACGGAGCGAAGTTCTTCTCGATTAAAGAAATACGAAACTTTAAATATAGGAGGAAGATAACAAAATACATAAGCGTCTAAGAATTATCACCAGTTAAACGATTTCCTCCATCAAATATACTTATAAGTTATTACGCGTGTTACGCTACAAAGCCAAAGACAGGCCAACCTTGGTTACGTGGTGGCAACGACACGATAAGCATAGTATTTTCTACAAGATGCTGATGATATTTTTAGATATTTATAGTTATTAACTATGAAAGGATTTCCTCCACCAAATATACTTATAAGTTATTACGCGTGTTACGCTACAGAGCCAAAGATAGAGCAGCCTTGGTTACGTGGTGGCAACGACGCGCTAAGCACAGTACTTTCTACAAGATGCTGATGATATTTTTAGATATTTATAGTTATCAACTATGAAAGGATTTCCTCCACCAAATATACTTATAAGTTATTACGCGTGTTACGCTACAGAGCCAAAGACAGAGCAGCCTTGGTTACGTGGTGGCAACGACGCGCTAAGCATAGTATTTTCTACAAGATGCTGATGATATTTTTAGATATTTATAGTTATTAACTATGAAAGGATTTCCTCCAAACAGCCGCCCAATGTTAATTACAAGTGCATGTACTTCACGTTGAACGGCTTCCGCGAAAGCCAATGGCATTCTTTTGGCACTGTTTGGGCCAAAACCGGGGGTAAAAACACTATTTTCAAAGATTTTCACCTAACAAAGCCCTGAATAAAGTACAACCAGTTAAAAAAAATCAGGGGACGTTGCAGGTGCATCATCATCACACCAAACTTTAGTTGTGAGTCCCTCACAATCCACATGGCACTGTTTTGGCATGGTGTGTACGAACGAGGTTTGATATGTAAAGGAGGCAGAAACAATAGGTTTATGGACAACATTGATGTACAATCAGTAGGCCTGGCGACATTGTTTTTGGAGTTTGGTTGGGCAAAAGGAACTTCCAGTTCAAATAATGAATCGTTTCATAAATGGGTAACAATTACCGTTTTAACGATTTGTTATTTTCTGATCTGACGCACAATCGTCAACCCAATATGTAAAGAGTGATTGATATATATAGCAGAACGCTATAGAAGCACGTTGGGAGTGTTGTGTCGGCCTCTGCATGATATATATGCAGGACAACTTGTTCTCATAAGATAACACAAACGGGACAGAAAAGTCTGTACACTTTCCTGTAATGGCTGAAGGTGAATCTACTGAACATGGGCAGGATATGTCAATCATGTTTAAGTGTCTTCTAAAAACCATCGAAACAAGGTTTCCGAACGTTAGAAATGTCTCGACAAACGAAGCCGAGAAGTGGTTGAAAAGTGATTCAAATCGTGTGGTGTTTTTGGTAAGTTGAGTTTGGAGAGACTCGGTAGATGTTTCTCAATCTTATTGTTTTAATCAGTACTTCTAGGCTTCATGTATTGGATCGATAAGGTAGCACATTCTCAATTTTATCAATGCACTGACGTGACATTGCCACCAGTAGATTAATACATAGGCCTATATATATATATACGGCATGCTATACGTTCACGTACGTAGGCATTTTTATGCGTGCAAACCAAGCACGGCGCCAGCTCCATTGGTCTGGGGGGCAAAGAAAATCATTCTCAAATTTGGTCAACGACGTTTTGCAATTTTTTTCTTCTCCTTATGTCTTATTTGCAAACAGGAAATTACTCATATGTCATTTGGCCAACCAAACTAACAAACAAATTGGAAATATAAACAAGGATAAATTATTGCAACATTGCAAAAATCAATATTTCTGAACAAAATTTCATTACGACAAGAAATGAGAACATGAAGAAATGGTCACTTGAAAGATAACTTTCTTGGCTTTGCTTCCCAAATTTTCAGAAAATCTTCAAATTTGAGCTCCACGGGGGCCTGTCCTTCGAAGTGGAGGAATGTCAATTCTGTCTCCAGTTTGGTTGTCTGGCGCTGTCTCTGTGGTGCATCAATTTTGGCCAGTGATGAAAACACGCACTCACAGCAAGCCGAGGCATAACCGGCAGTGACAGGAAGGCGGTATAGCATTGTCAGAACTAGTGCCGTCTCCCAATGATTGGTAACCATGTATGTGGCCACTTTCACTAGATCAACATTGTCCTTTCAATCTTCGTGTTTAAAGGACCCTTTTTCATTCTCCTTCAGTAAAATTTTTGCAAAAATACGGCACTCTGCAACCATATCTTGGGCATTAACTCCCTTCACCACAAATTTTTGCTCCACAGCAGGAATGAAAATATGGTCTTGATAGTAAGAGAATCATGGATAAACTTACAGAAGTAGCATTGCGCTCTTCTTATTACCTATTTTGTCGACGAAACCAACATTGGACAAGGCAAGAAAATCTAAATTGTCATTAAATTACGACATTATCTTCTTTTTCTTTACTTGTACTGACTTTACGTCTATGGTTATCGCCACTATCGATCTTGTTGGTATTGATATTATTGTTGTTATTGTTATTATCACCGACTATAAATCTGACTGTCCCCATTATGGCGGGTGAAAACAGTGAGAATTTGATATCTTGTCAAGGTAATTGACTGTAAATTTACTGAAAGAATAAATGGCAATGAAGTTCATATACATTTGGTGCATGATTTTCCATTTTAATGTCTGGAGATAAAAGAGGGAAGTGAGCAAAATAAAACATTTATCATTGTTTAGGAATTCACTCCAGTGCAGCTTTATACATGGACACGAACATTTCAAAGCTTTTAACATATATGTCTGATATATCAATGTAGAAAGGACACTAGAGAAATAGAAAATATGTCACCATAAGGACGTAAAGCTGACACTCACACTATCGCAGCGTGTGTTCCACCAACTGACCTAGATTATTCCGATGTTAACATAATCAATTTCTGTAGTCGCCACGTTAGCTCCCAACCATCCACCAGTGGACAAGGACATCCACCTGAACGCAATTGCAGATTTTACCAAGAAAGGACTGCCATATGTCATCGATTGTCGAATAAGTGCCGCTTACTGGAACAAATACGGTATAGATAATTCAGTTTTGGATTAACTTCTCCCTTGCTAGGCTTCATTTGCTAAACACTAGATTCATTTCTAGTACGTGTTGTAGCTCATACCCCATGGTACTCGTCTTCTATACCTATTCCCTTTACGGTTGTGTTAATAGATAAATAGGACATAGTATGCCAAAATATAAATCAAAATCCCTTACATTTTTACCTTTTAATTGAAGGATTGCTATTCATATGTCATTACGAACATCAAAACTTCAGATTGATAATGTTTTGATCGTTGGATGTTATTTCTTCCCATAGGTCATTCCAAGCCCTTTTGACTACGCAGACGTGGTGTCCTCTACCACACACAAGAGTTTAAGAGCTGTTCGGTATGTATTAAACTCTTTTTGCTTTCCCGTTTCTTCTTCTTTGTATTTCGTACCCACAACTCCTTGCATTTGTTACTTTGCCACGAGTTATGTTTGTCTTTGATTCGTAATTTATATCTTATCGTTTCATGTCTTCCTTTTTTCTGCTTTTTCAGTCAGACTTTGTAGCCTTTTGCACGTTTTAAATATAACCAAGTGCGCTTCATTCCACGATGGTAACCACACGCGCACACTATTGTGCAGTGAAAATTTATTGCCTACCACTAAAGGTAGATGTGCTGTTTCTACCAAACGATTTGTGAAACTGGACTACTAGCAGTGCTATTTATGAATGTTTTGATTGGGGAGAGTTGAGCATTTATGTGAAGGGGTGTATTAAGTTGCATTGGTCAGCATTAGGAGTATCCGATATAAACAGATGATGAAGATGGGCGAAGTGTTTCCTATCTGTAAATACCTTCCTCAGGAAGATGCCCTGTGCTCAACTATGAATCGATCATTCTTCCAAGTTATGTATAATTACATATTTAATAACTATAGCCTACATGTATAACAGTTTAATTGATGATAATAACTGAAAAACGTATTTGTCATAGCTTATACACGAATCGTAAATAAGGCAGGAAAAGGGAGTGCAACTTATTAGATCTGAAGGATGGCAGTATTTAAAACAGGCTTCTTAGCCTTTTGGCAAGGAATGGGTGTAGTATCTGTTTGATGACTGATGCTTTCCATAACCCGGGAGAGGTGGTCCTACTGGGCGGTTGAGACTGCCTCGTGGCTTTCTTCTCTGTCCGGTAGCGAAAATTGGAGAGCGTTGCCCTTGGACGCCCCAACTGCCCTTTACTTATATGTTAGTTTGTCTGGTCGTTTTTCTGTTTATTTAGGGTAGTTTCAATGTCGGATCCACTGCTCATCTGCGGTCTTTGATTGAGAGACTGCAAGAACTTATTGGTGATTTGAAAGAGGTGTTAAAAAGGAAATTGCTTTGAAAGGACTATACTGAGATAAAATTGCATCGAAGGCAAATTTCACCATCTCTTGTTAAGTGGAAACAAATTTTATGAAAATTTAACAGCAATTGACGAAACAGAATCTAGAACACAAGTAAATAACTACTACTAGTATTGTTATAAGGCTCTTAGATTGTAGATTGGATGGAAGCAACTGGAGTGACAGAACTTCTACGAATAAATTTAAGTTTTTAAACACTCAGTTGGTATACACCCGTTGAGAATACGTCGGTCCAGGGTTTGAATGCAGATAGTGGCAACTTTACACTTCTCTGGTATCTTTTAAAAACTTTTTTGCCTTTTGTAGAATTTGTAATCCGAGTGCAAAATTACAACGGGCAGAACATGTCAGAGAAGAAAAGCGGTATGGAACAAGCTACACAAAGTGCCTATAACACTAAATATCATCAGACAGCTAATCCGTTTTGGGGGGAAAGGGGGTGTCATGAGGTGCCAAATTGTTGATGTTGTAATTATGCCACGAGTTGAGTGTTATCTCAATATGTTTTTGATCGTAAAAGTCAGTGCTTAAATACGCTTAAGTCCATAACGACGGGTTCTGTTCTTCTGCCGCCATGATGGCCTCTGTCCATGAACGAACATCACTGAAAGGCTGTTTTCCATCGTACTCTTTAGGCAAAATGTCTCTTGAAATAAAGTTATGTAAGCTTAGCATATCGACTCCATGTATTTTAATCCGGGAGCGCAGCTTCGGTTTTAGGAAAGGTGTGACTGCTGCATAAAGAATTGAAAACAGCACAGGTTGATGCAAAAAGTGAATGCCTTTGACTCGCACAGGATAACAGTCCCTTAATATTGCATTGAACATTCGAAGAACGTTTGTCTGGATATTTAACGTATGGTTCAGTCCAAAGTTTGAGAAGTCGACCACAAATATGATTCCGTTTTTTTGTGTTGGTACCTCCTCTAGTACTAATTCGATCGACATTAAGCAAGCGCGGAAATTATCCAATAAGGTGGTTAATGATGGATCCCATCTACCAGGTTTGAAGACCACGATTCGTCGTCCCTAAGAAGTAAAACATATCATGTAGGTTTGCAAGAGCGAAAATAAAAGTGCTAAAAATTTTGAAAATAGCTACATTTATATCTCTGGCACTGACGAAGCCTCAAAGCCGAAACACAATAAATATTAATGAATTAATTTCCCCGTACCCACTGACTGGATGAGAATTCGCGAAAGATGCGTCTAAACAACTGTGTCATACATGAGCCTAAATCATCTGCGGATAGTTTTTATATATGTGCGAAATGTACATTGATCCTTAAATTTGGTAGATTTCTGCGGTCATGAACCATGACACGTGTAGTCCTAATGACACAAAGTGATCCGAACTTACTTATTCATAGTATCGCTCTTCCTCGTTAAGATATGAGGATGCAGGCTCTAGCTCTACCCCCACCATATCAAGATATTCGGTGGTGATGATTTTTTCAATGCTTAGCAGATATTTTCAAAGGATTGGTCATAAAATTGATGTACAAAAGCTTTTATGTATGATCTCAATATGGCATTTGCTGCAGTATAGACTTAACCTTTGTGGAGAAAATAAAATCTTTTTCTTATAGTACCGCTTTAGTTTTTTCTGCGCATTGGTTTTGTCTAGTAGACTACAACACTGTTAACGTTGTGTTAGATTTTAAATGCTGATAGCCTAATAATATGGCGTACGTGGTCGAAGTAAAAGCTTGCCTTAAAAAATGCGGTTTCTTCCGGGTGCTTTGACGCTTCGAAAACCTCTCCTTTAACTCAGTTACGAAGCCCACACTGGCAATGAAAGTGGACGTGATTTAAAGTTGCTGAGAAGATTGATAGTTTATTGCACCATCTTACGAAGTCGTCCACAACCTTTTCTATCCCCTGAAATCCCTGATGTGTAAAATTTTACTTGCAGCCTCTTTATCAAGCTGGAACTCGATGCAAACTGCGCATGCACACGTCATATGCATTACTAATATTTCGATTACTATGGGAATAACACTTCTGTTGCTTTATCCGTTTCTGTTTTTGAATTGATGTAGAAAAGCGGTAGTAGTTATCATTTATCAGTTCTTTAACAGGTTATGGAGCAGTAAATATCATCTGGGGACCCGTAAGGGGTTCTTGGCTTAATGGTGACTCTACTTGATCTTGTTTACTATTCTCATGTACTGGCTTACTCTCTTACATGTACACAGCCACGCAGCCAGTGAAATTTTGATGCGGGGGGAGGGGGGCAAATTACAGTCTCTAGAAGGCTCAAAATTGCAATTGAGAGACGTAGACTTCCCGTCTTTCTTTTCTCATTGCATAATTAAATTGAAATACACAAGTAATCCACCTTTTAAATGCCCGTAAGAAATTTTCTTTGGGGGGGCAACGTGAGCAAGTTTTACCTATTGGACGATTTTACCCGTCACACTATCTAAATTTTGATGGGTTCGTCTGTTATGTAACTCAATTGTCCGTCTTAAAATCTGTTTCATGTGAGCCCTGTTTGCGACCTGTTTGTTTCTTATTTCGTCAAATGTAGCATGGAGAACAGTCAAGTAACAGGAAATTGATAACGTTGTCATAGTGTTTGTTTATCATATATTATATATTCAGTCATAGATACAAATAGACTTCGTCAAATTCACAGACTAGTATTTAAAACTAGTATAAAACTAGTATAAAATAAAGGTTGTCCTTCAGCCACTGTTTCAAAAGTAGTAATTATACCTATATGTCGGCTGTATAGAGGCATAGTATTACGAGAGATAATAAACTGAAAGGTATCACATGGACTAATGGATTTGAACTATAATGGATTCTTGTTCAGTTGGCAAACTCGTGAGTATTGCGCTTCGAAAATATAACTTAGCCCTCCGTTTAAAGAGCCTTTTGAAACGTATTGCAAAGGATGTTTATGCATATAAAGATGGTGGAAGAGTTATAAGAGAGGAGGAAATCAACATGAGGATCGTAAAGGAAGAGATCCTCGTGGTTTTTTTTCAAATAAAGATGTTAACGGAATTAGGTTAATAAGGTGGGGTGGGGTCATTTTTCTTCCTTACGCAGTTGCAGTTGCTTATCATACGTTCCTTGATCACGTGTACATGACATACTTTATCAACTTTCTAAACATAGAATTTCTACCCCTGTCTCATTTGCACTCCCTGTTGCCCTGAATTTTTGTATCAGTCACTTTGCATGTTGTCGTGTATGGATTATCTGTCTCTCAGTAACAGTTGTAATAAATCAATAGAGGCAAGAATAGAAGTGGTTGTAAAAGTAAATTTAAGATTTTGTAGGCTTTTAGTATTTCGAGGTAGATTTCAGACATTATAAGGGTAATAGGATCATAATGTGAATGCATCACATTGAGTATTCAAACAAAACGTATCAGTGTAACCTATTATTAAAATCATAACTTAAAAGTTCGGACACGTATTCCATTAGTCTTTGACGGGAAGGTTAAAGAAAAGCAAATAGAAGAAATAGATGAAAGAACTGCAGCACCAGGAGTCTAGCATCTAGCATAAATATCAAACACAAAGTCATAACAAGAGGAAGCATTAAGGCATTGTTGAAATATTGTCAATGGTTAACCGTATTACATACAGCCAGTAAAGTTTCGATTAATCGAATGTTGAACAAATACCGTACAACCTATAAATTGAAACGCATTCGAAGTCCTTCTCATTTGATAGGTTGCTTTAAAGCTTTGTTAGGCCTTTTGCAACGGCCAGGGATAATCTGTTGTTACTTCCTGGGGACTTTACTATTGGTACGCTAAAGTCACCCTTATGAAACGCTTTAAGTCTACACCACACTCTTTTTGGTTTAAGTCAGCTTGTAACTAAATTACGTTATGTTAAACAGTTACTAAATTCATTACTTGACTATAACAAGTAGTATACTTTGACGGAACCTTACGGCTTCTATTTCGATACCAGAAGCTCGTTTGAATTAAGTAGGCAAAAAATGAGGGAGTTTAGTGAAGCAGTAAGTTTTTTAATGCTGTATTCCCCAGATACGCAAGAGTTATATATTTCATTTATAGTGTACAACTGTCATTACTTAGGAATAAAAAGAAAGTCAGTAATACTGTGATAGGAAGAACTACTCGCACATTAAATAGCTGCCTAAATAATAGGTGTAATACTTCTTTGACAGATTTCGAGCACTGAAAGAGATCAGACGGTGTGTGCACCACCGGTTGAACCTCTAAAACGGTCATAGGCGGCGGCCTGTTACCATAATCCGCTCCCTTGTTTTTTGCTCTTCTTTCTTCTATAAGATCCTGAATGATAATTTCCATGTCAGTCAGCTTTGAGTGAGTATCCTATTTCTTACTAAACGTAATGCCAATTGTTAAGGTTGAACAGTACTTTAAACGCGGGTGAACCCATCATAAATGAAGGGAAGTGATATAAAAGCTTAAAACACAGCTTGTCATGCCCAAAATTTCTTTGTAATTGGGCTTCTTAAAAAAAAAATTTTATGACAAGAATTTGATTCTTTCTTGATCGTGCAAATTTTTCTCATCGCAAGTGTGGTCTCGTTACAGTTAGTTGCATTGCAGGCGAGACGTAAGATCAGGAGAAGGCTCAAGCAATACGCCAGACTGATCAATGAAATGGTTCAAGGTAAGCAAATATATATCAACTCTAGCGTGTTCATGGACACGAATTTTCATTTTTTCTTTTTGACCAAGTGCCATGCTAAAAGTTATCTAGATTTTCTTTACTCATTGATTTTAATTTTTTTTATGGCAAGTAGGGAAAAGGGAAATGTTGATGTGTGTAGGAGATACCTCTTGTCCGTTAGTTATCAATTATCTCAATTATGATTCCTCTAGCCGCACACATGCATGACAGCTAATTGGTAATCATTTAGGACAACAGAGTGTCCTTTTTTGCGACTACTCCACTTACTTTCAAATTGCACTTTTGCTCCCTCTTAGGAGGGGGAGAGGAGGGGGGGAGACACCTTCATTCATGCTGATCGATGAGTTAGGACAATTCCCGTTTACTTTCAATTGCAACGTTTTGGGCGTAACTCTGTGTAATGGCGCGATTTTAAAAGTCTCGTCAAAAAACTAAAATGATGAATTTTCCCATTTATGGCTGTGGGAGGGAAGAGGATAGGGGCAGTGTTGTTTTGGGTGGGTTTTTCTACAGGAGCCTTCTGATGTTTAACGTCCGCATATGAATGCCTGGTACGCACGTAGTTCAATGCACATTAGAGAAAGGTTTTTAAGTGTCCTTCTCCTTTTACACTTGACAGACGTGACCATGATGAGGGCGGCGGGGGCTTGGCAGTGGGGGTACGCTGCATAATCATTATCTGCAATTTATCACAATAATCCTTTTTTTCATTCCAGATGCAGTAAGAAAGGAACGGGATGCCAGGCAAGGTATGATAGCATATGTGGCATGTCTATTGTTTCTGCATCTTAGAATTTTTAGAAATGGACAGTCCTGACAATGACCTAACGTACTGTGCGATGTTTTTTTTTGTGTGTGTGAATACAAACACACTCTCTTCAGATGACAGGCAGGACTTTGTCATTAAATGACATGCTGAGGCAACCACGGCCGGAGCATCCATATTAATCGGAAGGTAGTCAAGAAATAATGCACCTTGGCAAGAATCATTATCACATTACACCAAGACTACAAGCGGTATATTGTGCATCTTCCTATACAAACGCTACCCTCTCGTGAATATATTTACCTTAAACAGTAATAACGAAATAAATGTGTGATCTGAAAGATGCTAGGTTTCAGTGCTGTCAAACTTGCTGCTTTTTCAATTGTCATTGCTTGCTCTTGGGGACTTTCAACGCTATTTTTAGGCTAGCAACTTAAGAAAAAAAGTTAAAACATATGCTTTGATCATTTTTGTAATTCTTCTCTCAACAGCAGAAACCGCCGAGACCGAGGAAGAGATGGTGTTGGATTTTGACCATGACCTTCAACCCGTTGGTAAGTTAACTTGCTTGTAATATCTTTACGTGTGACCTCCTTATTTCTTTAAACCAAGATGCCAGTCACGTAGACTCTAAAAAGACAACAGCCGCGTTACTTTCAGGTGGACATACGAAAAGAGAAAGGGTTGGGGAAGGGAGGGGGGTATAAGCGTTACTTTTTTGTAAGTGAGGGGATTCAGATCAGGAAAATTGAAATGGCCACCCCATCTGCTGCTCTTTTCAGTTTGACATACTTTTCCCATGTTCCAGTCAGCTGAGGGCTTGCAATTGAAACTTGATTAATGCAATAAACACTGGTCATGAACTCATCGGTAACCAACTTTTAGGTAACCAGCCATGAAAATATAAGTCTTTCAATAAAACACAAAGCTAGGGAAATATTATCATTAGACCCCCTTTTGTGTCATTTTGTCATTCTAGCATTGTAAAATTTCTCCGTAGATGATGCAAGTTAGCATTGAAAGCTAAGAAAAGTATATACCGATATGTCTCTCAAATTACGTGTCATTTCCTGGGTTTTTATCGAATACGATTTTCACCCGGAGTATCAATTGCAAAAATATTATCTGCTCAACGTTTAATCTGGTTTACGTAAGTTGGTAAGAGTTGATGCTTATAATTAGATTTAGCAGACTCAATTTATGAATTTAGATTCTCCATGATACCCACGTGTAACGAATGGCAGAGAAGTAGAGTAGCCTTGGTAGATTGATATCGGATAAAATTTCCTGAGATTTTTGTTGGTGGTGGTGTCTTACATGGGTCACACATCTTTAATAGTCAAACTTTATAAAATTTAGCCTTTTTAATATATTTCAAAATACAATGGAATGCAAAGTAATTGTAGTCAACATTTTGTTTATACAAGGCGATAAGAAAATATTGCTAATTGCTAAAAACATTTTGTTTCTTCGAAGAAAGGTAAGCGTAAGTTTGTATACTGTGTAGCACGAGGCCAATTTATCAACAACGTTGACAGGTACTATTCAGTCATTCGTCCCATCATTTATCTATTTATTTATTTATTTATTTATTCATTTATTATGTCATTTGGTCATTCATTCAGTTATTCATTTAGTCATTCATCTATTTATTTATTTATTTATTTATTCATTTATTCATTCATCCATTAATTCAGTCGTGGTAGTGTGTGTTATTAACTCTCTTCATATAACTGTATATACTGTTATTCAACCTATAAACTCGATAATACAATAATATCACTACATATGCTGTACGCAGTCTTGCTTTAAATCTTTTATTTTGCCCTTCTCTTGTTCTTTTTTAGACACGAATTACAAGTCACTAAAAGGAAGCGAACATATGATATTTACCAATCAACATTCGTATTTTGGTGTGGGAAAAGTGAATTTAAATCACGCTTTTCTAAAATCTGTCAAAGGCCCTTTTTCTTTCTCAATATACGGCATTGAGGAGGTAAAGGAACCACTGGATTTAAACACGATCAAAGATAAAACAGCCGTGAGATTTTTAACGGCATCATCAATACAACTTCCAACAAAGGAATCATGCTTACCAAGCACTGGTCCTACGAAAGTGGTCGACAAATACTTCTGCATTTACGAAAAGTCTGGAGTAGTTGCCATGTTCCTACATTATTTTAAACCTCCAATACAAGTTATGAAACAATTTCTTATTAAAGTTTTCGTCAAGACGTCAGCACCGAATATGACTATATATAAGTCGAATTTGACTTTGAGTGTTTTACCGAGTTGCTACCCTCAGACAAAGCACTACTCCAAGGTGGTTAGAGCATGCCCATCTGCAAGTAAAACGTACGAACACAGCGGACGTTTCACCCGTAATACTGACACCTTAGTCTTTGATATACCTGGACCCATGAACTTTTCGTCACTTTATTTTAACGGAAATTACACGAACGTTCTCTCAAGCAGTGGGAGTGTGTGTGATGCAATCGAGACCACATCCATAACCGATATAAACTACATCGGTTGTAGAACCGTTTTCGATACGGTTCTTGTCGGTGTGAACGGTTGTAAAGTTTACAACGGTTGTCGAAACCGTTTTAAGCTTTGGTGTGAACACTGCTTATGTTACACTAGTTTCCAGGTCCTTTCCGAGCTCGAACTTAAGGGAGCCCACTGTTAATCTTATTTGATGGTCGCTTTTGGAATACGACTCCTTTGTCAGTTATGTATATCAGAATTCAAATTCACGTAAGCACACTAACTGTACAAGAACTCTGGCAAGGAATTGATGTAGTATCTGTTCTCATGGATGATAGATTCTTTCCATAATCCGCGAGAGGCGGCCCTACTGGGTGGTTGAGCCTGCCTCATGGCTTGCTTTTCTGCCCGGTAGCCAAAATTAAGGGACGCCCATGGCCTCCCGAGCTGCCCTTTATTTATCAGTTAGCCTGTTTAGTGATTTTTCTGCTTATGTAGGGTAGTTTCAATGTCAGGCCCACTGCACATCACGGGTCTTTGATTGAGAGACTGCTATAAAAGCCTCATTACAGGAGTGCTTACAGACACTTGAGGTGGGTATTGCGAGAAAGTGTATATGCTCGTAAAAATCACGATCCTCCATGACAATTAGTCTTACACACAACTGAAACTTGAACATAGTTAGCCACACCATTATGGTAAGATTGAGAATGGGCGCCAACATAAGAGTACAGGGCTCTATCGTCACGTATCTTTTAAACTGATGAGTGGATCACACTTTTTTTATATCAGTGATCAAGTCAGAACTATAATAACGTTTGACTAAGAGATACTTATTTTCGTTTCAGATATTGATAAACAGATATTTAATTTACAAAGAGAACTGGGACTTATATCCAAAGATCTCGACTTTACCAAATACTTCGATAGTATGGCAAAGGTGAGTGATAGGTTAAACAATTTGGTGTATTATGTTTAGTACTGGTTTCAAAATGGTCAATGCTAAAAAACTTACCTAAAGCCGGTAAAATATCTTAATTCTCTAAGCTTGATCTTATAAAGGAAAATGGAAACAGAACAATGGGATATCTGAGGTGATGCTCGTTTGTTACTGTAATGCAATGTCTACTTCACGCAGTTCAAAGGATGTGAAAGCGTGACACTGAACACGAGAGGCGAAAACTATTACGGGCGACTGTGGTAGGTTTTCGAATTGCTTAAAATATCCTGAGCAAAACGTTGCCGAACAACAAATGAAAATTCAGGCCTAAACAAAGCATGCTAATAGCCATACCAACACTGCAGCTGAAATGTCTTTGGCAGATAGTGAAGGTAGACAATAAGTAGCAACAATAACCGATAATAATTTTGGGAAGGACATGGCATGACAGGAACGATAGTGAAAACCATGCACAGAACAGATGCTGTAACTAACCATTTTTACTTAGAGCAAGTAACAAGGGGATTAAACGGGCCTTGATCTCACATTTCAGCAGTTCATGAGTAGCCACAAATAGGTGGACTATGGCTTTGAGCTTGGGTAACTGCGTAGATTTGGTACTTTTATCGTCATTATCTCATGCAGCTTTATATTGGTTGCCGAGCTTAAGAACTGTGTTTCTTAGAAGACGATAGGTCTATTTAAGCTTACTTCTTCTTGTTCAAGATTGACGGTTGTTAATTTCTTAACATCTTACAAGTTACGCATCTGAAAATTTAGATCTAAACATTGGATTCCAGAAACTAGGCTTACCTTACACTTCACATGTCAGGTGCCAGTATCTTATATGATCAACATAGACTTGGATCTAACCATAATATCCCCGAAGGCAAAGCATCCCGTACAGTAACATTACTACTCATATTTATCAGTGAAGATGTACAAGTCACTCCAGGCCCACACCCAGCTAAATATGCATGTGGTACTTGTCAAAAGACAATAAAAAAAGCATGCCATGCGACCCAGTACAATAAGTGTGGCCTTTGGGTCCATAATAAGTGCTCATGCATCAAAGATTCTCAATATGCAGAGTTCATGAACCATTCTAATTTAACATTCATATGTCCTAAATGTCGTATGCCAACAATTCTGCAAAATATCGGAAATGATGTCATCCATACACAAAACCGATTTGAGGCACTAAACATTGAGGCTAGTTCCACATAGGCAGTGATAATAGTAGACCCAGTATTCACTCCCGATCATTCTTCAGGCCATCTAGATTTTCAACCTCATTGCCAAAAGAAGATAAAGATCAAAAGCAAATATAGCAAAACGTTTGAGAGTTCTATCAGTAAATTGCAAAAGGCTGGAAAGTATTAATAAGTGAGCAGAACTACAAGCAATCATAGACAAACATGATCCACGTAGTGTGCTCGGTCAAGAATCTAAACCAGGAACTGACCATTTACATAGTGAAATATTTCCCTTACTTAGGAGAAGAAAGGTCAGCTGGTGGAGTTTTCATGCTTATAGGAGACAACATAGAGTATGTAGATGGTGCTTTTGACCATCATTATACAAATTGTGAAATCATGTGGGCCCAATTGAAGCTACTAGGAGCCAAACTGATAAACATTTCACCTGTCCATCAACCATCAAAAAGCAAATTAGACTATATGAGGCAACTAAAAGAAAACTATACTAGCATACATAGTACACACCATAGTTTTTCCCCGATCATATTGCGCTGTGAATGACTAAGGTAACTCTGAACTGTTGGAAGTAGCAACTGGAAAGCTCAGAGAATTTTGTGTTGAACTCATTTTTTAGAATATGTCACAGTCGTATACAATTCTCAAATCACCGCAATTAGAACACTGTGGTCACTTGTTATCATAATTGAAAGAACTGACTTCAAATTGGCAATACCAACAGCTAACAGTGACTGTTGTGTAACTTCTTAACGCTTGACTGCCTCCTCCCTTACATTTTGGTGACAGAAGTGGGATAAGGAGATGCCCCAGCTGTACCTAAATGAACCAAAGAAGAAAAGAAGGATTCAACAAGTGACCACAGTAATGGCTGAGATCGCTGGTCTGGTTGCCTGACTCGAAGAATCGGTGAGCTGACTTTAGGCACAGAATGCAGGAGGAATGCCGACTACCCAGGCCCAAGCCCCATTGTCACAGTTTAAGTGCCCAGGTAGTGAAAAATCTGCCACTATGCAGGAGAGCGAGATGACTATACCCTGGATAAATGGACAGCGGATGCAGAGAGAGCAATAAGTGCTCACAGGCTTGGAGACAAAGAAGCATTGGACTTATTGATGCACTACCTGGATGGCGCAGCTAAGGAGGAGGTATGGCTACGACCCCCACCCAGTGATCAAAACCTGAGGAAGTGTATAAAATCCTAACAGAAATTTCGAGAAACACAAAGTCTGTCTCTTAAGAATTTCTCCTCTTTGACACTGGGTAAACAATCAGGACCATCAACCACTAGAAAATCGACATGGCGGATACGTCTGACATCATCTATGTCTTCATTGATATATGTCAGGCCTCCTATTACTTATTGCCTCTACCACTGAGATGACAGTTCTTGACTCTCATAATAGTATTATTGCTTTCCTAAGAGCATTACAAAGAGCATTCTTGACACATACAAGGCGTTGCCATAAACCTCCCCAGTGGGTGGCATAGTCAGGAATACATCTCCAAGTGACTTGAGGATGGAGTGTTTTTGCTGCTGATGGAAATGTTTTTGCATTGTCACTGTACACACAACGACACCATCCACGTCACGCTCGTAATCTCCGAAAGCACTGTAAAAATGTAACAGTTTTAAAATCCTCAACAACTTTAAGGTGCGCTGCTCTGGTGACAGCACAAGTGATCAAAACCCCTGAGTGTAATAATGGTAGAAGTACGTAAAAGAGAATCACGGTGTAAAAAGGATCATTCTTTATTTCGCAAATCTACTCAGGTCTATATCCATAGGAACAGCGTGACAACTTATTAATTGTTCTAAGAGCGAGGCTAAGTACTGATTAGGAGGCTAATACAGAACACTACAGTGAGGGTTTCAGATTACTGAATGTAAAGGAAGGTCCATAAAAATCAACTCCATGACGATAAAAGGGATTTGCCATGTCTACTCTAAATTCTGACCAGGCAGATTCCTCTGTAGTAAATGCTGTAGCATTAACACGTTTGCATAATGTGCATCTTCCTACTACTTGTTTCACATTTTGGCGGCTATGAATAGTCCAGAATCGTTGGCGGCAACTTGCAAGGGTACTGTTTACTAAACTATGAAACTCATTTTCATGAAAGTCCTTTATAATGAGATCTGTAAGTACCCCTCTGGATAGTAGAATATATTGAATGGTGCAGTGGATACCATAGATGATACATTTCTGTATTCTCAAAAGACTTATATTCATAGAGATCAAACATCCTTACAGCAGAAAGACACGAATTGAATTAACTACTCGAAACTTCTCACATGTTCCTCTTACAGAACTTATCATGACGTAGATAACCACACGACTGTTAGCATTGATATACAACATGTTGTGTAACGTGGAACTTCCCTGACTGACTTACTTTAACAGAATAATTAAACTTCCATAATCCATAGCTCTGAAAGTTCTTCCTTTGGAGCACAATAAGTTCCATTCATGGAGATACGGTCGTCAAAGTCTTAATGAGGAGTTCTTGGGAATGGATGACAAACGTACTAAAGATTCGTAGTCCTTGGGAAAGCATCCTTCTGAATTATGTTACGTAAGTATGTAAGTGCAAAGTCAATTTCATCTGCAGATGGTGTATCAGAATGACTGTCCTTACATTATCTCCATTCTTTAAACCAGAAGGAAGTACAAATACCAAGACTTGCAATAACTTGTCCAAAGATCTGTACCTTGCAATATCTAAAACACCCATTTTCACTGGCTTGTCTTGTACAGTGAAGGTGGTAGTTGATCTCGAGGCGATCATAAGAAAATATAAATCCAACGATTATGAGAATTCCGATGAATCTTTTATATCGAAATGACCAGTTTATTATACATCGTCGAAGCTAATTCTATTTCATAGGCCTCGTCAGTGAGCCTTCGCGTTTCTGCCACTTTAATGGAGCCATTATGGATTTGCATGGCTTCCGCATTCAAAAACAAAAGAATTCCAGTCTTCTTCCTCTATGGTGATTACCGATGAAACAATACGGCTCTGCTTTGAGTGCCATTCGCACCGGCTGTTGAACTAGGATTCACGATCCTGCTGCCTCCAGATTTTCCACAATTCGATCTCCCAAACTGCCTGTTCGTGTAACCATAAGCTACACAGGATATGACCATGGCAAAAGACTGAAAGAAATACAGATCTGTCTCCAAAACTGTTGATACTGGTGTTACGTCGAAATAGTGTTGTGATTGCACGTCACAGCTTTTTGCCGTGCAAACAGGATAGGAAAATTATATAGGCGGTTGGTAGTTTTTTCAAGGGGTGCGATTGTTTACATCGTCATATAAGTCAGAATTTTTTCTCTGCCATGGAAAAAAGTGCCGTGGTAATTTCCGCGGTGCGTTGCCTTCACTGCGGCGTTTTATATCTAATTGCGCGGGCTGCAGTATCGGCAGGTTTGCAGGGATATGCCGTTTTGCAAATTTTTTTCACCAAAGAAAAATTCGAAAACGCACGGAACAAGCAAAGAAATACAATGCACCCCGAAATTTTGTCTGCCTTTAATTTTCGCCCCCGGGGGTGGCGAAAATTAAAGGGGGGCAAACGAAGGATCAGGGGGCGAAAATTGAAGGGACGAAAATTAAAGGGAGCGAAAATTATAGGGAGGCGAAATTTGAAAGGAATAAGGTTAGTCATGAGTACTTGGGTTTGTCAGGTATTTGGAATAACGAAGTACTTTAAGGCTCATAACAGCTTTTGAGGTAACTCTTGATGCTTTTAGTACATCAAACAGAACGTAGCAACATATGTTCAATTCCTACCAGGTCAACATCGGGCAAACATTTTTTGACTTGACTACCTGACCTGATAATTAATCTCAATAATTTTCTTTAATCAAATATTTCACATTCAAAATACTCAAAATTAACGTTTAAAGTATCAAAGTATCTAAAGCTTTACTATTAAAGCATACAACCACGTTTTTTTGAAGCCTCGGGCCTTCTGATATCCCTCTTCCCCCTGATCCCCCTGTTTCATACCAGTCCCCCTGATAAGCAGCGGGGACTGCTGCTCCCGTGCTGCCTTCAGTTGATAGGTGCTGTGAAATATCATCGGCCTGAAAAGGTACTGATTTTACTAATGAATATTACTGCTGTTGTACTGGTTAGAAATGAAACCAAAAAAGCAACGTAATACTCACACTCATACAGAATCTTCTCGAATACTAATAACTCTATAATCTAGCAAGCTTACAGCATACTTGAAATTTTGATCTCTTCCAAAAAGAATTAGGATAGTCTGGAAACGATCGAAGCAGATTGAGTCAAAGATTCAAGAAAGACACTTGATTTTAGTTCTTCAAGAATGACTTTTCTGCGTTTACTTTATTCGGCAAATCAAAAACGATGTTGTTTGGTTCTATCAGTTCTTAAATAGAAGTTGGATGTTTCAGTCATTACAATTGTCATTAACAGCACATGAGAATCTTCCACCAAGGCTTGTGGATGGTGTTTTTCTTGCTGCTCTTCTTCTTCTGGGTTCTCCGTCTAAATAATTGCCTTAGATAAGCCAAGCACCCCTTCTTTTCACACTGAATGAATATCTTGGTTAGTCACAGAGCTGTTTAGTTGTCTTTCCTTAAAGTTAAGGTTCACCGCGATCATTCCTCTCACAAGGGGGGATGGGGAGGATGGGTGCAAACTCAGCGGTTGAATTAGTTCGTTTTCCATCGCAAAACCACTCTAATTGTGACATCCCCCACATATTCAAGTATCCACTTGAATATGAAAAGATGATTTCAACTTGATTGCAAGAATACATATGACATTCTGTTATACTCAATGTCAACACCATCACATGTTATAGCGTTAATTTTGTAGCTTTTTCATAGAATTGTTACATTTTGAGTGTTTTAAGTGATAATATGTTACAATTAATTTTTGTTTTAGCAAGCAGCATTGATGGATTTCAAATCTTCTATGAGCTGGATCCAGGAAATGTGTTTAATCCAATCATAAATTGTACCGAAGTTGATGGTGTAAGTAGCTAATTCTTGCATTACTTTTGATACATTTATCCTCCAGTAAATACTGTTGGGCTGGGGTTTTTTTTCAAGTTGGATAAACCTTTGGGAAGATCACCATATTGAGTGGTACCTCACTATAAACCAGCTATAGACTTTAACCGTGATCTTCCACTTAATAATTGGTCCAATACAAGCCTCGGCATATCTGTTGATGACTGCATCTTCCCACAAGACCCTTATCCAAAGTACCTTAGAGTCATCTTGGATAGGCCAACGTGCTTTTTGACAGCACATAAACACCTTGTGCCAGAAGCTCAAATCTAGGACAGCACCTGTTGCAGAGCTGGATGATAGTGGATGTGGAGCTGGCCAGTCCATTCTCCATACAATAGCACTGGCTCTAGGATATGATGTAGGTGAGTACTGTACTCCAGTTTGGAAATGTAGTGTCTGCACCAGGAAAATAGATACCCAGTTTCAGAATAAAATGAGGATAATCTCTTGGACACTTAAGTTGAATCACAGCGGGGCTGCCCATTATATGCAACATTGCTCTTCCTAGCATTTATGGAGAGCTGACCACTCAGACACAATTCAGGAAGCTGGAAGCTCTCTGAGAGGCAACACCCCAGCAAAAAAGCAATCCTACATGCACCAGCAGCAACCAACTTGACTCAGAAAAACACTTCTATTTGGAACACAAACCAAATGATGAAAAGATTTGCTGGAACTCTGTAAAGGATTCCAATACTCCCTGACAGAGAGAATTGATACAGTATCCAACAGTCAAGTTACCTGGATTATGAAACTGTAACAGAAAGCAGTAGTTATGTGCATCTGCCAATCTTCACAGGTGGGGAATGATCCCCTCTTCAATTCATCACAGGTGGGGAATGACCCCCTCTTCAATTCATCACAGGTGGGGAATGACCCCTCTTCAATTCATCACAGGTGGGGAATGACCCCCTCTTCAATTCATCACAGGTGGGAAATGATCCCCTCTTCAATTCATCGCAGATGGGGAATGACCCCCTCTTCAATTCATCACAGGTGGGGAATGATCCTCTCTTCAATTCATCACAGGTGTGGTCAAGCGGAACAGAGCACAGAGACCATGGCGTTGCAGTGTGTAGAGCATGCAGTTGCATTGTAGAGGTGTGAAAACCAAATGAAACTACAAGTACCAAATCAAATATTTTAGAAAAAAATTGTTAGTGTGGTAATACTCTGCACAAATTTATTTTCCTTTTATTTAATTTAAATGATTAAAGAAGATACCTGATTTTTACATTAAGTTAAACGCTCAAGCGTATGAATTATGCCACAGCGCAAATCGTTCGAAATCGAAATCGAACTTTTGTGAAATTAAACTCAGTGGAAATCCCGTTTTATAGGATCTTCCAGTACACTACATTCAACTCCTCTGCATATTTGAAAAGACCACTAGTGAAACAGAAAATATGTCACCACCGAGGATTGAACAGATGATACTGCCTTTGTATATATCAATTTCAATGAGCGGTCTTTAGTGATATAATGACGAGAATAAGGAGTTCCTTATACACACACAACTGAATATTTTCGCCTTTGTGACAAACATATGCTGCAACTGGTATACCGACTTCAAATCGTCTTGGCTTTAAATTTAGAAATCTGTTTATTCTCTCTCAGTAAACAAAGTAACTTTAAAGTTTTATCTGAGCAATGTAATTGTCAATAGATAAAAGAGTGTCCTAAGGATAAAAAAGTAATTTGTCCTCTTCCTGCTCCTGTGAATAACGATATCGTACTTAGATATACAAAATTTGTTATAATAGTTTTCAAATATTTGAGCTTTATATTTGTAGTTGTACAGTTTTGAGAAGAAAAAAATATGGCATTGTGAAAACAAGCAGCGTATATCATACAATAAATCATCCTATACAGATTTTTGAGTTTAAAATTGGACTGTACATTAATATGAACAAGCTCTCTCTGACATGAATCATAAGAATTTTACTAATTGAAAATCTTAGGTATTTGCGTCTCTGTTAAATTATTGAAATTGTGGAACCAAGACTTGATAAAGTTTCGTATATATTCATCTTTAGATGTAGACTTGTCCTTTGTAGTGAGGATACTGTCTCTTGCAACGAAAATCCTGGTGGCATGGCACACTGCCTTAGCAAATGTGATACAAAGTTAATGCTTCCAATGGGAAGCATATTTGGATTTAAGCTCAGCGAGAACAAAGAGGAAGTGTTTCCGCAATACAAGAGCATGAGCTGGGTGCTGAGGAGACAGCAAAGCTGCAAATGGAAGCATGTCTGGAGCAGCAGCGGCAGCGACAGGAGGCAGCTACTACTAATACGGCCGTGACAGAAGAGTCTAAAGGTAGTTATCTCACCCATTAAACACTAAAGAACAAAACTAGAGCAGCAAAAACAGCCAGACAATGTGCAGTTGGATTATTGTATAAAGAACTAAATGGTAGTGATACTGCCAATGAAATGTCTGTGTGGAAAGGTGTCATGCTTCACTGTGTTGAACAACTCCTTAGTCGAAGACTCTTTAGGTCTTTCTGCTGCCTTCACATCAATGAGCTACTGTTCAGTCGTATTATTGAAAAAGTTGATAAGCCAAACTCATTATATAAAGGCTAGGGTGCTTCAGTTGTTAAACTCTTTTGCAAAGTTGAGCGTCTTCAGTGAAATTATGAATTTGAGCCAACTTCTTTTGTGGAGTGTCTTGTTTATATCAGTGAGGATGTTGCTAGCAAACTCAGAACTGACAGTTTAGTAGCATAGTAATATCTGTGCACAGTGGTGAAAGGGAAGCTATATACTAAGCAAGCAGCTATACAATGTCCCACAGTAGGTGGCTTACTTATGTTTGTATATCAGTAAGCATGATGTTGGGCCTGAAGATACACAGGAAAAAAAGTTTCGATTCCACAATTCCTAGTCACCTGGCACACCAACCAGACTGCCAACCTGACATGTTGACATTGTCTGTCCAAATAAGCCGGATTACTTGGATAGAAAATGAATATGTCACATCTTTTAGTAGATTATATGATTGAAAAGCGTGTTAAAAGATCAAAGGATCAAACTGGTCTTCCTTATTCAAAAGAGGTTTCAGACTAAATTACCAAAAATCCAAAGTAAAATCACATTGTTACTTATTAAAGACCAGGGAAAACTACCAAATCACAAATTATCAAAGTCGATATTCCATCCTTAAGTTTAATTAAGTTTAAGTTTAAGTTTAATTAAGTTTAATTACGGTTCTTTACTTTTCTTTGACAAACACCTATTTCGGAAGTTTTTAAAAAATTAATTTCTGGCCATTTTTGATTGCCAATGTTTTTTTTATTGGTTGATATTCTGAACATTTATCTAGTTTTTCATGTCTCTGTAGTATTAATGACACCCCCTCAACATTTTCCAACGGTTTTACCTAAATACCTATAGTATTTTGCAGAATCAAGATCAAATATACCCACTTTTCTCAATCACCAACCTTGTGAATAAGCAATGGGCAACTTATAAAGCGTACAACAGTTGACCCTGGGGCTTTGGGGGGGCGGTTGTCACCTCCAGAGGCATAGCTATTTGACTTTTCAATTATTTTGCTCAAGATGGCTCTTCCAAAAATTTGGTAAATATATAAATGATCATCTGATAAATAACTTTAAAATCAATGTCTCAACAGAGGATGTAGAACATTGACCTATGATATTATCTTCAGAAAGCATTGAAAGACTAACCAATGAATAGGATCAATGCTACATTTGAGAACAAATATAGTAATTCAAAACTGTTTCGTTTTTGACTTTGATAGCTATCACTTTACTATAGTTTTAAACAATGCAATTTAGGAAAAGTGCAAGATAGTTTTTTAAATATCCTGTTATCCCATACTGAATTATATAGAAATTAATCTCTAATACCCTACCAAGGAATATGTTTCTCTGGAAAAATAATTATAGGGGAATATATTGTGTAACAAGAAAATATTTTGAATTGAAAGAATTTAATTGTGAACTGCGAAGGTATAGGTTCAACCAACCACCATATTGTTTTAGTCCCCACACTTCCAAAAAACAAGATATTTTATTGAGTTTTATTCTTCTATAAATTATAATTTATGAAAACTTTTGCAACAAGTGAAATTTATATATCTGGCATGTCTCTGCTAATGAACTATTTATGGCAATTTGGTAAATATGTTACAATTATGTCAAAATTCCGATCAGATGCATTTGGAGAAAAGAGGGCGAAAGAAACGTAAAGAGCAACGAAGAATTTCGAGAAACGCCTACAACAGCACAAGGATGGTATTACCAAAGCTCTGAATTGTAATATTACTTCTGTTTCTTTTGATTCTGCTTCAAGCAGCCATGTTTTGAAAATCCTAGCCACAAAATACTTTTTTGAAGAATCCGCCATTATTAGTAATGACCTAGGAATAAAGCAAGTAGTTCGAGAAGCAATTGAAACCAGGCTTAAGATTGACAATAATATTTCCTTAAATAGGGACTATAAGGATGGGGCTCCAGTACTAGCGAAACCAGTTTCTGATCTTTTTAACCTATCAGTACTATTATCTGAACCCGCCTGACGCTGGCGGACGCCGTGCTGGCGCACAACCCGGAGTTAAGCGCCGAACAATTGCGCGATATTCCCGCGCTGACAGCCCACGCGGAGGGCCTGGGTCTAACCGTGCAAGCCAACTGGGGTTGGGGCAAGTTGCAGCTCGAAATCTACGAAAAGACCGCTGAACACAAGATGATCGACCCCACCTTCATCACTCAGCACCCGACCGAAGTGTCGCCGCTTTCGCGCTGTAACGACGACGACCCGGGGCTCACGGATCGTTTTGAGCTGATTGTGGCCGGGCGCGAGATCGCTAACGGCTTTTCCGAGCTTAACGATCCGGAAGACCAGGCTGAGCGATTCCGTCGCCAGGTAGAGAACAAGGAAGCCGGCGATATGGAAGCCATGCAATATGACGCCGACTACGTGCGAGCGCTGGAGTATGGGCTGCCGCCGACGGCCGGGGAGGGTATAGGGATCGACCGCCTGGTCATGCTGCTGACCGACTCGCCATCCATTCGCGACGTGTTGCTGTTTCCGTACATGCGGCCGGAGAAATCCCTGAAGTAGGAGACGCCAACCTAGTGCCAGCGCAGCGGGTCATTTTGCATGTGGATATGGACGCGTTTTACGCGTCGGTTGAACAACGCGACGAACCCGACCTGCGTGGTAAGCCCGTGATTGTCGGTGGCACCGGGCCGCGCGGCGTGGTGGCCGCCGCCAGTTACGAAGTGCGCCGGTTTGGCGTCCATTCGGCGATGCCTGTGCGTCGCGCGCAGCGCCTGTGTCCCGAGGCCATCTTGGTTCGTCCTCGCATGGCCCATTACAGCGCCGTATCGAAGCAGGTCTTTGGCATCTTCCGACGCTACTCGCCACTGGTGGAATCGCTTTCGCTGGATGAGGCGTTTCTGGATGTGAGCGGAAGCGCCCGTCTGCATGGTGATGGTCCCACCATCGCCGCCAAGATCCGAACCGACATCAAGTCAGAACTCACCCTGACTGCCTCGGTGGGTGTGGCGCCGAACAAATTTCTGGCCAAGATCGCATCAGACATGGAGAAGCCCGACGGCCTGTTCGTCGTACCTGAGGACTGCCAGGGTTTTCTTGATCCCTTGCCGGTGCGCCGCATCTGGGGTGTGGGCCCCAAAGCGGCCGAACGCCTGGCCCGCCTCAACATCGAGACCATTAGCGATCTACGCCGCGCTCCCGCAGCCCGCGTGACCAGCGTGTTGGGCGGTGCCGCGCAACGATTGCTTAAGCTGGCCCGCGGCGAGGATGACCGACCCGTTGAACCCGATCAGGCCGATAAATCCGTGAGCCATGAAATCACCTTCGATACCGACCTGACGCAGGCCCGAGACTGCGAAAAGCAGTTGTTGTCACTGGCCTGTGAGGTGGGCGCGCGCCTGCGCAAAAAGGGCAGCAAGGGTGGCACCGTGTTTGTAAAAATCCGCGATGGGCGTTTTAAGACCTATACGCGGCAACGAAAGTTAGACGCCCCTGCGGCCGATGATCAAACATTGAGCGCTGCCGCGCGCACCTTGTTTCTGGCCTGGTGGGCGGATCAGGGACCTGCGCCCATACGCCTGCTGGGTATGGGTGTGACCCAACTTGTGGCGGGTGACAGCGATAGTCTGTTTGGAGACAGTGACAGCGAAAAACTCGACGCCCTGAAAGATGCGGTCTCTGCCCGAAAATGACTTATAGAGCCAAGCCCTACACCAGTTGGGATTTTATTGGTCTAATCTAATGTAATTAAAGACTTCTATCAGGCAAATAGACTATAGAATATACTGCTTCATCTGCATGGAGTTAGCAAAAACCTAATATTTTGTCTGTCCATTACTATGTCATAAAAGACTTCCATTGGGCAAAGACAACAAAATTGACTGCTTCATCCCCATGAAGTTGACAAAAACCAATTCACCACCTAAAAACAACTAAAAAACAACTTGTCAGTTGGAGCCTGCAGCACAAGTATGGAGATGGAGCCCACAGCACAGATGGAGTCTGCAGCACAAGTAGGATAGCAAAGAAGCTATGCTGCTTGGTTGTTTTCAACTTTGTATGAAAAATACCATTTTTACATGTGAAAATAATTTTTACTCAAAGAAAAGCTATCAAAATTCAAGTTGCACTGTGCCATGCAAAAAGTGGGGTAGCATAGTATCAGTGGTGATTGGCAGTTTTCATGGCCTAGTAAAAATTGCTGGTAGAATTTGTCTGAAAATACCAGTGCATCCACTATCCCCAAATTTTTTGGGGTTTCCTCAGAAATCTGTTTTATCAAATAAAATTGGTTCCCAAAAAATCGCCTTTTGTTCAAGGTTGCCACCCCTTGTGAATTATCACTAGTGACAATACAACCCTAGTAACTATCACTTTCACTTAACTTGACATAATTTTTTCACTACTTTCCAAAGTTTTTGTCTCAATTATTTACTACACATCAAAAACCAGACATAGATCATTGAATTACTGACCTTTCTTCCTATGCTAGTAAAAGTATAGAGATTTGGAGGATGTTGACTATGAATTTGATGCTAATATTGCATTCTGGAATTCTAAAATGACAATTTAGTCGGTTATTCTTCCCTTCAGGTATTTGAACTATATCAATACTCAAGTGCTCGGAGGGGGTCGGTTACAAATATTGGCTCAATGTTGAAGCATAAGAGGAAAAAATCATTGTGCTGCTGCTCCAGCAATGACTAGTGCTAACATGTTTCATCTCTCTGATAATATTTGCTCGAAGTCGGCTTAACTTTTTAATTTATTCAAAAATCTGTTGAAAAAAAACAAAAAAATGGAGCAATAATAAAAAATAGGAACAAAATGAAAATTATATAAAATGAACGTTTCAACAATTCAGAATTAGTATTTTAGAAATCTCAGGTTGTTGGTTACAAATGTGGTTTTATACTCAATCAAAAAAGCACGTGGTCAGCTACGCCAGGCAAGACTAACCCTACGATATTTCTATTCCTTATTTTTGTACAGTTTCTTTCGACGAATCTTTATTTTTATTTATGTTTTCAAACAAGATGGGTTCTATATCTTCTCCTGTGTTCTCCTTGTGTCTGAATTGTGTTTTCCTTTTCTTTTCCTCGAATAGTGCCTCAAAATCTTTGGGATTACAACCTCCCTTTCAAAGAATTATTTCTCCAATTTCTAGCTTTAATTTCTCCTTTACGTCTATTCCTAGCTTCTTCTTTGGAATCTTTTCACAAAGATGGAATGTATCCGAAAATGAAATAATGTCGTCACGATCAAAACTGAATACCTGGTAAACATAATAAGCAGCTCGGGACAAAATTGTACCGTACAAAACCTTAAATTCATTTAAATCAAAATTATTATTCTTATCCTTGCCGTGTTTACTCTTTACCTCTGTTACAACTAAAACGGGTCACTCTCAACTTACTGTTTGAAATTTCAACAAAATTGGCTAATATTCGATTAAGTAATTTTTGGCAATACAAAAAATCAAACTGTAAATGGATGCACTTAGAAGTAGGATGCAGATAAAAAAAAAGCTGCAGTAAAATAACTAGAACTTTTTTTTCCACTTCACGACTTTTTTGATGATTTTAAGAAAGAGTTAATGGCTTATACCTTTGAAGATATTAGCAGTCGCTTTTTCGGGGCAAACAGTGTAATTTTAAGACTTACAGTAGCAACCACTATAAACTTCTACGGATTATAATTCTAAGGGAATAATGAAAATTGTTTTCTGAATTTTCATCTTTTCTTTTGCAAATATTCCAATGAAAAGTTACTGGTGTTTCAAACTTAAAGAAAAACGTAGCGTTTTCTTTTTCTTTTTAACTTTCAAACACTTTGATTTCAGACGTGTTTTACCCTGACAGCCAATGAAAATCGTTCTCTGTGAAAAAAAAAATGGTTTTCATTGGCTGTCAATGATGAAAATAAATTACCAAAAATCGACTACAATACGTTGTATTGGGTGTGGGGTTATGGGGTATACGCAACATTATGTTGGTGATGCAATTGGAAAATTTCAGCCTGCTCTTTCCATTTTAAATCAATCACTCGGTGATGTTAATAACTAGATTGGTTAAATCACCCAAACGGGTGGCTGAGCAAAATCTGTGGTTCAATACCACTCTCTTGGGCTATAATGACAGAAAGTCTGAGATGACTGGGGCATTTTCTGTTGATGACAGATTGCCAAAGATTGCCCTTGTCTGCCAACCGTCTTGGGCCGAACAAAAAGTAAGTCGCCCCCTGTTGAGATGGGAGGACATCCCAAGACAAAAAATTAAGAGAAATGTCAACTTTATTGGAGGATGTGAAGAGGTAGGCTTTGAATAGATTGGCATGGAGGATCGTGTGAAGCTATATTGGCTTCAGACGGCTTGGTGCTGCACTGAGTTGCTAGTGGTAGTAGCACTCGGTGATGTTGGGCTCTGTCAAGAATTCAAAACAAAGAGGGGTTTGAATTATCAGAATTGGTTTAGTATGAAGCTTACAAGGTATATTTTTTTTTCTAGAAGTAAACAGCTCTGTGAGGAAATTTAAAATTTTCCTTTTTTCTTTCCAAAAAAAATGAAAATAAAATTGTTCATTGTTTTTTCTCTTTTCTTTTTTCTTTCTTCCTTTTTTCACTGTAAAGGTACGTTTCAATAGAGGGTCTCAGTTTCGTTATTGAATCTTTATGTTAGCTTTGCAATGAGTCACCAATGACAACACAAGTTCTAAATTAGATGAGCCAGGATTGATCAGAAGGGAAAATTAAATTATTATACCAGACATAAATCAATTCTCTTGCTTATTCATTTGCAGTTGGCCTCATTCGTTTACTGAAAAGACATACAGTTTTGAAGTGAATGAAGTTAGTTCAAAAGTATTACTTGACCTTTCCTTTTTAATTGACCTTATAAGCTGAATCAGTCTTGAACTTCCGCAAAAAAGGCACATAGTATTGAAAGAATTCAAATTCATTTCAAAGCTATTTACATTTATTTCAAAGGGTAAAAATTTATTCTAAAGCTATTCAATTCAAAGCATATTAAATTTACTGAAAATCGTTGTACCAAAACCCATCCGATAAAAATGTCGAGATAGCCAATTTGTTAAGAAATAGTTGAAACATCAGATAATAAGAACTCCGGGGTCGACCGGTCGACAGTTTTGGACAGGTCTAAGAGGGCAAGAATATTTTTATTTTAATGTGCTTGATGCTTCAACAATGTTTCAACAACAAATATATGTGACGAATTTAAGCAAATGATTGACTAATAACGAAGTTAGATTGAGACGAGAGTTTTAAACATCAAGGTATTATTACAAAAAGTTCATCTGAAACACAAAGGGATTTCATGAGGAAAAAGCCTTCTTCGTCCTTTATGAGTATTTTTGGGCAAGTGAAACTCAATTCCTCTAGAAAAGGGTGGGTAGACCCTTATTGATTTTTCTTTTATAAGGGTAATATCCTAGTGAGAATTATTATTAAGTGTTATTTTCTAACGTTTTCAATTTTTTGCTTTTATTCAAGTAACTGCCATGTTTTTTTTTATTCTTGTTGCACCTTCAGCTATTCTTATCTAACCATGGGCTCACAGGGCTGCGTTTTCTACGCAAAAGACCTTTTACGCAGCATATACAGCATAAAGGGAGAACTATCTAAATTAAATGAGTTTGTTCTGTTTGTCAAAACGTGAACAGCAAAACTAGAAATTACGAAACGAAATAAAAAACACGGAAAAGGGGTAAAAAAAATATTTTTTTTTTAACAATGCCCTTTTCAACTAGTTGGTCTAAATATCTTGACGCAGCTATTGAAACCGTTGCGACACATTGCAGCAAAAAACGAATGGAACGTAACGGGAAACAGAAATCGCAGAGAGAAAATGCAGCTTGCTCAGCTTTTTGTGTGAAAACCGAGCTCACTGGACCCATGTAAAAACTTTTAGTCGCACATTTTTCTTTATTGCAAAAGGAAATTTTGAAGCGAATTTGGATTACTGGATTGTATTGTGAAGCATAAATATATTTTTTCTCCTTTTCAATTGTATTTGTGTTTAATCAGGTGAGTGTTTTAGCCATGCCAAAGTAAGAGGGCATATAAAAAGATAAAAGGGTGCGAAAATGATTTCTTGAAGCATTTCTTTAGAAGATATTGTTTATGGATTGTCTAGAAAAATATTTCGAATGTTGCTTTGAAGCTTTAAAGCATCAAGGACATCGCAATGGAAACATTTTTTTTACTCGCTTTAAGTTTGTTCATACCTAAAACTGTTATTGCACCCATCTTGGGTGTTTTCGTACCTGAAAACCGTAATTGCACCCATCTCAGGTTTGTGTGCACCTGAAAACTGTAATTGCACCCATCTTAGGTTTGTTCGTACCTGAAAACCGTAATTGCACCTATCTCAGGTTTCTTCGTACCTGAAAACCTTTATTGCACCCATCTTAGCTCTTTTCGTACCTGAAAACCGTAATTGCACCTACCTTAGTTTTGTTCGTACCTTAAAAGTATAATTGCACCCATCTTACGTTTGTTCGTACCTGAAAACCGTAATTGCACACATATTAGGTCTTTTCGTTCCTACAAACCGCAATTGATCTCCTTTGGCTGTTCTAAAAGTAGGAAGTTTTTAGGGGAATACTGCATTTATGTCAGTATATACCATGGAAGTGAATAAACAAAGCTTAAAAATATTTAATAAATATTTTCGTGCGTAAAAAAAACTATGTTTTGATTGGCCCCGTGCCAAGCCGCGATGGTAATCTGATCGATGCCGAGTATCGCTTCAATAGCCCGCTCACCCATGCGCATGCGGCGACGGCGCAGGACTAACGGCACCTGATTAGCGCTGCCATCGTCGGACAGATCCGCGCCAGAGGAAAAGTGTTTGCCTTCGCCTGAGAAAATCACCACGCGAGTTTCCTCGTCGTCGCGAAAACCCAGGGCGGCGTGCTCGATTTCCGATAGATGATCGAAGTTCAGCGCATTCGCCTTTCGCGGCCGCGCAAACACAACGCGCGCAACATGCCCCGCCTTCTCAACCCGCAAATTCCGAAACTCCATCCCCAAACTCTATCAGAGCCGGACACACCTCCTCAAACTCTATCAGTATCGAAGCCAGATATATCAGAGCCGGACACACCTCCTCAAACCTCAGCAACGAGCAGAGGGTCGGAATCTCAGGTTGAAATCACTAGATGTGGATCGAGCGCGCCAGCATAGGGGAATGACTTCCGTTTGAGGCTATTTACTGACTGTGTAGGTGGGGGGTTAGACCGAAGTGCTCACGACTGCGTTAATTTAAGCGTGAAGGCGCGTTCTAAAATCTGAACTAGAAGTGGATCGGTTTAAATTTGGACGTCGCGAGGATGATCAGGGTTCGGTGGCGACTTCCAATGGCCTCATGTTTCTAGCAGATAGCCATTTTTTCAGGGCATGTTCAGTGCCGTAGGCACGTTGGTATTTCCTGGTTATTCTGATGTTGTTGTGCCAACTTCGATTTTGACTGTTAACTGAATCCTCATTGAAAGAAATGGCGGCTTCTAGGCGCTTAATGTATTGCTGCAGAGTGATTTTTAGAGGAGGTGCAGAATTTTCGAGCCCGGAAACTAAAGGCTCTAAGGCTTCCTCCAGTTTATCTCTTCTATTTGCAGCTTTTGCTAACCGCGCCTGAATTGATGTGTGAGTGCTCTCTTCCAAGGTTTTTGCGATCCTTGCTCGCATCGGATTCAAGTCCACATAAGCCATAGAGGCCAGAACAGATTTTTCGTCGAGGAGTACGCCGGAATAGAACCTTTGTTCAAAAAAGTGTCCTGATAAACCGTCTTCTCGATTTGCTCTTGTCGAAATGGGTTGTTTCAGGAACTTCATAAATGTGGATAAGGAGGCCAGTTTTTTTCTGCGTCTTGCGATTTTTTTGGGACAATCCAGGATAGCCTTACGACACTCTGGTAAACGCTCGGGCTGTCGCCTGCCGTGTCCGTCATTTGGCGGGCAAACCCGAAGCCACCTGTCTGCGACTTCTTCGTCGGACCATTCTTTACATGCGAGCGGATCGTAGTAAACAACCAGGTGAAAGTGATTGCTCATAATGGCATAAGCTGCAATCTCCACCGGGAAACACGGAGCTAAGTCGGCAAGCCCTTGCTGTATCCAATTTTGGCGATGGCTGTAGTCCCTGCCGGATTTGTGATCGAACCCGCATAGGTAACTTTGACGGACACAGCGAGAGACCAGGTGGTAGTACCGTGGAGTCTCTGCGTCGACTAGTTTGTAGCGGGGTGTTGCCATGGATAGATGATGGAACTCAGTATTAATCGTGGGTAGGGTTTTCTGCTGACCGTGGTCTACGATTGTGACCCTTTCTGGTGACCGATTTTGCATCGATTCAAACTGGTGTATCTATCCTGAGCTCACAGGGGGATATATAAATGACGACGGCGACACAGGGAATGTTCGATTAGCAATCACCATCAACAAAGCTCAAGGGCATTCATTAGAATCATGAGGTAAAGAACTGAATACGGATTGTTTTTCCTGTGGACAATTATATCATGAAAAGAGAAATCACCAATGCAACAGCACAAACACAAAAAAAAAAAAAATACTAAAATGTTTATTTCAGGTAGGTTCACTTGAGCAATAAATAAATACAAAGTTTCAACCAAGTATTAACGTAGCTCATAATTAACCTTCTGCGGATGAAGGATGACAGATTATTGAAAACTGTCCTTTTTGGCCAACCGTCCAGGGCTAAACGGAAAGCAGGTCGTTCGCGGTTGGGTTGGGAGGATGTACAGAAAGATTGAAGGGAAATGGGAACTTTCTGGGAATGTATAAAGAAGGAGGCTTTGAATAGATTAGGATGGAGGAGTGTGCGTAGCTGTGTTAGCCTCAGGCGGCTTGGTGCTCCGGTGAGTTATTAGTAGTAGTAATAATTAACCTGATTAATATAACATAGTAATTTTAAGGGTCGCGTTTTGAACTGTGTCATATTATTAAAGAGGATCTCATTTTATTTTTGAATTCTTAAGGATTTAAAACCTTTTTTGTTCAAAAAAAAAAAATAAAATGAATTCAATTCGCAGGAAATTATTGCGGCAAAGCAAAAACCACATATAAACAGATATTTATGAAACGCAGTATTGCAGATCTGGAAAATGTAACTTCCGTCCGGTATATATAAAATACAAATTAGATTTCCAGCCTTCACAACAAATGCAGGGTTTGTATTGTAACTGAACACTCCGCTAAGTTATAGTCGTTCTTTGAAAATATGCAATTGCTGTCCCCGTTCTGAGTGAACGGCTTAAAAGTACAAACTAGATTTAGTTTATTCGAGTGACATTCGAGGAGATAAATGGAAAAAATGTAAAAATAGAGCAACAGATCGCAAAAATAAAATTAGTTTTAGACTGTATTTAGGCACATATCAAAATAAAAAAAAGAAGTTATTTGACATATGATTTGGCTTTTCACGCATTCGAGAGAACTTTCAGAAAGTCAGCTGGGGATGATTATAAAAGTTATTTACAACCGCCAAAGAGCCGTTTGTTTTTAATTGACATATTGTACTTAATCTAATATAACTAAACTGCATATTCATAATTTCAGTCGACTCTCTATAAATCGAAATCTTGGAATTATTTTTAATCCCATCGGAAAAACCTGTCTAAAAAAATCAAGTCATTTTTATACAACCCTGAAAAAGGCTTATGCCAGCTTTGCCTCTCACTCAAGACTAACTGTCTTGGCCTTTTCTCCAACTAGCCATGAGTTGATGGCAACTTGATTTTAATTCACATCAAGTTATCACTAAGCCATTTCTAATTGGAGATGAGGCCAAGACAGATAGTCTGAAGAAAAACCATATATAGCTCCATAAATCATAACTCGAACAAAACCATAACTCGAAATAATTCTGTGGTTGTATTTTACCTCTGTATGTCAAAATGACCCGAAAATTAACTCTAAAACCCCAAATTCAGTATATAATTCGCCGTTTAATTTTCATTTTACCTCCAAAAGTCAAAGTATACATCTGTATCTCGAAGCTTTTTCAACGAACCTCTGTTAGCCGAAACCCTGGTATGATTCATGTGCAGAGAGCCAAAACCTGCATTAATTCAAAAACGTTCAGAAATTAAATAAGAAAACAAGTTTTTTTTAACTGAAACTAAGGAGCGACATTAAAACTTAAGACGAACAGAAATTACTCCGTATATGAAAGGGGCTGTTCTCTCCACAACGCCCCCGCTCTGTATGCCCCAATTCCTACTATTTCAAGCGAGGAATAATTGCAGGGACCCACAAACCAAATGAGAAACTGCATTGCCACTTAATTTAAAACCAAAAGCTCAAGCTATCGACCTTAAAAGCCTGGGAATAAGACTTTTTGCTACCCAAGAGGTCCTTGATCTGGTCGTTATAATTTTCGCCATTGTTTCTTATAATTATTCAATAATTTAAAGCTGCTCTTTACGTTAAGGTTTATTAATCCTTAACTTAGAGTCTTTTGTAGTATCAAAAAAATAAAAAAAAAAAATACCCGGATGGTGATTGCGAAGCGTTTCCATTGCTGATTGTTTTTCAAAATATCCAAAAATTTGATTTAAAAATTCTACTGTTTAAGCTCTATCTTTCTTCTAAAACATAGAATTTCTTATCAATCCTGCAGCTGCAATTTGCATCAAAGGGACAAAAACTTGCATTCTTGGATTTACTACTCTAAAAATCCATCCATTCATCCTATCAGAATTATGATAGCAATTGCAAATTTTGTTAATTTTTTCCAAAAGGTTTTCAGTTAGTTCTAAAGTCTAAAGGATTAAAATAATGCCATCTAGCAGCTTTCTCATTTGGCCAAAAAAGTAAAATCCGAGTGGATTTTTTTTTTATAGCTACATAGCTACACCGCAGCACAGAACGAACCATAGCCTATAGGAACCATAGTTTGAAGAATGTTTTAGCAAAAAAGTCTAGGGAATTGGGACTGGTGTTTTTTCTCCTTGAAAATCCCCCCTCACCCAAATGAAATCTGTCCCTCGCCAAAAACCCCCCGTGAAAATTCCCCATACAAAGGGTAATGTACCACAGAGAAAGCATAAAGCATGTAGCTCAAAATGTTGATTAGATGTCGTAAGATTTATCTGATATCCCTATACCCCGTCACTTTTTGGTTAAATCTTAAAAATCGTCAATATATTTTTCTGTCGTTCAATATATTGCCGCAAAGCACATTAAAAACTCCTAATCATAACTTTAAACTCCTAAAAATACATTTTTTTCTTTTTTTAACCATCCCCCTCCCCATAAATCCAATTATTCTAACGAATTTGTAAAATCACTCTCTAGTCTTCTGAGTTAGGGGGGCTGAGTCCCCCTCCTCTCACCCCTATAGGTAAATATAACCAAAAAGCTGACACAACTTTTTGATGATGTATTGGCCCCTGTTTACCTTGAACTTTCGATTAGAATTTTTCTTGCAACTTTGTTTTGTGTTCTTATCATCTCTTTTTATCAATTTATTTTTCCGTTTTGCTTTTTTTTTCTTTTTTTTTCATTTTCGTGTATTTATTTTTTCAGAGAGCCAGCATTTTTGGAGGTTTAAAGAGATTTCTAGTCCTTTTTTAAAAGTCGAAATTTATTGGAAACCAACCAGTATTTTCCACAAGGGGTAGTATTTTCCATGGGGTTCTCTTTTCCTATTTCAAAAGTTTTAGTTTTCGAGGGTAATAGCTATGTCTGTGGAAAAAATGAAGATATTAGACTGACACCTTTCAAGAAGATTTATTTGTCTTTTTTGAAAGGGCCAGACGGTTAACCCGTACCGACAGTCAGACGTTTGAAGACAGTATTGAAATGCAAAAGTTCTATATTCATCACAGAAACCTTTTATGCAAAAATGGGACGGTTCTGTCTTCTCCTGCGTTAAATTATACACCTGAGGATTTGATCAGAGATTTAGAAACCTTAAAGCATTCAAAAAGGATTTATGAACAGCAAGAAGATGACTTCGATGCATTGAAAGCTGAAGATGAATCCACCAAGTCTGATATTGACAGTTTGAGTATTGATAAAGAAATTTATAAGCCTGGAGATTTTGTCTATTTTGACCATAAGGAAAAAGGGTTAGAGCCGCGGATTTTTCAAATTATCCGCTTTTCGACAAGTAAAGATGGACAAAAGATGTTCTTTGGTAATTTCTTTGCACGGCCGATAGAGACCTATCACCTGTCTTCCCGTCTTTTCTTAATGAATGAAGTGTTCAAGACAGAAATTCATCAGACACAACCACTCTCTGAAGTTGTTGGTAAATGCTACGTTATGCCTGTTAAAGATTATTTTCGATTAAAACCAGAAGGTTTTCAAGATAAAGATATTTTTGTTTGTGAAAGTCGCTATAATTCAAGGCAACGACACTTTAGAAAAATAAAGATCTTATGCTGGGACCTTCCTATGGACGTTGAAATTATACCTAGAGAGGAACCTCTTGAGCCGATTAAGGTGAGGTCAGTTTTCAAGGAACGGGTATTGAAGCACAAAGAGGAGATTATGGAGCTGGAAGAATTGGCAACTATGCCTGAAAAAAGATACCCAAACATTGACTTGCTTGTACCAGATGCACCAATGAATACAACTTACTTTCAACAGTTTCAAACACCTGCTGGTTTACTGCGCACAGGCGACTGTGTTTATGTCCGAGGTGAAAATGGCCGCCAGTTAATTGCCCAGATTGATTCAATGTGGCTAGGTCCGGATGCTATTGCCTATTTTCATGGACCCTGGTATGTCACTCCTGTAGAAATGGCAATGCCTCCGAAACTTTGCTATAAACAGGAGGTATTTTTGAGTTCAATTGAAGATAGTAATCCTATACTCAGTATAACTGGACGATGTGCTGTTCTTGACTATCACGAATACACTACAATGCGGCCAACTGAGTTTAGTGAGACAGATGTTTATGTTTGTGAATCCATGTATGAGGAAGCTCGTCGTGAAATACGTGGCTTGCCTTTGGGCGGATTAAAGCGTCATAATCATGACCCTGCTGTAAAAAAGGATGAGTTCTTTTATTTCATTAAAAATCTTATACCTAGGAAAGAACCTCCACCTGTTCCAATTAAAATACAACCTCCGGCAACCCCAATAAGTGCTAACTTGGTGGTGGAGGCTCCAGAATCTTTGTGTGAAGATTCTATGGATGGACCTCCAGCTTCTATAGGATCTACTGGAGAAACAAGTATGAGTTCCATGGTCACTCCAGGAAGAAAATCCAAGAAAGATAAGGATGGTGTCCTTAAGAGTAAAGTTGTAACTGGATATATTGTTTATGCCTCTGAATTTAGGAAAAGCTTAGCACAAAAATATCCTGAGAGTACATTTGGTGAAATAAGTCGTTTAGTTGGAACTGAATGGAAAAAACTCAGTCCTACAGAACGTCAACTATGTGCGCTTGAGCCGAATCTCACGCCAACCGAATGGGCCGCTCTGGGTTACATTGTGGTAACCACCAATGAGGGTGAATACGTGTCCCGGCATATCAGCCGCAAGGACGCCCTGGACAGCGCCCGTTACCATGCTTACCACAATGGCAACACAGGTGAGCGCAGTTATGAACTTAAGCACCCCACACACCGTCTGGATGTGATTGTACCCTCGGTAGCAAAGGTGACGCCGCCGAAAGCCAAGGCGCCGCCAGTGGATACGGGCGAAAAGCTCGACCCGAACACGGTATATTTTTGTCCGGCCGACACATCCGGTGCGCGCGGCACAACTATGGAGCCACCGGGCTCGGATGCGAACGATGGCAGTAGCCCGTACGATGCCCTCGCCTCACTCAGTCGACTTGGCGAACGAAACCCGGGCACCGATGTTCGTTTGTGCGAAGGCGGTGTTTTTGAAGACCAGACGCTAACTATATTACATAGTGGTGATGTCGGCGACGCCAATCGTCTAATTATGACCATGAACCCCAACGCAACCGCGTTCCACACATTGCCCGGCTGGGACAATTCAGCCATCGATCGAGTTGTGGTCGGTTGTTACAAGATCCTTAACGGAGTCCCGCGGCCTTGCATGGACTCATACCCCATTTGCAAACCAGGAGTTGCTACAAAATGTTTAGATCAACAGCATTATGTATTATTACCCTCTTATCAGGGTTAGTTAATGCGTTGGAGGTACGGCCGGAGGTAAACGGTACACTGGACGCCAATTGCCGCCCGACAAATTCCTGCGCAATGATGGGCAATGGGTCCAACGCGACAGGCGCTGTACCGAACGGTTTCTACACACCCCTGTTTAACGTTACGGACGGCATGCGCTATGTGAACGTACAGGATCTGGCCATTGTCGATTCAGCCGGCGCCGGTCTACGTATTGGTGATAACTCTCACCACATCATTATTGATCGGGTCGAAGTTGGCTATGTGGCGAACACTCCGATGTGGACGCGGCGCAACGCCAATCAATTGATGATTAAGAACAGTTCTTTCCACCACGGTACCATTTGCCATCACTGGCACAAAAAGCCATCTGATCATGCGCAAAACCCTGCCGCACCGGACGTCTGCGAGTCTGGCGGAACCTCCTTGGTGGTGCTTGCGCAATCCCAGCCCGACGGTGTGCCAGCCAACATCATCTTCATGAACAACGATGTGTACACCGGTTCCCAGGAAGGGGTCGGCATGTTTGATACCGAAAGTATCTGGGTAGTGGGCAATCGGGTCAGGAACAACCGCACCGCGGAAATTATTGTCGACCATGGACACGACAACGTTCTGGAGAGCAATATCTGTTGGGATTATGACAATTCTGGCGACACAACCATGGGGTTGTCCTATTGGGGTACCAGGCCCGAGTGGGGTACCCGCTGCCTGTCGGTTACGATGGAAGACTTTTACAACCAGTTTTCCCGTCGCACTCACCCCAACGTGGTGCGGAACAATATTGTTGCGGGAGACAACATCGATCGCCGCCTGGGCTCCCAGAATGCCGGATCTCGCCGAGATAAGTGCCGATGTGAGGCCCATGATATACCCTTTCCCTACCGGCTTGCGTGTCGACCGGTAGTCTCGCCAATACAATATGCAATCTTCGGGCCAAGTGCCGTGACATGGTCGATTCTGTCCACATTTCATCCTGACCGTTTTTCCGGTCGGGATGTTGATCCTGTTGAGTATTTCCGAGACGATCCATTGCGCTGCGCATTTGCGTTGCTTCTGGATCGGATGAAGCCGATCGAGCGATTAGTACCAGTCAGCTGAGGGCGTCGCCGCCTTACACCTCTGGCCTATCGACGTGGTGGTCTTCCACGGCTCTCAGGGAGACCTTGTTTTGAGGGGGGCTTCCCGCTTAGATGCCTTCAGCGGTTATCCTTTCCGCATATAGCTACCCTGCTGTACCGCTGGCGCGATAACAGGTCCACCAGTGATGCGTCCACCCCGGTCCTCTCGTACTAGGGGCAGCTCCTCTCAAGTCTCCGACACCCACGGCAGATAGGGACCGAACTGTCTCACGACGTTCTAAACCCAGCTCACGTACCGCTTTAATTGGCGAACAGCCAAACCCTTGGGACCTTCTCCAGCCCCAGGATGCGATGAGCCGACATCGAGGTGCCAAACCGCGCCGTCGATATGATCTCTTGGGCGCTATCAGCCTGTTATCCCTAGCGTACCTTTTGTCCGTTGAGCGATGGCAATTCCACATTCAACCATCGGATCACTTGGGCCTGCTTTCGCATCTGCTCGACTTGTAGGTCTCACAGTTAAGCACACTTCTACCCATATGCTCGACGCACGGTTGCCAACCGTGCTGAGTGTACCTTCGCACTCCTCCGTTACTTTTTAGGAGGAAACCGCCCCAGTCAAACTAACCCGCAGGCACTGTCCCTCGCCTGGCTAACAGGGTCGAGGTTAGAATCCTAATCAATAAAGAGTGGTATTTCACTGATGACTCCTCGGCGACCGAAACCGCCGATTCAACGTCTCCCACCTATGCTACGCATTAAAAATCAGAACCCAATACCAGCTTATAGTAAAGGTGCATAGGGTCTTTCCGTCCTACTGCGGGCAGGCGGCATCTTCACCGCCACTACAATTTCGCCGAGAACCACTCCGAGACAGCGGTCCGGTCGTTACACGATTCGTGCAGGTCGGAACTTACCCGACAAGGAATTTCGCTACCTTAGGACCGTTATAGTTACGGCCGACATTCACCGGGACTTCGGCTCCGAGCTTTGCCTTACGGCTAACAAGTCACCTTAATCTTTCGGCATTGGTCACGTGTCACACCCTATACGTCGTCTTCACGACTTAGCAGAGTGCTGTGTTTTTGTTAAACAGTCGCCAGACCCAATTTACTGTGGCCTACCGAAGTAGGCACCCCTTCTCCCGAAGTTACGGGGCTATTTTGCCGAGTTCCTTAGAGTGGTTTCTCTCGCGCGCCTTAGTCTATTCGACTCACCCACCTGTGTCGGTTTGCGGTACGGGCGACCAGGGGCACATGTTAACTCGCTTTTCTCGACGGATCGTCCAGTGGTACGCTTCGACCGAAGTCTAGGCTCTGTCTTTCGATGACTTAGCCACCTTTCTCACCGCGTCACGGTCAACTAACCCCAAGCCGGTGCAGGAATATTGAACTGCTGTCCATCGACTACGCCTTACGGCCTCGCCTTAGGTCCCGACTAACCCTGGGAGGACGAACCTGGCCCAGGAAACCTTGGGTATACGGCGACCAGAATTCTCATCTGGTTAATCGCTACTCATGTCTGCATTCTCACTAATCAACGCTCCACTTTCCGTTAATTAATGAGGGCTATAATAGCTTAGATGCGTTCTGCAGATGAAGAATGACAGATTGCTAAAGATGGTCCTTTTTGACCAGCCGGCTAGGGCAAAACAAAAAGCGTAAAAAGGTATCTTTCCTCCTCAACACCTCGCTCTTTACGCTAAGTTTTTTTTATTACTTTAAAAGGTAAAGTTGTAACAAAGAGTCAGCCTTTAGTGTAAAGAGTGAGGTGTTGAGCAGGAGGCATCCCCTTTCATATAGAGAATGATTTCTGGTCGTTTTAAGTTTAAATGTTGCTCCTTACTTTCAGTTGGAAAATTTGTTTTTTATTTGATTTTTGATCATTTTGAAATAATGCCGGGAAATCCATGAGACAGTAATACAATCCATGAGACTTCCCAATAGCCACTGGGCCTACTGTATATAAACACTGGTCAAAGTTTGTAACTTGCAGCCCCTCTCCTGGGGACTGTGAGGGAGTAAGTCATCCCCAAATACATAGTTATTATGTGTTTTCAACTATGCTGAACGAAATGGCTATCTCGAAATTTTGACCCTTTGACTTTGGGATAAAAAGAGCATGGGGGGGGGGTTTAGGTGCCCTACAATTTCTTTTGGTCACTTAAAAGGGCACTAGAACTTTTAATTTCCGTTAGAATGAGCCTTCTTACAACACTCTAGGACCACTGGGTCAATACAATCACCCCTGGGGGGGGGGCGACAAATAAAGACACACCCATGATTGGTTTTCTGGCAAAAAATACGAAATTCCATATTTTTGTAGATAGAAGCTTGAAAATTCTACAGTAGGGTTCTTTGATACGTTGAATGCAATGGTGTGATTTTTGTTAAGATTGTATGACTTTTAAGAGGTGTTTCTGCCTGTTTTCCAAAATAAGGCAAATTTTCTCAGGCTCTTAACTTTTCATATGTAAGACTAAACTTGATGAAACTTATATATTTAAAATCAGCATAGAAATCGAATTCTTTTGATGTATCTATTAGTATCAAAACCCCATTTTTTAAAGTTTAAATGCTTTAAATAGAAAGTTTTTTCTACTGAAGGTAAGGAGTAATATTAAAACCAAAAACAAACAGAAAAATTATTCTGTATAAAAAAAAACTTATTTTTTTTTATAAAATTCCAATTGATTTCAAATAATGCTGGTAAGTCTAGCTCACCCTCCAAGAAAAGTTCCCTCAAATGACAGGAAAGTTTTTCAGGAGAATTCTCTTTAGCATACTTTTTTTTAAACAGACTAAGCTCTATTTCTGATTATTATAATCTGATTCTGATTACAACGTATGCTTATAAAACCAGTAATTTTGAATGCTATTTATCTATCACTCAGATAAAAAAAAAACACAAAAAAGATAATTAATTTTGAGTCAAAAGTGTATATCGGCTCATTTCCTAGTAAAGTATGCAAAGTGGAAACATATACTTCCTGAATTTGAAGTTAGTAACAAATGATTCAGCAAATTGGTATATAGACCTATCCTTCTGTAGGGATAACTAAATCTGGTAGACATAAACAGGATAAATCAAACAGTTCGTGGTAACGAACTGTAGTAGGGAGCGACCCAGCTCAATAGTAACCAAAACTCTAAAAGAATGAATTTTGATATCAATAGCTACATCAAAAGAATCGCATTTTAATGCTGATTTTAAATATATAAGTTTCATCAAGTTATGTATGGCTATGCTGTTTGACCTATGTGATTGTATGGATGAGTCGGGTTAAGGCCTCATTCAAGTTCTGGTCTATATTAATCACTAATTTAAGAAAACAGTCTTCCTTTTCTCCTTCTGTCTCCTTTTTTTTATGTGTGTTTGTGCTGTAACTTAATTAACTTATAAGAGAATATCATGAAAAATTTAGTCTTGCCTCCGGAGACTGAACACGGGAACATCGAGTACAAACTTCACATTTTGGACCTTGAAGGTGCGAAATTTATCAGGCTATCCAAACAGATGAAATGGCGTACCTTGAAAGGTGACAAAGTAGCCATTTACTACATTGGAGTCCATGATAGTGGATATATAGAAGGGATAGTTCAAGAGGAAATGACGAAAAGCTTGGATGCGCTACGGAAAATAGCGTTGGAAATATTTGCTGAAGCATCTGTTGAGTTTGAAGAGTCAGTAGCAGAAAATAAAACCTTTGCGAAGGTGATTGTTCGGACGGGACCTAAAGGTTCCTTCACATTGAGTTTTGGCGTTCCGTTATCCCCTTTACACTGGAATCCGTAAGGCTCAATAATCCTTCCTAAGATCTTACGTTAACGTAACCGTAACCGTATACGAGAGCTTTAACGGAAGAAGTTCAATTTATTTTAACTTCTTACGTTTACGTTAAAAGCCAAAATGGATGTTTTTGATGAACAAATTATTGAATTTGTAGAAGCTAGGAAATATTTATATAGCTCAAAGGACCCTGGTTTCAAGGATAGGCAATTGAAGCAGAATTCGTGGGAAAGTCTGAGCCAAAGCTTTGCTTCAGTTGGTAAAGACATTAGTGGTGAGTATTCTTGGCATTTTCTTGATTTGTAGGCTAGGGTATGTTTTGCTAAATATTGTTATTTCACTTACTAGCAGTCTGTAAGTAATGCTGAAAAAATTAATAATGCATTACATATTTGAATTGATTTTTCTGTTGTTGTTTTTTTCAAATATTTGAAACAAAATTAGCCTAGCCTACTGGTATTTTACCCTAGCCAACTGTATCTGTTATAATAATTGAAACTCTTTTGGAAGTAATCTTTTTCTAGGCCTGTTCATAATTAGACCCATTGTTGAAATTATTCTTTAATGTGGAAAGAATTTAAGATCATAAAAAATAAAGAATTTAAGATAGGCTAGGCTAAAATGGTTAAAATGTGGTTAATAATGCTAGAAACATCATAATCTGATTGATAAAATACATGATATGTTTTATATTTAAGAACCTAATCATTATTCAGTAATTTGGTATTTTTTTAGGTTGGCTACTGAGGGCTAAATCTGGTAGCCCATATTTAAGAGGAGGGTAAGGTGCGTTGTCAAAAACACAAATGTGATACATAAAGAGAACATAAAATAAGGAATCTAGTGGTAGCCTACTGCTTTCAGTATTAGGCTTATAGACTGTTTCCTCCTATGGAACTCTGGATCTAGAATAGTAGCCTACCTTGCATCCTAGCCTAGTCTCCTTTCACCTGATATTCTTCAATTTGAGCTATCTAGCTATAATATAGCCTATCAAAATAGCCAGGCTGTACATGAAAGTCTGTTGATTTTTTTCTGAAAATGGCAATACTGTTGGAAATAAGTAGCCTACAATAAACAATGCAAGTCAAAATAATCACCAAAGTTTCATATATAGTCCATGCCTAAGTCCCTTGAAACACCAGATTTCTGTCAACATGACAGAACTTTATTCTGTCTACATGTGGAAAGGTAAGTGATGATATTGTTGAGCTAAAGAGATATAAAGATAAACTTAAATTATGACCAAGTCAAAGGACTCTGCCAAAAGCATAGATGAATTTTACTTCTTATCTTGCCGTTGCTGCAAATGCCATATTGTAGACCAACTATCCAACTACTGTCCTAAATACTGAGGCCCCTTTACAGTGTGCAACTAATGACTATAAAAGTACTAAGGAGCATCCGTGCATACAGAAAAAGTGATGTGTTGTATGCAAAGTTTCAGGTCACTCGTGCTATTCAGTATCCTGTCCAGATAATAAGAAGTTAATTTCAGAGCAGAACAGATCCAACAGAATATGATGATTACTTAAAGACCTCTCTCTGTTATTTTTTAGAAAGCAAGTGGTGGGTTCTTGATCAAAAGCTTTGGAGAAACTGTGTGAACCATATAACGTGATTCTGTTTACGGGAGCGTGTTTTGCCAGACATCAACTCTCAGCTATTGCGCTCTTCTCCTAATGTAACAGTACATCTATCCCCAGCCGGAAGACTTCAAGCAAAAGGAAGACCAAACAGCAGTTTAACCATTTTGGCGACTTGCCAATCCGTATCCGATGTGTAATTGCTATCTTGCCATAACAATTGATGAATTTATTATAGTTAATCTCTATCTTCCAACAAGTTACAAAGCTTCTGAAAGAAAATTTGCTATTACTTGCAGAAAAAAGGCCAAATAGTCAAAAAACATAAAAAAGATGAGTAGAGAGTTTATGCTTATCGGTGAAGTTGATTTTGACTTACTCCAGAAATCAAGTGCAAGAACCGAAATTTTATTTTTATTTCACCATCTGGGTATACGGTTTTTCCGAAAAAATAAAAATTACATGTTTATTTTCATTTTTGTAAGCGCGTCTTACCTTGACCACGCAGTATTGCTCCGTCTTCCTGATTCAAATTTAATGGTTGAAGTTTGTCTGGAAGATACCATATCTCTATCATTATATATCTTATATTCCTATAGTGATCATATCCCTCTGTCTCTCTTAATTCCCATAGATAGTGCTCATTCTTCTGAATTTGATAAAAGAAAATCAAGATCTTGTCATAGTAAGTGATAAGGATGATAAGATTGATAAGGATGTTTTCAAAGCGGAATGCGACCGAATATTGAATAGAATCCGAGTTTTGTTTCAGCTCCTTCAGTGTCAACTTCGGATGGACCAGTCCATTATATGGATTGAACCTAATCTCTATTGGCACAGATTGTTCAAGCCCTGAAAATCGCTGAGATGTACCTAGTCCCTATGAGAAATAAAAGACTGGGCACTAAGAAATTTGGAAGGTCTAGAAAAAAACCTTAAGCCCACAGGTCAATCATCAAAATATTGGCTTCGTTTGAGGAATGAGCGTGAAAAGCCAAAAACTGGAATTACTAATACTTTGCGGATTCTTACCGCAAAGTGGAAGCTTAAATATCATCGAGCTGCTCAAAGTGTTTTAGTTGCAGAAACAATAATGAACGACCCCAATAAATTATGGAAGACTCGTTCGGCAAATGAAGAAAAAATTAAAAATAATTACAATATCAGTGAGTTACAATGGTTTTCATATTTTATGAGGCTGTTTGCTGAACCTGATATGACCGATTGGAATACAAAACGACTAGTTCACAAATAGTAAAAAGCGCAATTACACCACCAAAATAATGATAATAATAATAATAATAGTAATAATTATAACAATAAAACAACAAAGGCACATATTGAGGTCCCCTACCATACAAGTAATAACGCCTAAACACAAGTAAGTGTGCAACGCCTACCATACAAGTAATTCCCGCTTCGGCCAATTCTCGTCACGTCTACATAACATGTAATACGTGCAACGTATGATGCAACCTATTATTTATCTCAACAGAGAGTCCTTGTTTTCCACTTTTAAATTGTTTATCATTTCCATGAACGACTTGCTTTATGACACAAATCATCCGATGGCACTCATAGATACGTTAATGTAATGCACGTTATATGTTCTTCTTAAATTGTCAGACAAGACTGAATAATTTAAACTTCATTGCCATTTATTATTTCTGTATATTTACAGTTACAGTAATAACATTTACAAGATATAAAATTCTCACTGTTTTTGCTCAGCATAATGGGGATAGTGAGGTTTATAATAGTGGATAATAACAATAACAACGATAATAATAACAATTATTATTATAATAACAATACCAACAAGATCGATGTCGGCGATAGCCAAAGTCAATACAAGTTCAAAAACATAGAACCAAAAGTAAAATATAAAATAACAATACCAACAAGATCGATGGTGGCAATAACTAAAGTCAATACAAGTTTAATAAAAGAAATAAAAAAATGAAAAAAAAAAGAAAATAAAAATACCGACAAGATCGATGGTGGCGATAACTAAAGTCAATACAAGTTAAAAAAAAAAATGAAAAAAAGAAAATAGAAATACCAACAAGATTGATGGTGGCGATAACCAAAGTCAATACAAGTTAAAAATAAAAAAAAAATAAAAAAATATGAAGATAATTTCCTAATTTAATGACAATTTAGATTTTCTGGGTTTGCCCAATAATAATAATAATGATAATAAGATGCTCACCTGCGCATTACAAGATACAAATGCTGGCAATATACTTGATAAAGGATAGGTGTATACTTGATACAGGACAGGAGAAAAAGGGTAACGGGAAATTATCTTCTTTCTTCTTTCCTTGTAATATAGAAAGCAAAGCCATCGTGGGTTTATTGTTATGCCTAGTTGTTGTGGTAACGACTTTTTGGAAGACAAAGACGAGGATTTGCTTAGTTTTCTCTGTTTTTTCGTACTAGGGCGAAAATGGAAAGCATCCAGAGAGAGGAAAGTAAATGATGGGAAAAACTCTTCTGAAAAAGCTGACCCCGCCAACCGTCTAAGATTCTGAAGTGGTGACGGAAGCAGCCCAAGGAAGTGACAACATACAGAGATACATTTTTGTATGTTGAACAATGACGCAAAGTTTAATGCTGGTAATAGAACAAATTGCAGGTTTCGAAACACAAAATTAGTCGAGATGGTAAAAGAAAAAGGAACCAATTGAAAGTAAATGTCATCTTTTTCGACCTACTGGGAGCATGTGAAAGAAGTAGTGATGTTACCAATCAGAATTGTTATGAAGTAACGGACATGATTTGAAGTGGCACATAACAACATCGTTGTCGACGCCTTGCGACAAGGGTACTGTCACGTGTGATTATAAAGTTTTTGAAAAGGGTTATATTTGACAAGAGGATATTTAACAATAGCATCTTGAAAACAAAAAGCACCTTAAAATTCATCCCAAAATCTATGTCGAAATTATTTTAAGTGAAGTACATGTTTTCTAAAATAAAATAAAATGGCAAATTTGAAACATTATTCACAAAATTGACGATTATCGATTACATTGTTCCAAATTAAATTTCAATTCTATAAAAAAAACATATCACGCGTGGCAAAAATACGCCAAATCAGTTCGGAAACAAGAGCTACAATTCTTTAATACTTTGGAACATTTTCAGTATAAGCTACCAATATCATTTCATAAAATGCAATGATTATGCCATGCATACCAGATATTAAAAAAAAATAAACAGAAAGAGAAATGCAAGGTTATTTACCCTTGGGAAGAAGGAATTGACAACTGTAGCTAGAAAACACTGGAAAAGAGTGTAATATACTGATTCTTCCTTTATTACGTCGAATGCGAATTAAAAGGCCATCCACACTACAATTAAGTGGTTAGCCGCCCCATGGCTAACATTGATTGAGACATTTTCTGATAAATTTATTAAGCGGTTTTGAATCTGAAAATATTAAGATTATTGATGGTTTCATCATCGCTTGCGTTGAATAAAGATAAAGTAAAACGTGAATTCAAGTCTCGAATTTGTTTGAACTCTTCAGACAGGATGTGACATCCAATAAAAGACCAAATCAATTCATCTAAATATTTTGGAGGTGGCAATGCAATTTGAACGATCAAGCAGCAACTTCCTAATGAATTACCTTTGTTGGCTACTCTTTTTTGGAGAAAACGTAGGACTTCACAGTGAATACACACAACGTTAAAAGGTCCCAATAAATTTAAATTTAAACTTGTGTAGATTACTGCATCCTTATAGGTTTACAGTACTCTTTGTGCCATAATTTGTTGTTTTTAAAGATTGTGACTGTGCTGTTGAAACGTAATTTTTCTTTCTTCTTCACTTCCATTTTTGTCTCGTTCTGATTCTCACTGTGGCATGTCTTTAACAGCAAAATTCTTTGTTCTTCAATTTTTTTTTGGCACGTTCTGATTCTCGTATTTAGTTATATGTTACATAAACTACTAAGTACTTTGTTTAAATTTAATTTCGCTCTTTGATTTCGTCAGACAAACTTCGTTTGAAAAAAAAATCAATTTCAATTAAACACGACACCAGACAATGTTTCACAATGTGCATATGATATAGATAATTTATCAACATATATTCTTGAATTAAGATAACAGCTCTGTAACATCGATTGTACGGTTTAGAATTCAAAACAACTTGACTTTTGTGAGTGTCATTCTCGGCAAGCTACCCCAATACCTGAAATCCTTTCGCAACAATTCATATTTTGCCGGAAACCAAATGCTAAAAACTTTTTCCATTAGCAACACCAGGGCACTGTTGAATATACAACTGACCCGTAAGGTTTCGTTTGCTCCACCAAGACGAATCAAATTTTGTGTAATTCAACGCAAGAAAAACAAGCTGTACTGTATTCTGTAATAGACAAATTCATATTTTGACAGATTCAGGCAGGAATCCAAAACAGGTCAACACCCAGGATCCGCTTTGAATACAACACATTTCAAATAAGCCGAAAGGAAACAAAAAGTGTTGATAGAAAAACCAAGGCAAGGGTAGTCAATGGCTCTGAGCACTTTCTATTTCAAGCTACCATTTTCATAAGTTGAGTTCGCCGTCTGGCCGATCGTGGCGGAATCGTGCGACCTCCGCGTGACCGAACCGGCCACGACGGGCCAGAAACCGCGCCGATCCGGGTCACCGTCGAAGGACGGCACGGCATTCGACCGATGGCCCTCCGAGGAGGTGTTTCCGTGAAGTCAATCCCGACGACCATCCGGCGTTCGTTCGTTCTCGCCTTGCTCGTGTGCGGCCTGTTGGCCTCGCCCGCGCGAGCGGACGACCCGAAGCCCGCGCCCAAGGGCGACCCGAAGAAGGCGCCGGCCAAGCCCGCGCCGAAGGGCGACCCGAAGAAGCCCGCGCCGAAGAAGCCCGCCCCCACGAAGGCGGCCGAGCCGCCGAAGCCGGCCCTGACCTTCCACAACGAGGGCCTCATCGAGCGCGCGGACGGGACGGTCGTGTACTTCTATCGCACGAACTTCGCGACGCCGGCGACGCTCATCGCCTCGCTGACCGCCATGGGCTTCAACAAGCTCCCCGGCCTCAAGCCCCTCAAGGCGCTGACGAACAACAACAACCAGCTGCTCATCGAGGGCGATCCGGACGCCGTCGAGCTCGTCCTGGACGTGATCGCCTACTTCGACGTCGCCGAGCCCCAGGTCTTCATCGAGGCCAAGGTGATCGAGGTCACCTACGACTCGAACTTCGAGTTCGGTCTCGACTACCTCATGGACCGCAACGTCGCCGGCCCGAACACCATCTTCCGCGGGGCCGGCGCCGACCTGAACCCGCCGTCGTTCTTCCGCTCGGGCCTGCCGCCCGGCTTCCCCTTCCAGGGCTCGCAGCTGGGCTTCGGGTTCGTGGGCAAGAACGCCGTCGACTTCGGCGCGTTCACGCTCAACTACCAGGCCCTGCAGATCAACGGGAAGGCGGAGATCCTCTCCAAGCCGTCGATCATCGCGACCCAGGGCGTGAAGGCCTCGGTCAGCACCGAGGAGTCGACGCCGATCGTCGCGCTCAACTTCGCGGACCGGAACAACGAGCAGTTCCGCTCGCAGATCATCAAGACGGGCGTCAGCCTCGAGGTGACGCCCGCACACATCGGCGAGCAGTACGTCACGCTCCAGATCCTCCCGCAGGTGCGCGGCGCCGATGCCCTGGCCGCCTCGCGTCCCGGTGGCACGTTCGCGCCCATCCAGACGGTGCGCTCCGCCAACACCAAGGTGACCCTCGGCGACGGCGAGACGCTCGTGATCGGCGGCCTCTACACGAACCGCAGCACGACGGAGAAGGCCAAGACGCCCTTCTTCTCGGACATCCCGCTCCTCGGCGACCTCTTCACGCGCACGAAGGAGACGAAGCAGAAGACCGAGCTGATCTTCATCCTCACGCCGCACATCGTGCGCAAGACGACGGACCTCAAGATCATCGTGCCGCCGAAGGAGCTCGAGCGCCTCGAGGCCACCGGCGAGGACGACAAGGACTGCTGCGGCAAGCCGATCCCGATGCCGAAGCCCTGCCTGCCCAAGCCTCCGGGCTGGGGCGCCCAGCTCGAGGACGACTAGCCCCGCGTCATGACGCGCGTCCCGCTCCTCCTGCTCGCGGCCCTCGCGGTCGCGTGTACCTCGACGACTTTTCGGTGGTGCCGGAATCGACAGCGGCTGCGCCAGACGATGCGAGACCGCGTGATGGGCAAGAGGCGGTCAGCCTCTACTCCGTTCTTCGTGGCTGCTTCAAACCCCAAGTGGTGAAATCTAGTAAATTGATGGTTTACTAGCCTTCATAGGCAGACGAGAAGAAAAAGGGAAGCTCATTATAAGTGTGGTGAGCAGGGGGACTGCTCTCGACCCACTCTAGAGAAGCATAGCTTCCGTTGTTATCTACTCATCCAGCGAATAGGATCTCCGCTCTATATGCATCATAGATAATAAATACAAACCATAACACAGCTATAATTGAAAGCGTAGAACCCAGTGAACTAACTAAGTTTCAACCTGCAAAGGCATCTGGAAAGTCCGAGTACCTTCTGGGGAGGCCGGCTAGTCCCAGAAAATGCTGGGGGAAAAATGTCAAGTTAACTCCGATAAACATTAGTCAGAAATGAATCCTCCCGTAAAGCTCATTGTAGCAGTACCCTACTATTTTACCAAATCAATAGTAGAATCCACCGAATATGGCAAATACAGCCCCCATTGATAAAACATAATGAAAGTGGGCCACTACATAATAAGTGTCGTGGAGGGCAATATCGAGGGAGCCATTAGCTAATACTACACCTGTTAGGCCTCCAACAGTAAACAGAAAGATAAACCCCACAGCCCACAGCATGGGGGTGTCCATCCTTATCTTACCTCCATAAATAGTAGCAAGCCAACTAAATATCTTTATCCCTGTGGGGACAGCTATTATCATAGTAGCTGCGGTAAAGTAAGCTCTAGTATCTACATCCATTCCCACAGTAAACATATGATGGGCCCACACTATAAAACCTAGAAGGCCTATAGCTAACATAGCATAAACCATCCCTAAGTACCCAAATATCTGTTTCTTAGAAGAAAAGGCAGGAACTATCTGAGAAATCATACCAAATCCTGGAAGGATCAAGATATAAACCTCGGGGTGTCCAAAAAACCAGAAGAGATGCTGAAATAGTATTGGGTCTCCTCCCCCAGCAGGATCGAAGAAAGTTGTATTGAAGTTTCTATCCGTCAGAAGCATAGTAATCGCCCCTGCGAGGACGGGAAGGGAAAGAAGGAGTAGCACAGCGGTTACCAAAACGGACCAAACAAAGAGAGGCATCTTGTCCATGGACAGACCAGGGGCTCTCATATTTAAAATAGTCGTAATAAAGTTCATTGCACCCAAAATAGAAGAGGCCCCAGCAAGGTGGAGACTAAATATGGCCAAATCTACTGCCCCACCTGAATGAGATTGAATGGCAGAAAGAGGAGGGTAGACGGTTCACCCTGTCCCTGCCCCTTGTTCCACAAGGGAAGAAGCGAGAAGTAAAAACAAGGAAGGGGGAAGCAGCCAGAAGGAAATATTATTGAGACGAGGGAAAGCCATATCGGGGGCCCCTATATAAAGGGGAACTAATCAGTTTCCAAACCCGCCAATCATCACGGGCATTACTAAGAAGAAGATCATGACGAAGGCATGGGCTGTGACAATCACATTATAAAGTTGGTCATCGCCTAGCATATAGCCCGGAGCAGACAACTCAAGTCTAATCAACATGGAGAAGGCAGTTCCTACCATTCCAGAGAAAGCTCCAAAGACCAAGTAAAGAGTTCCTATATCCTTGTGGTTCGTTGAACAAACCCATCTAATCATAGCACTCATTATAACACTATCTAAGAGTCTGTCTCCCATCCAGTTGGGGAGGTTCTTAGGAAATACTTTATTTTTTTTGTTTTTTTTTTCCAGGGGTGATCGGATCGATCCAGTGGTCCTGGAATTTGCAAGAGGGCTAATTCGAACGGAAATTAAAAGTTCTAGTGCCCTTGATAAGTAACCAAAAAATTGGAGGGCAACTAGGCCCCCTCCCACGCTTATTTTTTGCCAAAGTCACAGCATCAAAATTTTGAGATAACCATTTTGTTCAACATAGTCGAAATATCTAATAACTATGTCTTTGAGGACGAGTTAATCCCCCACAGTCCCCGGGGGAAGGGCTGCAAGTTATGAACACAAGGGCTACAACTCCATCCAGAGATTAACAAGTATGCACAGGTTCGGCTCCTCGGTTCACCATCTCCTACTGGCTTGTACAACCTACATTAAGCCTATCCTCGAGTATTGCTAATTTCACTTATTTTTTTGAGGATGGTCCTTGGATACATGTTTAAATATTCATTTAGTGATAAGTTTTTACTGATTTAAGAAAAATTCCCTGCTGTTTCTAAAGTTTTTGCATTACATGATGGAAAAACAGTGTGGTCTTTGTCTTTGTTTTTATATTTAGTTTCTGATATTTTTTAGGTCATCGTGGAATTCCTCCTGAGTAGATTTTTTCCAATAAAATCGTACATGAAAATTTCTGTTCTGACTGTACTGAAAATGTCCCCTTGACAAATACCATAGAGTATATCCGCATGTAAAGTGGGGTCTCCAACGAGAAAGTGGGACAAATAAAACAAATTTCGTATATAAATTCTGACAAATTCCCCCCGTATAAAATTTCCCCTACAAATTTCACCATGGGAGACTTCCGTGTCAATGGAAAAATCCCCCATCGGCTGGGTACATCGATGTACCCTGATGTACCGTGTCAGGGTATATTGGCTGGGTGGTAAACTACGAAATTGGGGACTTTGGCATTATTATCATCACATTTGCTGAAATGGTCAAAAATGTTTTCGGATTATTCAGTTTTGCATAAGTTCCAAACCACTTAAAGACCCAGTCATTTGCTAAAATATTACTCCAAAGATTATGCTTCACTTTGAAAATTTCAGTGCTATCAAAAAAGGCCCAACCATAACGGATAATGTCATCTTTATTAATTCCCATGTTAAAACCTATTTTGAAAAAATTTAGTATCGGGGAAATTATCAGATTATCTTGATTGTCCGTTTCTCGCTTAGCTGAGCTCATAGGTTATTATTGGCTGCATGGCATCATATAAATTTCTTCTTTATACAAGTGTTTGGAGAACTAGCTAAGCTAGTCTTCAAGGGTAGAAAAACTTCCATCTCCTGGATTTAAGTTTGGTGGCACGTCTTTTAAAACTGTTGAATGTTTTTTTTTAATGGGGAGGAAATAGACATTATTTCTTCAAGCATAAAACCGACAAGTCCATCATACGGAAGGCTTATTGCTTTTGGGGATTGGTTGGAAAGGTTATACTTAACTAGTCACAGATTTCTTAGCATGGGTGCTGAAATTTAGTTCACTGTGAATCAAAAATCTCGCTCGTTATTTACAAAGAGGATTAGATGGCTTCAAAGAAAATAAAAGTGACAAGGATTCATTTTGCTCATGTGAATGAATTGACAATTCATACGCTAATTAAAACGCAATTTGTACCTGAATCAATTAATATGGGAACATTAGCTTTAGTTAGATCTGATCGTAGAGCTCTAGCTGTAACATAAAAGAGTTTCAATCAGATTTTGTTATTTTGTAATTACATATAATGAAGGAGTTGATGTGGGGGTTGGGATCAACCTTTGTTTTGATGTGGGGGTTGGGGCATAAGGTGGGGGTGTTGCTATCAAAATTTAATGTGGAGGTTGCAATGGTAGGTGGGGGTTGATTTTTTAATGTGGGGGTTCATACCCCCTGCACACTAAGGGGGGAGTGGGGCCGAGGCTAAATTTTCCCGTTTTGAACGTATACTTACTGTGAACCAAATAATCCACACAATTTTGGTAGCAATGCAATAATTATGAAAATCAAATGATCAAGAGACAATTTGACATAGAACAGAAACAATAGTACAGAAAGTAGCACAATCGTTGAGAAGTGGAGTTGAGTCTGAGATGATACCTGTGGTTACTGGGTACACCAAAAGTGATCAGAGGGTGCATGAGCACAAGGAGGTGTCATTGAAATTTCATAAAATTGTGATTGAAAAAATTAAATTAAAACTGAATTTTAAGAAGTACTATCAAATGGGTTACTTCTAAATCCAAACAAGAAACTTCTGCCTGGGTCATCACTTGGAAGGAGGGCCAGATAGCTTGGAGTCAGGAGGGAAAGAGTGGCCAAAAAAGAAGAAACCTTGTAATATGGGGGGTACCTTACAGTATAGCATGCCCTGCTACCATGTTGTGCCAGTAGAGACCATGGCCATCTTCCTTGAAGACACAGATTGGAAGCACGTAGCTCTTATAACAAGCTGTTAGAAACAAAGCTTCTCTGCCTTTTGGCAAGAATGGATGTAGTACCTGTTCTTGTGGATGCCAGATTCTTTCCTCAATCTACGAGATGCGGTCCTACTGGGCTGTTGAGCCTGCCTCATGGCTTGCTTCTCCACCTGGTAGCCAAAACTGCAGGGTGCCCTTAGATGCCCCAGCTGCCCTTAATTTATTATTTAGTCTGTTTGGTAGTTTTTCTGTTTATTTAGGGTAGTTTCAATGTCAGCCCATTGCTTATCAGGAGTCTATGATTGACTCCTAGAAAGAAAGAAACAATTCCCCAGTGGACTCAATAGCAGTGTAATAAGTTATGATGATGGTGATCCTACAATGTACCATTTCAGATTTACTACCAAATTATTACCACTCTATATTAAAGGCATTTGATATGTGTTTGAAGCCCCTAGACTCAGCAGTCTGTTACTTTGTAGCACATTCACCTTATATGCAACTAGTCATTATGGCAGAAGCTATGCTGCTGCTGCAGATAATGATGATGATGATTATTATGATGATGGTGGTTATGATGATGATTATGATGATGGTGATGATGACGATGGTGTTGGTTATAAAGATGATAATGATGATGATGACGATGATGATGATTATTATTATTATGATGGTGGTTATGATGATGATGATGAAGATGATGATGATGATTATGATGATGGTGATGATGACGATGGTGGTGGTCATTATGGTGGTTATAATGATGATTATGATGATAATGATGACAATGATGATGACGATGATGATGATGATGATGATGATGGTGATGGTGGTGGTTATGATGATGATTATGATGATGGTGATTATGACGATGGTGGTGATTATGACGATGGTGGTGGTCATGACGGAGGTTATGATGATGATGATGATGATGATGATGATGAAGATGTAACTCCTCCAAAGCTCTTGATAATGTACCAGTATTGAAATTAAAACAATAAATGAAGTAATCTATTCAATCGATAGTAAAATGAAAACCAATTAGCATGTGTTTGCTACGTTTAAATACCAAATACACTGTCTCATTAATAAGCTGTTGCGACTTACGATTCAAACACAAACACAAAAGTTTTCATCGAGACCTGAACAATAACTCCTTTCATGCTTATCTGTAAACATGTGATAGTTCCGGTCATCACATCAGTTCGTGGAAGGGGGATCTACAGATTCCTTCGATCAATTTTCAGAGTCGATCTCTGAGTCTCGATTGCATATTCCTCAAGAAAATTGATTGTTTAAGCCTGTCGATCCCCCGTCCAAATACAAACCATTATCCCCTGTCAGGGAGAACGGAATTATCACATAAACATAACAACTCTGGCGCTCGTGTTTGAATAGTAAGTTGCAAGAAGAGAGATACAATGCACTGTAGTGCAGATGTGCTTAATCTATTTGCCCCGTGGTCCAAATTATGACCGGTGGAGTCAAGTGGGGATGTAGCAAATTTTTGCACTAGGATTACACTGTAAGCCAATATAACCGTGGATCCATCGTGAGGGAAGCTTAGATCTCCCTTAAATTTTTACCATTACCAGTAAATTCCCCAATTTTGCTACAGTTATGACTCCAGTTCTAGGGTGTTTATAAATATATATTAGAAGTTGGAGTTACCGAGTGTCAAAAAACCACTTCTATGACTATTCTCAAATCTTCTTTCCGTAAGTACTCTTTTTAAGCTCATTTAAATATACCTTAAATTTAGGTATTATATAAGAGCCACAGGCACAACGGACAAAACATATTGGGGCGGGGGTGGCTGTGGATTATTTTCTCGAAAAATTACCTCTTTGCCCGAAAATTTTTAGTACATGAATCGACGTTTGTGCAATTTTTTGCCCGAAAAAGTATAACATTTCAACAAACTGGGGGGCTGTAGCCCCTTCAGCCCCTTTGGCCGTGCGCCAATGATAAGAGCAAATGTCCTGAGAATACATGTGGAGTTTAGTTCACAAACAGAAATATAACTCCTATAAAACTATCCGTAAAACTTATTTACATTGCCCAAATTTACAAAACTGGAGCGTTTACTGCCAATGGTAAAAACTGAAACAAAACGGGAGCTACCCTCAGGATGGACCTACAGTGATATTGGTTCAAATAATCCTAGTGCAAAAATTTGTTGCGGCCCCACTTGACTCCACAGATTATTATTTAAACCACGGGGCAAAAAAAGTTGGTCCCTGGGCTTAAGAATAGCCTATTGATTTTTGAGGAGAGAATTTTGGGGCTAACGGTAAATATATACCTCCGTGTCTACGGACCAGATTGTTGCTACACATCCTTAGTAAAATTTTCTTTTGTTGGCCCAGTTGGAGCTATAGGAATGTGCATTGTTGTACTTAGGAGTCTGTTAGGGGGGCTATATCACCCCCAAGATGTCCATTGCCAGCTCCTGCCCCTCCCTTTACCTCAGATTTAAGAAGAATATAATTATGTAATAGGGGTATATATATTTCCTTGAGATGTAGGACGAGGGCTGTTTTTTCCATAATGATTATTCCGATTTGCCCAACATTTTGAACGTCCCTTATAGGTCAGGGTTCCTAATGTGGGGCATGGCTCCGTACTGAGAGGCACTCCTACTGGGCGGTTGAGCCTGCTCCATGGCTTGCTTCTCTGCCCGGTAGCCTAAATTGAGGGGCGTAGTCTTTGGACGCCCCAGCTTCCCTTTATTTATTTGTTAGCCTGTTTGGTGGTTTATCTGTTTATTTAGGGTAGTTTCAATGTCGGACCAACTGCTCATCAGAGGTCTTTGATTGAGAGACTGTCAACAGCTTTCAAGGATCGCGGGTGGGCAAATAGTAATTCTAGATCACGAATTTCATCATCCGTGCTAATACCCTTAAAATTAGGAAGTCGAGGGCTCAATGTTGTGTTTATGTCTTCTAGCAAACTATTGTAGCGCGAGAAACAACTATTTCATATCACTCTCTAACAGAACACAATCAAGGGCAAATACTCGCAGAAGTTTTACGATTCGATTAAATAGAAATACCAAAATCAGCATAGGATATTCGAATGCTGCGTGACTTTCGCAAAGTTATGGATCCAAGAAATTTGACATACAGTGGGACATGAAGGAAGAATATATAATTCCGTCAGAATGGTGACTATGAATTTGTTAGTGGAATGTCCAATCCCTTTTATTTTCTCACTAGGGCTATTCAATTAATCTTGTTTTAGTGGATGCTGATTGGTTTCAAAAACACTAGCCATTCAGACAGTCCAAATTCTGATGGCCTCTTTCAAAAATCTCTTTCTCATACTTCGTTTCGGCCATTCTGACGTTAGTGCTCTGAGGAGTGTCAGACGAAAAAAGCTTTTAAGTACACAATGTTTTCGCTATTTCGTGCAATATTCCTGTTTTTTACCACTAACAAACTACACTACCCTCCCAAAAGTATTTGAACACTTGCAGAAAGCGATGATGGCAACTGTCAACATTGGCAAATCTAAATCCGGATTGATTGCACAATAATTATTCGATCGAATAAGTTTCTTCATTCAAAGTGGAAAACACTAACCCAGAAAACACTGACTTTCAGAGGCCAGTGAAGTCAGTGAAATCAGTGAAGTCAGTGTTTTCGACCTGGCCATTTTAAAATCGTTTGAAGAGCGGTACCAACATTACTTAAGAAACGATTTGAGAAACTTTGGGAAATCTGGAACGTGTTGTTGCGACTGGATCGGCTGTTATTTGACTGTTAGTAGAAGTAGCCACTCAGACTACGATGAAAACTTTGATAAATTTCATTAGATGACAAATCGAGGGATATGGATAACATCGGTTGACTACTAAATTATCAGTTATTATTATTTCATCAAAGTGAACGATCAACAGGATTTTTGATAAGGGCACAGACGCGTTTTTGAGTAACGGCTTACAAGTCAGTTAGGAGCTTTTTGGACAACAATCGCGTTCTGTCATGTTTCTTAAGTACATTGTAAAGAAGTTAATATCCAAAGTACTGGATACAAAAATGACATAATTGGGCCCAAGATATTTATCTTTGCATAGAAACATTTTATTAATCGCTAATTTAAAAGTTAGGCAATATGTGCGGTAAACAATTTTAAATACTGCACACCAAGGATGGCGGCTGAAATTCATCCCAGACTGAAATTTACTGTAGAGGTATTTCTTAAACAAGTGGTAGGTTTACGTTAGCATTTTGCTTAAAATTTACCAATTATTATGTTTTCATGTATCTAAGGAAAGAGTATATCATCAATTTCATTAAGTTGATATTATGTAACTAGCTCTAATAAGGTTCATTGCCAGCTCGCAGTCGTTCCCTACATTAAATATAATCGGATGCACTTGAAAGTCCCTTTGTATGATAAGGTTTCTAGGGCGGCATGCTACCCAATGGATATGCCACTGGCTACCAACTCGCTGCTCTTGGGAGTCAGTGAGCAATTTAGGTCAAAGCATATCTTCATGTACAGGGTGTACTAGAATTTAAAGACCAAAGTGTACGTACCTTGACCCTTCGGTTATTGGAAATTCACTTCTTCCATCCTCTACCTTCACGTCAACAATATCTTAAGATGACTCAAAAAGGGTACGAGTATTACTATTTTCACAATAATAACTGTGCTATACCCAAATGGTAGATTCCATAATTTTATTATAACTTCGTTCAGTTGTTCATAGTATTGAAAACTGGCTGGATTGTTCCCATATAAACCTTCCGCGGCCAAGGAGTTAGAGGGAACATAACACGTGGGCAAACCCAACAGAGGCACAAGGGAATCTGGTCAATACATTTTGAGGGTAAGAAATTTCTGGAAAGAGCATAATTGTTTCGCTTAAACATTCAATCACAACTACCAAGTATCCACCTTAATTACACGATAATGCCAAATATACGACAATGACACCTCTTGGTAAGAAACTTTCGCGGATTTCAGATTCTTTGTTTTTACACTCAAATCGCGAAAATAAGTTCCGCGAAAAAAACCCGCATGATCGACAATTGAAATATCGAGAAATAAAATTTCGCAAAATCATGAAATCATGTAATCGCAAAAATTAATTTTGCAAATTTTGGATTATTTTCTTGCTCGCAATTGTCGAAACTCGAAAATAAACTCCGTGAATCTCAACAAAAATTACGAAATCACCAAAACTGAATTCGCAAAATTTGTCACTTTTAAATCCTTCAATTACGAAAATAAATTCCGCGAAGATTTCGAACCTGAGGGTATTCCTACCAAATACCTAATTTTGTAATCATACATAGCGAACCCACATGAACTTTTCAATTATTTTATTCTGCCTAAGTAATAAGTATATAACAAGGTGAAACAAAGTTGAAATAATAAAGTTGACAGCTAGCTCCTGTACATCGAGGATAAGTGCATTAAAAATAATTTTGGTTGTCTGCGGCGCACAGACCTTTTTACAACTTTTTTTCTCGCGATTTTGTATGTACACTAAGACGAAGCATTTAAAATTTACAAGCGCGACTTTACAACAGATAATTTTAGTCCCAACATATGTTAAAGCGAGTCACCCTTGGTTCCGAAGCTAGTATGTTCCGTTGCAGCTGTGGATAGAAAATAAGAAGGATCCATATCAAAGTTGGTCTTTTATCAAACAATGAATTATACACATGAACCACCTTGAACAAAAAAATGCATAGCCCACCGATAAATTATAGTAGATAAAACGCTAAATAAGGAAACATCATTAACAACGCTCTGTCTTCTGAAAGACTTCTTTAGACCACCTACAGATTGTTAATGAAAATTGACTAAACTGAACTCAGAGACCTACAGTACATAAAGAAGAGAGGATTTGAAATGTTAGTTTTGAAAAGAACACTAGAGAAATAGAACATATGTCACCACCGGGGATCGAACCCGTGACCCACGCTTTCGCGGCGTGCGCTCTACCAACTGAGCTAGGTAACCTCCGTTGAAAAGATCCAGTTACATGGGGGAACAACCCACAAAAATATGAACATGCCCATTGTGATAATTGACACATGCCACTGTGAAACATACATGCTATATCAATCATAATCAAGAACACACATATGATATAACAAGGATGTTGATTGATAAATTAAAACTTACTTTGATGATAGATTTTAGTAGTTTTTGTTTGAATGGATACAACTTGAACTCACGTAAAGTGGATAAGATCTGGAAAAGAGAAAACATATGTATGTTAATATGACATGATATATAAAACTTATTAAAAATGATATATATATCATGAAATAGATTGAATAAAAAAAGGATCATATTGAAATAAATTAAAATAACATAAAATAAGATAAAATAAAATAAAATAAATATTAAATAATATTGTATGAAATAAAATAAAATAAGTAAGATAAAGATTTAATAAATAAAATAAAATTTAATGAAATTAAATAAATAAAATAAAATTAAATTAAACTAAATAAATTTTACCCCTATTACTATCTAACACCATGATGTGTCCCCCCTGATATAAAGACAAAATAAAATAAGATAAAATAAAATAAAATAAAATAAAATAAAATAAAATAAAATTAAATTACAAAGATCCAGTTATATGGGGGAACAACCCCCGAAAATATGATGATGCCTGTTGTGATAATTGACACATGCCACCGTCAAACATACATCCAGTATCAATCATAATGAACAATACACATATGATATAACAAGGATGTTCATTGATAAATTAAAACTTACTTTGATGATAGATTTTAGTAGTTTTTGTTGACTGTTGGTTATATTATCAAGGTAAGAGATTTATATGTTCATTATTTTATATTAATAGCTATTATATCAACATATAGTATTGTATTGAACTATTAGCTTTTAGTGGGAGAATATCAGGTTATTTTGATACTGATGATGTAAGAAGCTAGTTTCATGCATGTTATTATCTTATAGTTGTAGGTATCGCAAGTTTTATCAAATGTATCATATATATAATTATATTACACTATATATATTATATGGGGTATGTTTTTATCTCAGGGGGGACACATGTGATTGTTAGATAGTGAGGGGGGTTATATCAGATATAAAATAGTATGAAGGTTTAATACATATTATTAACTGATAGGTATAGCTATGGTATGTTTTATCACATATATCATATGTATACCTTTATCATATTATATATATCATATGGGGTATGTCTTTATGTCAGGGGGGCCATGCCATGGTTGTATCGTTAGGTAGTAATGGGGGTTATATCGATATAAAGAAGGTTGTATGATATATGGCATGTACATTATGATTCATAATGGATGTATGTTTGAGGGGGCATGTGTCAATTATCACATGGGGCATGTTCATATTTTGGGGGGTTGTTCCCCCAGGTACCTGGATTTTATTTTATTTTATTTTATTTAATAATATTTTATTTTATTTTATTTTAATTTATTTTATTTTATGTCAGGGGGGCCAAATTGTATATTAGGTATTAATGGGGGTTATATTGATATAAAGAAAGTCGGATGATATATGCCATGTACACTATGATTAATACTGAATGTATGTTTGACGGGGGCATGTCTAAATTATCACAAGGGGCATCTTCATATATCAGGGGGTTGTTCCCCCAGGTAAGTGAATTTTATTTCATTTCAAAAACAACTCAAAGGTTTACTACAAATGGTGTTAACAAATGCAAATAAATTATGGCTTTCCGTGTGTCGCGAGAAACGTTCGATTTTATACTCTCTTGAATTTCCCCCAAACTCTGCGAACGGCCTCCACAATTGGCGACATTTTGTCCTTGTATGCAAACAGTGTATATCGGAATGCCACATGTTTATCGTTTCATCAAAATGATCAATTTCTCTCACACACGATGCCACTTTGTCATGAAATGGCAAACGATACCAGATGAACGACGTTTAGGCGCCAAAACAAATGTATCTGCGCATGCTTGGCCTCGTTTTAAGGTTGTGGTATTTTACAACAAAGTGGCTTTCCTTTGTTGTGTTACGTAGATTAGCGAGCGGAAAAACTGCATTCAGAAAGCTAGAGAAAGTTGCAACTCAGCTCATCAAAATTAATATATAAAGTTTAACGAACTTTGCAACAGGATCACTTTCAGTGACCACCAACTTTTCTGTTTTTTGTCCATGTATTACCTACCTGGCTGAAAAGGTGGTCTCTCCAAGTTGTCCTTGGCCTTACCGATTTGCCAAATAAGTTCACGTGGAGCGCATTCTGTGACCCTGATTGTCCAACCATTGTCGGTAAACCTGGCAACGTGGCCAGCTCAGTGATGCTTGGATATTTTGATAGCATCAATGGACCTTTATCACAATTGCGCAATCCTGTCTGTACTCGAGGTTGAGCTCGCATGAATCAACCAAAACAAACTGATTACAGAGGGATTTGACTGGCAGCGGCGAGGGCAACGTCGAGTTATGCTTCTGAATTCATGTAAATGGAGGCAGATTATAACTACCAGTTATTTCTGTATTATACACTACGTCTATTATGCAAGGTACAACGAAGAGAGAAGTTGTTTACTCACATTTTGTGAAAGGATGGCGACAGAAAGCATTCGATCAGATAAGTCAAGATAACACGAGATCAGAGCTACAACTGAAATTAATTTGGAGCTTTCCCTCTTGTTCTGTTCGCAAATTTTTGATAGATGTATTTACAAGGGACCTTTATCACTTGAGAGTTTGTAAAGAATTGTTTTACTGCCTGAAATCATGCCAAATGCTTCCGATATTTTCTTGGTACCAACCTTTCGTTCATATTATAGGCCTATTTAAGGAATGGGGTAGCAATTAAAAGTCGTGTTTGAATTAAAATATCAGTCAAGGTGCGCTACTTAAGGCACGCTGGAATTCATTGCCGATAGGCCTAGGAGCGATGCTGGCAAGTCAGAGTACCGGTATATACAATTTTCAGGCAGTTTAAGAAAATATCGACCTATCGAGTAATTAATAGGGTGTGGGCGGAGAATGTTTCAGTAGGAGCATTGCTTCTATGTTCCTCCAAACTGAAGGCCTGTTCAACTGTCAGAAACTATAGCCAACATATACTACAAATATTATAGAAAATGTACCTTACGTTGATCCGTACTAATATGCGTTAAAAGGAGGTAGTGCTTTTCTTTGTAAACATTTAAACCATTAGAAAAGTACAAATATTCTCAATTCATTAATGTTTACCAAATACTGAGCTTGATATGATATCACTTGTACGCTCGTTTCCAAATACCTCTTCCCCTATCCTCTCTCGATAGTTACATTTGAGCAAACAAGGAAAATCAAAAGCGTTTGGCAGCCAATTCTTTTTTATGCAATGTCTAAACTCTATAACCTTACTACGATCGCAAACTCTAAGCAGATGTACGGCGGTTAAATGATGTTATTGTTTTGTACTTGTTTCATTCGGTTTACACTAAGTTATACATTTGCTTCTCACAATGATCTCAAATCAAATGATAAACGTCAGATTATTTCTTAAATTCTAGATTATTTTGTAAGGCTTTATCCCCCGTGCAGTGTAAAGATCAAGGTATTTTTCCAATGTAAAATACATTAAAGGCGCTTGGAATCCTTGGCAACTTGGTTTGGCAACAATTTATTCCTTTCCTATCTCCATGCCACCCATATTTACAAAGCTATTGAAACTCTTGCTTCTCTTGTTTGAAAAAGTACAAAATGTGTTATTGTTGCCAAAAGACAGAGACAGTTAATACCTTGAACATACTAATTTCTTCATCCAACTGACATTAAAAATGTCAATAATAGCAATAAAGGCCAAATACAGATTTGGTTTACCTTCCCTCCCTTTTGTACTAAAAATTTTGAAAGAAATAATTAAATTTTCCCTCTTTCTTAACCTATCAATATTTAGATTCAACTCCAGTAATGGCATCCTTCAAACAGTCATTGGCCAGTAGTGTTTCTTTCATTCCCTTGGATCACATCTGAGTACCAGAAAATAGTTAGAATTGTAGTCTCCCAGTTATTGGCACGCTGTTTGTTCAGAACCTTTTACAATGAATACAAGCTTCATATATTTCATATATGTTATTGCACCCTTAAAGGAGTTATTACGATGGTTAATATCGGCACTGCTGTAAATAGTAATTTTCTCTGAAGGATACTTCAAAGACTGAAAGTTGTTATTACAGGCCTATCTTCCCTTGAAGTAGATTTGTTGAGGCCTTTGAGATTGTATTTTACAATAATTGCTTCTTCACAACTGGGTGCTTGGCAAAAAACATTTTCCTTGTCACCTGCCCTACATTTTAGCCACGCCTTTCACAGTGATTCATTCTAGACTAGGTCTATTACAATCTTGTTGCAAATTAATGGTGACTCGAGATGATTTATGGAATAAGAATGCTTTTCCTGTTCCATCATCACTTAAATAAACGAGGGCATCTAAATTCGCCAGAAACTGCAGCTAATAAAAATTTCAATTAAAAATAATATTTGTTAAGCAGATGCATCTCTTAATGCTACCCAAATTACTTGGATTGTATGAAGCTAAACAAAGATATCACAAGAAGTAATCTATGTAAATGCAGACCCATAGCCACCGTAAATAACTTCTATCACCCATTCTAAACTTGGGGGGATGGGGGATGTTCTAAATTGGAGGCACAAACATGGTAACTGCTTAAGGAAGACGTATACTTGTTTGGATCTTAAATTAGGTGTAGGGGAGGATAGGGGGTGGGAGTGGTGGCAATAAATTTAGGAGATTAAGCTTCTTGTAGCCTCCAAGTGGCTACGGGCCTGCATCAGTACTAAAATTAAAATTGTATACTATTGAAAAGGTGCCTTTGCTGCAGAAGGCGTCATTTGTAGTCAGCTAAACATCCTTGCACAATAAAATGCTACTAAAATAAACCCCCTACTTTTTGACAACGTAAATTCTAAAATTCTAAAGACTCTTTTCCATTTCTCCTAAAGTCTCCAGTTAAAGTTTCCTTATGCGTTGGTCAAAGTATATTGATCGTCTACTGAAGATGTAAAATTTCAGAAGTCAGTCCAGAATTCTTCCACGTCAGTCGCCATGTTGGACCGTAGCTGCAATACTCGAATCAAGTTTGTTTCCAACGACTGCAAAATAGCATTCTCCAGCAGAAGTTGATGGAGTTACAAAGACATTATGGTTTTAGCTCTCTTTTGGAAGAGTTTCTTCTCAAGAAGAGGGATAACAGGAACCACGGTGGCTGACGAGATGATGAGCAGGTAAGAAACCCATTGCTCTTCGAAATTTTGTAGTCGCGCTAACCAGATACTTGGTTATTCTCATAAACTGACATAAATTTGCTCGCTCACTGATGTAGATTAAAAATTGTGTGTAGAGATGCCTGTAAATTGACTGATTATTTGATCTTTGTGTGAATTTACAGAGACCTGTGGACTTGGTCATGGTCTCAGTGTTGTCAAAAATGGCAGTTCCCCTTTCAACCTCGAACAGTAAGGACGTCAGGCTCATGTGAACAAGACTTTTACGTTGATGAGGTCAACGTTAATATCTGAGCTGACATCGTCCGCTTGCTCTCCATGTGAATAGGGTATTACGTCCGTTTTACGTAACGAAGGGGAGACCAGGGCTGGAGTTAATGTGTACACAATCAAGATGATAGTATGTAAGATAGGCGACAAGGACGTTTTCAAAGCAGTAGCTGGCAGCACTAGTAACAAAGCATCGGATGTAAGTCATGATTATCACCGAGCTTGTTGATAAGAAATGTTTCCTATAACTAATGAGCGTGTGCATTATGCTCTTGAGTTGTAGCTTATTTGATTAGAGGACTAAAGAGATTTTTAATAGAAGGGACAGATGTTTCATCATATCGACCCCAACTATCCACAGACGCATATGGATTAACTCTCCTTCCGTTGCAGAAGGCTTACATTTTCTTCTTTCGTCCATCATGTTGCTCTGATGATATACTTGAGGAGGGAGTGTCGAGAGAACCTACAAGGAACTGAGCAGAATCGAAGAACTGTTGACTCTTTATCTCAAAAGAGATATACTCTTCCATCTTGTCTGCTATACGTGCTAACGTCTTAAATGTAGGGTGCGCAGGGAGAGCATAAGCTTCACATAAGAATAAGTATAGTCTTTGGGCTGTCTCTATCTATAATACGGCGTGATCAACTTACAGTACAGAACTGAAAACTTACAAAGTTAAGTTGTTTACTTATACAGTACAAAATATAGTTAATACAATATCAAGATAGTCATTAGAGCAATTGCTCTATTTATCTATTGTTATGCAGCTTCTTGTTATTGTAATTAGTATCATTAACTCTAAACAAATAAACATGACGTGACAGTTTCACATTTCACAACACTTTTGCCCCAACCCCCACATCAAAACAACGGTTGATCCCAACCCCCACATCAACTTCTTCATTATATGTTATTACAAAATAACATAATCTGGTCGAAACGTTTTTATGTTAAAATGCATTGTATTGTTTGTTTTGTGTTTTATGACCGCTTGTTGATGTTCAAATGTATATGATGTTGAAATCGTTAATAAATTTGAAAATGTAGACCAGTAGGCATCAAACACTTTGGCACTGTTGTTCACCGTACATCCGAGGAAGGAGTACGTTAAACAACTTTAAAACTCTGCATGGGTTTAAGTTAGCCAAAGAAGGTATCTTGATAGTATATTCAAATGATATCCCCGGATACCTTAAGTCAATAAATACAGCATAAGTTAACAGTATAAAAAGCCTTACTCTCTTCTAAACTCGAGAGAGGTTTATCAACTCTATGCCTCTGGTCAAAAGCAGTTTATAATTGTTGCATTGTGGATGTGACCTACCTCCCGTCACTCGTGCCTAAGCTACAATTACAGACCTTTTCTGATTTATTCAAAGACTGGACCTCTGTAAAGATATACATGTTAACCTGTCTCCTTTTTCAGGGAATAAATGGGCTGATTTTAACGTAACTTTTGGTCTACAGTTGGCTTTATGCCCACAAAAGACGCTTTACAAAAGCAAGTAGCTCATACAGACACTTCCTTCCTAGAACTAAAAATACAATGAAAGGGTGTATTTGTTCTCAAAGATGATGTCCAAAACATCACAGCAATGTCTACATCATTCATAAATCATTCATTCATAAATCGTTCGTACTTTTGACCTATTAGTAGTATCATCGCGAAGAGAGGATTTGAAATGTTAGTTTTGAAAAGAACACTAGAGAAATAGAAAATATGTCTCCACCGGGGATCAAACCCGTTTGGTAATTTTTAACTTTAATGGGCTTTGGATTGGTGACGGGCCGGAGGGCAGTCCTTCCTTGGTCAAGTCACATGGCACAGAGAGGCTGGTCTCCAATTGCGTTTGAGCTGGCTGTCGATGTCCACCGGTGGATGATTGGGAGCTAATGTGGCGACTAGAGAAACAAAAATGTGTAAACATTGGAGGTCACCTAGCTCAGTTGGTACTGCACACGCCGCAAAAGCGTAGGTCACGGGTTCGATCCCTGGTGGTGATATACTTTCTATTTGTCTAGTATTCTTTTCAATATTAGTTAGTACTCTATCTACATTATGCTTGGGGCAAACAATGCAACTGAGATAACCATGCCATCTTACACATACAAAACCATTTTACATCGAAAGCTGCTGCGTCTTTCTTTAAAGTTTAACGACTAAGTACTACAAAAACACCATGTTTGCAAATTTTTAAAAATGCACCATTACCTGGTAGGTATTTCTTCCAGTCAAAACACTGTTATGCATTAGTACTACCAGGGAATGATCTATAACACAAAAACAACTCTGATGCATCAGACACAATACGTACAATTGATTACATTAGAAATAAGGGCTTTGGCACAGATTTGAAATATTACGTTGAGTACCAGATTCAAATTGCTATCTATTTTCGCCAAACACTGGTCACAGCAACTCTCAGAAGTAAAGGAAGAAGCCGTTTCATAAACAATATATGCATAAGGGCATTCTTTGCATGATCACATGACTCATAACCTATCGGCGTTAGAGATTGATCGCAGTGACCAGAAACTCAGGTTATACTTCTACTTCTACTTCTATCTAGTTACAGGTCTGGGCTTCTAGAGCATAAATGGCCAGCTGAGTAATTTGAGACAAAGCGACTTACTCAAGGTCACACCGAGGTCCCGTGATACCCACGACTCGCTCTTTGCAGCTTTTTCTTCCACCCGTCACAGCAAACTTCTGGCTTTTGAATGCAATGTCTGCGTATGATACTGGATGTCATTCTCCGTGATAGAGTGCGTAATACTGATATCAGATGGAGACTAGGTGTTGACAAAACCATCATAGACATCATTCGAAAACGTAGGCGTCAGCTGTGTGTGTGTGCGTGTGCGCGTGCGTGTTTGTATGCGTGCGTGTGTGTTTGTGTGTGCGTGTGCGTGCGCGTGCGCGTGTTGTCGTTGTGTGTGTGTGTGTGTGTGTGTGTGTGTGTGTGCGTGCGTGCGTGTGCGTGTTGGCGCGTGCGTGCGTGCGATTGAGTGACTGAGTATTTTACGCGTTGGTGGTGGGAGTGAAAGTAATTGTAAGGTATTTTTACATTCTCTGGAGCTTCCTAAGTGACTTCACAAAACTCCATAAACGTTCACCTTTCTCTATACGAAGTGTAGTTGCACAGAAATAGTAAGAAAACAAATAATTAAAAGACGAATTCGAACAATATCCTGCGAGCAAGCACTGAGAAGTGTCGTCATCTCGCTTTCCTACAATATTTGTACTTTGACATTTGCAAAACTGTACTTGTACAGAAATTCGAAGTGTTAAAGCCAGTTTAGAAGTAATTGAATGAGGGTGTGTTGTCGTTGTTTTGTAACGTCAGACCTTGTTGGGACCTACAAGGAGACAGATGCTCTCTCCGCCCTTATTGGTATGCCAGCTGCCGGGTTTTATTTATTGCTTGTGAAATTTTACGCGATGCTTCAGACTCATGGATGAGATGCCACTTTCCTGTAAACTGTTCGAAAATCTGCAAGCTAGCATCTTATCATAGCATAGGATAATTGCCAGTTGGAGAGTGTCTGGCAAGTTTGACGATAGGGAAAACATAACATTAAGACATCGTAACCGTAAAGGGCTAATGATCATCTCCTCTATTCAACAGTTGTACACGTTCTAGCTGTTGTGTTATCAACTGTGTCAGAGGTTCGTAACCTTTTTTTGCAACGACCCTTGTGAACAACGTAAATATAATAAGGACTTCTGGAAGTCGATGAATGGTATCAAGGATAAACATACAGCGATACACCCATATTTTCATCACCAATTCGAAATTTGATCACCAAGTTTTGATCGCCAACTTTAAAAACAGGAGTTCTCTTTCTTGCCTTCATTACTTAAGCCTCTGTCAAGGAGTTTGAAAGGTTACGTCTTTGGAAACTCGTTGTACATTACTGGTTGTTTAAAATTAGCTTTCGTAGGCCTTAGGTGTAAACCAGGGTTCCACACTACCCAACTATGTCGATTTCAATGCGGTGACGTGGTCCATTTCTGTTACCTGTACGTGTTGTTTCCTTCAGAAATGGTCTTTGTCATCACCGATACGAGTTGGTGTACATCTAGACGACATTGGCAGACGTTTCTGTTTGTTCAGCTTTTGTTACATGGGCACCCTCAGTAGTTTTGCTCCATGATCTATGGGTTGTTGTATTAATGTTTTATTGCATAGGCAGATTTTCCGCGTTGCTCTTAGTATTTTAATCGAGCTTATATGAACGCCTATGGCCATACAAATTGTGTTGGCCTCATTTGCATTCAATTTGAGGCTTATACTGCGAGGGCTTAGGGATGGCATTGAAAATGGAGGTTAGTTTGTATAATGCTTTGAAACTGTACCGATGAGAGTGATTGTTGTCGATTACTTCTCTCGATGTTCGGTAGGTAGCTTCTGATTCGTTCAGAAATGTATTTGTTCTTTTAAAGGTCAATCTTGACAGTGCCATGGGTGGAGTTAGGTGGTCAAACAGAAATAACATGTGCGAAAACTGGGTATACAGCAAATACCACCTGCATTTATCAAAAAAACACTGGCGTTTGAATGCTTATTAAGCGTTGCTAAGAAGCCAGAATCCTCATATACGTTCATACGCGGTTTTTGTAGTTACTGTATGAATGCAAGGGAGCGATATTTACTAATATCATCAGAGACCTTATTCGGTTAAATGGGACCACTTTGACTCTGGAAATGTTCAGTACTTGTTTTGGTACAAGGTGTTCTTTATTTGAAATACATGTAAAAGGTTTTTTAAGGTGAGCCATGTTTCTCTACGTGCATGGCTGAGGATCCAGCTTGCTTACGTGATGCAGTTTGTTCAAGACAATTTGAACGCATCTTTTTTACTCATCGTGTTAAATTCCAGCTGCATGTGAATTGATTGTTGTAAACACATGGTTTCATTGCACAAACAAGGAAATAAACATATCTATTTGTGTCTTGTTGTGTTTCTTGCAGCTCTGAGGTGCTACAGGAGTAAACAAAAAGTTTGGTAAGGGGAAAACGTACGTTTCTCGTTATGCTTATCATACTATCTGGGTCTTAAGGCGGGAGTTCGCTCTTGTAGTACATTGATCAGTAAATTTTGTTTTGAAAACAGCGTGACCTATTGGTTATGCATTAGAGTCCAGTCTTAAATCATTCATATGAAAATTATAATTACTGATCTTGGAGGTTTTGCAGTAGGGAAGGCGCATAACTACTGCTGTGTTAGTACAAACTGTGACAAATTGAGCTCAATGGATGCTTGTATCTACTCGAAAGTGACTATCCCACTTAGTCAAGTATGTTTATTGGGAGATATACCTACCGGAGTGGGAGACAGTACTGGCTATAGTACATTGTTAACCTTATTTTACTCACTGGGTTTTTTGGGGGAGGGTTTTTTTAGTATCCCTAGCAAACGTTTGCTTGCCATTGATCATCCTTGAATTTGCAAGAACAAACACTTTACTTTTATTATCTTTGTAACGTTTAAACGTTTACTTTTATTATGTTTGTCACCATACAGATGCATTTTAATTGAACAGAATTTTTCAAATCAGGGTGAAAATTTGCGATTGAAAAATACGAGTGTGGCTTATAGCTAGGCAAAAACTCTACTTCAGTGAGCTGTTTTCAGGGTAATCATGGTCGTTTAAGTAAATGTTTTTATAGCTGTGACTAAACAACACTGCATTCTTTTTATTTATCAAGTAATATTCACGAGTAACTAGGTTTTGACATCCCATCTTATTAGATGCAATCGATCTCAACGCAAAAATATGGTAATTGACAGAAATTGTAGTAAAAAGGCATTCTGGCCGGTGACTTTCTTACACAAAATAGCCCCTTTCTAAAAAGCAATAGAATGTAAAAGTAAGCTTTCTTCACCATTTTAGCACTTAAGGATAGCCCCAAACGTGTGCCAAGGTGAAGAGACAAAGATGCCGTGGAGGGGGCACTGGGGGCTGACCCCCCTTCTTAAAAATTTGACAAGCTTTCAACATTTAGTTTTCGGTTTATGTTACTAGAAATTTTATTCATTTTCTGAATGGTTTGATAAAGGTTATTGTAATATTTGGTTGGACATTTTCGGCAGTGTGAATATTTGGACTTAAAATTATGCGTAGCAGCGTAGAGGAAAATAATAGTGGGCGTGGCATTTGCTACTCATACAGCCCCCCCCTAACTTTTTGGGACCAAGTGTTGACATAGCACCTCAAACAATCAATTGCTTGACCTGACACTGATGACAACTAATTCTTTGCATTGAATACTTGGATCACTGCCTGTGCATGAAACTAAAGCAGAAGCGACGGTAAACTCATTACTGTATCTACTCACACAATGAAATGCATATGTTCTATATTCTAGGATTGGCAGTGGACCACGCAGGTTGACTGTCCACTTTGATGGCCCACAGTCTCGAGTCTACAAATTAACAATTTCTTATTTGCATTTTTTAAAATTTCATTATTGAATTATCAGATCAGATGTTTACTTTCCTTAAACAACAGTTGCTGTCCTTGTTGTCTGATCTTTTGCAGTTTCTGAGAAATTTGTTCAAAAATATATAATTTTAACTTGTCAGTTGGTATTTTATCAATTGTTATTGTTGCTTGAAAACATTTTGTTGAAACACTGGCAATTGAAATACTTCATACAATAACTTTTTCATAAATATTGTACTCCCTATAATTTAATCAACATCAATTTCGTAGCATACAATTGTATAGATGGAACAACCCTTCAGAAAAATTTATAGGAAAAGAACAAAAATTTGATTGTGTGTAAGGACTTACCTAAAATAATCATCTTTTTCAAAAAACATTTTTGTACTGACTTCATTTAAAAACTCCTTAAAACAAGCCCCCTCCCCTGATCTGTAATTAAAAGGTCCTAAATTAAATAAATGCAAAGTGTATATATACCTTCAAAATCAGGTTTGGAAAGTACTGGTCCATGCATATATATAGCCTACAGTCCACACCCAGTGGTCTGCAGTCAGCATATTCATTGCAGGCCCACCCACTGCAGACCCTACAATACCTTTCTTTAGTGAAAAATGCACAGTCACATATGCCTCCCATAAGACAGTACATATAAACATTACTTACCTAAGTTGAAAAGAATGCATGCTTGCTCATACAGAACATCTTTGTAGGATACTGGCTCTCCACTATAAACATCATACCTGTTTACAACAGATAAACATCAAATATTTTGGCTTGGAATGCACCATTTCATTTATTTCAGCTAATACTAATTTGTAACAAGAAAACATCTGTATGGTAAGAAGTATACATGTGTACTTCGTACAAACAGATAATTGATGCCATATACAAGCAATGTAATGCCTTCAAGCAGATGCAAAATAAACACAAATAGTGAATGCTTTTGCATAATTGCAAAGATACATAACTAAGTCTGATAATACATAGAACTGGCCTTTTTGATCACGATTTTTTTTAATATCTAAGAAACTCCAATTTGTATCCATCTACTCCTTGTAAACTAGCACCTTAAATACATCAACACATTTATACTGGGCATTCCAAGGTATGGTGATCTATTCGAGTTACCAAATACTACATTCTTTTAAGAACTTCATGAAATAGATGAACAAAGCCTCAAGCCTGGGTACCACTAGAAGTCAGTACAGACTTGATAGCAGACATATAATTATCTATTGAAAATTATCATTTAATCTAGAACCTCACTATTCCCCCAATGTACTGAAACAGCTATATACATATATCAGTTAAAGTAAAGGCTTTTGCATTTCAGTTAAGATGAGGATCCCTTCTACAAATGCGTCCAAATATATAAAAGTGCTCCCACATTAAGCATATTTGAGCACAGGATGACCTTTGACACATACTATTTTACATCCTTTTTTGGCAACCAAAACATGGTAAACAATCCATTGGAAGACCTCAAAGGATTTATACAAGAGATATAGATGAGTACTGAACTACATCTGGAGGACATTTCCAGACTGATGGAGGATCACCAGGGTTGGAGGGAGCTTGTCAAGCGAGTCCGAACAAACTTGACCTGATGCGGATGAATCACTATTTATAAAAAACATCATAAAATGTATGTGGTATACTTTTATTTATGCTTTATAACTTAAGAAGTATACGACTTAATGTCTGCAACAAGATATCAGTAGATCACTCTTTCAAATAGCCCTAAATAAATAAGGCAGCATGAGTTCTTACAGTCAGTCTTATCCAAACAACAATTTTATGTCAAATTGTTAGCTATTACATTTTTCACTCCAGGCCAAAAATTATGGAATGGCTGTAAAGAGGCAATAATCAGAACATACTGAGTGGCTCTGCAATCATGACACGTCATGTTCTACTCTGTTTTTTTTCAATATGTATACACTATTTACCAACAACCAAGCTAAACTCTTTTATATCTATAAAGAATCAATCAATGTGCAAGCTCTGACATCGGGTACAATCTGTCGAATTACAACAATTGCTTTAGATATAATGTAGGCCTACCTTACTTTTATAACTATATATACAGTTCATTCACTACATATTACATCATATGTTTTCATTGCACATAGTTTCTAGATCATTGTTGATGGTTTTCCTCTGATATACCGTGGAACTTAACAACGACTTATAAATATCGTCAGCCTAACTTCATGGATTTCTATGAATGTCGAGGCAACATCATTAAGAAGCACGTTCTCGTGTGTGAGAGAGTAAGCAAGTGCATTAGCTGGATCATGTAAACTACATATGACCTGTAGTATAGTACAGACCCATCAAATGCAAAAGGAAGTTTATATATCGAACGTATTTCCTCGGTCTGCTCTTCCATCTAAACTGATTAGCTATTAAAATTTGGTGACTTTTATATCAAGACTAAGTTAAAAACATCATATATCTGTAATATTAATGTGATAGGTATAACAATAGCCTAGGCAAATATTTTAATTAATTTTTTGTATGGACCCTAGTTAGAGAGCACACTTTTAAACCAACACTAACTAGCGGATAAACATAACAAACGGGGACTAGGGGATCGGCACATATAGAATGAAATTGACTCTGAAAAGTAGAAAATATACATATTTTGTTAAATTACGACATGGAAACAGATGATCGTTGGCAAATTGATTCCCTACAACCTCTGAAATTATTACATATAATCTGTGCTATAACTAAACTACCACGGTCACAGCTCGAGCCTTGATTTGAGGACTACAAGTTCAAACAGACAACTCTTACACACTGCTGATCTCTATTAAACGTAAATATAAAGACAATAAGTTTCATCTTACCTCTTTACGGAGCTGTTACCTGCAACATGTGCAACTTTAAGGCCACTAAAATCGACCTATTTTTATAAACTGGTTAGTTTATTTCGACTTGGCCGGCAAAGGAATCAACATGTGAAGTTCAATGTAATTTCAATGGTGCAACATTAGTGCTCAGGCTCTTTCCTTTAACTTAGAAATGGCGGGAAAATATGTCACCCACAGTGACGGACAAAAATAGAAAATAATAAAAATTATGATTCATTTCAAAACATATCTACTCGTCACATTCATCATAGTTCTCTTTGTCTAGTTCATCTCCTTCCCCGACATATCTCCATTTCTGTTCAAACATCATGTTTGCTACATCGACGACTATTCTACTAATTTCATTAGGAAATACAGCAGACCCAGGTTAACATTACACCAAACAACATATTACTGACTCATTGAAAGATCTGCGTCCTGTCCGTACTTTTACTGAAGGAAACGGTGCACCATTTGCGTTGAGATTGAACGGAGATCTCCGTCAGAGAACAGTAATTTTCAAGACGTTAGATGGTTCGTTATCCATATACGTTTTGTCATCGTCATTGGCAACGCATACTATGGCATTTTTTTCGCCAAACCATAAAAACCCTCATTATCACTGAAATTCAAATCAATATTTAGGATTTACTCAAAAATACAATAAATTACTCTCGCATGTATCAAAAAATGCCTTTTTCAGAACCCTCGACCCTGCAAACATGAATTTGGAGATATTACATGACTCTATTTAGCTTTATCATGCTTCATCGGAAAAAATTTACGATTTTGCGCCGCCATTTCAAAAATGCCCAAAAAACGATGTGAATGACGTCACAGGTAAAAAGCGCTTCGGATCCGTTTTCAGAAGCAAATTATGAGTTAGATAGGTTACGTCTTGTAAAATATTCGTCAATTTCCCCACCCTTATTTACTGATGAATTAAATGAACCAGTCTTTCAAAATAAAAAGGAAAGGATGTATTCGGGCTTTACTTGATCAAATTTTATCAGAAAATGTTAAGTCAGAGTAGAATACGGATGACTGCTAACTTTAAGAGGTAGTAGGAGCCTCCCCGTTTAGAGTGAACTTTTGGAGGCGTTTTATGTAAAGAATAGTTGATCAGAACCTGAGAGTGGAATTATTCAGAACGAAGTGTGTCATAGATAACAAGTAAGGGTACTATTCATTAGATAACGATATTATTCTGATATCTTCAAACTGTATTAGCCAGAACCTTAAGGCATCTTTTTAGATATGTTTCCTATCGAAATAAATTTCACTCATGGTATTGTTACCGGAATACTTCAATGTCATTGTCTGTACCTAAAATTGGCTTTCTAATACTAAAATAAGGTTATATAGATGTTTAAGCGAGATCCTTGCGCGTGTTATCTGAATTTGTTTATAAACATGACATCCCGGCTCAGGCTTCTTAAAGAAGAAGACATATTGATATATATTTTTTTAAACTATGCTAACGTTTCGTCAAACTAAACTGTTGACATCCTCAGAGTTATAAATAATGTAAAATGGATGCTACTGATCGGAAGACTAATCTACCACGATGCAGAGAAAAATGATCTAAACTTAACACTACACTGATGTAAACAAACGCAAATACAAAGGAACAGTAGGAAAGTGGCGACAGTTAAGAAGCGAGAAATAAATATTCAAAACAAACCAATATATATATATATATATATATATATATATATGTATCAATATGTCTCTTTCTTGACGGATGCTTAGCCTGGCTGTAATTTTTATAAGCAGATTACGTTTTCCGCCTGATATTTCACTTGTTCTAATCTGATTTTGCTTAAACTTCCGAAGCAGAAAAAATTCATGCATAGTGAGGATTGTAGGTCTTGCATTTAATGAAATAAAACGGCTCAGCTGCTACAACCAACTGCCTGCTGCTCAAAATCAACACAAGTATTTATTTTCAATTTCAAAGATCACTATAACCATTTTGTACATCAAAGCATTCATAATACAGGGATAGGCCCATTCATTTCTGTTTTGATGGTGCAGTCTGCGGTTATATGTATACATGTCATAAATGAAGGATATGTATGCATGGGACCCAGTGCTAGTCATGAACTTTGAACATAGCTTGTCTAGGTGTTGAGTCTTTTAATATGAGCTGTTTCTTCCGTATGGTGCATTACTTTATCATTTCATTGTTTTTAATGGAAATATAAAAATGTGCAGGCAATTGAACTATTCACGTTTATGGTCTAGGGCGTGGGGATGTTATGTTGACTAAGAGAGGCATTGCATTGGCTGCCTCACCTTGGATGCCATGTAGTTTGACTTGTTGTTTTTTTGAAGTTACTTAGTTTTAGGAATAACACTGACAATTCTGGTTCAGTCCCTTATTTTTCCTCCACCACAGTTATCCCTGCATGCTACCATACTGTCATCAACTTGATTTAGTTTTTTTGACACAGAACTTGTAACTATATAAAGTAACTAAATCTAGAATCATGTACACAAATAGCTATTAACCTTCCATTTTTATGAGAAATGTTCCATCTCTTTTTTTTTTCGTCTTGTAGACAATACAGATTGATGGCTTACAGAATGTTTACCCTTTACATTCACGTTGGTCATCGTCTAGGAAGACATGTCCGTAGGCCCTTACCATCGTGCCTTACCATATATTGGTTTTAGACACTATGCAGAATCTATGCATTACTAGTACTCTTGGGTACCCCATTAGATGGTGGTGGCCTTTTACGAGGCTCGAAGAAGTGTGAAGACCATTTTTAGGGAGTTGCAGTTGATTCTAAACATTTCTTCTTGAATTCCTTTTTGGTCATTTTTCATCCCCCCAGTCTATTCCAACCCCCTGTTTATTAAGTTTTGGGGATTTTTCCAACCCCCCCTCCCCATCCATTAGGCACCCAAGAGTAGATGGTTTTAGTTCATACTGTTTGGATACAATTTGGCCATCAAGACTGTAACTTAACATGCTGGATAAGTTTTAACTATTATTGCTATTGAGCTTAATTGAGTGTGTAAAAGGCCAAATACAGTTCAGTGCATCAAATTTCACATAACAACATTGTATAAATTTACACAGTTTAATTTGCATGGTGAGGTAGTTTGGTGTAAAAGTGTAGGGACTTGATAGTTCCTAGAGCAAAGCCCAGAGGCAGACCAAAAAGGACATGGTAAGAGGTACTATAACATATTTACAGCAGAGGAATTAGAATTTAGATTTACAAATTTCTAAATCAGATAGGAAGTCAGCCATTTATTAACCCTGCCCAACCCAATCAAGCATGGGAAATGAAAGTTACATTGAGAATGATTATGGTGACAGTAGACAAAACTAAGTAATCTGTTTATACAATGTTGACTTCTATATATGTTAATATATAGCTTAATGTTAGTTCATGTTTAGCCTTGATGGCTCAATGGTTGAGGCGTTGGTTAAGTAATCATGAGGTCCCGCGTTTGAATCAGGTCAGCGCCGTTAAATTGCAAGCTATTGTGGTAATGCTCCACTCTTTGAGTATTATACATACATATATATATATATATAAACTAAAAAATGCCTAGAGGCCAGCTCACAAGCTTTCGGTTTAATGACTTCTCCCAAATAGCGTACGTGACTTTTTTCAGTTATTTGCCCCACGGATAAGCTGTAGATTGTAGCTAATATAACCTGATACAAATAATGCCAAAATCAATACCAACAGGAGGTGCATTCTGAATTACCCACAGTAGTGTCATTTGTTGCATTGAAGGTTACACATTGTAAGTTTTGGCGGACAGCATTTGAACAATCTTTTTATGCATTAATGCTGTTTATAGGAACGAATGACAGTCCGTAAAAACCATGCAGTCTACATTTCGTGGCCACCTTTAAAATAATACCTTAGACGGTGGTAGCGCCATCGTTGAGTGCTAGGGGGTTTTAGCCTCTCCACGTTTTCCCTAGTAATTGTATTTTCTTGCTAAGTAAAAAAGAAAACACTAAAACAAGTTAAAAGAGAGTCGAATGTTATTTCTTTATTGTAAAAAGATGCAAAATACTTTCTAAAGATCAAATGGAGTAAAGACAGAAATTTTTCACTCCTCGCTTTAACCACCATTTTTCACACGTTGGCGCCGACCCTGTTTTAATCCTAAAGTCCATCAAGCTGCAAGCCAAACTCAAAATGGTCAAAACGTTTTGTTAAATAGTTCAAAGTCATCACATTTGTAAAAGTAGTTCACTAATTGTCAGCTTGCTCTCAGAGGGCGATGATGAACATATCAGTGTCTGCAGTGGAGATCATTCTGTACAAGTGTATGTTGAAAGCACGTGCTTAGCATTTAATAACAGCCTTTACGCTGCCTCTTTCTGACTTGAAGTTACGTGGTTTGAACATGCATTCAAAGAGAGTTTGACTGCATTACTTCCTTGGGTAACAAACGCCGTTTTGCCACCTGGTAGATTTTTTTACATATTCCACCGTTTCAACCACCCCAAGTAGAATCATGGTAGAAAATGCCAATGACGTTAAGGATACTCCAACAAATATATAAATTCTTCTATTACGTTCAGAGTAATGTCTCAGCTACCTATGCTATTTAGACACCACGGCACCGTACTCTGTTATCAGCTGTAACTTTATTCGTAGAGGTAAGTTAAAGATAAAAATTTGCACGGTAAGTTATTTCAAGAGGTATTTAGCACGGCAATGATATTTATTGAGTCTTGCAATAACTAGTTATAATCAACACCTGTATGTTTTAAATGTATCAACTCATTGCTTGACACATTTCATTATGGCTTCCAGAAAATATGTGAATCCATAACCTGTTGACAGGCCCTTGCTGTTATGACTTGGAAGGCTACTCCTTAATCACTATACATACCGGAAGGACTAAAGTGTGTCCTTTAAAGTTTGATCACCATGAAAGAATGACAATCATTACTGTTTAACTAAGTATGGTCGTTAAAACAATTAAATATCATCAATTAAATATCATGTGGCAATGTGTTATCCTCAAGCAAAAGAGCAAGAAAGAGACAAAAACTGACTACAAAATATTTACCCAGTTTCAAAATGTTAATATTTATGGACCTTATCAGATGTGAAGGAGATTATGATTTACTTAGCTTCTTGTCAATTCCTTTTCTTGTCCATTCCTTACATCATTTTAATCAGGGTCTTTGTAAAGTATTGTCAGGAATCGCAGCTGTTAGTCTATTGTTCTGTGAATTCGATGTCTCGACGAAAATTCTTTCTAGTGACGTCACATTCTGAGGGGACGCTGCTTAGGATTCTGTTTGAAAGTGGTCATAGGTTTGGCTTTTTGTTAAGATCTCTTTGGTTTATATGCAGATCTGTTTATTTATACATTTTTAAAATGTTGCAAACTTATTTGTTTTGTCGTAAGCAATAAACAAAAACTCGTGTGCTAGACAATTTAATCTTAGCGCGTCAGCCACGTTCTGAACTCAAAATGAATTGGTCTCTTTCCTGTATGTAAAGTTTATCAAATATTTAGGATAGAGTGCTTTTTCTAGAAATGATGGGTGTTCTTTTACCATATATTTCTGTACAGTTTAAAGATTTTTTGCCTCGCATCTAATAGACGAGCATTAAAACACGTCTTGTGATAACGTCAGCAATAAAGCATGTGCTCTTTGGTACTCCTCATAAAATAAAGAGAGAGAACCATGCATTTGATTATAGCATTGTAATTTCTAAATGGCAGCAACACCACTTTTATTGGATGATTATTTGAAACTGAAATGCTCTCGTTCAAGTAATGCTTGAATTCTAGTTCACGGTGTAGAGATGAGGATTTGTTTTCGTGTTTCGCAACCAAATCAACAGAAATTCGCAGTTTTCCTGTGACCTTCAAAAACGTTTTGAAATGCGAGTTTTTATTTGTCCTCATGTAAGGCTGATGACGTTTTTGAAGGCACACTAAGAGCAGACAGATGGAATCATATCTCCAATATTCAAATATCAGAGGATATGAAATCTCCAAATTTGGATTTTGGCACATAATGTCAAATCGTTTAAAGTCAGGGATTGATTTTGCTTAACGTTTTTATTGGAGATTGGCTACAGCAAGTTATTTCAACATTTTGGTTTTTTCTGTTTACTATCACAAATCAAAACTGACAGGGTCTGTTGATCCATGAATAATCTGGAAACAACAAGCTGACTTCTTTCCATCATTGTTAGAGATGATGACCACAGATGCAAGTTATACAGGCATTTCTATGATTGGTTGCTGGGGTCACGCCCCCTTGCATCTGTGGTATGCGTAATTAGTAGAAGATAAGTCAAGCTGGACAGGGCATACTTCCTCTGGATCTTTCCAAAACAGTAATCCTTACAGCTGTGTTTCTGATTGGTTGATAAGGTCATGGTTATCTGCTCATTTTGTGGTTCTTATTGTGACAGCAAATTCATGGTGAACAGGGGGGTTGCAGCTGTACAATGGAAGATGATCGCTGGAAGCAAAAATCAGTTGGGGACATATTGTGGAAGCAACAGTTTTTCTATCGCATGTCATCACAATATCTCAATGGACAGCCGACATCCTTCGCGTGATAAAACGCTTCGTATGTTTTGTGGGTTTTGAATTCGCTAAGCATTTTCTGATCAGGTCTTTCTATCAAACCGTGTCTCTCACAGGGAACCACCTCCCCTGACCATGGTTGTTGCATTTATCTAAATGATAAAAGAACGTATTGTTACAGACATTGATCAGTCATCAAGGTAAGATTGACTTCAGAGGAAGATTTCTAAGATTTCTCTCAAAGTTCAAGATGAAGTTGTACTTATTGTGCATCCTGGCACTTGCTGTGTATGCAGTACATGCTGCTGAGGAAACAGGTAAGCAGATTGATATTACTGGTATCTTTAAAGTGATGAACTGTGTAGAATGAACTGTAGTGTTACTAAACGATGGCCTACGACTTTGAACCAAAGGAATGATACAACAATTAAATGAATCCTTGTGCAGCCAAAGCGGATTCAATTTTGAGAACACATATAACACGGCAGCTGTATTAGGAGACGTTTCATACGTTATCAAAAATTATAATTGAATGAGAATATTATGGAAGAATTACGATGTACAGTTATAATGGGTTATTACAATGCTTAAATAAAATGACAAACTTTGCTAAATGGATCTTCACATTGGAACCACCGGAAAGTGCCACCCACTCTAGTAAGACTTAGGTAAGCTGCCAAAAGAAAACTAAATATAGACGACGTTTTGTCTCTTCTTCAAGACGTCAGGTCTTTGTACACTGGAGGTCACAACGCGAATACACCCTGGCAAAAATGCGCAATAGTATGCCACAAAACACGAGAAGCGTGAGAAAGCGTCAGAAAGCATGAGAAATAATCACGATGGTATGCTGGTGACCTCCAGTCTTGAAGAAAAGACGAAACGTTGTCTAAATTGTAATTTTCTTCTCGGCGTTTTACCAATAGTTTGTCGGTGTTCTTTTCACCATAAAATATGTAATGGGACTTTATTTTCTTACGCAGCTACCTGAAATCTGCTGCAGCTCCTTGTTACAGTTAATGTTAAAGAGACCACAGGTTTGTATTTGACAAAATGTCTACAAATGCAGGTTTAACATAAACAGCCGAAAATTGTCAAAAAGCAGCTGCTCTTAAGCATGCTAGCAATATCAGCTCGTTTTTCAACGCAGTATTAGGTAATTCTTTATCTGGTTTCTATTGAAAGGTAATTTACTAATTACGCTAAGCTGTTAATAAATCATTTTTGTCAACAGACCACTTGTTGTTCCGTTTTATGAACGCGTCTCCCAGAGCGGCATGATGGAGAACGCACTTTTGTCCGTGGCTTTAAAGACTCCTTTCAACAATTGCCGTCGCATGTCGCATTTCAATCAAATGCTGGTCGGTTGTGTTGAGTCACTTCTAAGAAAGACAAAAAATAATTTACCCGGCCATCCCCAAGACCCTCTGTAGCACGCTCTAATTGGATCAAGGTTTTGCGATACATTCGTGACCGTAATTCAAAAAAGTTATCACCTACCTTTATTTCGTATATCATGTAGAAGTACGTCATGAGATACCAAGTCAATGGTCTTAGATCCATCCGAAAAAGATTCATAGACTAATTTCGACTTGACTAGATCAAATCTGGCCAAGTAGGCTGAAGCATCTGTTCTTGACTCTATGTCTCCAAAAGTGAACTTCGGAATCATCTCAATAGACACATTGACCAGTTCAATGGATAAATTAAGCGTAGTCCACACATCGTCAGATTGAGGTAGCTAAATTATGCCAGAGAAAAAAAGACGATACGATAGGCATTGTTAGTTAAAATGCAAATGTGGCAGTTGCGATTAAATGAAACTATAACACGATAAAATGTCCCTGTCTAACTGTCTAACTAGACATCTGTCTGACCCTTACGTGATATCTATTTTATTAATCTATCTAGCTTCAAATATACGAAGAACATCACTGTGATACATATCTACTTTATAGACTGTTTAGTAAGACAATAGATAGAGTAGGAGGAGAGTCATTCGAGCAATTGACTCGTAATCTAAGAGTCACGAGATCCAGAGCTGAAGTCTTAGTCCTGCTGTAGTATCCTTGGACAATATATGTAATCTTCGTAATGATGTGAAGTGACATGAAAAGATTTAGGCAGTTTAAAACGGGCATATAAGCTACAATGCAAATTTTTAACTATCCTCTCCATTTTACCTCTTCTTAGTCTTCTCCTCCTACTGCTACTATTATAGCTGCTACTACTATTACTACTACTACTACTACCACTACTACTAAAGATGTGAAAACTGCTTATTACTAACGTTACTACTACTGCTACTACTACTACTACTACTACTACTACTACTACTACTACTACTACTAGCTACTACGGCCGCATATAAAAACGGCAATATTTCTCACATTAATAATACCATTATGAAATCATCCACTAGTACAACAACAACTACAGTAACAACATCAGCTAGTACTACACTACTACTATACGAATTTCATAACAGTTAGTTTTCCTATTGCAATTTAAATTCTATCATTACTACTACTACTACTACTACTTCTGCTTCTGCTTCTACTACTTCTTCTACCACTACTACTACTAATACTTTCACTACTACTACTACTACTACTACTACTACTACTACAAGTTCCGCTACTACTTTTACTACTACTACTACTGCTACTACTACTACCACTATTACTACTACATGTTCCGCTACAACTACTTCTACTATTTAGCATTCTTTTTTATAGAGCCGCTTTTGTGAAGAAGGTCAAAATGTGCCTTAGCCAAAACAAGTTTAAAAGCACCCTTCAGGCAGCTAACTTACTCAAAAGTGGCAGATAACTGGGGGCTTAGGAATGGAGTTGCCCTCATCCAATTATTTCTATTTAGTATACCTAGCAAATGTGACAGACAAACTCATTTTAGCAACAGAATTCAACTGCTTATTGTGGGATGTGTTACCCCTAATTTGATAATGTTGTGTGTATGACCGCCATTGTGAGCAAGGTCAAAATGTGCTTCCGCGCCGTCCCTCTCATCAATTTTATGGCTGCCCACCACTCTGACGTTTCTCTGATAAAACAATATATTTATCAGAATCCGCCACTGAAGCGAAGGTTTATAATCTCATTCAGCTTAATCATGTGAATTCTGCAGCTTAAATGAATATTGTTTGCTATGCGATAAATTGCAGCGAAGCAGGTGGGACTACATACGGATTAGCACCTAAACCATTTGCCAATCCCTATATATAGCAGCTGTTTTAAGATTGCAATGAATACAGTCTTGTACTTCTTCATAGCAGAAGCACGCTTTGATAAGATGAAGGAGGGATACATGTCAAAGTTAGTTAGATAGTCATACCTTACTATCCTAAATAAGTATACAAGAATCAATCCATATATCATTTTCAACCACTTTCCACTCCAAAAGAAAAATGCCGCAACGTTTTCCCTAACGTTGTCTTCTTTTAGTTTTTTTAGCTATTTGTTAATACCTCTGTAAAGGGACCATTATGAAAACAAGGTCTTCTGACCCTTTTTAGTGCCACCCCTGCCAACTTTATCAGTAGGGGTTTCTTGCTTTCAATTTCTTTGTTTTTAATTACTGATATTATACATTTTATTCATTAAAGTAACTTATATATTTTTGTTTAATTTTGTAAAGTAATTTATATCTTAAAAATTGTAACTTTGATTGTTATTTTTTTGTAACTATTTTTCTATATGGCAAAATACATACATTCATACATAAATGCATAAATACATACATACATAAACATAGGATTGCCTAGAGGCATGTCACATTTTCTTGTATGTTAGTCATGGGGTTCTCGGTGAACGTCTTTAAAATTTTTCGTTGCTTTTGTTTCTGCTTTGAAAATGTACGCTTCCTACAATACTTGAGTAGATGAAATTTGTAGCTGGTTCAGAGTATCAGTACAGTGTGATTTCTCTTTTGTGAAGGCATTCCGGATGCTCAGAGGGTGACACGCATACGGGTTTGGTTTAAAAAAGGTTTCAATAAAGATCTGTAAGTCATGGTCACTATGTTCATCGTTTTTCTTAGTCCGTGTTTTGTCATTCTTTGCGTAGTTGTTAGCCGTGGAGTCAATAGAAATGTGTTCCCGTTAAAAACGTTATAAGGCAGCGTTGGCTTGCTTATTGGTAGATGTTGTGACATCCCCGTCTTTCTTTGTAACCTAGGAAAGTGTTCAGCGGCAGCCTTGGATGTACTAGCGACAGTATTCAAAGATGACTTACTTCCTGTTCTACTGCCAATCTTAAAAGACGTTCTCTTCCACCCTGATTGGATAACCAAAGAATCTGGTATTCTTGTGCTAGGAGCTATAGCAGAAGGTAGAACGAAGTTTTAATTTGCAATCCTCATTTTGTTATGTATTTTGTATTGTCCTGGGATTTTATTGGAGTTTCAATTCGTAATAGATATTTTTTGTTACTTTAGCATTAATTATCAATTTGTAGTGGGCACTGATTCGACCTAAAACATAAGACATTCAGGCAGTCCAACTTCTGATTGTCTCTTTCAAAAATACAGTTGGGTATACTCTTTTCACGCCTTTCATTTCGATCATTCTGACGATTGTACTCTATAGAGTGGCAGACGAAAATGGCTTTTAAGTACGTAGTGTTTTCGCTATTTAGTGCAATACTCTCTTATTTATATTGTATTTCTCTACTACCTTATTTATATTGTACCTTTCTACTCCCTAATTTATACTGTATCTTTTTACTTAAATTTTTATATTGTCTCTCTCTACTCCCTTATCAATAGGGTATCTTTCTACTCCCTGACTGTATCTTCGCAGCAGAATTTGTTGAGTTCTAAGTCTCTCTGTACTTTCACTAGCTTAATTGCTATTCTTTCTAGGTTTCTGTACGGCTGCTTGTTTTGTAAGGTCCTATGGGCTACGAATGAAAACCATCTTGTTACTATATGGCAAATCTTTATTTGCGTATGCAAACACAACGTTTCGGCACTCCCTGTTGCCATTTTCAAGTGAGGTAACATAGCTCCTTTTTAGTTTAAATACAAACTTACAAATTCATGCGTGAAATTGTTTGAGCGAGGAATGTTGTGAAAACAATGAAATATTACGTGGCTAAGACCAGGGATAAATAATATGTGTGATGATGAAGGAGAGATTTCAATTACTAATCTATATACAAAAGGGTAAAAGCATGATAAAAGTGAATTGTAAAGACTTGGAGTGCAGGGGTAAATGTGAAGGGTAGTAAAATTATCAAAAGTAGTAAAAAGGGGTGTACTAAATGGTTGAAATGTTATAAAGTTACATAAAAGGTCCTTAAGTGCAGAGAAACTTAGAATTCAACAAATTCTGCTGCGAAAATGAAATGCTTCCAAAGTACACTTGATTTATACTGTATCGTTCTACTTCAAGCTTTATACTGTATCTTTCTGCTTCCCAATCTGTAAGCTGACACTGTGCAAGAAATACCAACACCTAACATCATATCTTGTCAATGGAGTGAAGGAAAGTCACATCCGTCACAGGTTACAAGTGTTGAAGCACCAGCAGCTTCTAATTAGTATAAGTAAATGCTAATTTCTTAATTTTTGTACTAAAGGTATTGAGTTGAAATGAATGTTTGCCTTCATTATACTTTGAACATGAAAATTGTAAACTTCAAGCCAACTCCTACAAATTCTATACTTGCTTAAACTGTCAGTTTGGAGTTTCGAATTATTACAATAACGTACATTCATTGGAAATATCCAGCAGAGTTGTGATCGGGCATTTTCCATCGGAACAGTGTAGTCAACGTTCGTTATGAGAACTAAAATCCACGGGGTTGGAGGAAGAACCAAACAGGAGCATATGCATTGTGGAACTTGCACTGCGGTATTAATTTCCTGTCTAGTTTATTCAACGGTTATTGATTAGACGACAAATGACTTGATTCATTAATTGATGCACTAATTATGATGGACGTACAATTTTACAAGTTGTGGGTTTTATAGGTAACTTTCACATCTGTTTAATTGCCAAACGCTATCCAGAGAACTATAAATTTTCGTATTAAGAAGCCCTACTTTCTTAGACTGATAACAGGGAGTACAAGATTATAGTCGACAGCTCTTGTTGCTAAAATGCAATGTTCGATCTTTATAAACAGGCTTCTGTAAAAATATCTGACGTTGCGTAAGATCTGCATTGCTGGTACGGCACGAAGATTCATTTCATTTCTATGCAAAATATTCCACTCCGCTACGGTAACGCTCTTCCTGCAAACAGAACTAAACAGGAAAAGAGGTAGCCTTCCATAATCTGACTGCAGATTGCTTCGGTTAAGTTTCTTGTTTTTATTGAAAGGATACTTAGAAGGGGACCTCCAAAACATGCCGCTATAGCCATCCGTGGCGCTCCGTGCCGCGCCATTGTTAAGTTGGATACAAAGTCTGTAATTAGAAATTAGAACATAAAAGAGTATAGCTATAAAAAGATATTTAAAAAAAGTATAAGCAAAGCTAGGTAGTTACGTGAAGAATAAAACCTCTCGTTGGCAGTTCGAACATAATTAGACTCAAGGCCGAAACTTCTGATAGTGGCTGCTCCAATGCGAAGAGGAGTAATAAGGACACGGCTTACGCTTCACACAGTGCCATACAGGAAATAGCCTGACATCGAACAGCTTGGGATGGTAACTCAATGTTACCAGTGGCAAATTCATGAGAAAATGTCAATATAAAGTTATTTTTCGAAAAAATGCTTTGTCCTAGTAAAAGCTACTTTAAGTCCCGTCATAATTGGCTAAATTAAACACCTTCAGTTTAGATATAAACTCGACCCTTAAACTGCAGCCATAATTTCAACAAATCTTTGCTGAACAGACGCGAAAAAGATAAAGCAAATAAGGAATGGGAAGAGAGATCTCGAAGGCCAGAGGAGGAATAGTAGTGACAGAAAAGGTAACTGATTGAGTGGATTTAAACGGATGACAGTAAGAAAAAAGATAAAAATAATAGAAACATATTTTTAAGTCACGTAGAATAACGATAGTGAATAATTTGACTTATCATTATCATCATTATCATCATCATCATCATCATCATCATCATCATCATCATCATCATCATCATCATCATCATCATTTAGAATGAAAGCTCTTCTCAAATGGGTGCTCTCTTTAGAATGAAAGCTCTTCTCAAATGGGTGCTCTATTTAGAATGAAAGCTCTTCTCAAATGGGTGTCCTCTTGGGAATGAAAGCTTTTCTTACATGGGAGCTCCCTTTGGAATGAAAGCTCTTCTCAGATGAGTGCTCTCTCTGGAATGAAAGGTCTTCCCTGACGAGTGCTCTCTCTGGAATGAAAGGTCTTTCCTGACGAGTGCTCTCTCTGGAATAACAGCCCCACTCGAACGAGTACTCTATTTGGAACAAACCTCCTTTCGAATGAGCGTTCGTTTTGGAATCAAAAGTCCCTTTTTAAATTGATACGTTCGTTGGAGTGAAAGCTTTTCTCAAATCAGCGCGCTCCTTTGAACCATAGCTCCTCTCAAATGTTTGTTATCTTTGCCATAAAGACCCACTTCAAGTAAGTGTTTACTTTGGAATTCAAGACCCTCTTATTATCTATTGATAACTTTGGTCTGAAGTGTAAAAAGAACGGACGTTGTTTGGCTCCGTTGATGCTTAGATTCAAGGAGAATGGGTACCAAATATTCCACTCAAATGTGAAATATTTTATTAAACCTCCAGACGATCGTAAGTGACATCCATGATAATATAACGTGACATATTTGTACTAAGGACAGCAGACATCTACTGTCACGCAATACGTTAAAGAACACTGTTTTACCCTTGTCAAATGAGGACTTCTTGGTCAAAAAACCCGCATGGAAGAATTCATTGCAGAAAAAGCGAGGTTACCTTGGATGTGCTATTACATAGATTCGATCCAATTTCGCAAATTTTTTTCCCTTGACTACTATTAATGATTATCTACTTCACTTCACTGCCGATACCTTATCTAAAAATACCCAATTCTACCCTACAGTATGTTAGCGTACCTTCTCCTAGCACGGGTGGCGGCCCCTACCAAAACGGGTATGTGTGTGCGTTTAAGAGAAGGGGACACAGATATAGCAAAATGCTTTGTTTCTTACATTCCATTGGACTTTCAGACAAAACTTCACCTCTTTGGAGAATTAAGATGTGGGTTATATTACATGTTACGTGATGCATTGAAATTTGGGTTTTGAGCTAGACGAACCCTATTCTTGGAAATAAGCAACTATATATCTGATATCCCAGCATTGAAAAAGTGTGTGGGTTTAGAGTTCCTCAGGAATACAAAAAATTTGAAAATAATAAATCCATTAAATTGTTGTTCTCTACGGAATTCGCTGAGTATCCATAAACGCATATGCTTAGAATAGCATCTAGAGTAAATTGTTTATAATACGTTCCTTCATGCTATCATGCACGTAGAGCAGCTGCTCTCGAAGGGGGTGTAGGGGTTTGGAACTTATAGATTTCGCCACACTCAACTGCAATCAACTATATTACATTACACAACACCCCACTGCACCCCACTGCACTCCACTGCACTACACTTCACTTTACTCCACTACATTTCATTACATCGCACTCCACTGCAATCCACTACACTACACTGCATTACACTGCACCACATTGCACCACATTGTACTGCACCAGACTGCACTGTACTGTACTGTACTGTACTGTACTATACTGTACTGTACTGTACTGTACTGTACTGTACTGTACTGTACTGTACTGTACTGTACTGTACTGTACTGTACTGTAAGCAATCCAAAATTCAAAGGTTTTCCAAAAGAATGTAATCAATAACCAAATCTACATTACTCGCAAGATCATACAAGGCAAACAAACGCAAAACCTTTATTAACTCACAACTGGGATTTATTATTTAACACGGAAAATCGATGCGGCAAATACATTTCCTAGGATTTAAGGAAGTGAAACTTGTAAAAATTTGTTTTGCCACCTAAAGTAACTGAGGCTAGTGAAAAGTTTGACAAGCCAAAAACAAAGACATTATCACGGGCCGTTAGTTGTTACTGATAGGTCATTGTCCTGGAAAGCCAAGGTAACCGAACTTTAGTGTAAACACCAAATAAAAATATAAACTCAACAGAAAACACATACGTGGTATGGTAATATTTTTAGATGCAAATAAACTAAAACTATAGAGCTCGTTAGAACAAACTATAGAGTAGTTCCATGTCCAAAACATGCCTCTCCCAGTCTGCTGAAGGTCAGTTTGGTAAAGTGCCTAAAATCTGGGAAGCCTGTTGTTGTCCCATACTAAACGATTTGCAATTATTACCAAGTCTAAAATTTTCTCTCTACTTAAAATAGATAAACTGTTACAACTGTTGACCGAAGCTATTTATTGATGCGGCAAGGTCTTAAAAGGAAGCGTTTGCCTTATACATCAACTTTTCTTGTCAGTAAACTTCCCTCACGGCTTTTATCAAGTCGTCGAATGATGCCATTTTTCGTTGACAAGAAACAACTGTAACAAAGAGACCAATTCCGCTGACATATTAACCGACGTGATTTTATGATAGATTTTCATAATAGAGTTAATTTCGCTTTCACGATTACTAATAGTTTAAAGCTTATACAAAAGAGTCTCACAGTAAATAGCCTACACTTAAAAACCTGGCAGGCGGAATTTTCGTTTAAATTGAGAAATGAGAAATTTAAGTTATATCTTGGGAGGTCCAAAACATTACTTACAAATAATGCAACAGCAGCAAACAATGATATCAAAGTATCCCTCAAAGATAGGCACCATTACAGCTCGCAGAATACCCCTTCCAGAGAGCAAATTTATGAATGCAGAAGCTGCTGGTCTCACTGTATTATGTAAACCGTACCATGTCTCAGTGGCGGCGCCTGCCATGGGGCTAGTGGGGCTCAGCCCCAACAAATATTCTCAAGAATCTGATTATGAATTCTGGTGGGCCCGATTGATGATGATTGATCCAATTGCTATTTTGCACAGTGACAGATACTCTGTTGCTACTCATGAAGCATTGCGTAATGCATCACATCGTTTCGAAATACTGAAGAATCCTCATCAAACGAAGAAAGCGAAAAGCCTATTAGAAAAGCATTAATGGTCTGAAAAGTTATTGGAAGGGTACAGCTCCCTCCCTTCCCTTCCCCCTGGTCCACGGTATATGCGAAAAAAATGTTTGGTCCGAAGTTCTTTTTTTTTCGGTGTGAAAGAAACACGGTGTGAGGGAGCTCTCCGCCATTATGGATCTACGTGTCCTCGCTCTGCAAGTCCTTCGTGTCTGATGATCCGTGACACGTGCTGGCGGGAAGTTCGTTTTCAAAGATGGCATCAGTCAATCATGTAACCTATCCTGTGGGATCTTCGTGACAGTGCTTACATGGAAATTTGGAGTCTTACTACTGTTAGGCCAAGACTTCCCTGTACTTGAAAACATGTTCTTCAAAAGTGGCAAAGAGAAACCTTGTTGGCGGTCAATGCAATTTGCAATGTAGCTTATTATTTTACCATCAATGTGGGTGCATTGATATCTCAGGCTTCAAGATAATTTTATTATGTTTGTTACTGTTTTTAATTATTTACAATATTGAATCTAGTGTCACTTTTTGCGTTTTAGGTTGTGATGTCACCACATGACCCACCAGCGGGATTTGTAGAGAATTATATTAAACTATTGTCGGACTCTGATGTATCAAATTTCCAGAAACTCCTTGAAATGAAGGTATTCATATTCTTCTTCTTTATTTATATTAAAATGGATGGGTATGTAAAACGTATGACCGTGGTAGAGAATTAGCAAAACAGCAGGGAGTGAAGCTAGATTGTAATTGGTCGTAAACAACCAGAAATTATTATCACAAGAGGAATGTGTTCCACAAAAGAATGTGTTTCTGCGTTTGATTGACACTTCTGTAGAAAGATCAGCTCTGTTCTCAGGCGGAGGCATAACGGACACACTGCCTCAATTACACACCCCTTGTAGGCCATGCGCCCGTTATAAAAACTACCCGTTATAAACAGTCAAACCACAAAAGAGCGTACCTAATAAATTAAGGGTAGCTGGAGCATCGACGGGCGAGGCCTCACAAGTTTGGCTACTATGTGTTGAACGGACAGTGATGCATGCTCACCTGCTGGTAGGGCCGTCTCTTATTTTGGTAGGATGCCAAAAGGTATCAGAAGCACATTCTTACCTCCTGCCCCCATCGATACTTTTTGAGCGATGTCAACATCGTATTCAGATATTACATGTTCTTAAACATTGACTAATACGCGTATGCAGATGTAATGCATTATGATGGTTCGTTTATGTATTTACATTACCGTGATAAGGGGAATAATACCTTGTTGATGCCATTCCTTAGATAGTAGTTTAATAGAAGGACCGTCTGAATCTTCTGTTACAGATACAGATAAGCACCGCTTATTGAGCCTTACTTTATTTGTCTATAATAAAATCATAATTCATTCGTATTTTCGTAAACTATTAACTGGAAACGTGTTTCTGTATTTGATGTACGTATCAGAGCGATATACAAAAAGGTAGTTTCTTTGTGGTACAAAACATGAAGGAAACAACCACCTCGGGTTTCGAAGACCAAAAACGCCACTAAGCAATGTGACTCTGCCATAGGGCAGCACGTGCTTGAGAACCCAGACTGTGCCAAAGTATACATGGACGATTGCTTCCGTATCATAGGAAAGACCAGGTCTGCATTTCAATTGGCCGTTCTGGAGTCAATCTACATAAAAGTAAGAAAACTTTTGCTATGAAGACATTTTATGTAGGTGTAATGGGCGGTGATTGGTCCAAAAACACCAGCCATTCAGTCAGCTAACATTTTGATTTGCTCTTTCAAAAAATACGGTTAGGTCTATTTTTTCCAACGTTTCATTTCGATAGTTTCTGACGATTGTACTCTGAGAGTGTCAGACGAAAAAGCTTTTAATTACATACTGTTTTTGTTATATCCTACTGTATCGTTACAATGTTGTATTATGTTTTTTATCAGGTTATTGTTATTTATAACTTATTGCAATTGTTATGTATTTGCAGATGAAAAGAGAGAATTTGAAGTGATAAGTAAATAGGCGTGTAGTGATTACATGTGTAGTTATGTGAAATTCATGTAGAATATTCAGTCCTAATCAGATATGGTTACTTGAAGGATCTTTGTGTGTTCTATGATACCCTAAGCTCATAACATGCATATATTTATATTGCATATATGATTTGGAGGAACTTTTGGGTTGATACATAATATTGGAAGTTTAGCTCAACTATCAGCTAGAGGACATACAATGCAGTTGTTGTAAAAATATAATTGAAGAAAAACCCTAAGAGTTTGGATACAAGCTCATAGTGACAGTTTATAGGGGCTATTATGAACTTGGGGGTGGGGGCTATTCTGAGTTATGGGGAAGCTTACAACACAATTGCTTAAGAAAAGCATGGGTCTGTTTGAATCTTAACAGGAAAACTCTTCTCATCACTGACTTCAATCGAACCTCCGGTGTACTATTTAGTAGGTAAAAGCCCCTGGCTTTTCACAGAAGCTAAGATTCATTAGAAAAACTCTAGCTTCAGTAAGAAGATACTTTTCATCAACGTAATTAACTCCTTGTGTGCTGTTATCCTGAAATCTAAGAATTGCTGTTAAGCTGATATTCATATGAAGTATGATTTTGTAGGTGGAAGTAATGGAACTAGTGAAAGTAAACACCTGCTTTCAAGGACTAATTCATTTGTGTATGTTTATGTGACCCATGCTAACATTGATAAATAGTGCTGGACTGGAGGCAGTTTTTGGGGAAGCCAGTGCATCCCGTGGCCCTGATTCACTGTTGTGGTACGCTAATGGTGGTCCACTTGAACCATTTCATTTCTGTGTTGACCTTATACCTTATACCAGTTATAGTATATAACAACTTGTAGTTATATTTTGTCGATGTCAAAAATTCAAAAAAACCAATGTGTCAGGCCCATGGAGTACCTCCAATCAATCATGCAGTTATGAATTAGTAAGTTGTGGTTCCCGTTAACTTGCTGTTTGTTTATGTCACGTCTGTAAATATTAATGATGATTGGTTGTTAATATGTTATAAATTGTAAAGTGGCTTACTTTAATTTCTTCTTTTTGATTTATTTATACAGTACATACCCATTTCTAACTCCAGGTGTAGGATATTTGCCCATCATATTAGAGAGGCCTTATACTGTTTGTTACTTTATATTTAAGTTGGAAGTCCTCATATATATGGATTACATGTGAATTCTTGTAAGCATGATCACCAAATATAACATAATCAGGGGTATCAGAAGTTCAAAGAGGCATAGTAAATAGATTTGTTGTAGAGTGATAGCCATCGAAATTTCTATCACTGTAAGAGTATTACTAATGGCAGAAAAACAAGCTCACCTGTAGTAGCCATCTAAGAAGGATGTCATAAAACATCTGTTAGACTTTGGGAAAGTCTGTGATAGATGCTTATTTGATGATGACCTATTCATCATTGGTATCCCATTGTTAACAGTAAATGGTTTACGTTGAAAGGTTTCTTCTATTATTCTGTAGACGGTATTAATCCTCATCTTCACTCTTGTGAAAGTTAGTTGATATTTTCATCATTGTACCAATCTTCATTTACTCTTATATTACATCGATTATGAACACAGGCATATCTCTTTCCTGAATAATTTGCTACTCTCCCCTGTTTTATGAGTGAAGATGTAGGGATAAACTCCTTCTTGTGTCAATCTTGGCCAATAAACATTCAATTCTTACTTACCCTGGTTGAACAACATTGCCTCTGTTTTCTTGGCATTGCAGTGAAGTCTCACTTTCGCCGCCTCTATCTCAACACGAGGCAGGAGCTCTTGTGCTTGCGGTATGTCTTTTGATATGAGAGTGATGTCATCAGCGAATTCTGTATCTGTAACTATGACAGGACCTACTTCTCTATTTCTCCTTTTTAGTAAATGCAGGCCTAGCTCTTCTTCGTGGCCGTTAATTGCCTTTTTAAGTACGTAGTCTGAGACAATTGCAAATAGGGAGCAAGAGTGTCACCCAGGAGGATGCTAGCAACTATGCCAAACAGCTCGCTGTCACCGTCAGGTGTAATAACTTTACCACAAGTTTTTAATAGGCAACTTAAACTGCATCAACAATTTCATCTGGGATTCCATAAGCACGCAAGATCTTGAACATTTTCTTTTTGTCAGCACTATCAAAGGCCTTCTACCAAAACAAGAACTTCTTTGAGGTTATTTTTTTTCACCTCCTCAGTCAGATGTCTCAGAGCCAGTATATGAGAAGTTGTGGATCTACCTGGACGGAAGCCATTTTGACTATTGCAAAGTAGTGGATTTATTTCTGGTTGTATTTTATTTAGTATGAGCTTGTTTGTTATCTTAGCTGCAATCGAAAATAGGCTGATTCCTCTATAGTTTTCTTCCAGGGAGAGATCAGAGGGAATTTTGGTAGAGATATGATGTTTAAGATTGACCACTGCTCAACTTTTTCACCACGAAGAACACCATTTGCAAATTCTAATATGATATAATCAAAGTTCAAAATATAATCAGTTGTTATACCATCTGGATCGGTAGCCTTATCCAAATGTTTCTTCACTGCTTGGAATTCATCCATTGTTAAATTCTCTCTTCCTATATCATGTGTATCAAAGACTTGTGGTATTTCTTCGTATTCATCTGTCATCATTGGTTCTTTGCCTAGGAAAAGTGCATATACCACTTTTGCAGTAAAGTGCTATTTCCCTTGGTTATTGCTTTTTTAGTTGCCTTCCTTCCAGATATTCTGTTAATCAACTACCAGCTTTCAGCATGACGAAAGTGTTCATCTGCGAGTTCAACACTTCTGATCGTGTTATCTAGTTTTTCAGATTCTGCTACATTGTATGATTGTTGAAGTGCTTTCTTTTGCTCCTGCAGTCTATGGTGATTCTCATCACTGCCATCCGGTTGAAATTTATTAAAAGCATTCTGAACCTTGCCTCTAGCATCTTCAATACCTGGCTCTTTTGATAGCTTTTGGCATTGCGTTTTTGCTTTACAGTAATAATGTCTTTTGCAGTCTCGTTACATGCAGTAACAAAACACTGGTATTTCTCAGTTGCATCACAATCAGTTGCAAGCGCTGCAAGCCTATTCCTGACTGCCACTGTAAACTGCTCTTGTATATCAGGGATTTGAAGGTATTTCCAGTTATAATTAATTTTCCCTGGTGGTGTCTTACTGGTTCTTAAGCTCAGTTTGACACGGGCATTGAGTACTGTATGATCCGATCCTACGCTAGAGAATGTATTATAGCCCTCCACGTTTTTCACTGAGTTCTTCCATTTCCGTCGTATGCAAAGGTAATCAATTTGTGACTTCATGTCGAATATGTATGCCCATAGCTTTGATTTTTTCTTTTGAAATGTTGTCTTGGTTATTACGAGATCCTCTTGCCCCTACTCAATATATTTATCATTGCATAATTTTCAATGTGTGAAGTGAGTGTTTGGATTTCTTCACCTTATTTTCTCTAAAGCTGTGCTTAATAATTGCCACATAAGTCTAAACATAGTTGGGAAGTGAAACATACCCTAATTAAAATAAAGATCAAGGGTGTAATACTAAATGACAAATCTTTTAAAGAGATACAGCTGTAATTCCCTTACACAGGAAGATGCAGTGTGTCACATTTTGTACTACTTATTTTAGCCTCTGTGTAAAAAGGAACATTTACACCATCTGGAATAGTGGAAGATGTAGAATGCACTGCAGAATAGCCTTGTTGACAAACCTGAAGGGTGTGATTTCATTTTAATCATTTTTATGTTTTTAATATGTAATAGCTCTATTAGAATTGCTGAGAATTTTGCAAGTCTTATCAAGCGTGTCTTTAGTTTCTAAATGTATATTAATACTTTACATGACTATTTAGAGAAACAAATGATTGAATTTCCTGTTAGTTTGTTACATATAATATGATTTGTTTTTGCCGTGTGCAGGATGCATGTTGTTTCAGTTCATTGAGTAGCTAAATGATAGTTTTAAGGGGCACAGCTACATTTATTCAAATGGCTTAAAGCATTCTGAAGTTGATAGGCAGAGACACAGCTATTGCTAAGTATACAAAAAGAAAATGTAGTAAGGATGCAGTTCAAGTTGGAGAAACATAAGTTGGCAGTGATTTGCATAGTGCATGACAGAGCCTCGGCCTCCATGCCCCTCCCATTCACAACCACTCTTACAAACAAATTGTGTAATAGTGTGCAACAATTAATAGAAAACATAGGATTGCAACTCATTTACAAAGGCATTGTCTGTTCTATGATTTTCTTTTCCATTGGTTACATGTTTTCTTATAAGTTTGAAATTGATTGTAAAAATTAGTGGTGCATCAGTGTAATAATTATTAATTGAAAATCATTATATCGCAATCTAACAGTTTGGCCCCCTGATAAGCATTATATTGCCGAAAACCTTTTTTTGTAGATGGGTTTCGCAAAGTTGTTGTTACAGAACAAGGAGGGTTAAAACCGGACAAGGATGACTGGGAATTTTACCATCAAAATTTCCTCCAAGGAAAAAGTGAACTTCTGGAACTAGTGAAGAGAAAGGTGAGAACATGACTCAGGATCTGTACTAGTTACAAATGTTCATTTAAAGCAAACATCCAACATCACCCATGCAAATTTTAAAAAACATGTGGGATTATATTGTGTTTTCTGTAAGATAAATTAGTTTGTAGCAGAATTGCGATGGAAAACTTTGTATAAAGTATAAATTAATCAGATGCGTTTTAGGTTGGCAGAGTGAACCTGTTAAAGTAATTTACTTCGTGAATAATTTAATTGATAAAAGTGTATGAAAGTTCTAGTGCCCATGAATTCAATGAAGCTTTTAGGGGTATCACTCACAGCTTGTATCTCCACAAATCTATTATAAAACCATGCATGTACGTTTGCCATCTTTGTCATCTTTTGCCAACCATGTATATACTTTGTTTTTGTGCATGCACATTCTATGTCAGTGTGTTTCACTGTATGCAAAGAGGTGTTAATAAATACAATTGGTACTGTGCTTGTTTATCCTCTCCAACCTTTGTCTTATGAAAAAATGCATTCTTGAAGTTCTTTCAGAAATGATTCAGACAGGGATATGAAAACGAAGGGCGCTGATTTTCGGACAGAGAGTGGCTATCAAATCGAAAATAAGAAAATGCTTTCAAACAGAGATATGAAAACCAAGATTAGGCAATGCTACAAAACAGGGATATGAAAATCGAAGATCAGGAAATTCTTCCATACAAGGATCTGAAAATCGAAGTTCAGGAAATGCTTTCAAACAGGGATATGAAAATCGAAGTTCAAGAAATGCTTCCAAACAGGGATATGAAAGTCGAAGATCAGAAATGATTCAGACAGGGATATGAAAACGAAGGGCGCTGATTTTCGGACAGAGAGTGGCTATCAAATCGAAAATAAGAAAATGCTTTCAAACAGAGATATGAAAACCAAGATTAAGCAATGCTACAAAACAGGGATCTGAAAATCGAAGTTCAAGAAATGCTTCCAAACAGGGATATGAAAGTCAAAGATTAGAAATGATTCAGACAGGGATATGAAAACGAAGGGCGCTGATTTTCGGACAGAGAGTGGCTATCAAATCGAAAATAAGAAAATGCTTTCAAACAGAGATATGAAAACCAAGATTAGGCAATGCTACCAAACAAGGATATAAAAAAAGAAGATCAGGAAATTTTTCCAAACAAGGATCTGAAAATCGAAGTTCGAGAAATGCTTCCAAACAGGGATATGAAAATCGAAGATCAGAAATGATTCAGACAGGGATATGAGAACGAAAGTTAGAAAATGTTTTAAACAAGGATATGAAACCACGGATAAGGAAATGCTCCAAACAGGGATATGAAAAACCAAGAATAGAAAATGCTTCCAAACAGGGATACGAAAATTGAAGATCAGAAATGATTCAGACAGGGATATGAAAAACGAAGAACTTTCCACGTAGCCTGGTGAATGTTCTAGAATGGGGGACTTTGATCCCCGGTAGAACCGTAAGTTTTGAGATACCAACGGGTTTCCTGGCTGTATTCTCTTTGGTACACTTCTTTTTTTATAAGAAACCAGGCCTCAATCTTCCCAAAGTTTGAAAAACTTGTGGGCTGGATGGGGCTGCTCTAAGAAACCTTTAAAATCTCTAAAAGCAGTTTAGACAGTTTGATAACGGGTTATTTCATGAATAGGCTAACCTGGAACAGGGGTACCCTAAATGAAGTGTGAATATGCTAACAGCAGTGTGACCAGCCCCCTCCGCGTATTCCACCCCTTCTATTTGATACCAGAGAATAAGAATTTGCTAAGAAACTTTGAGGGCTCAAAAGGTCAATATTTTAAGAAACTTCGAGGGCTGGACGCTGAGGTAGTTTGTTATAAAAAGTGTACTTGCTGTCCTTTTCTCTCTTGCATAGTCAGGTAGAAAAATGGCTTTACCTCAAAAAAAATTTCATATTTGGTACCGTTAGAATGGACAGTTTTTGTAGATTAACATAGTGAAACCTTAAGAAGAAATAATAATTTGTGGGGAAAACGTTACAGTTTCCTTAATAATGCGATTTTTTTTCTTACCGATGGATATTCATAAATTCGAAGGACCTCAAATTTGGTAAAATACAACAAATGTCATTCTCTGAACTATAAGAAAAAACCAACCTTTATCAATTGACTTATTTCACTAATTAGCAATTTAAAGATAGATTATAGGGTACGTGACTGATGTGCATAACCTATATATGACTCAAAATCGCTACAGTACCAAATCAGATTCTGTGAGAGCTCCACAAAGCAGGTAAGATTTTACTTTCTTTACATACTACTTCACTTTTTTACCAACGCGATTGTTAGGGCTGCGCAAGGCCAGGATGCATAATATACACTAGTACTAGTAATATAAAGGTACCCTTCGATGTCACGTCAGAGCTGTGCCCGCCCGATAGGTGAAACTTGCCCACGTTTGCACCCCAGAAAATTTCCCATGGGCATTTAAAAGGTGGATCACGCGTGTATTTCAATTCACTTATGCAATGAGATAAGAAAAACGGGAAGTCTCAGTACAAGGCCCAAAATTTTCCCACCCAATAAAGCCATGGTGTCCTGGCTTGGGAGAGGAGAGGAGGAAAGAGGTTTTGTTTTAAATTTGCACCCCCCTCCCCCATCAAAATTCGACTGGCTGCGTGGCTGGTCTGAAGTTTGTGATGACATGGTGGCAATCTGTGAAGGAATTTGGAGGAGAATTTGGAAAAGACATTGTAAAGACGTTTTGCATCCTTTTTTGCCCATTCCAGGCAATATCTGATTTCAACAGTCTTCTGTATATGTAAAGTGATCCATGGCTAGAAAAGTAAACGTTCTTGGTGCTTTAGTTAACATGTTTTCACCATGAACTGATTGTGATCTGATTTTTAGCATTGACCTATATTAATCATACCCCCAATTTAGAGAAAGTTGATGTAGAAAAAAAGTTAATTCCTCAACTGACACACCATGAACTCGAGCCCTCCTTTTAAAATAAACATGTTTGGCTACAACATTCATTTTTTAAAGAAAGAAGGATCCTAGAACTGCAATACATGATTTGAAAGAATTGTGCTGCTGGGTCAGAGGCAAGGATATACTCTACCCCTCCGTACCTGAATCATGTCCAAACCAATATAATCTGTTTTACCTTACCACTTAGTCAAGGCTCCAATCATTTTAGAAGAGAAGTTGCACTCATATGTTTGTCAATGTTAATAACATAGCATCCCCCCTCCCGGAAGTTGAGGGTAGTTAAAATTTTTAGCTCTTAGGGGACCACATATTTGGAGCTGAAATGTTAGGGGAATGACAGATGCAGGGGGGGTGCATTTATTCACCGAAATGACAATAGGAGTAGTATTTTGCAGCCATACAGATATGCCGTTTTCCTCCCTTTGGCACCAACCATAGTGTTGCCTCATTGAGACACTTGATTGAGAAATGCTTAGCATTACCCCATTTTAGGATCCATTTCTATGTTTAGTGTCGAAGTTTAAGTTAAATTTATCTCCCAATGCCAAATAGATTTACTACTACAGGTGCTCCTGTCTTGCTCCAATATTATAAAAGGCATATGTCAAGTTTCCAACATGTGTTCATATTTGAGTGGTTTCCCCTTCACTTAGGCCTATATCAAGTTACATATTTGTAATCTACATTTCTCAACTTCTTGATGTCAAATAATCAAAGATTTGCATCTTGTCAACTTAACCATTAAGGTACACTGGGGTTGATCAACCATTTATGTACACTGTGGGTTTCTCTTGGTAGGCCTACTTATGCTCACTAAACATACTGATAGATCTAAAATTATCACCTATCTAGACTCAGTTTTTGTTGTATGTTTCTTTATGCAGATCCCTGGAGTAGCTCTATTTAAGTGGAATTTGTTGTAGCTCCAAAGAGTGGAGCATTACCACAATAGCTTGCAATTTAACGGCGCTGACCGGATTCGAACCCACGACCTCGTGGTTACTAAACCAATGCCTCAACCATTGAGCCATCAAGGCTCTAAATAAATATAAATACATAGATATAAATAAATATTTTTTCATGTAGTAAACTTTCGAAATCAACCATAATTCAAGAGCAAATAGCCTGTTACCTCTTTCTAATCCATATTTAGGTGCGAGTTGCTTAAGATTTTGTTTAGTCATCTACAACCGAAGGTCGCACATTTATTCTCAGTACGTTATAAAACTCTTTTAGCATCTTAAGAAAAGTATATCTTATAAGTCTTGGCTAAAACATCGAAATAACTGCTTGCACCAAGAAAAAATAACACTGTTTTCCCTTAAGAAACGCAGCAAGACTTTGGTCTCTTTTGCACGGTCATGGTGACGTCAGACCAGAATTAGGCTAACAATAAGATACCTCTTTGATCTAGACCGGCCTTCCAGACCAGGGTTGAATAGAAAGACCATGGTGTTCACGTACTCCGCACATTGCTATTGACATGTCTCTAATGAGTTAGTCAAGTGTTAGAGTTAGACACTTAGTAAAGGAAAGGGGCTTGCATTTGTGGTATTACACGCTATCTGCCCCTTACCTCCTATCAACAGGGAGGTATGACATGCAAGTGACCGAAATGAAGATGTTCAAAATCGATCGTCAGTTGGAACGGGGGTGAGGCCAGTTTATATTAATTTATGTCCAGGATTGTAGCTTAATTTATTTGTAAATATGTATCGTACATGTAAGTAAGTCTTGTTTTTTGTTAGGCTACAATTATATGTTGTTGCAGTTGAAGGAAGACTGTAGGGTGGAAATTGCGCTAAAAAAATCATGTTATGCTAGCCTCTTGCATAGGTCAAAGCAAGTGATGATATTGGTTGCTATATAGCCACTGAGAGATGCAAGCTGCTCTTTGCATATCAAAACCTGTTTTGCGAACACTGCTTGTAGTATGCAAAGTAGGTCCATTGAATTATTCCTCAGTTTAAAGGGAAGTGCGGTGGCATTAGGCTCTAACATCTGTTTGTCGAAGCTAGGACTTTCTTTAAGCCCTAACTATGTATGTATCAAAGCCTGCCAAGAGTTTGCATGATAGTGTAGTGGTAAAAACGGAAGCAGTAAGGTTAAAGTCATGACTTAGCCTACTGTGCCTCTTGAGGCGCAAACAAATATCTGTACGAGATTATTAAGGTTATTTGTGACTAAAAGAGATTATTAAAGACTATTGGAGGTAAAAGGACTATTAAGAGATGAGGAGGTTATTTGCGATCACTGACATTATTTTGGGAATATTTTGAGACTAATTCAAAGTATTACGAGATTATTTTGACTTATTGGCCCCTCGGTGCCGCTATCATTCTGCATGACCACTTATTGGAACTTTAGGTTAAACGTATGCCTTACGTTAACAGACCATTGGTATTAAAGTTTGCCATGGCCGTACCATAACTTTGGGACTCCGTTGGAATGTAACTGGTGATCATCATTTATGATACCGAGATGATTAGCGAATCGGATCTCATGAACTTCGTAAACATTGGCGCTCTTCTCTGACAGTACGAACAAGTAACAAGGGTGCTGCGCCGCAAGCGGAACGATAAGGATGATGATAATAATAAGAGCAAACCCAGCCTGTTGTTGTAATTGGTACCAAGATTCAGCTTATTCCACAAATCAGTTATTCTTAACCTGTGGGTTCTGGAGCACGTGCAAGTTCAATGATTTCTATATAGTTCATGAGCCTTGCTCAAAACTACAAACTCAAGTACTGGGTCAAAAGTAAAAAATGATGCTTATAGACACAAATTGCTACGTAGACTCTATCAAAAGTGCACTACAATAGCAAATGCTACCCTATGACCTACGACTCGACGCCCATTTGCAAAATAGCTCTTAAATATTATTCACTTACACCTTCAACCGGAGTGTTCATCCCTGGCCTGAATCTCAGTTTCTTTAATAAGCCATTACTTATTTACAATTATTTCATTTTCTTCTCTTCATTTCAGGCTGACGGCTGTTTATGGCCTCCTTTACGAACACGTGAACCTCAACGCAAAGTCACATGATGTTCTTCATGAAATGTTTGGCTCTGGATCGATCTCTTACTTCACACAACTGACCAAGCTTTTCCGTAAGCAGAAGCTTGTGTCTGCGTCAGGAAAAGACATTTACCTGCCAAAGATGGAAAAGAAAAATAGACTTGAATATGCAGAATACAAAAAGAACATCAATCATTTAAATGTCCCAATTTGCTTCTTGTACGGTAAGTTAAAGAGCACAAGCATTTTTTCCTGTTGATACTTTCTCGAGTCCTTACTTCGATACACCTTGGTTGTTATTAGTAGTTGATACATGTACGTTTTCATTAGATAATGGATCATTCTAATGACTTGGTAGTTGGAAAAGGCACGTTACCCTTGCCTTTATTAAAACCGACTCATCATGTACTTAGAAATATATTTTTGAGCCGGAAATTTAAACCAGTGTTTTCACATTACACATTCTCTTTTATCCATGCATGACACTTACCTCCTCTCGCTGTTACAGAATGTAACGTTCTCGTTTCATCAGCCAAAGGGTTTTTTCCTTGAAAAAGGTTGCGCAGCTTCTCCTTATTATTTTGAGAAATTTATTCCTTTAACGTCTACTATTGGTGTGCATAACAAATGCTTGACTATTTACCCCAAGACGATAAGATTCTTTGCAGTTAATCCATGTTTGCAGCTAATCCAAGTAATTTTCTCTCTTTCCTCTCTTTCAACAGGTGAGGAAAACTCCGTCTTCGATGTAGATAGTCACATACGTACTCGTGATCTCCTGATGGAAGCCCATCCCTCTCAACATTACGAAATGGTGACCATTCCAGGTATACATTTACAGAATTACTTCCATCGTCTTTATACCACTTGTACTTTAACAGAAGTGAGCGCACTGACTATGGAAATCTCTCAGTTCATAAGATTTCTAGGCAAAAACTGAAGTACAACCGAGTTTATCAATTAGGGTGGGTGTAGGAAAGGGTCTGAAAACATAGAATTGCCATTTAATTTAACATTAGCAGTTAGGATTATGGTACTTCGGAACATAACAAAATGAAGGACAGACTTCTTGCTCCTCAAAAGCATTTATTAGGAAAGAAAAGAGGTAAAGACGCTGTTTATTCTAACAGTCCTGCTTTATAAAACATGGTCGTCCACTTATTATATATCTCTCAGCTTTATCCCCATTTCATAAAGATCTACAATATTCTACTGCTCATGCGCCGTGTTGGCAACGATTTATTTACAGACACTGCTTCATACCATATCTTCTAAACCACACGAAGTTTGACTCTGATTTCACACGGAATACTCTTGTAGGCCATCAATCTACATTATAAACACATAAAGATCAGATCTGACGCACATTTTCTCGCGATCATCTTTTTCAACTCTTACAGGCATTAGTGCTTGAAGAAATGCTAGAAATAAGCTTCCCTCGTCAACTTACATTTCTTACCATATTTTCTGAACTACACGAAGTTTGACTCTGATTTCACGCGGAATACTCTTGTATGAAGAAATGTCAGAAGTCAGCCTGCGTCCTCAACTTACATTTCTTACCATATTTTCTAAACTACACGAAATTTGACACTGATTTCACGTGGAATACGCTTGTAGGCCATCAATCTACATAATAAAAAAATCAAGATCAGATTTGACGGACATTTTTTCGCGATCAACTTTTTCCACTCTTATAAGCCTTAGAGCTTGAAGAAACTGCAGAAATAAGCCTCCCTCGTCAACTTACATTTCTTACCATGTTTTCTAAACTACACGAAATTTGACTCTGATTTCAGGCGGAATACTCTTGTAGGCCATCAATCTACTTTATAAAAACATAAAGATCAGATTTGACGCACATTTATTCGCGATGAAGTTTTTCCACTCTTATAAGCCTTAGTGCTTGAAGAAATGCCAGAAAACAGCCTCCCTCGTCAACTTACATTTCTTACCATATTTTCTAAACTACACGAAGATTGACCCTGATTTCACGCGGAATACTCTTCTAGGCCATCAATCTACATTATAAACACATAAAGATCAGATTTGACGGAGATTTCTTTCGCCATCATTTTTTCCCACTTTTATAAGCATTAGGGATTTAAGAACTGCCAGAAATAAGCCTCCCTCGTCAACTTACATTTCTTACTGTATTTTCTAAACTACACGACTTTTGACTCTGATTTCACGCGGAATACTCTTGTAGGCCATCAATTTACATTATAAACACATAAAGATCAGATTTAACGGAGATTTTTTTCGCGATCATTTTTTTTCCACTTTTATAAGCATTAGTGCTTGAAGAAATGCAAGGAATAAGCCCCCCTCGTCAACTTACATATATTACCCTATTTTCTAAACTACAAGGAATCTGACTCTGATTTCACGCGGAATACTCTTGTAGGCCATCAATCTACATTATAAACAAATGAAGATCAGATTTCACGGACATTTTTTCGCGATCAACCTTTTCCACTCTTATAAGCCTTAGTGCTTGAAGAATTGCCAGAAATAAGCCTCCTTCGTCAACTAACATCTCTTACCATGTTTTCTAAACTACACGAAATTTGACTCTGATTTCACGCGGAATACTCTTGTAGGCCATCACTCTACATTATAAACACAAAAAGATCAGATTTGACGGACACTTTTTGCGATCAATTTTTTGCACTTTTATAAGCATTAGTGTTTGAAAAAATGCCAGAAATAAGCCACCCTCGTCAACTTACATTTCTTACCATATTTTCTTAACTACACAAGGTTTGACTCTGATTTCACACGGAATACTCTTGTACGTGATCAATCTACATTATAAACACATAAAGATCAGATTTGACGCACATTTATTCGCGATGACTTTTTTCCACTCTTATAAGCCTTAGTGCTTGAAGAAATGCCAGAAAACAGCCTCCCTCGTCAACTTACATTTCTTACCTCTTTAAAATTAAGTATTTCCTATCAAAATACATATTATTACCCGCGGCAGAGAACCTGATTTAGGTGTTTTTCTCAAGACTTAACAAAAAGGTTCCAATGCTTGCAGAAAGACAGACACGAGCCTTGGCTAGTGATAGCTGATATATTTCGTCGAAGAGATTCCAAACTATTTGTTTATGACCTCCTTTTCAAATGTAAAGCCTTTCCCAGCACATGGTCTGGTATTAGTTTATGGGAACCTAGAATTACATATTGTGAGAACCAAGATAGCTGCAAGACAGCCCCTCCCCTGCTACACCCCTTGCTTTTCTTCACCCCATGGACATAACAGGCACGTAGCTTGGGTGATGAACGAAGTATCTACGTCTCTAATAGGTTGTCCAAGTTTTCTTTGCAGTCTCTCAATGCAGTCCTCTGATAAGAGGTGGGGCCATTCCCTAGGGGCCTGCTTTTCGAAAGGGAAATTGGTTTCGCTGGGGCGGGTATAATCAATGAGCTTGCTTATGGCTATACATTTCTTTCAGATTCACAATTCTATATAGATTTCTCCTTTGACGAAACTTGAAATCAATGGATAATTTATTTTGTTCCTTGATGGAAATTTACGCTTAATCCTCCCCATTTACGGTTACCCACATACGTGGCTGGGTCACACCTAATGAACCTTAATCTTACCTCGGTCCCCGAAAATTTGGTGGGGACGAGAGCACATGCATTCAATCAAAAACGCGTCTTGTAAAATACAAAGATATCGGCCCCCTACCGTTTGTTTACATTCGTGTCTGAGAGAAAACTCTACAATTTGTGTCCAGGGAATCCAGCCCGGCTTTGCAAAGTGTAGAACCAGACAAGTTGGGAAGCAACGGGCCACCTACGAATCAAAACAAAGCCAAGTTCCGGGGTATTGTCTACTAAACAGCAGTCTGAATTGTTAAAATAATACCGGCATCCACGTACCTTATCGCAGACGAACTTTGTTTTTTCCGTTTCTTGGATGCCGGCTTGTTTTGAGTGAAGGTTCCAGATCCGGAAGACCTCGGCTGTCGCAAGAGCTGCTGAAATAGCACTTCGAGATCTTGCAGATCATGAATAAAGGCTCAGAATTAAGGAGATTCTTGGCTTCTCGTATACTTGGGAAAGGAACCTTCAGGGACAACTTTCAGGCATAACAACTTTGCCGAAAGACAACTTGTGGTAAATTGAGCTGCTAAAACTTCCACCGTTAGAAGCGAGCGCGTTTTCTTGGAAGTTGTGGAACGTGCATGCCCATTTGATTTGCAAAAGCAGCAGTGTACTTAAACAAGGAGGGGCGGGGCCGGGGCCGGGGGCGGTAATGGTTAATCAAACCAATGAAGTTGAGCTTCTTTCAAGCCGACACAACCGGTTCAAGGTAAGTCAAGTAGAGAAAGGTGCCTTTGCAGCAAAATCAAAAATACTTTAATGTAGTTTTAGCACCCCAAAAAGTTATATGAATACACAACTACGTATATATATTAACAAAAAATGGGGAAAGTGGGGACCATCCCCTGCCAATCTCTCAATCAAAGACCCCTGACGATCAATGGACCCTATTTCAAAACTACCCTAAATAAACAAATCAGCCAACAAACAGGCTAACTGATAAATAAAGGGGACCTGGTGCGTCCAAGGGCAACGTCCCTCAGTTTAGGCGACTAATATAAGCAGCCAAACAATAAATGAACAAATTTACTATGCCCTACCTTTGCAAAGAAAGGATAATTGGCGTTTATGAAAAGTCAGTATTTACCAGATAGCATTATGTCTTCTATAAACATGGTAAGAATTACCACAAGCATAAGCATCAAAAGTTCAAAGTGCGAAAAGGCACATGTTATCAAATAGTATTTTAAATAGACCAGCACGTATATTATGTAAGAGCATTATCAATATAGGTTTAAAATATTTGAGGATTAATGAGTCACCTTTGAAAGACTTCAAGGTATCTTAAATTTTCTTTACTAATTTTAGTCAAAGTACAAAGTCGATGTTTTCTAATAAAGAAAGCAACTGTATCACGAACTTGATAATTAAATTTATTAATACTACCATGTATCAATATGTCTTGAAGCGCACTTTCAATGAGACAGAAGATGTAGAGTAATCTACATGTCCTTGTAAATCCTCCATCGAATAAAACTACTACCATACTCTCTCGGGAACATGATGAAGGATTTGTCACTGAAGGCACAAATAGAAGACTTTCAGTGTTTTTGGTTTAGTGGGAAAGGACCACTTTCCTTCAGCGTCAGATGATACATCTTACTGTTTAAAATCTTCGTAACTGAATGGCATCAGAGGAGTCTCATCTTTAACATGTTTGGCACGTCAGTTCATTGTTTGTAGATATCAATTCCTTGGCTATGCTATGCAATGTCGATTTGCCTTTATCCCAATTAATAACATGGCTACTTACTCTTTCATACAAACTCTTTGAGATGGTATGTGCCAGGCGTAAAGTGTTTTGCAAAAACAATCTTATAGAAATGATGACGTTTGTTCTACTAAATATTTCTTCTAAAGGTCGTTCATGTGATCCAATTTTTCTGTAACTACACTTTAATTGTAGGAATTAATCCGTTACGCAGTTTGCTGTCAGAAGTAGCGCATGCGTGTTATATCTTTGCAACTTATTTTGGTTTATAAAAGCAAGTCAGTCATGGAACAGTGCCAGATATTTAAGTGCAACGGCTATGTAGAAATGACTCATTCGGTAAGTTTTGTGATGTGTTCAATTTACTAGGCTCTAACGACCCTCTGCTGTTTGCTCAGCATGACGTATAGCAACAGACGATCTCAATGGTTTGTCATTGCTGCACCTGCCAGAAAGCTCACCTGGCGTTTTCCTTAAACTCCTAAAATAACAGGCAATTTATGACAATCTACACAGAACTTGCACACCGTGTCTTTGATGTTGATGATGTCAATATCAGTCGGGGCAATGGAATAAAAGGCACGTTTGGTATATTTGTAGCATATGTCGTAGAGGCGGCGTACAGAGGTTACTAGATCCTAACCTCTTTTCCTTGGGATTTGCAACAGCTCTCTTCCACGTCTACTTGTGATTTTGTTGTTGTTGTTGTTGTTGTTGTTATCAATCTGGTTGTTCAAAAAATACTTTAATAAAGAAATCGTCATATCATCTAAAATGACCAATTGGGAAATACATGTGGCATTGTGGGTAATTAAAAGTTCTCTTCCCTTCTACTATAAAGGGCACAAATGCATACTTAATTTTCATTTTCAATAAATCTTCCTTTCCTCCACTACAAACTAAGTGTACAGAATATAGATTAATCACTACCAATTATCTGCCTCTCAGTTTGATGATATAACCTAATAAAGCATATTTGATATAGTTTGCATACACTAGATGCATACATTCCATTTAGTAGAAAGTGTTCGAAATAGTCTGAAACGGCATATTTGACATAGCTTCCATACCGTAGATGCGTACATTGCATGTTGCACAAAACGTTCAAAATAGGCGAATAAGGCATATTTAAGATAATTGCATACACGCGATGGTTGCATTCCATGCTGCACAAAGCGTTCAAAATAGGCTCATAATGCATATTTGACATAGTTTGCATACACTAGATGCGTACATTCCATGTTGCACAACGCGTTCAAAATGGCTGATAAGGCATATTTGACATAGTTTGCATACACTAGATGCGTACATTCTCTGTTGCACAAAGCGTTCAAAATACGCTAATAAGGCATATTTGACATATTTTGCATACACTTGATGCGTACATTCCAAGGTGCACCAAGCTTTCAAAGTAGGCTAATAAGGCATATTTGAGATAGTTTGCTTACACTAGTTGCGAACATTCCATGTTGCACAAAGCGTTCGAATATAGCTGATAGGGCATATTTGACATAGTTTTCATACACTAGAGGCGTACATTCTATGTTGCACGAGGCGTTCAAAATGGCCGATAAGGCACATTTGACATAGTTTGCAGACACTAGTTGAGTAAATTCCACGGTGCACAAAGCGTCAAAAATAGCTGACAAGGCATACTTGACACAGTTTGCATACACTAGATGCGTACATTCCATGTTGCAAAAAGCGTTCGAATATAGCTGATAGGGAATATATGGCATAGTTTGCATACACTAGCTGCGTACATTCCATGTTGCACACAGCGTTCAAATCAGGCTGATGAGGCATATTTGACATAGTTTGCATACACTAGATGCGTACATTCCATGTTGCACAAAGAGTTCAAATCAGGCTAATGAGGCATATTTGACATAGTTGGCATACACTAGATGCGTACATTTCAAGGTGCACCAAGCTTTCAAAGTAAGCTGATAAGGCATATTTGAGACAGTTTGCTTACACTAGATGCGAACATTCCATGTTGCACAAAACGTTCGAACATAGCTGATAGGGCATATTTGACATAGTTTTCATACACTAGAGGCGTACATTCTATGTTGCACGAATCGTTCAAAATGGCCGATAAGGGATATCTGACATAGTTTTCTTACACTAGATGAGTAAATTCCACGGTGCACAAAGCGTTCAAAACAGCTGACAAGGCATACTTGACATAGTTTGCATACAGTAGATGCGTACATTCCATGTTGCACAAAGGGTTCAAAATACGCTAATAAGGCATATTTGACATAGTTTGCATACACTAGATGCGTACATTCCAAGGTGCTCCAAGCTTTCAAAGTAGGCTAATAAAGCATATTTGAGATAGTTTGCATAGTTGAGTAAATTCCACGGTGCAAAAAGCGTTCAAAGTAGGCTGATAAGGAATATTTGACATTGTTTGCATAGACTAGATGCGTACATTACATTGCGCACAAAGCGTTGAAAATAGGCTAATAAAGCATATCTGACATAGTTTGCAAACACTAGATGCGTACATTCCATGTTGCACACAGCGTTCAAATTTGCTGATAGGGCATATCTGACATAGTTTGCATACACTAGATGCGTACATTCCATGGTGAACAAAGCGTTTAAAATAGGCTAATAAGGCATATTTGAAAAATGATCAATGAGCCTCGATCAACCTCAATAAGTTTTTGTTAAAATGAGTGTAAGTTAAAAGGCAATAAAATTGGTCACAAAACTATGTATTACGCACTTCTCTGATAGGCAACTAGTCAAGAAGCAGGTTTATCCAGACTGGAAACATTTGAAGCAACTCTTGCACTGCGAATTAGGTCTAAGAGATGAAGAGCAACAGTAAAAGTCAGAGAGAATCAGCCAGAATAAGTTATGCACTGGGAATGATTTCTAATGTTAGCAACTTAGCATGTTTGGTCAAGTAAGACACAAAAACGAAGGTAGATAGGATTAAGACGGAGAACGTTTTGTGATAATGGAGTCATCAACAAATATTTCGGTATAGGACTGACTTTTAATTAAGTCTTTTAATCAGCAAATAGTAGTTGCAGAATATTAGTTAAAATTTACAACAACTCGCGCAGTTTTTAAAACTATGGAACTGATGTGATGTGATGTATTTTTGCATTCAAATCTTGACGTTTGAATAATTTTTTGGCCCAATTCACGGTCAGGCATTGAGTATATTAGTGAACATAGAATTGCAGTTGCAATAGTACCAATCATGCTAACATTAGAATTTGTTCCCAGTCCAGATCCTACTCCCCCCCCCATTATAAAATAGTATCCTCTCACTCTCAGTATACCGTGTGGGGAACTTAAATTTATGTAGCAGACATTTGATTTCATCATCCTCATTGCAAGCATTTCAGAACGAACCTTGCTTTTTAAGACGAGTGTCAAAATGATTCCTGTCCACGTTCTTGGAATATCCCAACATAAAAAGCAAGCAAAAGAGATACCATAGACAGTCGATGTAAAATGAGAATACTCGTTAAGTAAGAAAAATAGCCCGTACACATAGGTTAACTGGCAACCAAGGTCAGCACCACTGGTTAAGTAGTATATACCATGAACATCTACGACGAAGTACGTTAAGTATGGATAACATTGCTCTAACGTTAACTGATGGTGTAGACTTAATTTCTTTTGCCTACATTTTCCCCGATAAGGTTCTTTCAACTGGCATAAATTCCCGCTTGAAAAATGCAAAAATCTTGTCAGCAGTGCATTTTAGGTCGAAAAGTATATAAATGACTAAAAAAATAACAAAATAAAAGTGAGTTTGAGCAATTAGTGTGGAAGGAGATAGGAATGGCAAATTACTAATGCTACCGAAGACTTCAACATTGCCTCTCTAATGAAGACGCTATTTACATTCCAGGAGGGTTCAGCTCCTCGTCAGGGGGGCAAGAGGGACCCCTCTCCTTTGGCCACGGTGCTAGGAGGGAAACAATTTTCAGATGACAGGAGAAGAGAAACGTTATTTCATTTACGATAGGTTTAACTGTGATTCTAGTAATGTAGCATATTTACTTAGCTGGGCGGTTGAGCCTGCCCCATAGCTTGCTTCTCTTTTCGATAGCCAAAATCAAGGGGCGTTGCTCTTGGACGCAGCTGCCCCTTCTTTATTAGTTAGCCTGTTGGGTGGTTTTTCTATTTGTTTAGGGTCTTTGATTGAGAGACTGCTGAACAGTTTTAGCTGATAAACATGTGACCCTCTCTAAAACGTCTCTATAGAAAATTAAAATAAAAATAAGTACAAATATCAATCAATACAATATAACAATTGAGTCTAAAACTAAACAGTAAAATGATTGGCCCAATCCCGAACTTCTTGTATGGTAGTTGTAAAGGAAAACGTACGTCATACATGTAACCGTTATGCCTGTATAGCGAGTAATGGTTGCATTGTTTGGAATGAAATAAATAAATGAAGTTTTAATTATTATTATTATCATTATTATTATTACTATTATTATGCTGTAAACGTAGCGGATACTTTGAAATTTCCGTAGCGAGAGAGGAGTAATATACTCTCAGAAGTTGAAAACCGTAAACTATAAGATATCTTTTTGCGTAAATTTTTGATATTGTCAAGTTCTAGATTAAGTAAAGTAATCAGCACAGTGAGGCATGAATCACAGTACTGTTGCTGATCCTCGCAATTGGAAATCTGAACAGAAAATCACGGGCACGAGGGCACGGTCTTCCTCAATCTCTGTATTTGTTATATTCTATCAAATCTTAGTTCATCGCAACTAAATTTATACACTTTAAAGCAGATTACAATATCAACAAGTATACATTCAACGTTTTTGGACTTCAATTTTATCTCCTTCAATGCTAGCACGTGGTCTCTCGATATATTTAAACTACCGATTGGCAAAACATTAGAAACGTTAATCTGTGTTTTCAATCCAATGATCTGTTTTCCATCAAATCGTAAGAGGAGGGCTATAGCAATATCGAATGATATTTACTTTTCTCAAAAATTAGATCTCTCCAAATTATAAACATGTTATTATCGCTGCAATTTTGTTCCGTTTGTGATAGAACGTAGATCTGAGAAGTGTGAGGTTTAAGCCGATTGGGATTTGGCTGAAGAGGAGTTGGTACCTTTATTTGAAAAGGCAATTCAATAACTATATAAAAACAAACCTTTTGATGCGCAAATAATTGGGAATAGTCACGAAGAGTGGCGATCTGCTGGTGAATCTAGTTATAAATACGAGCACTCGTGCTTTTACGGCTCCTTCAGATTTTTGTGGAGTATGTTACGGCGACCGATTCGAACTCCACTACAAGTTAATTTTGAGTGCCTAATGGAAGGAGGGCTGGAATAAACGGGAGGGTTGGAAATATCCCCAAAACTCAATAAACGGGGGGTGGAATAGATTCGGGGGTTGTAGAAAATGATCAAAAATGTAATAGACGGGTGCCTGGACAAAAAATGTAAAAAAGGAAGTCAAGAATCAATTTTTAGAATCAACTGCAACTTCGTAAAGGTAGGGTAAAATATTTCTGCAGGTTTAGAGTATTTGACCTATTAATGGAGTGGAAGAGCGAGTAACGCCGCTCTGATCATGTTCAAACATAATCCAAATTTGCAGAGTCATTAACCTGATTCAATAATGTTCAAAGCAAACTCAATAACAGAAAGAGATCCAATGCCAAGAAGAGAGATTCAAGACCAAGAAGTGAGATTCAAGACTAAGAAGAGAGATTCAAGGCCAAGAAGAGAGATTCAAGATCAAGAAGAGAAAGATTCAAGTTCAAGAAGGGAGATTCAAGGCCAAGAAGGGAGATTCAAAGCCAAGAAGAGAGATTCAAGGCTAAAAGACAGATTCAAGACCAAGAAGAGAGATTCAAGACTAAGAAGAGAGATTCAAGGCCAAGAAGAGAGATTCAAGACCGCGAACAGAGATTCAAGGCTAAGAAGAGAGATTCAAGACCAAGGAGAGAGATTCAAGACTAAGAAGAGAGATTCAAGAAAGAAAAAGAAAAAGAAAAAGAAAAAGAAAAAGAAAAAGAAAAAGAAAAAGAAAAAGAAAAAGAAAAAGAAAAAGAAGAAGAAGATGAAGAAGAAGAAGAAACAGAAGAACAAGAACAAGAAGATGATGAAGAAGAATAAGAAGAATAAGAAGAAGAACAAGAAGAAGAACAAGAAGAAGAACAAGAAGAAGAAGAACAAGAAGAAGAAGAACAAGAAGGAGGAGGAAAGGGAACAGAAAAAGACAGTCAATTGAAGTGGAAGGCAATATGAATGCTCCTCTTTCCTTAGCTTCAGTATCAGTGCAGTGCTATCAGTGCTATCAGTGCTATCAGTACAGTGGTAGGGGTGGGTGCCACTCCTATCCTAAGTCAAGTTTTTGACCAATTTTCCAATCAGAGCTGGTAGTTATTTCACCAACCAGTAAGAACTGAAGACTGAGTGAACCTTAGCACCAATGTCTTGTCAAACTCAGGGGAGGGGAGGGGGGTTGTCATTTAAGCCTGGCATGCATTTATTTACCATTCAGTATAATAGGGTGCGATTTTTATTCTAGAGGCGGCATTTATTTGATGCTTTGTGATATTTGTGCTTCATTAGCATAGCCACCAGAGACAAGGACCATCTTACAGCTTGATACGGCTCCTGATGTGGAGCTACTTTTGGCATTAAAACTTACCATACAGTGACTGCCAAGACTATTATATCATCACCCTAAGATCCTGAGAGGTCCAAAGTTTTACAAAAGCTTTTCCCATTCCATATTCTTCAGTGTTCCAGAGACACACACATACATCCAATGAACAATTGTATTGCATTAACTTACCTGACGTGTTCTCCTTCCACTCAGCAACCAGACATTCGAAAAACTTTTCATCACTAAAGCAGTCTTCAATGAGCTCTGCAAAGAAAATACAAATCGATCAGAGACTCTTCAATCTTGTGAAGAAAATACCTCAGGCAATGGAAAGGCAGCAAGATTACCAATGACTACCAAGTTGTCAAGTTCCTAACAGAGAAAAGAAAGTGTGGTAAGATTCTCGAAGATGTCGGTTGCTCTATTCACAATCACATTGCCACAGATTATCTCTAGCAAGACGTAAATTTTTAGATGAAAACTCAATAGCATGAAACCAGAAGGAAGATACAAAATCTGAAACACTTAAACACAAAATTTGATATTATTTTTTATATATATACATCACAAGTTGATCAAAGAATAAAGAAGTATTTCTGCTGTTTACTTATCACTCTAAAACATGAAGCTATCTGATAAGAAGTTACTTCATTATTTATAAAATTGCAAGACTGCAAAGCCTTCATGTACAGCCTTACACAATTGGACCTCTGCTCTGGAAATCACAAATGCAAGAAAATTGTTCTACACAACCATGCCACGCTGATTTCACTGGGAGATGTGAATTATCATTTTCACACTAAGTACACTGATGAGAAGGCCAAAAAACCTTCTTGTGTACTCATCACTGCATAATCACATAATGATGTTACCTAACATTTCCAGACACTGGTCATGTCAAATTGTCTAGAGTAAAGGGCAAAATACATTTAAGAGCTATTTTGCAGCACCCTGCTTGTTTTCATGAGTTTTCTCTATATGGACAGGTGGGGCCAAACAGTGCAATTGATATATGCTTCACTTTATAATCAGTTAAGTACTGCAGAGACAGATCCCTTGTTTTCCAGCCATCATGTGTCGCCGATGGTTGACCACAACTATGGCACACCGAGAGAGAGAGAGAGTGGCAGCAAAATGAGTTGCTTAACACCTATTCATTCTGTGTGATCTCTCAGAGAGAATCAGCAGCTTCTCCTCCAGTAGCAGAACCCAAAGTAGCCACGGTAGAGACAGTGGATGACCAGTCTGCCAATCCTCCAGCTCCCAAGAGATCTAAAAACTGCTCTGCATTACATTAGCCAGCTTAAGTTATTTGCTTTAGAAAAGAATGATGCACATTTTATGAACCTATGTACCGTGGGAGTCGACCATTTAACCAGCCAGTTTGTTGACACTTAAATGCGCGCACGGCAGACAAATATCCACGATTATTTTGTTAAAAAGTGAATTAACTCTTTGTTAACCAGCATGTTTACATTATTATGTTATGTTTTAACATTTTTGTTGCGTAAATTTCCTAGTTAATTATAATATTTTTAAAGTTAATTTTATATGCTTTGTTTTTTATTTTAAATCTAATCACAACTATTCCTTACTAACTTTAGTTAAAAACTGCATATAATACACAAACACATTTGATAATAAGAGTTGAGATTAGAGTTTCAAAATATTCATATTAAGGCCAGCTTCTTAATCATGGCATTTCAATCCAGTCCGACGGCTGGACGCAATTCACAGTGTTGCCTGTATAGGGCGTTGGTAATGATTTTAGTTGTATACGCTAGTTTCGTTGCCGCGGATTTAACAGCCTTGCCTCCATCATTGCGCCTAGAAGTCCTATAGGTTATACATCACCACGTAACCTATAATGGTTCTACTAGGCAGTTGAGCATGGCACATGGCTTGCTTCTCTACTTGTTGGCTCAATTTGAGAGGCGTTGACCTTGGACGCTCCAGTTGCCGTGAACTTATTAGTTAGCCTATTTGGTGTTTTTTCTGCTTATTTGTCATGGATTTATCATGGATTTAATTGCAGAATTGAATTTGACTCGACACAAAAGTTTGTTTCGGTCTGCAAAGCCAGACTGTGTCCGTCCAAGATATCTTTAGGTACTTCCAGGTAGATATAGGTGGAAATGCATCGAAGCTGTCAGTTCTCGATTTATCCTTACAAAAATGCAGGCGTGTCAAGAAAGCTTTTTATTTCTATTGAAAGAGCATTAGATTCGTGTCTTTGCATTATACATTAGACTTTCGGGCATTTTACGAGTGGCAAGTATTCTTATATATCATGTATTGCATCATACATTCATGGGGAAGCACTCGTTTCAAGTTATTTCACATCGTGGATGATCCCAAAGTATGACAATAACTCCAGCTCTTGTTGATCCCATCAAAATGTTTAAATTTATGGCGATCGCAGCCCCTTTAGTTTTCAATGACTTGCATATCCCTAAATAAGACTCTTTGAGAGATATATTTTTTAATGTTAAAGTTTAAAAGTTGCATAACGTATCATTTACATATTTTCATACTTACATATTTTACATATTTTCTGTGCTTGAGAGGCACAATTCACTTTTAGAAGGCTGATCCAAGGCTGATCTAGAGAAGCTCTTTTTCTTTGCCACTTCACAGACCCATTTTATGTTCAACGGTAAGATCTATGACCAGGTAGACGGAGTCTCAATGGGTTCTCCACTTGCACCAGTACTGGCTAAAATTTCTATCACTACATGAGTATTACTAACCACAAAGCCAGCTCCCCTCTAAGATAGATGTTATAAAATGTTACTTTGTTCTTCTCTGACTGTGTGCCTTATTTTCTACAGACTCTAACATCGGACCTGATATGATTTTACTCTATTGCCGTGTATTGTATTCCTCTCACTGATAACAGAATTGCAGGTTACACTGACACTAACACCAACACCAGTTTCTGACCTCTGTATGGTGTAACACCGCACTAACCACTATTGATTGAAAGTTTGTTATTCTATTTCCCATCGGTAAACATTAATTTGAGGCCTCCAAATTTGAGCATGCGTTAGTAAACTGCTACATTTCACAATCTGTGTCAAAGTTCAATATTTTTAGCATAGTTTTCTTAACCAAAATTAACAGATCCAACGTTGCTCAAATTGAGTCAACAGAGCTGTTAAAATCAGCAGAAGCTTGTAGTGAAGTAGTCTGGGACCTACTTTCTTACTCTCATTCATTCTGTGAATATTAAGTATTGTGTCACGTTAGTCAAGTTAGTCATGTGTAAGTAATCCTTGAATACACATCTAAAGGAAATATTACTGCCTTCTCTTTATAACTACGAACCCTACAAATTGGCGACGAGAATGGCTACTAGTACCACGGCTCCTGCTTCATCAATTTTATGTGCAGTCAACACAGCCAACAAGCCTTCACCTTACAATGGCGTTCTTGATATTTCTGTTTGGTTGAAACACTTCAATATTTTTCTACGACTTGTTCAATGCACTGATGATTGCAAAGCGGATGTTTTACTTTCATTTTTATCGATGGATGTTTTTGATGCTGCAGTTCATACACTTTCCGAGGAGCAGTTGCAAGACTTTACTGCTATCGTTGGTTTTTTACGTCAACGTTATGGAGTGACTGATCACAATTCTTTACGTTTAGACTTTTTTCATCATCAGCAAACTAGTTTGAATGCTGAGGAATTTATTCGCAGTTTTCGTTTGAAACTTTCAAGTGCCTTTTCCACTACAAATTTCCTACAGTTTATCGAAGAATTACTGGTTGCCAAGTTTTTTAGAGGTCTATCGTCGGATAGTGTTGCCAAAGAACTTTCTTTGCGGAAACCATCTACTCTTAATGATGCCGTTTCTATGGTTAATGCCCTTACGACTTCTCTTTCAAGTTCTGTGCACTTGATCAAAAATAAAGTTCCAGCTTCATCATCCTCTGAAAAAAGTTGCTATTGATGTGGTGCCAAAGATCATTTAGCAAACGATCCTAAATACAAGGCGAAAACCGAGACTTGCCATTGATGCCACATTAAAGATCATTTGGAAAAAGTGTGCCAGAAGAAATCCAAAGAAAAAGTCGATCCTACTCGCAATGTTACTGTAAGTATGATCTTTCTTTCTTCTGAAGGAACTGGTCAATTTTGTGTACCTTTAAGTCTGGCTTCACAACAAATTACATTTATGGTTGATATTGGTGCTTGTGTTTCTTTACTTAACATTTCAACTTATGATGAACATTTTGCGGACTATCCTCTATTACCTTCTGAAGTTAATCTCAATTCTTATGCTTGCACGCCGATTGAAGTTTATGGTCAAGTCATGTTACCTGTTTGTTACAACAGTATCGAAGTTAATCATTAATTTTACGTCACAAATGGACAATCTTTGCTTGGTAGAGTCTTAAGCACTCGAATCAATGTCTGTTTCCGAAATCACAATTTAAATCTACACAAGTTGTTAAGTATATTGATTGTTACAAGTCACGTAGCTTAGACCTTCGGCATTATATAAGAAGTCACGTAGCTTAGACTTTCGGCATTATGTGAGAAGTCACGTAGCTTAGACCTTCGGCATAAGTTTAAAATGTAGGAAATGTGGTTTCTTTTTATATTGGAATTACGATTTTGTGTTGCCAGAATCCACTTTGAACCCTTCTGAAACAGCTACTGAGAGGCAATGTTGAGTACGATTTACTACCTGGGATATGGTTAAAGTGGCCTGAGAGACCAATCGCGATTTGCGTATGTGGAATTACTTGACTCGATGAACTATTCTCGTCAGAAGAAAATCTCAAGGATATGAGACATTACATGTTATTGAAGTACTAAAAGTTTGACACGTGATTTGATCACGGGTGATGAACAAACTGCAATTGCAGTTCAATACAGGCTTAGCTGAGCGAACATTTCTGGATAGTTATTGATGAGATACAGTATGTGAAAGTAATTGAGATGTTGAAGAATCAGGGTTTTCTTAACGTATTTGATGTGCAGTAGTCCGAGTGGAGCAGGATCGAGAAAGGCTTCAACGGAACAGAATGGAATATCGCGAGTGCAAATTCCAACGCAGCCAACATGTTGTCATGCAGGCCTCGCTGGATCTTCATTAACAAGACTAGTAGCATCGTATTAATGGCGGGTGCTAATACAGAATCGGACGCCCTAATTTTCTTGCTTATTTTAGCGTAGGGCACTAGTAAAACAAATACATTTCAAAACTCTAGGACAGACGACCATGCACTAGGGATGCTACTTTACCTTGAAGTCCACTTCCAGAGGATGCTAAGCATACCAAGCATCCCACTGGCTACGATACTGAAAAGCTCGACCGCTTTAGGACTCTGCAAGTATCATACAATCAGGATCCATCGCTTAGAGCACTTAAACACTTCGTTAAAATGATTCTGTGATCTGTCGACCTTGGAAAATTACAGAATATCGTGGATGTGACCAGAACATAGGTAAGGTATTGATATTAAAGTAGTATTGTCATGTTTTTATAAAACTGACGATAATGTTGCCACGTGCAAGCCGGTGGTAAAGCCAAGCTCCTTTGGTTGTAGGCGCCTGAATAAAGAAGACCGGATTCAGTTCGTATTTTCTTAGCTGACTTTAAGAGCGACTTGTGGCTACAACAGTGCAATATAGAACTAATTAATAAGGGTTACGAGGCTAGTATTTTTACAACATTTAAAAGATCTTATCACGACCGAAACACCAGTAGTTTGTTTACATCTGACAGAAACTCATCGTCTCCCATTAAACAACAGCTATTTCCAAAATAATACCTTAGAATAGTAAATAAGCAGAAAGGCAACACAGGCTGTTTCAGCGAGTCAAAATTTTATTACGCATGCGCTAGCATGCAGTGACACGAAATATTTAACAGCATTTCTTGCCTTTTTACCGTTTTTACGTAATTTGGGGGAATTTTTAGGTCTGAAATTGACCGATGTTTGCCTCATTAAGCCCCCAGTAAAGGTGTGAAATAGGTAACATTGGTGTAAATGTGCCAAAATGTTTTGATATGCATGATAATATTTGAGTTGGCTGCACCCATACAATATTTAAAGAATTACTCCATACGATTGCTGTGATCAGTGTATGGCGAAAACGTTTAGCAACATGAATCCGTTACTCAACGCAATATTCAATAATGACAAACAAAAGATAAACAACACATGAATATGGGAATTGCCAGCCTTCAAAATGAACAGAGACTACTGATGTCAAACAGCACAAACTAAAATGCAGAGGGTTTCATCTTCGTAAAGTTACTGATGAAAGTGATGTCGAAAGCACCTGCTCCGCATTTTCGGAGCCTTTACTTAAAATTATCATTCACTGCATTGTCCAACTGTTTGGATATTTCTGTTGCATTAGTTAAAAAATAATTTGGTTTTAATGTATTTTGTTCTTGGCATTATTGTTACTATCCAAAATGTTGGCGACTGGGGGATAGAGGTCAGCTATTGATTACGGAATACCAATCTGAAAGACATAAAAACAGGAAGCCATTCGTGTATCAATCAGGTACGTAGTGAGTTGTATAAAGAGGGTTATCTTCGGAAGCCACTCATGAAAGCAATGTTAAGATGGACGTCGCCCCCAGAATCAAATGCACATCAAATATTTGAATTTAAATCTATTTACCTACTAAACAGTGATAATTTAATCTATTTACCAAGTAAACATTGATAATAAGATGAAATGTTCTATAAATGGCACGTACACCTGCATGCTGAGGAAAGTACTCAATGTGAAATGGTGCTCACATACAACTAACGCTGAGTTGTATGGTGACCTGCCACTGGTGGGAAACAAAGTAGCAGCAAGAAGAATGCAGCTTGCTGGTCACTGCCACCGTCACCCAGAGATGAGGGCTCACAAACTTGTACTGGGGCAACCAACCCGCGATCAGCGGACCCGAGGAAGACCACGATTAAGTTATGTTGATATACTCAGACAAGATGCTGGTGGAGTCACGTCAGAGGAACTGAGAACATTGATGGCAGACAGGGCAGTTTGGAAAGATCATGTGGTCGCTTGCCTGAAGGCGACCAAGTAGTATTGATTATAATAACGTTGCCAGTATTGTTTTGGTGTGGAGTTGGAGGAGGTGTAACAGAATTAGGAAAAATGACATGGTGTTGTGCAAAAGATACTTTACCAATTAGCCCCAAGGAACCCCAGCGTACGCTTTGTATTTCGAGCTTGTAAAAAATTCAAAATGAAAAAAATCGAAATCTGATATCCGACAGTAGCAAATTATCTAACTTGTTTATATAGGTCACTCCATTTTCACACCTGAAACCTAATACTCACGGTCCTTCTGCGGAGGACCCATGCTGACTCGTGGGCCCTATATTGATACTACGTTACGACTTGACTCGAGTTATCACTCGACGTTGAAATGGAAATAAACAACTGAATCCACCATACGGTATGAATGATAGAGTGTAACACCTGAAGAAAACGGCCCTTAGTTTGAACTACCAGGCATTGGCAATGGTCCTCTTATTTGCCACGGTTTATCGTCCATATCATGCGTAGTCACCGAAAGCTTGCAACCGTTAAATTGAGTTATGAAATGCTGACTATACTACTAGTTGTACAACTGAGACAGCAGATGCAAATCAAAGGCACGTTCCCTCAGTTATGTGATGTTACTAATGGTACTTAGATTTCTGCAACACTGGATGCGAAAACTTACCATGATAGTGATGATCAGTTAAACATTGTTTTTGATTTAATAGTTCACATCCAATGATGATACAGTCTACCTGAATTCAATGGATTGGCTTTCTCAAATGGATGGTCATGTTTATCTCAACCAAGAGGTAAGAGTAATTTTCTTCTTTAAAAACAGTAAAAATAGGTTCAAGTTATGCACCTGTAGCATCTGTTCATTCTCAAATGGTTTTGAGCACAAAATTCCAACCATTCAAAAACCAACAGGAACTCAAATAAGAGAAGAGTCTGGTTTGGTGTCCATTTCACTATTTCGGACTTCAGCTTGCAACAAAGCTGTAGACTGCAAGGCAGTGCCTTTAGAAGTTTCTCTCTGAGATTGTCCTGGGCTGATTTAGTATTGTTCTTGCCCCCTGGACTCTTTTCTGATCAAACACTACGCCCCCACTTTTTCAGGTTCCTTCACATTTAAGTTGTAGAAGAATTGAAGTTTCTTTGAAGCCATAACTCCAAGCTGTTGTCAGGTCAAATTAAATTTTTGTCAAAGAAAAATCTCCTAAAACTGATTCAGATGTGACTGCACAAAAATATAATAACTGGCACAACTTAATGCTTTTGAAGTCAGTTTTCCATGAGAAAATGTCCATGAAGCAACATCATGATTGTGACAAGAAAATCATTATCCTAAAAGTTCCCATGCCTTCATAAAGAGCTCTTCCTTGATCAAATCCTTAATTTTGTGCACGGCCAACAAATACAAAGTCTTGAGTTTCTTTGTTTGTATTTTGTTTCTATCCTTATAACAAATTTTGATCAGCTTGCTGTAAGATTTCTCCAGCGGACTTGTATTTGGTGAGGCTGACATGCAAAAGAGCAACATTTCACATATGTTTGGAAAGTTTATCGTGCAATTACTGATTATGTCGCTGCAAAATGTTATGCATCACATCAGGCAGGCATATGAATTGTCCCTAACTAATTGAAAACAGGTGACAACCTGTCAAATTCAGCGATCAATTCCTCTTCAGTGCATGCTAACTTTGGACTGTATTTGATTGTGACATTCCATGCAGTGAAAAAGGAATCATTTTCCTCGGTGACCCAATCAGTCACAAAAGTGTATTTTAATTGTTGTTTGGGTTACATTGAGAAATCTGTTGATATTCTGTTTGTTGCAGAAGGCCACACACAACAATGAAATGTCAGTTAAAGTGGACTTCTTAACAAAACACTGTGCTTGTGGAAATTATCAACTCTTTGCATTAAGTCCCCCCAGAATTGGATAACATTATTCAGGTCCCCCCAGAATTTCAGGTCCCTCCAATTTTATTCCAAAATCGTAGGTCCCCCCACAAAATAAGAGATTTTAAAAAGTGAGGTCCCCCCAGAATCATGGGGGGGGGGGGGGTGAAACCATGATAGAGTAGGAATGGCCCTACTTCAAATGGTAAACATCCTTGAAGTGGATTCCCTCAGTGGCAAAAGCTTTACTAGTGCTTTCATTGTTATTCAATTTCTTATATATAACATTATTCAAATATATTATATGTATTTCTTTGTAAGGTCTGGAGTGGTTTATGAATTTGTTGATGGTAGAACCCGGGTTGACAGAAATGAAACAATAGCTGCTTTGTTTTAAGTTCCAAAATTACAAAAGCAAAGCAATAGCCAATTTTCTGGTAGCTTCTATGATTAGTCTGCCATCACTGACTAGGAAATTTCTGAAATTAAAAAAAATGAACAATAACAGCAAACTAGCCTTCTCCACCATTTCTTTCTCCTCTTCTCTTCTTGCCGCCGTTCCCTTTCCATTTTATCTTTTTTAAGCGCCAGAGTATATTTTCGAAGTACTACTTCTTCCCGTAGTTTAATCAGTTCTTCATCTTCCTCTGCCTCTCTTGAAACAACATCATATTCTTCACTGACTGAGTTGTTGATTGTCTTTTGTAAACTTTCGAAGCTTTCGACTGTTCCTTCCAACATTCGAATGTATTCCACTGTTCCATTCTCCAATGCTGCTACATATTCATTGACATTGTTTGTATCATCCTCTTCCTCTCCTGCTTCATAGTTAGTATCCTCCATAATGAAATCCCCGTTAGGAAAGGTTTCTTGAATCACATCATGATTACTTTCAATGCAAGTAACAAGTGCACCTGTGCTTTGCACATTATCATTTCCATTTAATTTTTCAACTGTTTCAGTTTCATGAAGGTCGATACTGTTCTTCCCAGTAACTAAACAGTCATTGTCTTTGTCCAAAGAACTCTCTTCATTTTCGCTCAGCGACTTATCCATCTTAACCAGAGCTGAATTCTCAAGGGTTTCTGCTTCCATTTGTATGAAACAATCATCAATACCAATCTCCTGCTCTGTGGTAAATACATTTTCAGGCAAAAGTGTCTGCGGTTCGGGACGCCCTTCGCTGATCAATCTTTCTGCAGTTTCGGAGATTTCACTTTCAACGCGAAGTTCATTTGCACTTCCAAATTCACATTCTGTTACAAGACAGCTTTTGTTTATTTCATCGCTTAAAACTCCGAGCTCTTGTATTTCGGTTGTTAATGGATTTGGGCTGTCGCCCTTATCATCACCGGGAAGGCTTTCAGTAGCGGCTTCCGTTCTCAAAATATTGACCACCTGGGGCTCATCACCGTCCTCCTCATCTTTTATTTGGTAACGCGTCTCGGTTAAACTATCCGATAGGACGAAATCCTGATCGCGACTGCTATCGCCAATCGTGGTATCTCGGTCGGTATTATACTTCTTTGCAAATTCTACGGCCAAACAGTTCTGTTTTCTAATTTCCTCCAGAAGGTATCTTCTGTTCACATTCGAGTGATGATAAATTTGCGAAATTTCCTCTTGGATTCCAAGTTTCCTTTGTAAGAACAATACATCTTCTAACGTACTTTCGTATGACCGCTTTAAATTCTTCGCTCTTTCGTCAAACGTACCTGTCTCCTCAATGATCCTTTCGTAATCCTCCGTAAATGTCTCCAATACCTTCTCAGCTTTTGCTAGATGAGGCACGAAACAGCTATTGCACTTTTTCCAATTCTTCAGCTCTTCCCCCAGACGCAACGCAAACGGAACTCTTTCCTGTGATTTTGCTGGAATTAATCCAAGCCCTGAATCAATAATATCCAGGAAAGAAATCGAAGTCCTTCCCATCTTTTATAAATTTGCAAAAATATTGAGGAAACGCTCCCTCTATTTTTGCTATTAAGCTTACGTTCAAAATACAAAATACTCGCTTACATACAGTGCACGCCCATAGAAGCGAATGTAATCAACTAACTGGGCAATGCCATTATAAAGATAGCAATTTGACGTCATAAAAGAGTATACATAACTTGCACCATGACAACGACGATGACGTCATCGGTGCTATTGAAAGCAAATATAACGTAATAAATGAGCAGAATGAGCTTTCTACATATTATAAATTGGTTTTACTGGAGGCACTTCCGCAAGACAAAGCAATGCTTTGTAACCCTAAAATTCTGAACTTTTTTCCATAATATTATACTTGACATGGTCCAACATACTAAGCACATCTACCAATGGATTGGATTGTTAAGTTTTCAAACTTCTGGCAATTAACATATCTCATCTCAAGGTCTGGTCTCACGTTCTCCTTTTGGATCTTCCCCAGGTCCTTCCATCGGCTTCCTTAGTATAGGGCCTACTGTTCCCGCTTTTCCTGCAATCTTTCTGTGCAGCCCCCTGATAAACAGTGAGGCCCTTCCACTGCTCTCCATATAGTTAAGCCAATACAATCTCCGTTTCCTCTCCCCTCCACTATCTCAAGTAACAGGCAATAACACATACTTGTGCACAGTAAAGCTATCCTATTTAGATGTATTAGAAACATGATTTAAGAGAAAATATTGGTACAATTTGAATAGTTTATTTGTTATATGGAGGCTATTCTATTTAGCTCAACTTGCCTAACATGGCTCAACTTACCCCAGGTGATGGCTCAACTTACCCCAAGCCTGGGGTAAGTTGTGCCATTTTACTAAAAATATTTAGTAAGTGTTTTTGAATTTTTTGCAAATCCTAAGATATGGGCAATCACATCAAGTACAGAAAACATCCCAATGCACATTCGGAAGCAACAGCCAACGCTCTTAGGCCAAAGCAACGACGGCTAGAAAGGCAAAAGGAAAATGTGGCACAGATTACCCCGGTCTCCCCTAAACACTTTCAAAGGTGACAAAACAAGAAAATGCAACCGAAAAGACGAAAACATTGGTTGTGTCACAGGTATTTAAGTTCTCATGAGAATCCTCAACACCAGTTATTTCCTACATTACAAATACTTTGCTTACCACGCACTGAATTCATGGTATAACCACTTCTGCTCAGAAGTGCCGACCAGTAACACAAACAGCACGTGTGGATGTACTGCTCATACGTCATGAGTTTAATAACAACATCAAGCCTTGTATGGAAATCAAGTCGTCTTTCTGGGAATCAATCTCTGAGAAAATCAGGAAAACAAGAACGGGTCGAATGAGGTAAAGTAAGATACTTAACTGAAGAGTGGCATTGATACAAAAGCTTTTGATTAAGTTATGAGTCATAAATTACTATAGAGTTTCGAACCTGTGATCATCGCCTCATCCATCAAAATTAACTTCCTAGTGAAAATGTATTCAGTACAAAGACTTATGTATTGGCCTGCTTTTAGCATTAAATCACAAAAGACGTACCAATCTGAGGCGGGTGAGAGTATGCGCCTCCCCAGCCGTCTTGGGGTTTTTCTTTATGACAAATCCAGACAGATTTGGATCGATATATGCTACTACATGCTAGAACGTCCTTGGTTACGTGATGACAACGCGATGCCCGACAGAGTATTTCCTATGTATGCTGAAAAAATTTCAACAGACTTAAAGTTAGGACCTGAAAGCGATTCCCTCGACCAAACATACTTTTAGGTTCATTTGATTAATAAAAAAACTTTAATGCATCTTGTGTGATACCTCCATTAGTAAAGGTATTTTGCAGCGGCATTAAGAATGCCATTGCCACCACATAACGTGGAGCATTATGGCCTAACGAGCGTTTTGCGTATAATTTTTTGCTTAAGTCAGTTGCACCAAATGGTAACCAATCTTCTGCCGAGCACCAACGGATTGCTAAGCTTGAACAGAAGGTAAGTCTGTTACTGAATGGTCAAAATTACTCTAATGATACTGTGTCCTCCCAACCAAATTTGTGTTCGGGCCGGGAGACCCAAAGTATATGCTGTGCTTTAAGTTGTAATTCTAACCAGCCCCCGCCCCCTCAAGCTCAGCATCCCCCATGCCTCTGTACTCAGGCTAGGCACGATTTGTTAGTGTCGGATAGGGCTGTATCAGACTTTGTCGCTGCTGTAAAGGCCAAATTACACAATCAGCACTCATTTATGCCTCGAGGTAATTTTTCTTCTTTTTCTCGGGGTTCCCGTGGTCGCAATTTGCGTACAACTGATGGGCAGCCTATCTGTAATTCCTGCCATAAGGTGGGGCATATCAGCAGAAACTGTCACTCTCGTGGCCGCCCCAGCTACTCCCATTTTAATAATTCGTCTTCCAAACTTTCTCAGGACTTCCCGTGGAGGGAACTGCAGGTCCCCGAGTTTCTCTCTTCATCTCCTCCTCCTAACGCATCACATCTTGTTAATGTCAATCATTTACCCCCTATTCATCCAGACGGCGCCAGTGCAGCCCCCGCTCAGAAATCCACCTCCTCAGGTCTATCATCTCCAGCTGAATCTAATCGTTACCCTGATACTGCTGTTCAAGTTGACCAGGGGGCCTCTTTCTGTGCCCACCCCGAGCTCTCGCCCGATATGACTCCATTCATTTCTCACAAAAGTGAAATTTCGGTTCCTGTACTTGAATGTCAGCACCCCTATTCTATTACTGGCCCCCTCTGTGGTACAGCATCATTTTCATTACCAGATGTTGACAGCCAAGTCAACGTCCATGGCCCAAATTTTCCTTATACAGATTCTGTTACCTCGCAGAGTGGAAAGATAGGCAATGTTGCCTTTCTTGAAATCCCTGATTTGCATTCGACCCAAGCTGATTCTCAGACAAAGACAACCAGCCCCCCTGAGAGGACTCTTTCTGCAAAGTCTTCATTTGCTAATAGACGTCATAAACAGTTGACACAGGAGCAGCATTCTCAGCTCATGTCTCTTCCCAACCAGTGTTCTCTTAGGTTCGCTACCTCTGACTTTGATTTGCGTCACACTTCTGTTTTTGCTCAGCTGCTCCCTTTTGCCTACATTCTTATTGTGTTTCCCGCCACTAACGTTATCAAATGGAGAAACACCTTGATTAGCAGCTTGTGTCTGTTAGCCCTTGCAGCGTGCCTTGTGATCCGACCGCTCAACTTCTCTCGCCAGCCAATCAGTGTTTTCCTGCGCAAACGTTTGTGTCTCATTCTGAGTCTTCTGCCCCTCCCATTACTTACCCCAAGGACACGTTGTCCTCTGCAGTAATTCGACCTTTTCGGTGAGAGACTTGACTTTCAAGCAGGAGGCTTGTTCTGGCAGAAGGGAGCTATGTTAATGATACTGCACAGGCCAACCAATACACTCGATGACTAGATGACATTAACGAACAATCCTGATGTTACCTTAGTTACCTTAATTAGAAAAAGAAAGTGTAAAGGCCGGGGGAAACTAGAAAAACATCTAAGGCAACATTTGTTGAGTCAGATGTTTTTTTAGTTTCCTCCACCAACCCAACAATGTCCTTCAGTTTCCCCACCGCTGGTAACTTCAAGTGTTTTATTTGCCAATTAATCTGCCAATTAATTAATCTGCCCTTTGGCCCAAACTGCCCAATTGGCAAATCTGCCCTTTGCCAATTAATCAAATCTTTAAAAATATTTGAACTGAAATTAACATTTAAACCCTTTAAACAAATGAGCCCCTTTATAAGAAAAGAGCAGTAAACCTAAGCACGGGCCAAATACAAAAAATGAGCCCTTTTATTCTCTGAGAACTACGACTAAAATGTGTTTTTTATCAAACTGCTTTTGCCTTAAAGCATCCATATGAAAAAGTTAAACTTTAGCTAAGGAGCCCAGGGTTAAGGGGGTGGTAGCCCCGTATTTTAACCTATTAGTTTACTTTAACCTATTTTAATTTAATTTAACCCATTTTAACGTATTTTACTTATTTAACGCATTTTTATGTATTGTATTTTAACGTATTTTTAATCTGTTTTAACGTATTTTAACCTATTTTAACCGTGCTGTTCATTATCATTTTTCTAAATATGTTTTTCATATGTTTTTGTTTATTTGAATTTGGGTCCCGAAATCCTGTTGGCAGACATGGCCACATTTTTCTCTTACATGGCCACAAGTTCTATTATAAATTATCTCCTATTTTTGTTTATATGGCAAGGTATTTGTTTAGGAGAAATTAACTGTGGCACAGAAAGGTCAACAAACCCGGGTATAAAAGTCAGGAGCCCCTTAAATGAGAAAATGACATTGAAAAGAGCTTCTGGAGCTCATTAACTTGCGCCAGAAATCTAGTAACAGAAATTCCTCCTGTTCCATACCAGTTGTAAATTAGAAGCCATAGAAGTTGCATGAATTAGGAATTGCACATTTTTTGGCAAAGGTTGGTCAATTACGTCTTGTATATGTCTAGAAACTTAACGGATCAGAAATATTCAGGAAAACAAATTAAGGGCCAAAAACTTGTGTCTGCGAATAGGGAAAGCAGTGGGGGTCAATTGTTGAAAATTACATGGGGGTAATATATGTATTTTATTTTAAATTATAGATGGAAAATTTGATAAAATTCTAGAAAATCACTGGATAACAAAAAAAAAATATGACCTTAATTTTCACGTATCATTTTCTTTTCCTCTTGATTTAGTTCTAAAAATGTAATTCCTGTTATTTGAGTAGAATGTCAAGCCATATTTATGGTTTTTTTCTAAGATTAGAAAATGTAGGCTATTTGCAGATCTTTGAAGCCTCATAAATCGGGATTGAGTGAAGTTGTGAAGCTGAAAACAATTTTCTTGTACTTCATTTAAGCAGAAGACCTGTTTAAAAAGGTCTCACTTTCATAACATAAATTTTTTTTAAGGTCATCTAAGGTCAATGCCTTCTGGAGGGAGGAGTGAAGGTAGCCTAGGTACTTCACAATACCTTCCTAGGACAAAATTTCGCCTATAGATCCTTCCCTGAAAGTATTGTTTTCCCAATCTGAGCCCTTTCCGAGATAGCAAAAAGTAGATAAACCAGAATTTTACCGTAATTAGGCTAAAAATTTATTCGGTAAAATTCTAATTAATTGACTTCTTGCTATCTCAGAAAGGGTTTAGGTTAGGAAAATTAAACTTTCAGGGATGGGTCTACAGACTAAAGTTTCTCCCGGGAAGGTATTTTAGAGTACCCACCTCCACTCCTTCTCCCTCTAGAGGGCTTGTTAAATATTAAAGTTGAAGTTTTTAGAGTTACTCCAGTAAATCAAGTACTTGATTGATCAGTGAATTTAATTTAATCTGCTTTGCCAAAGTTTAAAAGCGAAGGATGACTGGGTATCCTTCGTAACAATTGGGGGTATGTCAGACGCCAGCAGTCAGGGTACAACCCATTCAGTTCGCCTTGAAGAACAGTTAGCCTTTTCTGATTGGGTGAATTCAAACCTTGGAGAGGATTTAGATTTGAAGCACTTACTGCCGATTAAGGACGACGGGAAATCTCTTTATGACACAGTTAAAGATGGTATTTTGTTGTGGTAAGTTTTATACAAAGTTTTTTAAGTACAACGAACCTCGACAATTTCATTTTTTTTTGAATTACTTTAATTTGTCATGAATCGTAGCCTTATAATTCAAGTATCTCACATTTAAGTACTTGCATTAATCTCATTTAAACTACTACAGATGGAGAGGGTTCTGCATTCGCGAATTCCGTGTATTTTGATGGTAACACCCATCACTTGGATACATCATTTCCTTTGGGAACCTAGGGAGGGGGGCACGTTTTTTCGAGCTTGTCAAATGTTTACCTTATTTTCTCTGTAGGATAACTTTAGGACAATAATAAGGTATAAGGTAGAAAGTGAAGTTGCAACTTGTTCAGTTTGGCATCAGGAGTTGAGTAGGGTTGTATGCTTCCTGTTCATATGGATTATTGTGATGGCCTTCCTAAGGAACGCCGTAAGACCTATGGGCAAACATGGTATCAAACCCATAAAGGTTTAAAAAGGAGTACATATCCTCGACTTAGATTATGCAGCGCATTCGAATGTCCTCGATTTGAACGTTAGTGACAAGAATGTATCTTTTTACGGGACTTAGATTAGTCCCGTCGCTTACATAGGATTAAATGAGGATAAAGGCTATGACAAAATCGATATAGTGGATTTTACTAAAATCGACTTTGAAAAGGATTGATTCGGTTTGTATTAATAGTGCAGACTTAGATTATATTTGATTGTATATTGGGGTTTTATTAATAGTGCAGACTAAGATTGTGCAGCGAATTCGAATGTCCTCGGTCTGAACGTTAGTGACCAGAATGTATCTTTTTATGGGACTTAAATTAGCCCCGTTGCTTACGTTAGGATTAAATGAGGATAAAGGCTATGGCAAAATCGAAATAGTGAATCTTGTCAAAATCGATTTTGAAAAGGATTGAATCGAGTTGTAGTAGTAGTGCAGACTTAGATTATATTAGATTGTATATTAAAGTTGTATTAATAGTGCAGATTTAGATTGTATTAGATTGTATATTAGGGTTGTATTAATAATGCCTTATTAGATTGTGCACGGATTCGAATGTCCTCGGTCTGAACGTTAGTGACAAGAATGTATCTCTTTTTTACGGGACTTGAAACAGTCCCGTCGCTTACATTAGGATTAAATGTGGATAAAGTCTATGACAAAATCGATATAGTGGATCTTATCAAAATCGATTTTTAAAAAGGATCGATTCGGGTTGTATTAATAGTAAAGATGGTGAATGGAGTAATGATGTAGAAAAGCTATGGCAAAGGGTTTCTTTTCATAGTTAATAAAATTTGGAATATTGAGAAAAAAAATATTGAGAGAATCGATTTTACCAAAATCGATTTTGAGAAGGATTGATTCGGGTTGTACAACTCAGCGCACAATGGCATCCATCTTGGGAGCTTTGGACAGCCCTAGACGGCTACTCCAAATCCAGTCGAAAATATACCGATGAGACCAACTCGACAGTCACAACCTTCATACTAAGTGTCGGCATTAACTACCTTTTCAAGCCCATGCCTAAACTAGACCTCAGCCTTGGACTTGGCCCTATCTTGGGGGTGACTCATCTCAATAACCGGTCTTGGAGCAAACGTGAAAAAACAACCGCCTTAGTAACCGGAGGAATGGCGCGCCTAGACGCACGTTGGTGGATTCACCCAAGCATATTTTTCACATTGTTTACCGATTACTCTTACCAGATCTCTTTTCTACAGAATCACGTTAACCTAGGAGGGACAAAACTTGGTGGGGGACTGGGTTGGAAGTTTTAAATAGAGTCTCTTTTTATTATGAGTTCTCTAGATTAAGAAACTTGATGCAAGAAGAGATATTGAAGCAGTGAAAACGTCTTCTTTGATTCAAGATCCATCTCGTCAATGTAAAACCAGTACCCATGGTGATTCACTGCAACAAAGGCATTTCCTGGATGGCTTTTGCTCCATCGGATCGTGATGAGATCCCCGACTACTTGGCCCCAATCGAATGGAGTCCCCTCATCATCACAGGTGATGATGAGTGCCTGTGATTCGAGATCTTTAGGCGGAATTTGAACCCCTAGGCTCAAATACTGCAAGCATTCGAGTAATGAGCGAGTATAAATTCCAGCTTCTACATTATGTGCAAGATTGAATTGATAGGGAGTTCGCTTCTTTTTTGTGATCTTCAAAAAGTCTGCTAGCCGGTCTGTTTCATCTGTACTTGGAGGAAGTGAAAGCTGCAGAATTTTTTCACGGGATAAAGTAACTTTCGCCTCCCCTTCTTCACTTTCCTTTTCCCGAACAGAGGCCTTCACCTCCACTTGCCTTTGGAGATGAGCCTCTTGCAAGAGCGTCGCGAGAGTCAAAAAGTCCTTAAACTGCGGAGCAAAGCGAGGGATAGGACCTGATCGACTTTCCACGTTAACATGACTGCCAAGCCGCTTGACAATGATCCGAAAAACCTGCCCTACACCCCAACCATGATTGACGAGTTTTTCAATGACTTCTGGGTCGACAGGAGTCATGAACTGCTTCGAAAAGTGGAATTGACTGAGTTCGGTATAGGTTTCGATTCCCGCTGGAACGGTAGTTGCCCCCATCATGGTCGACTTCACAAAGTGGGAAAGTTTACTCAGAGCGTTTCGATGATCTGAAACCGTGTGATGCACCACAAAAAAGGGAGGTTCGCTATAGCGTAAACGGACAATGTTGAGCAAAATCTCTCTTTGGAGGGTGTTTTGAGCTGAATCATTATAGAGAGTAGGATTCCCCCCATTTTGCATACGTTCACACCCACCTGCAATGAGCATGATGCATATTGCTAAGAAAACTTTGAACGCTTTCATAGAACTACCCCGAATTTTTTTCGAAAGTCATCCTAATGAGAACAATGATTTTTTCGCTAGAAGAAATCAATCGTGAAAGCAAAGATCTTGTTCCCGTTTGCCAATGCCATATTTCAAACGGTAGTCGGCCAAGGCAACCGCGGCTTCATGGGTTGAGAAGTTGTTTTGGTCAGCAATCTCGTAGATGGTCAGAAGCTGATGGTAAATCTCATTGACCCTTTGTTCCGGTTTTCGTTTACAAGTAATGCAAAATCGTTGATGGCCTCTTTATCAAGCCAAACAAGCTCGGGAAGACTGTCCGTAAAAGATTTCCGCATTAGCCTTTTGCTGATTTTAGTCAAGGTTGGTGAGCGAACTCTTAAGGTGTCAATCGGATAACCTTCAATGATGAAACCGGCATCATCCGAGACAAATGCGCCTGAAACTAAAGGTGTCCTCTCTACGTATCCTTGCAAAGCAAAAAGGGCATTTTGAGAATACAGGATATTAACTGGAGACTCTGCCACAGCCTTTAAAGTCGCCACTCTCGCTGCGGAATAGCGCACTGACTGAATATCGTTGAACACTTTGAGCTGAGTAGATTTGCCATATTCATTAATCGCTTTTTGCGCTTGCTCAAGGTTGTCCTGATAGTTGTTATAGATAAACAAGAATAAAAACAGTGCGAACGGGGCTAACACAAATGCGGTGATGTGTTTTAGCAAGGCTTGATGATAAAAGGGTAAGAGTTTATTCACTCTACTTCCAGCCTGGCAATTGTTCGCTCAGCTAAATGTTGCATTAAAACGCTGGCTTCTTTTGCAGTCAATAAATCCGCGCCATATCGGTTGTATCCCTTTGATAATGCTTCCCAAACCACCGGCATATAAGGAGAGTTGGGGATTGGGACGGCATAGGTTAATTGTTTAATAATGGCATTTGTGCGCGGTGCGTTTGCTGCCATCAAGGTATCCATCACTTTCTGGTTGCTCGGTAGTGCTCTTGACTGGTCCCAAAGCTCCTGTTGTACTTCCTCCGACTGCAAATATAAGGCAAGCTGTTTTAATGCTTTCGTTTTCTCAGCGTTTTGATTTTGTTCCACAATCGCAAGCACGTGTGCACTAAAGTAAGGTTGCATCCTATTATTGCCGATATGAGGTAAAGTGGTTACCCCCAAATTGTCGCCTAAACTAAATAAAAAATTCTTGTAAGCCCAAATACCATCAATGACATATGCGATATTACCGTTCCTAAATTGCTCCCCATAACAGTTTGCAACACACGCTTTGTTCACGATGCCTTTGCGCTCCATATCCCAAACAAATCGCAGTGCTTGCTGCATCCCCGGTGTATCCAATGTCAAACGTTCATTTTGAATAGGCAAAGCATCAAATGCCGACAAAAACGGAATGAATAAATACATGCCATTGAACGCCCAGGCTATTATCTGCTTGTCTGCCGCTAGTTTCTCTTTTTGATTCATTATTTCAGACCAGGTTTTCGCTGGGGCCGGGACAAGTTGCTTGTTGTAATACAGCAACAAGTGGTTACCTACCGCCAAGGGAATGGCATTGACGACATTATCTTTGGTAACTAGATCGCGACTGGATGTGCTCAAATCGCTGTTAAACCAAGTTTCATCTAGCGTCGTCAATTCAATTTCGGGAAGGTTGATATAGTCCACCGGGGAGATAAAGGCATCGGGAAGTTTCTTGTTTTTTCTCCGATTAATCAGCTGAGCTTTGAGATCATAGTTTTGCTGGTCTGCCGTAGCGATGATAATACCAGTTGATTCAGAAAAACGCTTGAAGACAGAAGCATAATCATAGGGCGTTTGCCCAAATGCTATCTCAATGCGTAGTTGCTCTGATAGCACCGGTGCTGCCACTGTTAACAGTAGTAGTGAAAAAAACAATTTGTTATATATCCTTGAGATTCCAATCGACTTACTCTTTCTAAACAGGGGGTTGGGCTCAATCCTACTCGTCTGGAAAGTTCCACGTTGGATAAACGTCCATCCAGTTGCAATTCGTTGAGGATACGTCTGTCAATGCGGTCGAGGTCTTTAGGGGTTTTTACCAGCATATTTTATTCTTTAAATTACGTGATTTGCGATATTTTATATTTTAATTCTAGCAAATAAAGTGATTTATTCCAGCAATATTCACCTATACTTCTAGGTTATAAATTATCCAATAAATAAGGTAGTAAAATAAAATGCTTATCGGTGTACCTAAAGAAATAAAGAATCACGAATATCGTGTTGGCCTAACGCCAGCTGCTGTTAAAGAATTTGTCGCCAATGGTCACAGTGTCATAGTACAAGAAAACGCAGGTACTGCGATTGGATTTACCGATGAGCAATTCGTTGCAGCTGGTGCTGAAATGGTCGCAAAGCCTGAGACTATTTTCGAAAAAGCGGAAATGATCGTAAAGGTTAAAGAACCTCAGCCAAACGAATGTAAAATGTTGTCTGAAGGTCAAACGCTATATACATACCTTCACTTAGCCCCAGATCCGACTCAAACTGAGTTGTTAGTTCAATCTGGTGCCACTTGTATCGCATATGAAACGGTAACAGACCGCATGGGCGCACTACCTTTGTTGGCACCGATGAGTGAAGTAGCGGGTAGAATGTCTGTTCAAGCGGGTGCACATTTCCTAGAAAAAGCTCAAGGCGGTAGTGGTACATTGCTTGGTGGCGTACCGGGTGTTGCACCAGCCAAAGTACTGATCATCGGTGGTGGTGTTGTTGGCACCAACGCGGCAAAAATGGCAATCGGTATGGGCGCAGATGTCACTATTCTTGATCGTTCATTGCCTAGACTAAGAGAATTAGACGATATTTTCGCAGGTCGTCTAAAAACCGTTTACTCCACTGTTGATGCCATTGACTACTACTCGGCAAAAGCAGATCTTGTTGTTGGCGCAGTACTTATTCCTGGCGCAGCTGCACCTAAACTATTGAGTCGCGACCACATTGCAGCCATGAAAGAAGGTTCTGTTGTGGTCGACGTTGCTATCGACCAAGGTGGTTGTTTTGAAACCTCTAAAGCAACTACACACCAAGAGCCAGTTTACGTTGTTGACGGCGTTGTACACTACTGTGTTGCTAACATGCCAGGCGGCGTTGCAAGAACCTCCACCATGGCCCTTAACAATGCAACTCTACCCTTTGGTATCGCGCTAGCGAACAAAGGTCCAGCGCAAGCAATGTTAGACGACCCACATTTACTTAATGGTTTGAATGTTCACAAAGGTAAAGTGACCTATAAAGCTGTTGTAGATGCACTAGGCGAACAACTTAATCTTGAGTATGTCGAAGCTAGTCAGGCGTTAAAAAAGTACTAATAGCTAGAAAACAGCTATGAGATGACGTCCATAAAAAGGCGTCAACAAAAAAGGCCAATGAACATTGGCCTTTTTTTATTTATATTCGGTATCGGACTTAGTATTCCCACCAACTATTTTGCCACCAAGCTAGGAACTCGTCGAAATCAATAACGCCATCGGAGTTTTCATCGATAAGTGAGAACCCTTCAGCAGCTTGGGATTCTTTCGCGTTGGGTGAAAGTATCTTTAATAGCTCCCAAAACTCTCTAGTAATAATTTCGTCATTAAAGAATCTCCTTCTAATCGGATAGATCAATGAAAAACCACTTTTATCTGCCTCGCAAAAACCTCAAAACAAGTCATATGCAAAACAGTTACATGGCGATAAATGAAACATCATTAATATCGGACATTAAGTCTGTTCATTGAGAAAACTTGACAATAAATACTTTTGAAGAAAACTCAAGAATGAATAACCTCGGTGCAATCAACTGATAAGCAAGGAAAATTAATTCTCCGATAAAAAATTTTTAACGATTGAAATCTGTTCTTCGTCCAGCAATATTGGCGCATGTCCAATATCAGGTAATTCAATCAGTGTTGCTCGAGGACCGCTTTGATGCATTTCTGCTGCAGTCTCTGCCAGTAAAACATCTGACTCGCTTCCTCTGATGACTAGAGTAGGCGTCTCTAACGTACCCCAATACTTCCACAAATTTATATCATCCAACAGTATATGTTCTTTAAAACTAACGGAAATTTTGGGATCGTAATAAAAGGTGTATTTGCCGCTACTCAGTAATCGCGCACTATGTACCGTCAGATGACGCCACTGCTCGTCAGTCAATGGGCCGAAAGATGCTGAAATTTTTCGAATATATAATTCAAATTCGTCGAGATCACTGAAGCAAACTGGTTTCCCAACATATTCCGACATTCTTTTCAACGCGGCCATGGGAATCAATGGTCCAATATCACTCATGACTAACCTACGGATATCATTCTCAGGTTTTATTGCTGTCATCATACCGATTAACCCCCCCATGGAAATACCAACCCAATCTATGGTTATCGATGAACTGTACTGGCTGCGAATATGATTTATTAGCATCACCGCATCAGAAAGATACAAAGGATAGTAATCGTAATCTTTCTCATCCTCGAGCCAATCACTCCGACCTCGACCTACAACATCAGGACAAATAACACGATAATGCGATGACAATTCGGAAGCTAAATAGTCAAAATCCCTACAATTACGTGTCAACCCATGCACACAAATTACTACATGTGTATTACCCACATCTCCCCAATCTGTATAGGCAATATGATGCGGCTTTCTTGGTGTATTATCCGGCGATATAGTCGGAACGAGCAGTTTTTTAAAGCGCCAGGTCATGCATAACCTCAAATCCAATCAATTAGATATCATAATCAGGTTATTTATCTTGAATGCGAGAACAATGACGACCAAACTCCATTGCAATTCTACCTTTCCAACTGCAATAGAGGATTGTTTTTAACAAATAGTATGGTGTTGATTAAAATAAACTGAAAGCAGAAACTTTGTGAGTTGAATACACTGCAGCTGGCACAAGAAAGATGTGAAGTAACAAGGTACTGATTGTAATTTTAGTACGGCGCATTAACCATGCGATCTTACGACCATACAATCCAATCCCTGACGTGACAGGTTCTGACATGCGCTACGCGCTTGTTTTTTCTGCAACCCCACCAGCAAAGCCCTGTATAAAGTTCGATTCCTGACTTCTACCTCGACGATTGAAACTTGCCCCGAAACCCAGCGTGTAGCCGCTTCCGCCTGTGCATGCGCTCTGTCAGATTCATAATATGAACCAATTTGAACTGCCCAACTGTCTTGTGCCTGACTAGCAAAAGTAGGTTCGATTATAGTTGTCATTGTAGACAACTCGCCCCGTAATATTCGTATCTGCGATATCTCAGAAATGACGAATGGCATTTAGTTGAAACTTTCAGGAAATGTTAAAGGGGTGCTGTAATAAATCAGAAGTCACTAATTAGAACTAATAAATTAGAATCAGGTATTTGAATTCTTCAGCCGAATGCGCAACAATATTTATTATACTAACTAATAATGAAACTTTGACAATCAAAAACGGACGGAAATTAATTTAAAAAAGAACTTTCTGTAGAGCACATTTTTCAAAGAAAAGTAAAGAGGCATGTTAAATTTAAGATTATCAAAAATAGGTTCTACTATAATTTATACTCAAAACGACCTGAAACTATTTTAGTATGAAAGAATCAGTGAAACGAAAAACGAACAGAAATTAAAATAATGTCCATATCAAATAAAGATAATAAAGGCTATCTAAAAAAGAACGCGGGATTTGAAATGCCCGTGACCTGAAAGGATTTACTTTGAACTAACAACAATAGAGTTTAAATCCTTGTACGATCTGGTTCAAATAAGATGCAGCTGAAGCAGGGTGTTTCGGGGGATGGTATGTGTGGAGCTGTTGGAGCCAGCATCAAATGTGACTTTTTTCTATAAGATACATTAAGTCGCGAGTTTACAAAAACAAACCCCATGACCTGACAGAAATTAGACAAGTAATTCAAAAGGTTCTCAGCGAAGTTAATGGGAAAATGTGTTAGCGAGAGATAGGTAATTTCATGGACAGAACGAGTCCTTATTGGGCTAGCATAGAGGGTCGTATGCCCCCCCGTATGTTCTCAGAATCTCTTGAATTGTTTTGTTTACTTCTTTTAAATGAATAAACTTGATTTATAGTAGATTTAAATCTGGTGCTCTTCTCTACACGCCCTAGATACTGATAAAGATGAATAAATAAATATTAGAACAAGTAAAAGTTTCGAATTAAAATCAAATAGTTTAAGGTCAAGGCAGATAATCCGAATAAGTGAGAGGCGAATCTGGCATAAGTTATTTTTAGGATTGTATAAAAATGATGCCATTTCATTTGTTGATAGATTAGTCTATCTATCATCCGTCCATACGTCATTCCTAGGGCAAAACTAAGGTAGATAGTCATTGAATTAAGGGACGAAGGAATGGATGTATTTTGGGCTGACGCTCTTTTTAGGATTGTATTAAAATGATGCCATTTCGTTTGTTGATAGATAAGTCTATCTATCATCCGTCCATACGTCATTCCTAGGGTAGAACTAAGGTAGATAGTCGTTGAATTAAGGGAAGAAAGATTGAATTGATTTTGGGCTGACGCGTGACTTGACAGACATTGTCCACTGGACTTGTATGCAAAATCTGGGGCTGAATTCGTTTGGACTCACAAGCAAACAAGTGAAACTTAAGCTTGGCCGCTTGTGTTCTAAAAGTGGAATACCGTGTCATAGGATTGACAGGTTGAATATTCAAGTCAAACTTTAAATGAAAAAAATTACTACAAACAGGAGTTTCACTTTTCATCGATGTCTTGAAAGATTAAAGCACACTGTTCAAAATACACATAAGTTTTCAATAAAGCACAAAAAACGCAATAGACTTTAGTGCTTTTATGGCTGGCGGGTTGGGAAAGTAGCCGAATTCCCACGATGTGATCATTCATTTAATTATTATTGGTTTTAATATTGATTTATTCATCAGTTTATTTTTATCTTCGATTGACTACGCTTTGATGGAAAAGACGCAAAATGCAGCCTTAGTGCCACTGGATGCAGGTTGGAGTGACATAGGGAGTTGGGATTCACTTTGGGATGTGATGCCGAAGGATGACGATGGTAATGTACTCATTGGTGATATCTTAACTGAGGCCACTAACAATAGTTATGTGCATGCGACTCAGAAGCTCACCACCTTATTAGGTGTTAAAGATTTGGTGGTGGTGGACACAGACGATGCACTTATGATTGCCAATAAAGATATTGTGCAAAATGTTAAGTTATTCCCTAAACATTTGGAGCAAAATTCTCGTTCCGAGTATTTGCACCACAGACAAGTACACCGTCCGTGGGGGAGTTACGACTCCATCGAAAATGGCGAGCGGTTCCAGGTGAAGAACTTGACAGTTTCTCCAGGCGCTTCTTTGTCTCTGCAACTGCATCATCACAGAGCAGAGCATTGGATTGTGGTAGAGGGGACAGCAAAGGTTCAAATTGGAAATACGGAAAAAGTGTTGAGTGAAAACGAATCGGTTTATATCCCCATTGGAGAAAAGCACCGATTATCCAATCCCGGAAAGATCCCACTTAAAATAATTCAAGTGCAAAGCGTTTCATCTCTGGATGAATATGATATTGTCAGATTTGAAGATGACTATCGAAGAGAGGAATAGAAACTTGCAGCTATGGCAATCGGTCGGTAAGGTGAACGCTAAGGACATTACGAGATGGTGAACTCTTTGTATCCACTTATCCTATCGGCAGTTGCACTGTTAGTCGCTATTGTTGTTGCACTTGCACTTTTTGTAAACACAAAACGTAACTCCAACAAACAAGAGCAAATGCTGAAGCAAAATGAAGCTTTACAGCAGAATATCAGAAAGCTGCAACAAAACCTGAAAAGCTATGAAGATCGAATTCACGAGGTACAGACGGGTCTTTATGGTACGTCAGATAAACTGTCAAAAGTAGAGCAGTCAATAGAGTTTTCTATACAAGATCTTCAAAATGAGATTGCAGCATTATCTGCGAAGATACAAGAGATTGAGACCGCGGATCCAGGTTCTCGCCTATACAGTAAGGGAGCAAAACTTGTGGCATCGGGTGCAACAATTGAAGAAATCATGCAAGAATGTGATTTGCCGCGTGCTGAGGCTGAGCTGTTGATGAGTTTGCATGCAAACTCTGAAAAGTAATTCGATTCAGATAGTACAAATTTAACGAGATTTAGAGATCGCTAGATTGAAACGATCTCTATGAATCAGACCATTAAACTAATCGCTCTTCAGTTGTAATTAAAAGTCTGTATTCAATACTTCCTTCATTCTGTTCAAGAAATTACCAGTAGAAAAAATCTTAGCGCGTTCTATGCAGTTGTCTTTCATTGACATTGCCATTTTTGGTGACATTCTCTCTACAGCGTCACAAATATCTTCAATTTCTGGAGCTTCACGACAAAGTATTCCAGTTTGATTGTGACATACCGTTTCCTTCACCCCACCTTCATTTACACCTATTACAGGTTTACCGGCAGCCATTGATTCGACAGGTGAAATACCAAAATCTTCATTTATTGGTAAATAAATCGTGGCGATACAATTAGCAATTAACTGTTCCAGTTTTTCTTGGGAGCACCAGCCAGTAAAAGAAATGTTAGTATGATTTGCTGCGAGCTCTTTTGCACGCCTTTCCATGTCTGCAGAGTCGAGGCGTATTTTTTCAAGTGCACCCAGTTCCACGTCAGGAACAAGGTTCAAAGCGAGAACATCAACGGGAATGATAGAATTTTCTTGAATGTAGCCCTGTTCAAACAGGCCTTCTGAAGAATCAATTGCGTCTATTGTCATAAGATTTTTTCCACCTCTTTTAATTGGTTATAATTACCATAAATATATTATCAAAGGAGCGCATTAATTAGAAGAGTGAATTAATTCTTTAATTTTATTCCATGCTTCTAATTCGGCAATTTGTTCTAAACAAAAAGGAGCTTGACACCTTTTCCCAATACATGGGGAACAGGTAGGTTTTTTTTGAATGAATGCCGCGTGCTTAATTTGATAAGGACCGCAAAGGGTGGCGTCCGTCGGTGCAAAAAGAGAAAAAGTAGGGGTTTTGACTGCATAGGCAAGGTGCATGGGGCCGGTATCATTTGCAAGAAACACCTTGAATTGCTGGATCAATGCAGCTGTTTGTCGGACAGAAAATTTCCCAGCAACTGAGACGGCGCCAGGGATCTGCGCTGTGACTTGGCCGGCAAGGGAGATTTCGTCAGAGCTTCCTGTCACAAAAACTTGGGCTCCATATTCCTTCTGGAGCCGCTTGCCAAGATTTGCAAAGTGGGTGGGAGACCATTGTTTGAACTGGTCTTTTGCTCCTGGGTGAATGCCGACGGGAAATGAGGCATTTTTTAAAAAGTCCTGAATCGTTTTTTGCTCTTCGGAGGTGAGAAAAACTTCCATTTCAATTCCTTGTGCGGGAGCTCCGATCGCTTCGGCAATTTTGAGTCTACGTGCGATTTCGTGTTGATGGGAAGGGTTGAGTGGTGAAGTGAGAAGCTTATCGAGTCCTTTATTGATCCCAGAAGTTCCGATAATTTGACTTGGCTTGCAAAGAGTGACGAAGGGCAGAACGGGGCGTTGCGAAAGGTGGAAAATGAGTGCGATTTCAAACTTTTTCTTCCTTAAGGGGCCGAGGAGCTTTTTACAGGAGGGGAGAGCGGGATTTTCTAGAGTAAAGATGTCGTCGAGATACGGATTATTTTGGTAGAGGGCGGAGCCAATAGGACTCGTGAGTAGCGCGAGATAGGATTTAGGGAAGCGCTTTTTGAGGGCGCGCACGGCAGGTGTGCCCCAAAGGCTATCTCCAAGGCCTGTGGTCGAAACGATCAAAATACGTGGGCACTCGGGATCTTTCACTTCATTTTTTGAAAGAGAGAAAAGCTTAGAGAGCCCAATTAGGGGTGTGTTTTTCCAAGACATGCCCCCATTTTCTGACATTTCCCTTGGAAGATCAAGAAGTTTTGGAGAAGCTTCGGGCTGCATGGAGGCGCTTGGTCACACTAGGGTGGGTGATTTCGGAGAAATCACAAGCCCACTCTTGCACTTTTCTGGCTTCATGTTGAAAATCTGGACTGAGAAATGTGGGGGAAAGGGGGTAGATTTGATCCATCCTTTTTCTGAAGGTGTTGATTGCTCCTCGATTGGTTTCCAAAGATTTGATGGCTTCTTGGTCAGCTTGAAGTTCTTGATATTGATAGATGGCGCTTTCGATGTAAAATGCCGCAGTTTCAACGCACAAAATCATTAAAGGATAGTAGTAAAGGACGATCAAATCGAGTGTGGCAAAAAAGTAACTGAGGCAAATTTTTGCAAACGAAGGAAAATATGATCTAACGAAATAGGAAAATATGCAAACGAAGGAAATCGGGGTGCTAGGAAAAAAAAATACAACAAAACCAAAGTATTGCTCTCACAACACAAAAAGCATTGACAATATACTGATTCCCTTGCTCTTTTCTTTTTTTAACTAAAGTAATTGCTACATTTTTGATCAGCTTATGCAACATTCTTATGTATTTGGACACAGTACACGAGCGTGTTCAGATCCTTAAATGAAACTCTAATTAGTAAGGTAATAACAATATAATATATAATAGTATAATATAAGATATAGTAGAATATAAATATAAATAATGTATTAATAAATTAATGGGTAAATACATAATTGCATTAACTTTTAGCGCTTGTGCCTATTTATGGCCTTAACAGAACTGGAGTGAGAACCAAAGTTGACTTCACTGCAGCTAAAGGTTCGAGTGCACCCACGGTATTTCTCTTTGTATCCAAACTAACCATCTACAGATGAAATCATCAATTAAAAATTTAAATTGATTTTATTGTAACAAAACAGCAAGTACAGAGTATATTTGTATATATGATACAATAAATCCATAAAATTAGACATATATGGCATCAGAAGTTTATTGAATTTGGAACCATCCTTTTTCATCAACCTTATCACCGTTTCATAATTTAAAATAAAAGCAAATTTTCTAGTCGGCTTTCTCCCAAATCAAATGAATCAGACTTGAACCCCCTATGAGTCTGAGAAAATTTGTCTTATTTTTAAGAAATGGGGGTAATTAAACTTTCTAAAAGTAAAGAGAACATAATGAAAATCACTCCATCACATTCAGCATATCTGAAAACCCTGTTGTAGAGGTTTCAAGCTCTCATCTATAAAAATATGAAGCTTTGTATATTTTTTTTTCCAGAAGAAAGATCACGGATGCGTCTTTTTTCCATGGATAATGGCATCGAACTAATAGGCTTAGAATATTAGAAGAGGGCTCATTCAAACAGGATTAAAAAGTTAAAGTGCCCTTTCTAAGTGACCAAAAAGATTGAGGGCAATTAGCCCCCCTTCCATCCTCCTTTTTCCTGATAGTCGTCCGAACAAAATTTTGAGGTGTCAATTTTATTCAGCATAATAGAAAAGTACAGTAACTATGCTTTAAGAGATATCGTGACCCCTCAGAGCCACTGGGGAAAGGTCTATAAATCATGAAATTTGATAATTTTTGACGTATAATATTTGTTATGTGGAACCATACAATTTGTTTTTCGGGGGAGGGGGTTTGTTTTCTGATCGGGGTATTTTCCACGAGGATAATTTTTAAGGAGGTGAACTTTCCAAGGAAAATTTGCCGGTATTCCATTACAAAATTCTTTTTATTTGTCTTGCTTTCTTTTCGCCGACTCGAATTTACATGTGCAAAACTTAAGGGGAATTGTCCTCTGGGGGGATTTCCAGCAGGTTAGAATTGTCGAGTATTTTTCCTTAGAGGGGCGATTTTCCAAGAGATAAATCCTCCTGAGGAAATTTTCGAAGGGAGCAATTTTTAGTTAGGGGGGAGGTATATTAGAAGGAAGGATTTTCCACGAAGAAAGTGTTCCCCGCATTATTTTAAAAACAGTCAGAAATTCAACTTCTTTTTACATGAAAGTATGCGGAGAAAAATTTTGCAGCTGGAATCGTCGTGTTACGAAATTCAAACAATATCGTCCATGAGTCCACCCCAAAAACAAGGGGAAAGCCTAAAACTGGTTATAGCGAATGTTTCAATAAAGTCCATGAAGAGATTTCCCAACAAAGGTGAGAGAGACACTCCCATAGTCAAACCAAATACCTGTTTGCAAAATTCACCTCTAAAACCAAAAGAAAGAGAATATTCATTTACAAGGATAACCAACTTCATAATTTAAATAAATTTTCATAAATTGTTTAATATATATTTGCACTTTTTCAAATTACAATTCGAATACATGAAAAACACATTAAAACTACAGAGAATTGAATTTTCCTCCAATGTGTATTTTTTTACTTATTAGTAAGATCAGTGAAATTTTTTTAAATATGATTCTTGTGTTCCTAATAGTGGACGCAATGCCACCGACAACCATTTTGCTAATTGCAGCAGGTGACAAGAAAGTTGATAGAAGGGGACGGAGATGGACGCCTGTCTTATCAATTTTGGGTAAGCCATAGATCTGGGGTGCGAAACAACCACTTGGATAAAATTTATTATAAAATTGTGGGGTAATATGTAAATTGTTTTGTAGAGAATCCAATTCTTTCATATGGGCTTTGCATATCTATCAGCAGGATACAAAATCCATTTTTTTTCAAGTAATGAATTCAGAATTGCTAAATCGCGAGCCAAGTTGTGGTGTCGCATATGCCTCGACTTAAATAAGCCTAGAAGTGGGACCCTGTTTAATCTTTTTTGAAAAGCCAAGATTGAACATACTATGGTGGCTGACAGAGCAAAGATGGAAAATTATAACTGAGTATCTAAAGAATCGATCAGTAATCCAAACTACATGTGGAAGTGTTTTAAGAAATTGCCTCTGGAAAGTCGACCTGCGTAGACATATCATCAGCCCTTGACTCAGTAATTTAAGAGCAAGTATAAACAAAGTTGTTGGAGTGTGGAGTTAATTCTTACGTTGTAGCAAGTCTTAAATATTGGTATGATAATTCTTTCATTAAAATTAAGTTAAATGGAAAAACTGTCAAAACCAATGAAAATTATGCGAGGTTTGCAACAAGTTTGAAATCTTAGCCCCTTGCTTTTCAGCATACTGACCTGATCTGTAACTAAAGGTATTAATGATGGCCTTATAATTAACTAAATAAAAAAACCCGGTTCTTTATACTGCGAGTAAGGAGCGACATTAAAACTTAAAACGAACAGAAATTGTTACGTATATGAAAGGGGTTGTCCTCTTCTCAACGTCCCACTCTTTACGCTAAAGTTTGACTCTTTCTTACAACTCTACTTTTCAAAACAATAAAAAATTTCCAGCCCCCAAAGTTCAACTTGCAGCCCTTCCCCCAGAGAAAGTGGGGGATTAAGTCGTACTCAAAGACATAGTTATTAGATATTTCGACTATGCTGAACAAAATGGCTATCTAAAAATTTTGATTCAGTAACTTTGGAGAAACAATTAGCGTGGGAGGGAGCCTAGTTGCCCTCCAATTTTGTGGTCACTTACAAGGGCACTAAAACTTACACATAGAACTTAAATACACCTCTCGCGACAGACAAAACAACAACAACAACAAAAAAAAAGAAAAAATAAACACACATCCGTGTTTTTTTGAAAATAAGGCACATTTTCTCAGGCTCGTGACTTTTGATTGGTAACACTAAACTGTCGCTGCGTTCTTCCAGACCTCGGAAGTAACGGGCGGGCAAGCTGTAGATCGAAGGTGAAATACTGTAAATGGTGCGCTGTTCCCCACCAATGGTGCGGTTGGAAAAGTTGTTGCGGAAAAGGCGGGTATCGGGCTCGTCCTGCTGGTTTTCTGCGAAACTCGCCAGCCATTCCAAGGTTACTTCGTTCAGGCCGGGGAACAAATGTTCACCACGGATTTGGTAAGAAGTCAGGTTCCGCTCTTGGTACTTGAGCAAGCGGGTTTCCAAGAAAGCGTTGTCCGAAGAAAACTGATCAGGCCATTGGCCAATGAAGTATTCAGCCGTTGATTCGCCGCCTTGGGTATAAATCACGTTGGCGCCGATGGTGTGGTTGTAGTGAGGCATGAAGTCCATGTTGATCACGCCACCCCAGTTCACTTTTTCTTTGCCTTGCTGGCCGGTGAAATCGCTGAGGTTAACCAGCGAATTGGCGTCCGCACTGGATTCGGTCAATTTCCAGCGGGCACTGCGCCAATCGTCGTTGAAGGTTCGCTTGCGGCTGTATGTGAAGGAGGCCATGTAGCCAAAGCTCTTGCCGAGAATGTCGGCCCGGTTCCCCAAAGAAATCGAGACGCCTTGGTTCAGCGGCGCATCGCCGGTTTGGGCGCTCATCACAGGCTCAAAAGCCTTGGTGGCGTCATCCAAAAGCTGCGCACCCGCTTCATCGCGACGCGCCCGGGTGACCGTGGGTAACGTATTATTTGGATCTTGGAAAATCTCTGGCAAGGCGCGCAAGCCATCGTCTTGACCTTTCCAATCCGTGCTGCTTCCATCGTAAAAGAGGTAATCGTCGTTACCGGTTGTTTGCGAGTTGAACGACGTGTTGTAAGAAACCGAAAAGGTCAATTGGTTGGGAAAGGTTTTGGTGCCGATATCCACAATCCCACCGGAAAAGTTACCGGGCTTGTCGGGCGTGAACGACTTGAGCGTGACAACCTTTTCCAAGATGTTGGCGGGAAACAAATCTGCCTGAAAAGCTTTAACGTCCGGGTCGGCGGTGGGCAGTTCCGCACCGTTCAAGTGGGTGCTGGTGTAACGATCACCCAAACCGCGAATAAAGACGTATTTGCCACCGACAACCGAGGCGCCGGTAATTTTGGTGACCGCATCGGCAGCGTTGCTGCCACCGGCCTTGAGGATCTCGTCCGCGCTGATGGCGTCGCTGATGTTCAGCGATTTTTGCCGATTTGCCAACAAGCTGGCAGCCGAGTTCTTGACAAAATCAGCGGTCACTACCAGGTCACCCTCGAACAAGCCGGCGGGCCGAACTTTGAGGTTTAACTGGTTGACCTCGTCGGCGATAATTTCGATATCGCGAACCACGGTTTCGTCAAATCCAGTTTTCTGAATTTGCAATGCGTAGGTACCGACCGGAATCTCTTCCATGGCGAACCGACCTAAAATATCGGTAATGGCCGTGACATCGGTTTCCTTGCCTTCCGCATCCAAAAGTTGGACATAGGCATGCATGACCTTGCTACCGGTTGTCTCGTCATAAACCGTGCCGAAGATGGACCCTGTTTGGGCCCAAACCGCGGTGGTACACAAAAGCGCTGTAACCACCGTTCCCCAAATTTTTCTGCTCGAAAACATAACTTCCCCTCTAAATAAAATCCCCTCGACGCAAATGCTATCCCTAAAAAAAAACCGCTTAGGAGCGACAACCTACTGTAGTTTTAACATCAACCACTACCCTTTCAACAATCCTGACATTCGAAAAGCTTTTGCCTACGCGATCAACCGCGAAGCCATTGTCAAACATGCCACCCAACTTGATGAAGAAGTAGCCACCGGTCCCATTCCCTCCATTCTGAAGAATCATCTTAAAGAGACCTTCTATGACGATGCCAATGAAGCGTTGGCCCGCTTTCATCTCCGAAAAGGAATGCAAGAACTGGGACTCCAAAAACGTGACTTCAGCAAACTGACCTTCATGTATGTCGAAGGAGATGCTCCCAAAAAAGTGGCTCAGGCCCTCCAACAACAATGGAAAAGAATTCTCGGAGTCAACGTCAATTTAGAGTGTTATACCCTGAAAGTTTACCTCGATAAGCTCGTCCGCCGCGACTACGAGTTTGCATTCACACGTTTTGTGATTCAATACAATGACATCATGAACATCCTCGACCTCTATAAATTTGGCGATAATCCACAAAACTACCCAGGGTGGGAAAACCCCGAGTATGCCAAGCTTTTAGACACTTCGATGCGCATTGAAGATCCTGAAAAACGAATCGCCTTCTTGCGGCAAGCTGAAGAAATTTTGACAAATGAAATGCCCATCGCACCCATTTACCATTGGAATCAAGTCTATTTGAGCCAACCTCGCCTTAAAGGGATGTACATCTCTCCGATTGGTTCCATCCATTTTGGAAAAGCCTATCTGGAGACGGAATGAAGATCGACTTTCTCAAAATTAAATCGGGATTTAACGCACCGAAGGGAAATAAACAGGGCTTTGATTCGTACGTCTCCTCTATTGAACGACTCGTGAAGGAAATGATCCCTCAAGACCTATTTGGCTCTGAAGTTGCCCCTCCTCATTTTCTATCGTATGAGTCGTACTTCCAAAAATTGGGAGAAACCCTCCCTCTTGTCAAATGGTCTGCGATAGAAGAAGCCCCCTGTAGCGTGTCAGTTGCCATTCTCTGCTCTGCTGAATACACGCATGGAACAGGACGGTTTTTCTGTGATACAATCGCCCGAAACCTCATTCCTGGAAAACAACTTCCCATCACCGTGATTCGCTCCCTCAATTTTCGGTTCATCATTCACCCAAAAGATCGGTACTTCATCACTGAAATCTACATCGATATCGAAAACGAGAGAGATCTCCATCAAATCAGACAAAGCCTTCCCCGCCTAGCCGAAGAGGTTCGATTGACTTTGCTTGCAACACAACACGCCCGCAAACTCGTTTTGTCAAAACCTCTCACCATGGATGAAAAGCGGATGGTCCTCTTGGAAAACCTCTCATCACTCGTCAAACGGCCCGACGAAAAACACGACCACAATATTTTAGAAGAGACGCACCACCTTCTCTTAAAAGTAGCGCACCAAGTAACGCCTGCACAGATTCCCGATCATCTCCTCCCCCTAATTGAAGAGCGCCCTCAAGCCTTTGACCACAATATGTTTCAAGGAATTCAATCACTGATCTTGATGTTTGGCGAGCATATGATTTCTAAACGAGACGTTCAACACCTCTACCGCACCTTGTCTTATCTGTATCTCTTCAGGAAAAATATCAGCCACCGTCTCAAGATCAAAGGAAGTGAACATCTCATCTCTGTCAAAATTCTGCGAACCACTCTCTAGTCTTTTAATTTTACTGGCCGTCGTCTCGTTTGAAGTTTTCTTTTTTAGAGTTTTATCTCTCTTGATTGTTTATTCATCACTGACTCTTCTATTAATATGAATGACATATTTGCATTAAATTTTTATGGTCAAATATGTTTTCTTCTTTTTTGTTTCATTTTGCACATCACTTTTTTGCATTTATTTATTGAGAGCGGGCACAAATATATACTAAAACTACTAACACCTCACAGCAAAAACCAAGCCAGCTGAGGCCAACACAGCTACGCACGCTCCTCCTCCTTGCCCAAATATTCAAAGCCTCCCTCTTTACAGCCTGCCCTTAAATTTTTCTTTTTGACACCTTCACAACTCATCCAGGGGTTGATCTGCTTTTTGTTTGCCCATATATGATTGCCCAAAAATGACGATCCTGGTCAATCTATCATCCTTCGTCCACAGATAGTGTTCTAGCCATCTCAAACTTTCTCTCATTATAGCCTTAGAAAGTGGGATTGGCCCATATTTGTCATACAGTTTTACTGCATAGCATAGGTCAGGCACTAGGACTTAATTAGGCCCTAAACTGCTTACGGATAGTTTTGAATACCCTAATGATTAGTGTATCCAAAATAAACCGTTAGCAGTTTTTCTAGAAAACATTTATCATCATCCATCATTTTTCGGAGCACCCACGTTTCAGAAGCATGCCTTAAAACTGTCATCACTGAAGCTTCCAATACTCGAATCTTCCTATGGTTCCAAATTCTTTCAACCATAAAAATTAACCTTGGGCCTTGGCTATTTGATATTTACCATCTTCACTGCACCAATCGTTTTGACTAACAATGCTACCTAGGTAAGTGAAGCTGTCACTTGATTGATCTTTTTGGTGACCAGCCTCACCTTTTTATCTTCACTTACTTCAAATCTTTGGTATCTGTTATACATATATTTATATAACAATTCACAATGATATGAAGTATATATGGTGACTTAATTAATCAGTTTTACCAACGATAATGTCACAGGATTTGATTTTGAAACTAGTCGTCATTCTCATAGATTTTTTTATCATTATAGAAAACCAAAATAGAAGATGTGGCTAGCGTAAAGTGAAGAACATTAGGCTGAAGTAGAAAACTGAAGGGAAGAACTTCATTACTCAGATCTTATTCTCATGGTGAGTAGGTAAGACAAAGGGAGTATTTGGGGAGTGTTGATTAAATCTGTCCGGTGTAAAGATGTAAATTTATGATAATACCGCTTTGTTTCAAATATAATTTTTTTTCACCAAAGTGTTGCGTATGGAAGGAGTTGTTGTAAGAACTTCAAAAGGGGCTTTTTCGGTTTGAAACTGAAAATTCTATAGCCAATTTTAACTAGACCTACGTTGCCTGAGCAACGTGAAGTGTTGCGGCAACCTTTGTCCGGCTCCGCCGAATAAAGTGTTGCAAGAGCAACACTTTGGTTTTGTTTCTTTGCTATCGGTTAAACGCTGAAGATGTCAGCCTATCGAAGCTTTTCAAACGTTATGTTCAAAGAAGAACGCGATCAGTAATCACATGATCAAATGCTATTCCTCAGAGTTGAAAAAACAACAATAACAAAAGAATATAGAAAGAAGGGACTAAATTGACTTTGCAGCCGGTTGAACTTTATCCTTTTCATTCGTAGACATCAAGACGGATGAAAGCAATCCGTGAAGTGCGGTGCACCTATCCCTCGGCCTCCGGGCCGCTCTCCGGGTGCCGTGGCAGCCCGTCGGCGGTCTCGAACCAGGAAATCCGCTGGGCGTGATGGATGTGGCAGCGCGGCGTGATCGCCGAAGGCTCGTCCAGACTGCCCAGATTGATGTCCACGACACTGGGCGCCACCGCCTCCCGATAGAGGAGCTGCGTGCCGCAGACGCGGCAGAATAGGCGAAGCCCGTGATCGGAGGAGGCGTAGCTTGCCGGCTCGCCCTTGGTCATGGCGAAGCCTTCGATGGGGACCGTGGCCCAGGCCAGGACCGGCGCGCCGGTCGAGCGCCGACATAGAGTGCAGTGGCAGTAGCCGGCATCGCTGGGCTCGAGGCTGATGCGGTAGCGCAGGGCGCCGCAAAGACAGCCACCATCGTAAGGTGCGGTCATGGCCGGGCTCTCCCGAGGTTCGACGAAGTCCTTGTATAGCCGATTCGGCCTCCGACCTGGTATGTTGGGCTGAACAGCAACGCCGTGAAGGGAGACGAAGGCATGAAAGCCGTTGGACAGCGTTTTAATTCCTTGGCACCGCTCGGAGCGGGCATCGGGCTACTGGCGGCTCTGATCACGGCGACGCCGGCGCTGGCCGACGAGACGACGGAAGCGGTCTACAGCGAGTATCAACAATCCATCGAGGTTGCGCGCAAATGCCGCAAGCTGGAGTTCGACCAACCCCAGGAGCGGGCCATGGGGGCGGTGATCCATACCAAGATCGGCGGCGATATCGGCGCCAAGCGCCTGTCGCTCCTGACCGCCGCGCAGCGGGACGCCCGCAAGCTGGTGAAAAAGAAAGGCTGTGACGGGGCCGAGCCGCAACGCTTGCTGGGCCTGTTCGACCGGGATCTGGCCCCGGCGCTGAACTGAGAGGGTTAGGGCGCGACCCAGTAGCTCTCCAGGGCGCCGTCCGGGTCCCAGGCGAAGACCGCGCGGCGATGGCCGGCGCTGTCCAGCTCCAGCCAATCCAGCCGCTGGATGGTGCAGTCCGCGACGGCGAAGTTCGACCGGCCGCCTCCCTCAAGCGCGTTGCCATTGCCGCGCCGCGTCGGCGCCCCATGGGGGAGTTCCGATAGCTCTCCCGCCGGCGATCCGGGCGGTGCGGAGGAGGCAAAGTCACGCCGGCCATCGAGCGAAAGGGTGGTCCAGCAGCGCTCGGCCAGGGTGTCGTGCCGGTGCAGGCTGACCCGAGCCTCCGCCCGTAGCTCGACCTGACGCACGGCATTCTGAAACACCAGGGCGGCTCTGGGATCGCGACTGATCTGTTCGACCTTGGGACTGCGCAAGTCGGTGTAGAAGCGCACGCAGCGACGGCCGGGGTCGACCGCGCGCAGGGTCACCGTTCGTACCGCGCAGCCGGATTCCGGTGCCATGGTCGCAAATGCAGGGGTTCGAAAGCCGTTACGGCGATCGACGACACTGTCCTCCAGAAGGCCCCAGATGCCTTCGAGAATGCCCGGCAGGCGGGGGACGCTCACCTTTGATCTACAAGCCGCAGCTCAACGGGCCGGAGCAACGCTGCCTCCGGCAAACCACCAGCGGCAGAAGCTACTAGACACAAAACACCAGGAACATTGACGCGGGACCGGTCGGCTTCACGGCCTTCGGTAAATCAAAAAAACGAATCAAGGCCTTAGAACCCTGCGCACCTACAAAGGCGACTGGCGTGCCACCGACCAGATTCCCGAGCGCGCGGTGGCGCAGGACTTGATCAGACTGGAGGGCTTTATAGACCCGGATCTTGGTGGGCATACCGATCGCTACAGCTTGTCCGCCAGGGTGGCGGGGCATCACTGGTCTTTGCTGAATTATGTTATCGACTATGACTTTTCTCTGGTCAGCAATTTTACCTATCAACTTGAAAACCCGTTGCTTGGTGATGAGTTTGTGCAGCTCGACGAACGGCGGGTGTACGGCGGTCAGTTTGACTGGACGGATGACGGTTGGCTCAGCCTCGGCGTTAACTACCGCTTTGATGACGTTAACGATGTTGGCCTGTTCAACTCGTCCGGCGGGGAACTGCTGAATACCATCCGGCGCGATCAGGTCAAAGTGTGGAGCGTGGGCCCGCATGCCGAAGGCGCCTGGCAACTCGGTGAGAAGTGGCGCGCAGAGCTGGGTGCCCGGTGGGATTACTACAACTGGGATGTGGACGCGCAGCGGGTTGAAAACAGTGGCACGGGTTCTGACCATCAGTTAAGTCCAAGTTTCAACCTGGCTTACCTTATCCGCCCGTCGCTGGAAGCCTACTTCAGTTGGGGCCGGGGCTTTCATTCCAACGACGCGCGTGGCGCCGAAACCAGGTTGGATCCGTCCAGCGGTGTGCCCGTGCAAACAGTACCGCTGTTAGCCAGGTCCGAGGGTGCAGAGCTGGGTCTGCGTTATGAGGTAGACAAAAAATTTAATCTTTCCCTCGTCGCGTTCAGGGTGGAGCTTGATTCTGAGTTGATTTTTGTCGGAGACGCCGGCGGCACCGAGGCGCAGGGTGAAAGCCGCCGTCAAGGATTGGAGCTGGTGTCCTTCTGGCAGGCGAATGAGTGGCTGTCGTTTAACGTGAGCTATACCTATGCCAATGCGGAATTCACCGACGAGCCGGGAAATGCCGACCACATACCGGGCGCGCTGGACTCGACCTTGTCTGCTGGCGTAAACGCGGCGTGGGCCAATGGCTTTTTTACGAGCATACGCTACCGACGACTTGGTGAAGCGGCGCTGGTGGAAGATGATTCGGTCCGCTCACCATCGTCCACCGTGGTGAACTTCAGTCTGGGGTACAACGCAGAAAAGTTCTCCTATCGTCTGGAGATGTTTAATGCGCTGGACAGTGACGACTTCGACATTGTTTATTTCTATCCCTCACGGTTGGCTGGTGAGCCCGCGGCAGGGGTGGAGGATCTGCACTTTCGGCCTCTTGAACCGCGCAGCATACGTGCATCTTTAACCTACCACTGGTAAGTGTCCGTTACCCCGGGGCGCTGTTGCGGTTGTCACCGTAGACCCGGAGGGGTACCCTAAACTGAACTCTGCTACAAAAATTCTACGCGAGTAATGTCCTGGATTAGGTGTCCGGGACAAAAAGGGGGTGGGCGATGACCTTGGAAGAGTTGCTGGAAAAGGAAACCATCAAAGAGCTGCGCATTATGTACAGCCACCATTTTGATGGCAAAAATCTTGACGGACTGGTGGACCTGTTTACCGACGATGCGGTTTGCGAGTTTGGCCCGAACTATGGCGGCGATTGGGTTGGCAAGCCGCAGATCCGTGAGAACTTCGCTGCCTATGCCGCCCAGGAAGGCCCACCCTTTGCTGTGCTGCATTCTCGGAGCTGGGGTACGACGAAAGACGCTCCTTCAACGGCCTTCTCCAGGTGACCACCGATGGCGGTCCTTCCATTGGCGAAAGCCAAAAGGTCCGCGGACTTTGGTACGCCGTTGCGATCTGGGTCAAGGATGGGCCCGGCATGGCCAAGCTGCTGGTTGACTGGATGACCGATGGACGCACGGAGATCGATCATCACGCGATCGACTATGCGCGCTTCTATCCCTTCCAAACCGATGAAGATTTCATCCAGGCCCGTTGCACCGAAACGGCGATGAAGATCTACGATCCTGCCGTCCATCCGCGCGAGCCGTTTGCGGGTGGCAGGGGTGTGCGCCGCAGTCCCTTCTACGAGCGGGAGAAAGAGCTCGGCGGCTATTTCATGGAGCTCGGCGGATGGGAGCGCGCTCACGGCTATGCCAGCAACGAGGGCTTGCTGGAGAAGTACGGCAATCAGGTCCCGGTGCGTGAGAACGAATGGGACAATCGCCACTTCTGGCGCGTCTCGAACGCCGAGCACCTGGAGATGAGCGCCAACGTGGGCATGATCAATCTCTCCCACTTCGCCATGTATGACGTGACCGGCCCGGACCACGTAGAATTCATGGAGTACCTCTGCGTCGCAAAGGTCGGCGGCGACAATCAGGTCGGCAAGGGCATATATACTCACTTCCTCGACGAAAAAGGCATGGTCAAGGCCGACTTCACCGTCTTTCGCATGGCGGACCGCTATCGCTTCGTCGACGGGGCGGACGCCGGAAACCGCGACTTTGTCTACATGAAGCGCATGGCCGAAGATCTGGGCTACGACGTCGAGATCACCGACGTATCGACCGACTTCACCACCATCGGCCTTTGGGGGCCCAATGCCAGGGCCACGCTCCAAAACGTCGTGGAAGACCCGGATGGCCTCAGCCATGAGAGCTTTCCCTTCGCGTCGATCAAGCAAATCAGCATCGCGGGCATGGATGTCGCAGCCTTCCGCATCTCCTATGTCGGCGAGCAGGGCTGGGAGCTCCACATGCGATACGAAGACGGTCTTGCGGTTTGGGATGCGCTGCGCGCGCAGGACGTCATGCCTTTCGGCGTGGAAACCTATGCCAACACGCGCAGGATGGAAAAGAGCCTGCGCCTCCAGAATGCGGACCTCCTGACCGAGTACAATCTTCTGGAGGCCGACCTTGCGCGTCCCAAGGTCAAGGAGGCTGACTTTGTCGGCAAGGCTGCCTACCTCGCGCAGCGCGCCCGGGATCATCAACCGGTCATGCTCTGCACCTTGGTGATGACGGACAATAGGGATTCGCGTGGCGTGGCCCGTTATCCCGTCGGTGTTTTGCCGGTCATGGATCCTGAGACAGGCGACACCCCGGTCGCTTCCGAGGGTCGCCACTCCTTCACCACATCTATCGCGTTCGGCCCGACAATCGGCAGGAACATTGCTCTCGCCTATCTGCCTCACGACCGCGCCGTCAAAGGTACGAGGTTTCAGGTGGAGTACTTCGGCGAAACCTATCCGGTCGAAGTGGCTGGTGTTGGCTACGAGCCACTCTATGACCCGGAAAATCTGCACCCGCGGACATGAAGCGACGTGCCTGACCACCCCGTGCCGGGGTCAACAGGGCGACACTTGCACGATCGGATTGAGTCACGAGCGAAGAGGCGCGCGGCTGACTGCGGTGGAAATAACTTTGGCCCCCTCTCAGCACTTTGGTTCAAGTGTAAACTACGTAAAAGAAATTTTTTTCCAACTGAAAGTAAGGAGTAACAATAAAACTTTAAAGAAACAGAAATAATTACGTATATAAGGTGGTTTTTCCCCTCCTCAACACTCAGTCTTTACACCAAAGTTTTTCAGCATTTAAAAAAAGTTACTTATTTTTTTAAATTAGACAGCCCTTGTATTTTAGGGTCCCTTTTAAAAAAAAGTGGGACACAATTTAAGTTTAATGTAAAGAACTAGGTGTTGAGGAGGGCTAAATCTCACTCATATACGCAATAATTTCGGTTCTTTTTAAGAATTACTGTAGCTCCTCACCTTCAGTTGAAAAAACTTGTTTTCTTATATAATTTCTGATCGGTTTTTAAATAACGCCAGGATATCTGACACTACTTCCAAGGAAAAATACCAGCTACCAATCCCCCTCCCCTACTCATCATATTGCACCGAAGTCCATTAAATAAAAATTTTGAGATAGCCATTTTATTCAAAACAGTCTAAGTATCATATAACAAGGCTTTTGAGATTAAATAAACCCCAAAGCCTAGGTGGAAAGGGTTTCAAGTTACGCTCAGGTGTTTTTCAAGGTTCTTATGGAAAGGACGGTTGTATAAACTTTAAAGGAGGCTCATTTGGTTAAAAATTGGATTTTTCTCGCTCCTCTTTAGGATTCAAAAGGGATGGAGGGTAACTAGCGCCTCGTCCTGACAACCCCTATTCACCAAGGCTCAAGGTTCAAGGTTCTTTTATTATAACCAATATATACAAAATATTAGGTAACTCAAGGCTGAGAGTATAGCTCGAATGCAATTGAGCTACACGAGTATGATTAAAATTGTGAGATAGCTATTTTTCTTAAAATCGTCCAAAGAACTAAAACAATATCTCTAGAATTGACGCAACCCCCCAGTGCCCTGGGTTCAGGATTATCATGGCTTATGGTCATATAAGGTTTGTATGGAATTGGTTGCAGGTTAAAATTCATATGGGACTCTTTTGATTTGAAGTTGAGACTTATAGCACCCTTTTTAAGAGTCAAAGTGATTTTAGAGCAACCCTCTCCTTCGTGCTTATAATTCCCCCAAAGGCATTCAATTAAAATTTGGAGATGAAAATTTTGTTGATCGTAGTTGAAGAGTTCTAAAATTATGTCTTTCAGGAAGCCATCCCCAAATGGCTTTTGCTCTTCTAATTTAATTATATAATAGCTGATTCAAAATCAGGTATTATGCAACAGGGTACTTTCATATGTTTTGCTATATTTTCAAATTCAGTTTCAGATCTTGGTTTGCCATAATGATGTCAGGATCTTTTAATCCTGCGTACCTGTGTTGTATTATAGTGTGTTATATAAGTATTATATATGTGTTGTATTATAGTATTTGAATTATAGTGTACGGCATAAACATGTGACGCTGCAAAATTTATTCAACACGCCTTGGTTATTCATGAGCTGTTCGCATTGGTTTTAAAACGCCTTGGTACCATATCAAACAGTTCGTGGTAACGAACTGTAGTAAGGAGGGACCTGAATCAATAGTAACCAAAACTCTAAAAAATAGAAGTTTGATACCAATAGCTACATCAAAAGAATTGCATTTTAATGCTGATTTTAAATATATAAGTTTCATCAAGTTTAGTCATTCAGTGCAATGTTAGACACCATCAAAATATTTTCGTCAAAGGGCAAGTCGTAAGATTGTGGCATCATTCTTGGTTTTTTTTGAAATTCACGTCTACGACGATGTCAATTTACTTGTACAAAGTGCTAGAAACCTGAACATGTCTACCCAAGATAGCATTAGGGCTACTTTAAGCTGTAGACTTCGACCTACTAAGGTAAACAGTCACTCTCTACCATAGATGAGATGGAAATATAGATCAGGATTTGTCTTGACATAGAAACAAACAAGATGTTATTGTTAGGTGGAGCACGAAATATGTGCCAATAATGTGTCCGATGTGAGTAAAAATAGAGAATTAAAGATTATATTTTAGTAAATCATGCTCTGAAAAGGAGTGGCCATCAGAAAAACGTAAAAAAAACCCGATTAAAATAGAGTCAGCAATTACAGATTTCAAGAGCAATGAAAACTGCAAAATCCGTACGACGATAAATTTTACGGATAAATTCAGTAAGTAAGTGTTATATCAAGTGAAGTGAAGGAAATATCCGAACTTTGTTGATAACAATATTGACAATAGTAAAATATAGCGAGACAATAAGTTGATAAAAATAAAAACATCATTCCTTGAGAAGCCGTTGTTAAATTTATAACAAACGACAGATAGCTATTATAATAACCCGTGCAAAGTGTTTTGTACGTCTAAATTATATTATCAAGCATTGACCAGCTCCATTGAATTCCTCAAGAGTGCGCTTAAGCAAGTACTTATTTTCTAAGTATTAATATACTATAGAAATAGTTTGACCAATGAGTAATGGAAGTAGTTCTATTAGAAGCAAAATTAGTTTAAATAATTGCGGACCTAAGAATACCGGTGATAGTAACAACAAAAGCAGGAGCAGCGGCAGTATGAGTAGAAGTAACAGTAGTAGTAGTAGTAGTAGTAGTAGTAGTAGTAGTAGGCCTAGTAGTAGCAGTAGTAGTAGAAGTAGTAGTAGCAGTAGTAGAAATAGTAGTAGTGGTAGAAGTAGCAGTAGTAGTAGTAATAGTAGTAGTAGTAGTGGTAGTAGTAGAAGTAGTAGTAGTATCAGTAGTAGTAGTAGTAGAAGTAGTGGTAGTAGTAGAAATAGTAGTAGTAGTAGAAGTAGTAATAGAAGTAGTAATAGTAGTAGTTGTTGTAGTAGTAGTAGTAGTAGTAGTAGTAGTAGTAGAAGTAGAAGAAGTAGTAATAGAAGTAGTAATAGTAGTAGTTGTTGTAGAAATAGTAGTAGTAATAGAAGTAGTAATAGAAGTAGTAATAGTAGTAGTAGTAGTAGTAGTAGAAGCAGTAGTAGTAGTTATAGCAGTAGTTGTTGAAGTGGTATTAGTAGAAGTAGTAGTAGAATTAGTAGTAGTAGTTGTAGTAGGAGTAGTAGGAGTAGTAGTAATTGTAGTAGTAGTAGAAGTAGTAATAGTAGTAGTAGTTGTAGTAGTAGCAGTAGGAGTAGTAGTAATTGTAGTAGTAGTAGAAGTAGTAGTAGAAGTAGTAAAAGTAGTAGTAGTTGTAGTATTAGTAGTAGTAGAAGTTGTAGTTGTAGTAGAAGTAGTAGTAGAAGTAGTAGTAGAAGTCGTAGTAGTTGTAGTAGTAGTAGTAGAAGTAGTAGAAGTAGTAGTAGTAGTGGTAGTTATAGTAGTAATAGTAGTAGTAGAAGTAAGTTCCTTTAGTTAGTTCCCTTAGTTAGTTCCCTTAGTTAGTTCCCTTAGTTAGTTCCCTTAGGTAGTTCCTTTAGTTAGTTCCCTTAGTTATTTCCCTTATTTAGTTTCCTTAGTTAGTTCCCTTAGTTAGTTCCCTTAGTTAGGTCCCTTAGTTATTTCCCTTAGTTAGTTTCCTTTGTTATTTCCCTTATTTAGTTCCCTTAGTTATTTCCCTTAGTTAGTTCCCTTAGTTAGTTCCCTTAGTTAGGTCCCTTAGTTAGTTCCCTTAGTTAGTTCCTTTTGCCAAACTCTAGCCACGTAAAAGCTGCATATAAGGATGACTTCACTTGCAAGCGCCCAAAAGGAATGCTTTCAAATCGCTGGTCTGACCAACTAAGATGGGACACTAACCTCCCGATACTGACAGCTGAAAGGATATGTCAAGACAGAGAGACGTAGCGGGATTGCATCAGGAAGAATGTGGCGAGGCTCTCTGGAGTACGCAATTAGGTCAAGTAAGTCAAGTTAGTTCCCTTATTATTTGATGTTCAAAAATAGAGATCACAGGAACGTAAAATGAATATATGCCACAGGTGCACGCTTCCAGATCTAAAACTGGATTTTTTCAACTGCCATTATCAACTTTTCATTCTGCCCTCCTCCATCTTCAACTCGTCTGTGGAGCATTCTGCACGCTGAATGGCTGCGCGGTTTTATCGTTAAAAATATCGTTGGGAGAATCGCTCGAGGATCGATCTCGACGATATATGTCGTTATCGTTGGGGAATATCGGTGTCGGTATCGTCAGCAGTATGATCACCATCAAGTGATTCAGGGCCAACGATGTTTTTATCGTTATCGTTATCGTAGGCGTTGTTATCAGTATCGTTGGCGGTGTTACCAAGCCATTAAAATATCAGCAAACTGCCACGCAATCCTTGGAAAGCGACAACGATGTCTATTTTGCTCCTATCTTACTAGAAATACTAGAACACCAATGTCGACCTTAAAGTTGACAAGGAAAAATCTAAGAAAGAATTAAAAAGTGGCAGTAACGCTTCGTTATACATCTCACGGCAGTATCAAAGTAAAATATGTGAATATTTGAAATATGGCATCAGTTGGGGAGCGGGGTCGTGTGCAAAGGAACCATCGAGAGAAAGGCGCCGAAACGGTGCTTACTCTCTCCTGATGACCCCATATAACATCTGTTGTCCAGTAGGCAGAGACTACTGCGTAGCTACAGTTGCGCAGACTGTTTCCAACTCCTAATCCAAAACTTACCCCAGTGTTCGCATTTACTGCAGAGGCAGCGTAAGCAGATCATGTGTTGTTTGATGACTTTGCATGAAAGCAAGAGTACGGATTGGAGTTGTCTGCAATTTAATGCCGGACTGAGCCCCGGCATACTCGCGCATCGTTACTTTATTTACGCAGTTTAAGTTTGGTTGTTAAGACACTAGGCAATCGATAAGCAACAACAATCGAGGGCAGTTACAACTCCTAGTTTTCCTTTATAACTCGCAAGGTACTCTGGATTAGAAGGGGTTATTGTACAGCTCCCTTCTTTTGATGAAGAAACTTTTTAGATCAGTGATGTACTTTCTTTGCACAAAAACACGACTTTTGTTCTTGTGTGCTGCCACACATTTTGCACACAACTCAAAATGTCCATAACTTACATTGTATAGACGTATTCAGTAAACATCAACATCCAGCTCAACGCATATGGTGACCATACTCTTTGCATCATGTGACTTGACCAAGGAAGAACTGCCTTCCAGCCTGTCATCAATCCAAAGCACATTAAAGTTAGTGAGTATCATCGAGAAGAGAGGATTTGAAATGTTAGTTTTGAAAAGAACACTAGAGAAATAGAAAAGCATGTCAACACCAGGGATTGAACCCGTGACCCACACTTTCGTGGCATGCACTCTACCAACTGAGTTAGGTGACCTCTGATGTTAACATAGATCCATTTCTGTAGTCGCCACATTAGCTACCAATCATCGGATGATACAAACTTTTTTCGTGTTATATTGTGACCAGAGTAATATTTATTAACATCGCCTTGACTGCAACCAAAGATCATTATCCAAGTTTAAACCTGTCTACTCCCATGTACGCTAAACGTGCGCCATATTGCCAATCACTGGTAGTAACACTTTGTACGCAACACGAGCCTGAAATTTCATGAAGAATGAATAGAGTACTAAAGTGATGGCATCACAAAAAAACGTTTCTCTTGAACAAATGGGAAATATGATTAACAGCTATTACCAATTAGTACCAGCCTTACATACACTAGAATAAGAATTATTGTACAGTTTTTAACTTTTTATACCTCAATTTTTCCTTTTCAATATTTTAAATTAAGTTAGAAATTTGGATCAGAATTTTACACTTTATTTTAGTGTATTTTAATAATCAATTGTTTTAATGGTAATGCGCAGACAATCATTATACATGGAGACTGCGCAATATAAGGATATAGATATTATTATTACATGGAGTGTATATTTTTGTGAATTTCAGCAAAATCAGGATAAATATTGACATGACAGTAGCAATGCGGTGTGATGGTAAGTAGCCCTTAGCTATATATTTGTTCCCTATTATCCTTTTGTGTCAAAACTGACAGGAAAGATTTCATGTGATTCGACTTAAAGTATAGTAGCCATTGAAATATATAGCTAATAAATGATCAATCACAAATTTGTTGCCTTGTTACAAATTTTATCTTCTACAGGAATACTCTGATTTGTGGTCTCATATATGAAGTGTTACACTACATCTTTTTAATATTCAAAGTCAGTTGTTCACAATTGCAACAGTGTGCAGTTGTAGATTTATTATTTTCAAATGCAAATATAAAGTTTTAAGAGTAAAAACACATCCTTATAACAAAATTTGATAAAATTTAGAGTTGCTCATCAGCATCTCCCCCTTGAGCTTCTAGCTTAGCGTGTTGAAACTAACTATTGAGGTACAAAGAGAGCATATATATTAAATAATTGCAGCCTTGGATATTGCAGTTTTAATTGGACCTCAATAGTTACAGAACTTCGAGTTAGTGGACAGGGAAATGTAATATGAATGTGTCCCCACACAACAAATGGTAGTGAAGTATAATGTAAATATCAAGTTATGCTTCTGATGTCAGTTGAGTCAATTAAGCAAAAGCTTAGGAGAGATTCTATCATATAAATTCTTCTGTAAGTTTCCCCCTGCTTCTCACTAGATGATTGGGGTGACCATTTTCTGGTGAAAATGTTTAGTAAATTTCCATTGTAATTGTACTGACTGCGCGTAGACTCAAAAAAAGGACACCGTATTGTTTATGCATAAGTATAATGAGTGTAGGTATAATTCCAGCGGTGCGGCCGCCCCGTGCACGCGGCCGCCGGCGATGACCAGCGGCTTCTCGGCCTTGCGCAACAGCGCCAGCGCCCGTTCCGTGTCTTCCGGCGACGGCGCCAGCCGGTTCAGCGGCCGCGGTCCCAGCGGCTCCGCCTCCGTCTCGCCATAGAGGATGTCCTCGGGCAGCACGACCACGACCGGCCCCGGCGTGCCCGCCTGAGCGACATGGAAGGCGCGCGCCACCGCCTCGCTGATCTGGCTCGAATGCACGACCTCAATCACCATCTTCGCGGTGTCGGAGAAGGTCTTGGAATAGTTCATCTCCTGCAAGGTCATGCGGCCAAGCTCGTCGAGATCGGCCTGCCCGACCAAAAACACGACCGGCTCCGCGTCGTGATAGGCGACATGCAGCGCGATCGCCGTGTTCATCGCGCCCGGCCCGCGGCTAATGACGCAGACCCCCGGTTCGTTGCGCAGCCGCGCATGCGCGCAGGCCATCAAGCCCGCCCCCGCCTCATGCCGGCAGACCACAAGCTGCATGTCCGGAAAATCGAGGAACGCATCGGTCAGTGGCAGATAGCTCTCGCCCGGCACGCAATAGGCGACGTCGACGCCGTGCGCATCGAGAGTCGCGGCCAGAACATGGGCAGCGGATTTACTCATTCGTGTTTCCTTTCTCGGATCTCTATGTTCAGCCCATCTCGGCTTCGAGCACTTTCAAATTGTCCCAGCTCTGCGGCCGGCGGCCTTCCTCGATGTCGTAGACCAGTTCGATCATGCGTTTGTTGAGGGGCACGGGCACGCCCTGCGCGTCTGCCTCCTGCACCATCGGCACCAGAAGCTGGTTCACCTCGGTCTTGCGCTTGCGCACGGCGATATCGCGCCACATGCCGCTGTACTTCTTCTCCGACTTCACTCGGTACGCGACCATCTTGTCGAACGCGGCGCGCGTCGCCGCGGCGTCGGCATCCTTCGTGAAACCGGCCGGATCGAAGGGATCGAAGCCTTCCAAGCTCAGCCCTTTCGCTTCGGCAACGGCGATAACTTCCCGCGCCAAAGCCTCCAGCAAGGGCCGGTGCGGTTCGGAGGCCATCACCTCGTCGATGGTCCCATCCACAAGCGCGGTCGCGAACAGCAGCGAGATGTACGCCATCTTACTCCACAGATAGCCGGCGATGTTGTCGGTCAGGATCGCGTTTTCCTCGAAGATCTTGAGCAGCCGGTGCAGCCGCTCCGTCCGGGGCCGGATCGAATTGTCGACCTCGCCGACGACGACGGCGCTGCGGCCGCCATAGAAGATGTGTCCGGGGCCGTGATAGTCGGCGCCGAAATTGATGAAGGCGCCGACCGTACGTTCCACCCCGATCAGGCCGGCGATCACCGGTTCGTTGAGGCCGTTCTGCAGCGACACGACACAGCCGTCCTCGGCCAGGTGCGGCATCAGCGCCTTGACGGCGGCGACCGTGTCCTGCCCCTTCACGCATAGGAAGATGGTGTCGAAGGTGCCTTCGACCGCATCAGCCGTCACGGCCCGCGCCGATGTGGTGAAGTCGGCAACGGGCCCGGAGATGCGCATCCCCGTCTCGTTCAGGGCGGCGACATGGTCGGTCGCCCGGTCGACGAACAGCACGTCTTCGCCGGCGCGCGCCAGGAACGCCCCGACGCAGCCGCCAATGGCGCCGGCGCCCCAGATTACGAGTATGTTGTTTACAGAGTTAATTGATTAACGTTGCTAATAATTGGATCTTGTGCAACTGAAATAACAACCAAACAAAGTAAATGATGTATTTTCAAAATAGTCTACCAAACAAACACATTGCAACGGAAGGCTTAAAATATTTCAGAAAAGCTTAAACAAACACAATTAAAAGGGTTATTTGTAGACATTTGCTCTCTGCAACATGACCATAGCCCTGAATTGATAAACAAGAGCTTACACAAGTATACTTCTAATATTCAACATATCATTGATAAGAAACAGTTGAAAACCTTGTGGAAATCATCTTTTGATCGGTTTATGTGGTCGCTGCAACCAAAATTTGTCATAGCCACAAGTGAGCAGTCCTTCACTACTCTCGCCTTCACTACTTGTGAAACCCAACTTTCTCAATAACCTAGTAACCAAATCGTGCCTTTAATCGTGTCTATTACAACTACTGATGTTTGTTCTATCAAATTTAACGACAAACATAAAGATACGTGCTCAGTACAAGGCGTGTAGATGAAACATAACAATAAAAGATATTATGACCCTTTGATGTATTTCATCACCATCCTTGGACAATAACAATCTGTTCTCTGCCTCCGAGTTTACATTCTCACCTCAGCTTCTTAAAAAAATTCGAGCTCCAGTGGAATGAACTCTTTTTAAACTAAACCTATTCTCTGAATGTGAACAAAAGTTCCACTTCCCTCTCCCTCTATTGGTGTGTCTCTTGTCAGTTGTAAATGTGCCCTTTTGTTTATATTGCTGTCTTTGTGAACTATAATTTAATAATTTGTGGATTATGATAGAGTGCACCGAAAGTTCATGATATACTATACCATCTTTATCTTTCCTACGCTCCTTTTAATGGGCACTCATTATGATATCAAGAAGTCGTTTTCTGCCTTGCTTGTCTATTAAACGCTTGAAAAACACCCATCACGCAAAAAATTATAAGAGGTTTTAGACAACCTCCTAACCTCAATAAACTACTAACTAAAGCTGAATTTCTAAGCGAACCTATTGACCGTAAAGTGTCCCAATGTCAAGCCAAGAGATGCAAATGCTCTGAGCATGTTCTATTGGACAACAACTATAAATTTAAACAAAGTCACATTACCTTTAAACTCCTCAACTCATTTAATGGTAATAGTTTTAATTTTATCTACGTTATAATATCCCCTCGTGTGTGTGTGTGGGGGGGGGGGGGTAGTATATTGGAGAAACCGGGGCAGGCAACAGTAGACTTAGAAACGGGGTTAGAGTCTACAGGCAACATATAAAGCATTAGAAATATGAAATGCTTCCGGTAGAAAGGCATTTAAGGCGGAGATTTTAAGATTTTCCCGACCTTAGAAAATCTTACGAGGTAATGTATTATAAAATTTCACAGAGAATTAAGTATGTAATTTATGACGTTAAACTGTATTAAGAATTTGTAGAATGCATAATTAGAGAATGTATAATTGTAAATAGCAGTAGAACTTTGATAGTTGCATCAAACGTCGAACTCGAAAGGTCCACAAATCGATTGTAAACAAAGGTTTTATTCATTCCTAAGGAACTCCTTTGAAGGAGAGAAACCGGTTGAGACAAACGCTGTCATACTTATTAACGTTTTCCTATGTATCAAATATAATATACGCGCCATTACATTTTCTTTATATATTAATTTCTGTTCGTTTTAAGTTTTAATGTCGCTCCTTACTTTCAGCTAAAAAAATCTGTTTTTTTTTTATTTAATAGGTCAAAGACTGAATCATGCCATTGTCAGTTTGCTCATTTTGAGGTTTAAAACGATATTTTTAAAATATATGTACAGAAATCAAGAGAGATTAGATATAAGCTTCACATTTTTGATGCATTCTTCGTAACCCCCCCCCCCCCAAACAAAAAATATACTGACTTGTCCTCAGTCACTTTCGAAATGTAAAAAAGAACTAGAACTCTCAATTTCTGACATAATGAGCACAATTCAAAGTTTCTGCAACCATGGATTGAAGGTGGGGATGAGGAAGGGACACTCCCCCTCCCATATATAATAGATTCTGCTCATTTTAGGGTTTAATGTTAGTCTTTAATTACAAATTAACAATACAGACCAGAAATATTCCCAGAAATCAAGAGGGGTTAAATATTACTCTCACATTTTTCATGTGTTTTGTACCTACCCACTCACACCGAAAAAATTTTCCCCTACAAACGGAAGTCTTGTATGTGGCCCTGGGGATTATATATCAATTTATATCTCCACCTTCCCTTAAAACTAATTCTCTATTTGTCTGAAGGTTCAAGGAGAGTTGGGATGTTTTGGCATTAAAATGCACCCTCTAAGGCATCTTCCTCCTTCCCTAAGTGCAAAACAGTTAGAAAACCCCTTTGTAGAGCTTCAAAGCCCTTATATGCAAAGTAAATTGTTCACAGCGCTATAGGCCTACAGCACTGTACACAATTTCAATAGTTGCACAATGAAATAAATATCCAAACAATAATCTTCAGTGAAAACTGACCAAACAATATAAACGAATTTTGATCTATATAGGTCAAAGACTGAATCATGACTGAATCGTTTGAAACTTCAAAATGAGCAAACTGACAATTGTATGATTCAGTCATGATTCAGTCTTTGACCTATATGGATCAAAATTAGTTTATATTGTTTGGCCAGTTTTCACTGAGGATTATTGTTTGGATATTTATTTCATTACCCAACTATTGAAATTGTGTACAGTGCTGTATAGCGCTGTGAACAATTTACTATGGGTAAATGGATACTTTGAATGATTAAAATTGTGTACAAAATTGTATAGCGCTGTGAACAATATGCTTTGGATAATAGTATCTAAAATTGGCGTGTTTTAATCCACTTGGATACTCTCGTGAGACTCAGCCCTCTCTTAAAGATAAGTCTTTTGCTGTTTATTTTATTTCTGGTCTTAATCATTGCTTTCAACCAGTTTTCAACCCATGCTCCTCCTTTACCCTAGTTCCAATTTTTACCCTAGATTCCAATTTTTGAAATTCCAATTTCTTCTAAATCTTTTCTTATGCCTTCACCCCAATTCTGTAAGGCTATGACAAAGGTAGGGTGCGATTGCATTAGTATAGAAATTTTGGGAGTCTACTAAGACAACAATTATCCTCTCTGGCCAATAAGAATCGTCATAGCTAGTTAAGATCCACGTGGTAAGCCAGTCTATAGATAGATTAAATAAAAAAAAAAACTAGTTTTTTAAACTGAAAGTAAGGAGCGATATTAAAACTTAAAACGGACAGAAATTACTCCGTATATGAAATGGGTTGTCCCCTCCGCAATCCCTCGCTCTTTACGCTAAAGTTTTTAATTGTTTATAAATACAAAAAAATATGATGGATTTTTGACCTAATCGTGTTCTTATAGCTATGACTTCTAATATTACTCAATGTAAAATGGTGCTCACAACATAGTATAATGTAATCCATAGATGCATCAAAAGAAAAGTGAAAAAAACATCTCTCTTTCAAATGTTTCTTTAGAGGAGTTCAACGAAAATGTCCAGTCTACACCAGAAAAACAAACGAACCCAAGAGACCTTCTGACAACTTACTAGGGCCTGCACTGATGGAATGTAATACAACACTATTTTTAGAAGCTGCTTTCTTAGCACCTAAATTGATAAGAGGGAAGAAGAAAAGTGTGGAAATTTCTTGAGAGCCTGAAGATTGTCAGTGACTGACGGCAACTCAAACTTGTCTTAAACAACTGTTTATAAATACGGACAACCAAAACATGTGCTCCTAAAGCCGAAACCTTTAAAATTTCTTGTGATATATTTTATTTTCATGCCTCCATCAAGCGCCACCATGGGTTGCCACAAGGGGAAAGTTTTTGAAAATAGGGGTCTCTGGATAGACGGAAAATGCCTTCTCAAGTATCTGTTCAATACACGAAAACGCACAAAGTTCTTTAGATTCACAGATCATTTAGGAACAAGCAATGGCAAAGTCAGATTGAGGTTTGTGCTGCTGAAATACACAGCAGGATATGATCGGATATGTCGAAATTAAAGAGCAGTAAATCTGAGGTTTTTATCATAAGCAGTAGACATTGCCGTCAACTTCTATTTCGATTGGCGGTAATTGTGTGAAGCAGTTCGTGGAAGCTAAAAATCTGAGAGTTGTGCTGGGCAATTCCTATCTTTTGAAAATTATGTTACATTGATCTCAAGATAGGTTTCTTATCACATTAGGAAGATATCGGAAACTTAAAGAATCTAATTCGAAAGACTCCACGGTTGCCCTATTGAATGCTTTTGCTACTTAAAGATTAAGCAATGGGAATACTCTTTTGTAGGGACTATCTAGGCACCTCGTCTGCAAACTACAGTATGTCCAGAATTGTGCTGCCCGTTTGGTTACACGTAGTTTTACGTATACAATTGCAATCCCCTACTCAATAAACTTCCCGTAGAGCAGCGAATCGTCTTCAAGATATTATCTTTAGTTTATAAGACCCTTCACAACCTTGGAACAGCTTAGCTCAGTAGCCTTTTTATCCTTATCACTGTGTTCATGTATAAACATCTTCTGACTAGCAGTTTTTGCCTTTACCGAGATCTAGACTCAAGACCTATGGCAATAGGGCGTTCTCAGTCGCTGCTGCAGAACTATACAACGCCCCTCCATTTGAGATCAAGCTTGGTTGTTCAGTTGATAATTTTAATAGAAGCTTTAAGACTTATTTTCTAAAAGGACGTTTTCTTAATTTTGTCTTCATGCCTTAAGTTCTTAATATAAATAGACGTGATATGCATGTGTAGAGCTGTGAAGAGCCATAGAGCAATTAGCGTGTATTGCGCTATATAAATGCATTATTATCATTATTATCATTATTATTATTTTTGTTTGCTGTTTATTATTATTATCATCATGGACTTCACAGTGTTTTGATGGTTTACACCGGTTAATTTTTCACTCAAAAGCGGGTTTTACACCACAGCTAGTGAGCATATCAAAAGGGTCAATTAGATGGAAAGCACCTGGCGCAGGAACATTGGTAAAGTTTCTGAATTACTAGATGTTGTATTGGATAGTTTTATTAAGGTAAGCTGTTAACCCACAACCACTTTTAGGTATACGTGTTGCCACTAAGTTCGATCAGCCAGCTTTTCTTATTTTTCTTCTTATTCCTATTCTGTTTTTCGCCTTTTAAGAGTGCAGTGCAGAACACTTTGCAGTGTTTTAATAGGTGCTCCAATCATTGATCACCTCCATAAACCTAGATGTGTACGTTAAGTGACAAGTACGATTTCTGCAGACTGCCCATGAACTCAGCAATTCATTTTACTATAATAGACTATACTCGTAAAAGTATGCTGATTTTTGTGTGTAGTTATTTACATTGACAATGGTTAAAGTTAATTTACGTCTTTCTTGCGGCAGACGAGCGCAACTGGTGGCCTGGGCTCCACAAAAGCTGAAGTAATGGCGGACACAGCAGTCGCACTTGCAGCTGCCAATGTACCTTTGGTTTCAGGCAAGATTATCGGACGCCTTCACACGGTAAGTGCACCGCTACGCAATTTGGAAATCAATCTATAGATCAAATTTTGAAGATTATCGATAACGAGTTTCACCATTGGATATCGAAATCTCTCGTTGACAACAACCCTATTTTCAATGAACGCCGTCTATCACCTTGTAGAGTATTGATGTCGCAACTTTCAGAACAGAATCAATGTATAATTAATTCATGGCCTCCTAGCGGGCATTCACTGCTTTTGCAAGTGGCATTACTTTTAAAAAGTGGCCACAACCCCTCATGGGCAAGAATCCAGTTGTTGAATATCAAGATACATTATATTTACCCATTTATACTTTGCATGAGGGGAATGCTATATTATTTTAGGTCATGCCTTGCACACAAAAGAATTGAAATATATATCCGTCGTGCTGTGGAAAAATGCTCTTCATACTCTTCATCCCTGAGCAGTCCTAATGGGAGAAGAAAGAAAGAATGGTTTCGGCTCACACGCTTGCCAAATCTTTTGACATATTTCGTATTCAGATTTTTCGATTTAAAGAAAACAATACAAGTTAGTTATAAAAAGCAATTTTATGTTACTCTACGAAAGTCCAAACAGCCTGAATTTGAAAGGTTTTCATCCGGACGATCTCTGAAAAGAAGGGATTTGAAATAATATAATTCCAGCCCCTGACTCGTGCATTCGCGGCTAGGGCCCTACCAGGTGAGCTATGGTAAACCCCAATGTCGCCACAGTAGTTCCCGATCATGGGCAGGTGTACTTCTTCACTCATTATTGCGCAAATCGAAGAAAAAGCGTCTCTGCGTCATGTGACTTGACCATGGAACCACTGCTATCCGACTCATCGTATGTCCGAAAACTACTGAAAGATGCAAAGTGTTATCGAAAAGAGGAGATTGCAAATGGTTACGACGCGAACTTTACAAGTTATACAACTATTATAAATACTAAATTTTTATGGCCCGTGTTAATGTGTACTTTGTTGGACCCATCAGCTAGCTTTTTGAGAAGGGAAAGGTGGTAGATTGGTCAGTTTAATTCGTTGTTCGTTTTTGTCTAGATTGGTCGATATATGGTTTGATTTTGTTTAGTGTGGTCAATAAGTTGTTCGATTTTGCTTAAAGTGGTCGGTATATTGTTCAATTTTGTGTAGGGGGGGGGGGGTAAATATGTTGTTTACCTTAATTAATGATAATGATAATTAATTACATAATTAATGTATGAATTAATACATTAAGTTTGACTGGGTGAATTGTCTATCTGCTAAGTTTGAATGCCTTAGGGGGTGGGACAATTTTACATTTTTCTTTTCATTATTAAATTTTTTTATCCGAGACGTTGCTTTCAAGACCGAGCAGCTTATAAGTCTATTCTGACGATAAATAAAGGCAGTTTGAAGTTTGCGAAAAAAAATATCGATCTTTTTTGACAAAGCCCCGAAATGAAAATTTTCAAGGAATTTTTTTTTATTCAAAACTTTATATCTGATGATATTGGGATATACATGTTCGAATAACGCCCAAAGAACTATTAGTGTAATAAAAAAAATTGTTTCCGCCATCTTAAGTTTGGCTTTTAAGGATTTTTGATGAGAATTGTCCGTGGTTTAAGAAGGTATGTATAAATGGCACCTTGCCACCTTGCCAAAAAGCTATAAACTTGAAGACAGACTTTTAACAAGAGTTTTTTACTTTAATTTTTACGTACAGTTTGGCACAAAATGGCTAAAACACAGCACCTTGCTACGGTGCGACCTGACCATGAATAATTGATATCATCTGTTTTGATTCGGGCAGCTGAGCCAGATATTGTTGATTTCATTCGTTACCTCCTTGTCTCCCTCCTCAGTGACATTCACTTGCATTTTGCATATTAAATGTGCGCTGGATTGGGATCCTTTGTCTCAGAGGGTGAGGATTCGAATCCTAGTGTGCCCAGTTATTTAGTTTGGGACAGGGTCAATGGCGTGATTCTGTAAGCTCAGCCGGAGTCGATCCTGCTCTAAATTGGTACCTGGAGAAATATGGGGAAGGTAAACAGGAAGGGTGTGCGAAAGCACAGGATGGTTGGCCCCAACCCCCTATTGCACTTCGTGGCTGAAGGGCCAAGAAACGGAAATCAGCACCGCCGGTAGGGACAGTAAAGTCTGATGCCGTATTCCTCTTTTTGTGTACTATTTGCAGTTTTATTTAAAAGATGGTGTTAATATTTTCGCTTGTTTGATTGCTGACTGTGCATAGCTAAGTTTGGAATTGAGGTTTTACTTTATAAAACTTAATTTTTTATTATATAATTATTTTTTAAGTAAGGAATTATTTTTAGGCTCTTGAAACAAAATTAGCGTCCTGCAAGACCTTAGTAAAAGAGACAAACAAGTCGACCACTAGCGCCAAAGATATATCAAGGTATGTTGCTTGTTTTCTATTAAAATGAACTAGTTTAGTTTGCCATTTTATTTCCTTTGTTTTTAATCTTAAGAATGAAAAAAAAATGAATCTTATTCTTCAACTTTTCTTAACTTTGTGTAGTAACTTGAAGCCATCTGAACATTTACATATTATCTGTAGCAAACTTCCGAGTCAGAGAGAATTTGCTTCCGCGTTCCTTTTGCAATACCTTCTAACTTTTAAAGTATCTTGGTTTCTTGGCATGTCGACAAAAAAGAATTACGCCATCGCCATCTAACTTTTAAAGTTTCTTGGCATTTTCAGTGTAATAATAAACCAACATTAGTTTAAGCAGTGTAGCTGGCTAAATTACTATATTAACAAGTGTCTGATCTCCAGTTTCTAAGAAAAATTATATTTAAGAAGCTTGAAAAAATTCAAAAAAATGCCAAACGGTAAATGGGGCTGGTTTTTCTCGTTACGTGAAACAGTGGTGGAGAGAATACAACAGAAACTTCTCACTTCAGTCCATACGATTGCTGTGACCAGTGTTTGGCGAAAACGTTTAGCAAAAAGGAATCCGCACCTCAACGCAATATTCAAACTTAAAAAGTACACAGTAACATCGAGAAGAGAGGTTTGAAATATTAGTTTGAAAATATATTACTAGAGAAATCAAAAACATGTTACCGCTGCGGTCGCGTCCTTGAGTTAACAAATTTTCCACTTTTCTATTATTGTTTTATAAATAAAATTAAAACACGTCGAGGGCATGGTCAATAAGGACGTGCCTGCTTCCCCTCTGGTTCTGAAAAGTCCGAGATCTAAATCATTCATCCTTTGAGGTGTACCTTTCTTTGTAATTTGGCCTATAAATCTGACACAGAGGGCTATACGCTACTAAACTGGAAACGATAGTTAGGCTGTAACAACCTTGGTTACGTGGTGGCAACGACAGGCTTAATACAATGTCTTCTAAATACCGTCTACACTATTTGGGGTGACACGCGAGAATGAGTTAATGATTTTTGGCAGATTAATTAAATTTACGAGTGTATTTAAGCGAGAGATTTTCTTTATTGGCGAGAACTCTAAACTTGCAGTAACTTTTTCTGTATCTGGTAGAAAAGACTGTGATGTGCATGTCGCTGCCACAATGTAACCAAGGCCGTTCCCACCGTGCGATTACTCGCGTATTACACGACTACTGGCCTTCACATAAAACCTCCACTTGGTCTGTTGGGTGATGATAGAAATGATTGAATAACAGAATTGATTGAGAAGAAGCAGAGACTGAAATTACGGACCAATAAAGTATAAACAAACTTCCGTCAGCAGTCCCTGTGCAATATACAGTGTTGAGAAGGAAAATGGCTCTTGCACAGGCAATGCTATTGGCAATTAATGTAACGATAAACATAAAAATTCCACCTCGGGTAGGAAGGAAAGGAAATCAAGGAATGGCTTACCAGCCGGCATCTTATATGGATGAGTTGATAAGAAATTGTTATTTTTGTTAACGGTGTAAAAAGTAACAAAATTTTGCAGTAACTTTTCACGATGACCTACCTTTATCTGCTACCTTGGCCCTCTTCCTCTTTTTGGACGGAGTCCCTGTGTCATCTACATCATCAACAAATTCAATAGAAAGCTTATAATTTAACTCTTGCTATACTAATCCGTTAATATACCATTTAAATGATGTAATGATCATAGCAAGGTAAAAGAAAGTACGAGAAATACTTATGGAAACACGCAGTCACTGCTGTAACTTCCACGAACCTATTGAGAAGTAATAAACAAATAATAAAATGGAGTTTATGGCACGAAATAGTGAACGCATTATGTACTTCAAAGCTTTTTTCGTCTCACACTCCTCAGAGTGCAGTCGTCATAAATGATCTACTTGAAAGATACGAAACATTAACCCAACTGTATTTTTAAAAGAGCCCATCAAAATTTGGACTGTCTGGTGATGATGATGGTGATGATGGTGATGATGATGATGATGGTAATGTTGTTGATGATGATGGTTCATGGTGATGATGATGATGGTGATGATAATGATGATGATGATGGTGATGATGATATTGATAATGATGATTGTGATGATGATGATGATGATGATGATCATGATGATCATGATGATCATGGCTAGGGAAGGCCCTTTTTTGTTCTGATGATCTCAAGAAGCAGTAGCTTTGCTAAAGTCATAATACTAGGGAGTAAGCCTACAATCAAGCTATGAATTTGAATACAATAACTATAGAAACCCTATTTTGCTACCCTGGACCCTAAATTAACTCGTGACCGTATGAACTTCATAATACGCGCTACTTCGTACAACGTACGCTCATTTATGACACGGCTTTTGAATAGTTACTGCGTTTGTAACAACAACGAGTAAAGTTATTTATTATTGCTTTTTTGATTAATAGATTCAACACCACCATCACTATCACCACAACTGCGACTACTTCTACTACTATCAACTTGATATGAGGAGCGTCCGACAAAAAACTTGCTTACCAAAACAATGCTTTTTCTGGTTTTGATATTCTATACGATTAATAACTTGTCTTATTTACCTAAATGAGTATGATGAAATGGAGTGAACACCATCGTTTCCTTTTAATCTTTACTATGAGGGATCTTGGAATCTTTTTATTGGTACAATGAATACGTACGAGTGGTAGCCTGTTCATACCAGGAATGTTGCAATTAGAGATTGAGCTTGAATGTAAAACTATCCTTCATGGAGCATCATCGACTAATCGTTCAGTTAGCAATGTATTTCCAAATTTTTTGAGGTGCCAATCATGTTCATACATTTTGATCCCTCCTAGAAAGTCCAATGTCAGTTGAGTGGGATTCATGCTTTAGGGGTCCTCACCTTCGTGGACAGTAAGCATAATCAAAGAGCTCCTTTCCAGAACACGTTTCTCAGTAATTTCCTGAAGCTCTGATATCCAAGCACTTTTTAATATCACGAAGAAACGTATGACGCAACAGTAACCGGATCCTTAGGAAAGTGTCTTATATAAACGTTTGTCCAAATTTTTTTTAAAGACTGATCAAAAAAGGTCAAATAAGAAGATGATTGTCCCTTTGGAAGTGTCCTGTTAAGAAAGGTGCTACAGGTAGGCTAGGTGAGATTGCCCAATCGAGGCATGGATTCGTGCCAGGTTTGGAATGCAAATGGAATAAGTTCAGATGCATGACGAGGGAAAAAGAATTTTAGCAAACTGAAAATGCTGGAAGAGTCGAAGATAAGTATTCGTAACAATCTAGAGAGACATACATTTTTTAAAATCAAAAATTGCAGATAAAAAAGCGCATGAGCAAAAGGGATAAAACTTTCTAAATTTGACATCGCCCAATGTTGTTCCATGGAATATGGTCTAGCAATAGAAGCAGACATTAAAAAGAAGAAGTGTCACTGTTGTACTGTGATTGGCTGAACGGTAGTTTCATGCAGAATGATTACACCCCTTTGTAATTAAAAGCTGTTTTGGCAGCTCCCCGTAAATATCATTAGAGAAGCAGTGAATGCTCTGTTCTCCATCCTGAAGGTTCCTATTCATGAAACGCTAACAACTGTTTCTATTTCATTGTACATAGCTACTTATACATTGTTGTTTCTATACCTTTACACCAATAATGCCAGGTAAATATAAAGATGAAACCTATGCAGCAAAAATATCGGTACTTAAAGTCAATTTCATATTTTTCATGGGTAAGTTATATCTAATGTAAATACCATTAAGGTTCAAAAAAACTTTATTCACATAAAAAGCTTGTAATTATTTGTAATACTAATATTATGAGATGTGTTTATGTCCTAGTTTTTGGCATGATGCTCTAGGCTGTCGTTGTGGATGCGTCGCAGCTCTGCAATTTCAAATAACATTGCAAGTCCAAATAATATACAGTATATTCTATTGCATTCAGAAAGCTTCTTGGTAGCTACATTATTGTTCCTGCATACGTTTTGCAGCCTAAAAGATTTCCTGTAGCAAACAACAAGTTGCAAAATGTTTGGAACCATACATGGTGAACCCTAGCTTATAGTCTTAATGGATGTTCTCTGGCTGCTGTTTTGGATGTGCCAACACTTACAAATAGAGTTTCAAGGTCCGTATAAATTGTAGCATATCCCTTCACATTGGCCTTGGTCAATGTAGCATATCTTCCTACATCAGGTTAGTGTTACATCCAAATTCTGCAGCAGCAAACTCTTGCAGAGTGTGTGAAGCCATATAAAACGAACCTTATTTTCTATCCTCAATTGGTGTTCTAGGCTAACGTTGCGGATGCACCGACACTTCCTGATTATATAGAGCTTTAAGTCCGGATGAGTTGTAGCATATCTGTTTATATTGGCATCGGGCTTATTTTCCTACGTTAGGTTTGCTAGATCCAAGTTCTGCTGCAGCAAACTCGTCCACAATATTTGAAACAATACAAGGTAAACCCTAGCTTATGGTCTTAATAGGTGTTCTCAGGCTGCTGTTACAAATACGTTGACACTTTTAAATAGGGCTTTAAGGTCCAGATAAGTTGTAGCATATCCCTTTACATTGGCATTGGTCAATATAGCACATCTTCCTACATCAGGTTTTTGTTCCACCTACGTTCTGCTGCAGCAAACTCTCCCAAAATGTTTGGAACAATACAAGGTGAAACCCAGCTTATGGTCTTAATGGGTGTTCTCAGGCTGCTGTCTTGGAGCCACTGGCACTTTCAAATAGAGCTTCAAAGTCCGGATGGGTTGTAACATGTCGCGTCACATTGGCATTGGTCAATGTGTCTTATCTTTCTACATCAGGGTTGTTCCAGCCAAGGTCTCCTGCAGCAAACTCTTTCAGAGTGTTTCGAACTGTGTAAGACGAACCTTATTTTCTAGCCTCAATTGATTACCTAGGTTGCCGTTAAGGATGCGACTACACTTCCGGATGAGTTGCAGCGTATCTGTTTATATTGGCATCTGGCTTATTTTCCTACGTTAGGTTCGCTAGATCCACGTTCTGCTGCAGCAAACTCTTGCAGAATGCTTTGAACCACACAATTAAAGACTTAGTATATAGCCTTGACTTCTTCAGCATGATCTAGGCTGACGTTGCGTATGCGTTTACAGCCTCTGATATTAAATAGGGCTTTAAAGTCCGGATGAGTTGCAGCATATACTATCACATTTACGAAGCAATTTGATAATTGCAAGATCTGCAGTACCGTTGCAGCTTTTTCTATATCTACCCAGCTGTTTACAACGTATGCCTTAGCATATTCAGCTATAGCCAGAACAAAGAAAAAGACATCAATTGGAACTACGCAAAGAGAAAATGTACCGACAACTGCAAGCATAATGTTCCTAGTCTTGCAAAATCGACTCACTCTCTGATTATTTCCCAAGTGGTTGCATGCTTGAAATTCCTCAGATCTACGAAGAGCGATGAACATTTTCCTAATAAAGAATATCATAATTACGAGTCCTAGCGAGTCCCGTAACACAGAGTATGGTTTTTTTACAGATCGTTCCAAAGTAGTGTCTGAATCAGATGAGACAAAAGTATTGAAACCTGTTACAGAAACTATACGTTCCTGTTCTAAACACCGTGAACTTTTACTTTACTAATAAACTCAACAACCTTGCGGTGGTGAAGGCAAAGTCGTTAATCCTGCTCTTGACATTTCAGAATAGATCTGACTTTAGACTATTCTTGGTAAGACAACATAAGGTAGGGTGGAATAAATGCCCCTCCCGAATAAACACCCCGTGGTAAAGGTTCACATTTAGAATAAGCGCTGCGGGCACTATTTCCGTTAGAGTCGTTGAACATTACTCCTGACATTTTGGGACATACTGCTATCAGAAACTAGTGCAGGGACACCATCGACTCTTCAAGCAGTAGTTCTAGTAAAATAATATAAATGTGAGCCAACAAAGAAATGTTTTCTTTCGAACGTTCACATCGATCGATATTTCAAGCAGCAAACTTCATTCCATTTAGCTCTAAGCACTTTTGTACGTGAATGAACAAGAACCTTGGTTTTGCATGCCAACAAGACAAAATTTTAGTTTTTGTAAAGAACACTAGAGAAATAGAAAATATGTTACAATCGGGGATCGAACCCGTGACCCACGCTTTCGCGGCGCGTGTTCTACCAACTGAGATAGGTGACCTCAGATGTTAAGATAATCTATTTCTCTAGTCGTCACATTAGTTCCCAGTCACCCACCGGTGGACATCGACATCCAGCTCAACGCTATTGGAGACCAGCCTCTCTGCGCCATGTGACTTCACCAAGGAAGAACTGACCTCCGGCCCGCCATCAATCCAAAGCCCATTAAAGTTAGACAGTGTCATCGGGAAGAGAGAATTTGAATGTCGAAGACAAAATTTTAATGTCACTGTTACTGAAAAGTCGATCTACGTAGTTCACTGTATGGTTGAGGCAGATGAAAGTGAGATTATAAACCCAAGGTGACTCTTCATTATACGCAAGCCGTAAATCTTGCTTCGCCTTTGCATTGAAAATGCACTTGTTACCTTGTAAGCGAAACTTTGTAGTCATTTAGCAGCTGGTCTGACACTTCTCAAAATTTTGACTGAGTGAGGGAAAAACTCCATTTGGTCATTTGCTATCGAATAATCAATCTCTATACCGCAGATTCGTGTTGATCTTTGTACGACGTGCTTGGATTATTTAAGATTAACAGTAAATTTGAGGACACGGCTACTATAAGAGCCTCTTATGCGGGCGTTTAAACTCAGCTTAAATCGGTTCTGTTGGAAAAGCAGGTGACTGCAGTCAAATTATCACTGGAATTGAGGTGTGGACGTATACCATATTGCTTCGAAACTAAGTCCATACAAAAAACTGCCAATAAATTTGAAAACAAGAAAAACTGAAGAACTTGTTGTGCCGGCCGATGGCAAACATGTGTGTATATATTACTCAGTTCCATGTCTTCTCGGAACAAAATAGAGAGAATAAGTTACAATAAATGACCGAATTACTCTGGTGTGCCGAATAAACGCGGAGGTTTAAATAAAAAAAGGGAGGTCATCATTATGGTCTATAGTTAATAAACAGGGGGGTCAGAACTCCAGTCTCAATTTCGTGAAAGTTTTAAATAAGGATGACACACAAGAGGACAAAAATCGTACTAATTGACTAATTAGCAAAGGGGACGTAAATTATACAGATTTGCAAAACAGATTGTTTCCAACCTCAAGAAGCACCTTTGTTCTATTGACCCGACCTTATGACTTGTACTTTATTATCTCACAAACGCCCTAGGAGGTAGGAACCTCCTTAGGGCCCTGAAAGCATATAAGTGGGCAATTTAAGGAAATGGGGTGGTAAGAGTAGTTTGGATATGAGAAGTAAATTCTTGGATTTACGTTTTGGAGTTTGGTTGCGAATTACAGACGCTGGTCTACAGTGTTACACTTATACCGGGAACCACTTTTGTATATCAACGTTCGTGGGATATGTTGGCGGGAAAGGGGGGAATGTAATGGCAACAAAAGTTTGGAAATCACTGTTCTTACTGTTGCCTCGTTTGACAGTCTATCAAAAGCCATTACTTTACAACGAAATTACAGCCTGAAAAGAGCAACAAAGCTGACACTCATCGGTCAATAAATAGTTATTTATTTATAATCAGGTATTAAATCTCTTTGCAGGTCATCAGTAAACCGTTCTTTACTTTGTCGTAAGCTCGTCAATCATTCAGCCGCATTTTGCCACTCGCTACAATCTTGGCCCCAAACATTTTTGGTTATTTTTGATGACAAATGATTGAAATCATGCAAGGCACGTAATGAAGGGAAGGAGCTCCTATTTCTGGTATTGCTCGTCATATCTGTGCCCCTCCTCTTAATTACAAAAAGGTAAGGCATATAAGTCTCCGTATTTATGTTTTTCAACATTGAAGCGGGTTGCAACGGCAGTTGGGCTGGGTTATGTAAATTTCTTCTTGGTATTGCAGGCAAACAAAACAGCAGATCATACCAAACGCATTCGGGAAGTAACTTGGCTAGTTACGGCTGGAGATTCTGTTGCCGTTTTTGGGTTAACCTCGAAATCAAAGTTTATATGTAGCAAGATATTGCTCTCTGCAATTTGACCCATACTTGTTGCACCTTGGCGTAGGAGGCACACCGACGTCATAAAAATGCACCAAACAGCTTGATCAAGTAAATCTGTTTCAATAAATAGCTTCCTCGAGCGCCTTCATATTTCCGAGTTGGTGATAGACATGCCACATAATTTTGAAGCATACCTTGCATAGTTGAGGCTCATTTGACTGACTTTGCTTTCCACTCTATTGTATGTATAAATTGCAAATAGAATTTGAGGTTAGGACTCTTAACTAAAGGTGAGGAAAATAAAACCAGCGAGTCCAATGCTGTTCATGGTATATTGAAGGGTATATCATGCATATTGAAGGGTATTTTATTTGATAGCCAATGCCTACCTTTGTAAACTCAGGTCCACAGACTAGAATAAAGTTCCTTTGATATATACTGATTCTCATAATATCACTTTTCAGCTTCGGGAACCTACAAGAGAAGTCAAAAGCACTGTTGGACAATCTAAAAAACAAAGGACCCTGTAAGAAATTTGTAAGAACAAGAAGTTTTGTACATGTTCTGCCATTGAAAACGTGTAGACACGATCGCTTACGTATTTGCTTCCTTTAAATAAATCTATTTAGTTACTATGTCAATATGTATTTACTGTAAAAATCAAATAACAGGAGGGACACAGGATACCTAGCGTTGGCTAATACCCTAAACGAATCCTCTTGATAGTCGTCAGCACATGATGGGTTTTCAATCAAATGCTGTCCTATTGCTCCGTTCGGTGTGCGAGAAGGTGTTCAGAGATACACGTGAACTACTTTATATGGTGACGGGGCTTATAAAAGTTGTTTTCTTTCTTAACGAATTGCAGTCATTTAGTGTCGCGTTAAGTATTTTCCGAGATTTCGTTATCTATTTCCGTGATATCACGAAGTGATACGATTTACGTATTAAATCCCCAAAGGAGTGCCTATTTTCGACCAAAGCTTCCCGATAGCCGTAACACGGGCTATTTCATCCAACTCGTTGTTGCCTACAAGTTCGTCTACTGCCGTTGTAAAACGTTCTACTGCTGCTTTATGGCCTCCTCGTTGGGCCTTTAATCTTTGTAATAAATCCCTTTCTGTAGCCATTTCCTGAAAATACTCGAACCTTTACCACGTTTGGCGCCAGATTTTTGTACGAGAGTATGTTTCGATAAATGAGAAGATATCTCTAAAACTTAAGATTTATTACTCCTGTACCTAAAGACTCTTTACACAAACTCCTTTAGACTATATTGATTAATATTCGACAAAAAATTACCATCCTGCTCACAACAACTACTTTTCACTTCTAATAAATAGATGAAATAATAACCTATATAACAACGCTCGCCTGGCTTTGCATTGGAGGCATTACCAAATATGGTGTTTGCGAGGCTCTACTTTTTTAACATATGCTCATGGGCTCTTACGCATGGTGTCTCGTTAAACTGTCGTAGTAACATGATTTTTCTTATAGGTTGCAGACACAAGGCCGAAGGCCAAAATCGAGGGTTTTATTCAATGTTTTGTTCTGTTCACCTCTGACGCAGTAACAATTCATCCGACGTTCATAATTCATTGATTGCATCTCGGTCACAACGCACTGATTTAGTAAAACATACAAAATGGATCCTTTGTATAAGGACTCTCATGACGGGCAAAAGCAAGAAACGGAATATACATGGGGTGTCGGAGGATGGCGACCGAAAATATTTTCATGCTTCAACTCAGCGAAGTGGCTACTCTGCGCATTGTCCCTTAACTTCTTTACCAACTCATTTGTCGTCAATGGACTGTTTTCACCGGCAATACCCAGCATTGAAAGGCGATTCTCCTTGAGCAGGTAAGTGGTAAGCCAATTGTAACCTATGTTTAGGCATGCCAAAGTATATTTTCATGGCAAAGAACTTTTAAGAGTGCTCTAGGTTTCCAACAACTGTCCTCAAGTCTTGGTGAAGTCGTACACCATGAAGAAAAACTTAATTTGCATTTCTTAACGTTTGCATAATTAAATTTGCCTAATAAAGTTTGATTTATAAAGTTTGCCAATAAGTAGTTAACCTAAGTAAGTGTAGAAGGTCAATTTATTTCTGTTTCTGTTATGAGGGACCCAAATCGATTATTTGACATAAATAGTTTTAAGTAGAGAGGGCTTCTTCGTGAAGTGTAAAAGGTATGCTTGGGCCTACTTTATGTTCTCTGTATTTGACTGTAAAATAGTTTTACGTTTAGAGGGCTTTTTTCGCGGTGCCAGCAGCAAAACGTAAATTTTTGTAGCGTCGTGCTCGTAAATTGGGACCATGATGAAGCTTAGAATTTCTTTCGTGGCAGCATATCATAAAGGAGAGTAATTGAATGAAAGAAATCAGTTAGGCGGGATTTAAAAACTGAGACCTTGAATTAGTTCAGACCTTTTCGCCTGTCAATTATATTGAATTTAAAAGGTGGGCAATAGACAAAATTAACTAAATACTTGATGTCTGAATAACTTCGTATTGAAAATCCTAATCTGAACATCAGACAAAACGAATCTACTTTCTATCCTACCGAATTGTCAAGGTGGAAAGCCTTACGTATTCCTGAAGCCAAAATGAACTAACTTCCTAAATAACGTTCAACAGCCGTCCAAATAAGAACATATGTCACGGCATGTGCCCTTTCAAACATCATTTAGAATCCCTATGTTTTGACAACACCGCAAAAACACTTGCCTTACAAAAACTCTAGGGGACGTTTCTACATAGACTATACGGCGTTACTAACAATAACCACTGGTATGGTTTCAACTGTTCCAAAGTATCCGGTACTTAAGCCTCGCTCTGAATATTCTGCTCGAATCGTCATCTTATATGAGATCCTGGCAATGCACAGGTGGACCTCTTTCTTAAGTAGAACTGATCGGTTGTCATTTAAACATGCGGATGAGAGAGGTAATCTTTTAGTGCAACTGAGTCGAGGCCTCTATCTCCTTGCGAAAACAAGCCTTGCCAAAAAAACGATTTCGTAGCCTTGAAAGGAACAAGTCGGATAACTGTACAACGTAAGATCCGCATCAAAAGCTGTGCCTCGGTATTAGTAAACCTAATCACAACCAGTAGCAGCCTATCCATTAAGGATGTGTAGAATTCATTACTTCGACAAACAGGAGAAAATATAACGTTGACGAAATATGGAGGGGCAATCTACGGTCTGTGTATCAGCGAAGATTGACGTTTATAGTATCACGATATTTTGTGTCCGTTCTATGACTACCGGGGTAGGGAAAGATAGATACATACCGATGTTGGAGTTTTGACGTGCAACTGTACCTGAGGTTGATAGGAGGTACCAGGAAGTCAAATTTCTCCAGATTTGCAGCACGACTAGGTTTTCAAAGAATGGAACAAGCATAGCAACGATTGAAGTTGATATAGTATTACAATTCGGCTTCGTCTTTGCATGGACCTTGGACCACAGTAAGGAATCCTCTTAAGCCTTAATTGTAATTGCCTGTTATACTGTCTGGAATAAAGACATAAAGCAATACTTTTAGCATCATTTTGGGATTGCTACGAAACCACGTTCCTCTACATTGACCACCAATTAGGCACAGACGATGATATTTAACCTCAAAATGTAGGACTTAAACAGGCACGCCGTGAGGCTTTTTACGCGGATGCGTATCACAGATGCTATCTTTTACAGCGGGACAGTCGAGGACCTGGTATAGCGACTTTCGGACAAATCTAAAGTATATACCAATAACAGATGCCAATACAATTCGTTTTGTAATTTTGAAAAATTGAATAGATAGCAGCCTTGTTGACGATTTATTCTATTCCGGAAACTGATCGCATACTACGAAACTATCATTTAAATTGTCCCCTGCTTTACTACGCAACAGAGGCTATACCAGTTTTTGCGTTCCCATGAGGTGTATTTCCTCGATGGCTCTACAATCATTATAATCAGCATAAAGCTCCTTGACACGATACTCTGAGAAATAATAAATCCAATTAATATATAATCGCAAAAAACACTGAGAACACAGTTTGCAAAAAGAAAGTAAACCGTTTAAGGTGTTCCCCTAAGAAGTGAAGTGCGTCATCCAATTGAAAAATAATTGAGCTATTATAAACAATCGTTCTGTGTTTAATACATATGTATCTCTTTAATTTTGCTTTTTTATTAAGCTTCTGGTTCCCCCTTGTTACGCTTACAAAATGCAAATGCAACCAACAGATCTCTTTAAAGTCCATAACATGTCTGTTAGAGTACAGTGTTTTAATCTTTATGACGTTTTGAAATCCGTTTTAAAATCTAAATACACAAATTTCTTCCGCTACGTTGATTTTGTAAATGGGTAAATGCAGAAATTACTTTGCTTTACTCTACATACTGCCTTGCTCTTTTAATTTTTTCAAATACACAGTAAGTCATAAGAAAACTTTGAAAATAAATATAGAAATAACCGTTGCTCTGTGCCATGAAAGGATCATATATTTGACAGGAACAGAAATAACATTTGTGCGATATAAGGCTATTGAATTCGGTAGATAACCAGAGTATTAACGTTTGTTACAGAACCTCATCGTCATCATCATCAGCAGCAGCATCATCATTATCATAATCATCATCATCATCATAATCAGCAGCAGCAGCAGCACTAGAAGCAGCAACAGCCCTTCATGCCACTGCTGGCAGATGGCCTCCACAATTTCCTCCACTAAGTTCTGTTCTATACTTTTCGCATCAAGTTGGCAACAGTTTGTTCTTCTATCTCTTCTCGCCATATTTTCTTTTCCTTTGGTCCACTTGTGGGATCCATTTTTCTTTATGCTTCACACCAAATGATCAAACCGTTACACTACTAATGTTTTGGGGCGGACAACTTTGTCTATGCAAAAAAGAGAATAAGTGTTAGCTCAAAAATTAAAGACAATTTGTAAAGAGCCAATTGCAGTTATGACGTCAATTTAGTTAATCTGCTGACTGGCAATCCACCCAAGATGTGGGCAAACTTGTGGTTGCTTAATAGCCACGTTATTACTACAGGCAAATATAAAATGTTTCTCTAATTGGACCATAAAGTAAACCTACTCGAAAACACATGAGGCATTAAGTGTCATCTTTGTAAACAAGCGGGTGAAAAATGTCCTTCATCAATTGAAGAGACGATTGAGAAATTTCTGTGGGTCACCGATATATGTTGTATCCGATAAAGTTTGTTAACAATTAAGCACTGTTTTAGTATTTGGTTTCTGAAAAACAGTGAACTCGTGGTAAAGGCGTTAATTCAGTTTAAATTAGCAACTCGCTAACATTAATTATAACTACACTACAAGAACGAAAACCACATAATACTTAATAACAAACTGTTTGTTGAAAGCAATTCATCTCCACTTGCAGTGATAATAGCTAAGGAACTGTTTGCTCTAAACCCTAACATAGATATCGTGCAGGGCTGTTTTGAATTTAACTTTACACATTTGACGTTTTGCCATAATGTTTCCCTTGCTTACTTTCTTTCTTTCTTGAACAACTAAATGATCGATTGCTAATTTAATTACTCAATCAACCCATTCATTCGTCACTGTATCCATCCATCCATCAATCCATCCATCAATCCATCCATCAATCCATCCATCCCGTCATCCAACCACCCAATCATTCATTCTATCATCCATCCATCCATGCATCCATCCATGCATCCATGCATGCATGCATGCATCCATCCATCCATCCATCCATCCATCCATCCATCCATCCATCCATCCATCCATCCATCCATCCATCCATCCATCCTCGAAGAAATTTTATTTTTTTGCAAGAAAATAAATTTTCAGATATTTCATTTTCTAGTAAGAAATTTCATTTTCTTGGAAGAAATTTCATTTTTTTGCAAGAAAATTAAATTTTTAGATATTTCATTTTCTTGCAAGATGTCTCATTTTCTTATTTTTTTGCTATTTACAAGAGATTTCATTTTCTTGCAAGATGTCTCATTTTCTTATTTTTTTGCTTTTTACAAGAGATTTCATTTTCTTGCAAAAAATGTTATTTTCTTATTTTTTTGCTAGAATTTTCAAAGATTTAAGTTTGTTTGTGTACGGAATTAATTAAGGGTGATTTTACACCTATTATGCTACGTTTTACATGAGTTTTTTGGAGGTAAGTAGTAGCCCCTTCTTATTGAATTCGTCATTGAGGCACCATGTCCAATCATATGGAGTATATGATCCAATATTTGTTAAGAATGCCCTTCATTCTTTTTATGTAGATGATTTATTGTCTGGGCAAGACACACCTGCAGAGGCAAAGGGTGTGTGTGTTTATAATATAAATTGATCCCCTAGGGGACTGTTGCTCATGAAATCAGAATCTAATACTCTATAGTTTAGAAGATATAGTAAGATAAATAAGTTTTCTAAAACCGGCTGATTTCTTGCATTTTCTCAAGCACTAAGGCTTGCAAAATTGGAAAAATTTGGTCAACTAAAAAGGTCCGTCAATTGTGACTTTATGTGGTCATAATTTCGATTCATGACCTAAAGGACTATTGCTCATAAAATCAGAATCTAATACTCTATAGTTTAGAAGATATAGTAAGATAAATAAGTTTTCTAAAACCGGCTGATTTCTTGCATTTTCTCAAGCACTAAGGCTTGCAAAATTGGAAAAATTTGGTCAACTAAAAAGGTCCGTCAATTGTGACTTTATGTGGTCATAATGTCGATTCATGACCTAAAGGACTATTCCGCCTGAAATTAGACATTAACTCGTTGTAGTTTAAAAGATATAGTAAGATAAGTAAGATGTCTGATACTGGCTGACATCTGGCATTTTCTCAAGCACTAAGGCTTGCAAAAGTGGAAATATTTGGTCAACTAATAGGGTCCGTCAATTGTGACTTTATGTGGTTATAATGTCGACTCATGACCTAAAGGACTATTCTGCGTGAAATTAGAATTTAATTTGTTATAGTTTAGAAGATATAGTAAGATAAGTAAGATGTCTGATACCGGCTGATATCTGGCATTTACTCAACCACTAAGGCTTGCAAAAGTGGAAAAATTTAGTCAACTAAAAATGTCGGTCAATTGTGACTTTATGTGGTTATGATGTCGATTCATGACCTAAAGGACTATTCCGCTTGAAATTAGAATCTTATTTGTTATAGTTTAGAAGATATAGTAAGATAAGTAAGATGTCTGATACCGGCTGATATCTGGCATTTTCTCAAGCACTAAGGCTTCGAAAATTGTAAAAATTTGGTCAACTAAAAACCACCACCGGGGATCAAACCCGTGACTTAATCGAAATTGAAATCTTTTGAGCTAACCAGTTTGAGGAAATTCCTTTAATAGAAGTGAATCTGACGAAATATAGCCTCATGATAATCAGTTTTAGAGTACAAATCTTGGGATGCCAATAGCAAAAAGAATTGGATAATAATATAATTTGAATACCTGTATTCATTTTCTTTTGAGGTTCAGTTCATTTGGAATGCAGAGTAGTTTTTAAATTAAACTAAACTTGAATTATCGTGCTTAAACTGGGTGTGTCTAAAACTCCAAATCTCAGCCACTTTGGGTTTCTACCCATAGGTGGCAACCTTTTTTATAACACGATGCTCTAAAGGAGTGTTTGCAGTCTTGAGACAATTGATAGTGACCTTTCTCAGTTGCAAGACGTTTCACGTATTCTTGCAACAGTTGAGAATGGTGTAAGTGTTTTGGAATGTCACCCGGTCAATATATTTAAAAGATTTTCTATGGTAGGTGTGCGCTTTTCATTCATCAAACCTTAGTTTTTATAGTTTTTCTGTGAATATCTGGCAACAGTTGACAACTCTGATAACTAAACTGTAACACCTCATTCTGTTTTATAGTAGGGATAAAATTATCACAGATCTATCCCAATTGTCTAAAACAATGTAAAATTAGTATCAGACCACCGCATAGTGAGCGTGAAGTCATGTATGAGCCCAGGGCGTAGGTCCAATTAAGAGATCCTGTTACAATTGGGAACAGTTGAAATTTGTTACTGAAATGAAAGCTTTCCAACTAGAACTCTTCAAGAGATTGAGAGAGCTACAAAGATCCCAATTACCCAAAGTTACATTTAAGGCATCCAAGTTGACTAAAGTTACTATCAGACTAAAGAAGAAAAGAGACACTCTTAAGAGTAAACACCTTGCAGGTTAATCTTGTGCATTAAAGAGACAGTGGAAAAAACTCTCAGCTGAATTTAATGCAGCTTACCGGTTGATCATGAAAAAAAGACAAGTTTCTCTAAAACATTGAATCACCAATTGTTTTGCTCCGGTCTGGTACAAAAAAAGAGACTTGCTACTGAAAAGCAGCTACAGTGGAGTAAGTCACATATGTATAATTACAAAAGTTTAAAATATAGTTCTTTTGAATATTATAAGAGTTATGTTGAACCCAATTCCACGTCAGAATGAGTCTGGGCTCCGTCAACGCCGTATTTTGTGCATATCAAATACACACACTTAGAAGAATAGTGAAAGACCTCTGGACTAACAAGCTTCCAATAGAAGTAACTGTAATAGATTTTTGAAGAATAGCCTTTGATTCCATTAACCGCTAATACTTGTTCGCAGTGCTTTAATATAATGGAATACATGCAAACATTGTCAAGGCTGTAAGGGTGTTGTTACATGGCAACTGAAAAAGTGCTGAATCAGCAAGTGGTAATTTCCAAGGAATTTATAGTCTCTCTTAACTCGTGTTCTGCAGAGGGATACTCCTGTCCCATTTCTATTTCTGATCATTGCTAGTCCCATCATGAAACTTCTGTTACATTTTTTGTGTGTGTTTTTGGTATGGAGACCAAACTTCCTTCAAAGTGGTACCCGAGAGGACCTTGTTTTTTTAGATAGATTTTGCCATCTTGGGTCGTCACTTCTTGTTTAAGCCCAATATTGAGATACTGCTACTATCGCTGACGCTGTAGGCTCTACAATAAGCATACCAATTACTGAAAATTTGAATGTGAAATATATCATATGAAAAGCTTCAAATTAAGGGTGGAGGAATATAAGTGGTCTATGAACTCAAATATATCAGTCCTTTTGTTTTGATCTGGAATGAAGAGGCGAAAAGTTCTTGGTTGATTAGCTCTCTTAAAGTTAGAAAGGTCTTTTTAGGCTACTCTTTCTGTTTTCTTTTTAGGCTACTCTTTCTGTTTTGTTTTTTGGCTACTCTTTCGGTTTTGTTTTTTGGCTACTCTCTCTCTGTTTTGTTTTTTGGCTACTCTTTCTGGGTTTTTTTGGCTACTCTCTCTGTTTTGTTTTTAGGCTACCCTTTGTTTTGTTTTTAGGCTACTCTCTCTGTTTTGTTTTAAGGCTACTCTTTCCGTACTGTTTTTAAGCTGCTCTTTCTGTTTTCTTTTTGGCTACTCTTTCTGTTTTCTTTTTAGGCTACTCTTTCTGTTTTATTTTTAGGCTACTCTTTCTGTTTTCTTTTTGGGCTAGTCTTTCTGTTTTCTTTTTAGGCTACTCTTTCTGTTTTCTTTTTAGGCTAGTCTTTCTGTTTTGTTTTTTGGCTACTCTTTATGTTTTGTTTTTTGGCTACTCTTTATGTTTTGTTTTTTGGCTACTCTTTATGTTTTGTTTTTTGGCTACTCTGGGTCTTCTCCCCACTTTCCCCCTTGTCTTTGTTTACTCGAAACAAGATTTATAATATCAAATTCAGAAAATGGAGTTGCGATACTTTTGATTAGAGTGATTGGACAGGAATCCAACAAATGTAACTGATGTAACTGATAAAAATGACTTTAGGCAAAGTGTCTTGGGTAGTCCTTCAATTTAAAGTGCGCTTGAAAGTCTTCAATTTAAAGTGACCTGGTAAGTCCTTCAGTTTAGAGTGACCTGGTAAGTCCTTCAATTTGAAATGTCCTGGAAAGTCCTTCAACTTGAAGTGTAATGTAAAGTCTTATTTGAATTGCCATGGTAAGTCCTTCAATTTGAAGTGCGCTCGTAGAAATTCAAGAAAGTTCTAACATTAATGGAGACAATATCCTGGCCAATCAAGAAAGCAGCCCTGAAAAGAGCCAGGAATTGATTTTTGCTATCGCAACTCTGTAAAGGCCCAGGTAGATGATATCAAAGAAAGGTAATCTGGGAAAAAGAGCCATTCTTTATAGGAACAAAATGTATGCCAGTACAACCGGCTGAGCCCGAAATGTTCATGCCTGATTCCGCAGTTTCAAGTTATCTATAGTAGTCACTAGGGCTTGAACACTTGTAGCGTCTCTAAAGTTAGAAATTCTCTTTTACTTTTTGACGTTTTAGACCAAAGTTACTCGAAGAACTTAAGAATTCGACGGAACAGGTGGACAGGAATCTCAACGCGGAAAATGGTATGATATGTATTTATTCTTTTTCTTCGCGTGTAGTTTACGGCCATTTTAATGGCTTGCCATCATGTACATGGTAGTTTAAATCTCTTAAAACCTGTTTTTCTGAGCAGTGACATTCTCTGGATTGTGCCAAAATGGTGGACCTATGATTTACATTCGCGTGCAATGCTTTCATTGTTGATAGTGGGGAGCGTGGAGACTGTGGGGAGAGATGTTGAGAGTCGGGAGTGGAGAGAGTCCTACATATAGTTCGAAATTTAGAAAGCCTTTACATACCATACCTACCATGGAAGCTGTACACTATTATTGAACAGTATCTGAGTTGAACTTTTCTCGATTTGAATTTGACCCAAAATAAGCATATGATAAGCATATTGTGAACCGGTGTCGCGCGAAATTTGTGCCCTTGCGAAATTTGTGCCTATGATGGTAATGCGCATGTCCACATATTCGTGATTACATAACTTTAAAAATCATCTTAAATAAATTCATACAAGTTTTGCTTTTTACATTCTAAAAGCTGATTTCCCAAATTAATAAGCGGGGGTTGTAATAAGCCTCTAGGGGTTGGGAAATTTAAAAAATTGATAACGTTTATAAGAAACCAAAGAATACTTCATGGTGAGATACGGAAAAATTAAAATTGTTTACAGGTCGCTCGAACATACCTTATTTATTCGATAAAAAGCCTAATAACCAAATACATTTTTAATAACGGGGAGATGAAGCTTTCCTTTCCCTGGATAAGAGATCATGATGTTGACTCTATTCAAGGCGGTGACTAGAGTTGCCATCAAGTAACAGGCCAAAAAACAAAAATAACTTTATTTGACGTTTTTCACCAGGGGAACACAAAGAGCAAGGTTGAATCTCTACGGCACATATCATGTGTGAACGAATTTCACGGTATTTTAAACAGCCAAGTGGAAGAGCAACTTCTTTCTTCCTTAAATAGGTCAAGATATATTTTTGAATAAAATGAACCCAGTAAATCATATATTCCTCCTTCGTTGCATGCTTGATTTAAGAAATCGAAAACGCAATTTAAAGTGTGAAACAGAGTTGACCAAAAGATTTTCTATTCCTGGTCAATTTGATACCATTTGTTGACTATGCTTCCGAAATGTTGAATCAGAGTCTTCTACACCTACAGAAGAATTATTACAAAATCAGTATGAGAACAGGGGAAGCCAGTGGGTTGTAGAAAGCAGAGGCAACGAATCAGAGATTAATGTTCAGAATGAGGTACCATTACCAAATGTATCTTTTTCTTCGTCCGACAAAAATGAAGAAGATTGGTTATTCACAAGTGTACCAAAATCATCTGAACCCAGGGCGGTATCATCTCGCTCTCCCCCCTTGGTAAGCGCAATGTGTGAAGTCCTTTCTGGTTCAGAATGGGAAGCAAAGTCTGCTTCGGTTAAATAAACACGCACGGAAGGTAAGGCCTCTTTGGCAAAAATCTGTAATTCTTGGGTTGCAAGCCTGAATTTAATGGAGAGTGATAAGCAGACTTCAAAAAGTGGGAAGGACTTAAAAAGCAATTTAATAAATGGTGCCATGAAAATACTAAAAATTGGCTCACCCGGGTCAGGCTGTTATGAAATTCATGAACTCAAAGAAAGAAGGAGTGACTCGTAGTTTATTCAAGTATTTTCTATTGCCAATTGCCACTGGATGACTATGTCCAATATATTTAATAGCCAGGACCAAGTTTCAATTTTCGATCCTGCCGTAACGTTACGCCTCTGAACACGTACAAAGGAGATTCATTATGATCAAAAAATTGAAGATATTGCGTGTTATCTAACAAACTGCACATTGTCACAATTGATTATTGATGTTTAAAATGTGTGTCAAATATCTAGAAATAATAAAAATAGTCTAGCGGCAATAGTCTTTGGAGTTACACTATCACGAGGCATCCACCCCCAATCTATGCCAAAAGTATTCAGTTCTGCTTGCAAACAATTGATAAATTGCTTTGAAGGCAAAGCTTCAATGCATTACATTTGGGAGATAGTCCAAGGAGGTTTAAGAAACCATTATTTACGATAGAGGTACCACTTTTTTGCCATTGCTACATCCCAGATCTGGGAAGTGGTATGGTAGAATGCGAGATACGGAACTTTGATGAAGTTGTCATTCATTATTATTTAAGAGACCTTGAAAGGATCAACATTGGACAAAGGCTGAATGAATTTGCAGCAAACTTAAGAAGTAAGACGAAGCATATATAATCACAAAACAAATGGTAGATATGAAACTGTGGGACCATTCAAAGGAGGTCTCAACAGTAGATTGAGAATACATTACGTCCAAGGCTTTAAAGGTTCATAATTTGTTTTGAAATCAACCTCAGCAACAAGTGCGTTGAAAGGGCGAACCTAGCACTGAAAGTATGTAATAGATAAAAATCAAGAATCATAAAGTCCCATGGCCAGAAAAGAAAGGGCATCAATAAATACTAAAAATTACAAAAGATCGATTTACCTACCCTTCCCCTGAACAGCCTTAATGGTTAAGGAAAATGCTATTTCCAGGAAGGTTAAGTTATGTAAACGACCATGTCTATTAAACAGGATAGTCAAACGTTTTGTGATTTCCTTTGTTTTTGTAAATATAATCTATGTTTAAGTTTATTCAACTATCCTTCTACGGTAGCTTACTTGAGTATTGGGTCATGTGTCAAATATGACCCTATGAGGATAGGAATTATTCTAAATGTATGTAGGCATGTTTATATATCTTATTACATGCCTCAGCACCACCTATAATGTCGCATCCATTGAAACTTCATGAAAAAATTATTGTTCCTAATGGGGTCACTTTTCTTAGCGTTCTAGTCAATTCTGCCCCCAAGTGAGTAACCCTTTCAAAAAATGTATAATAATGGATTATTATCTGTATTGTCGATATTCAATATTAGCGATTATCAGTATTGTTAGTATGAATGTATACCAATGCAAGGTTTTCCCTTTGAAAAAGAAATTCCCTGATTAAAAGGGTTAAAATTTGTAATTAAAATGTAGTAAAAAAAACCTGTAACGTTTTCTGTTTACTTATTTAAGGCATTAACTGCTAATTTGTTCCTCGGAAAAGTCCACTACCCTTCTTGTACTAGCGAAGGACAATCAAACCAGTGTTGTTCAGGTTTACAATATTTACCTATGATTTTTTTATTTACCTTTTACAAGTGATTACCTTGTTTACAAAACTCAATTACGAACATGCCAATAACACTGATTGAAACACGTCATGAAACTGGGACGCTAAAGATTTTATTTGCTCATGGTGTTAAATTCTACCATGAATCAAATTAATTTTGAAATTTGGTTACAATGCACTTGAGTTTTGTGAAAGTTTCAGCTTGGAGAAAGTTTGAAAATAATTTTAAGAAGCCATTTTGAAAAAAATGTATAACTGACCCAGCGATTCCACACTCATTCTTGTTATTCTCGAGCAAAGAGGAATAAATAAAGGTATTGATTAATGTGTAAGTAAGTCATCTAGACTAAGTAATTGTCAGCTATATGTGGGGTCAAGATATATAAGGTAGGGTGGGAATTGTATTAAACTTAAAGTTACGATAGAAGTAAAAGCAAATTGAAAAGCATAAGTGGATAAGTAGAACGTAAGAATGCTTCAAATTTTAATATAAATTTAAATATAGGGGGGTGGTGGGTGGTGGGTTGGGGGCGAGTAAAATGTAATTAAGTATCATAAAGACTAATGCCAATAAGCACTTACTGATTTTGTGCCGCGTAATCCTTCCACATCGATGCAGCAGAAATGGCTACAATTGCACCTGGGGGTGTTAGCAACTCCAGGAAGTGCTACCGTTAAAAAAGGTCTAAGAACGCGGATCGTAGGCTAGTAAAAGAAAGACTTAAGAAGCTATATGTTCATCATCAATTTATTGCCCATTTAAAGAGTCCGAAGGAGTAACGAATTTTAATAGCATTGCTTTCTTTCTTTATGCACACAATTTAGTACCAGATTTAACAGTTCACCTAATGATAGTCAAATAAAATTACAACCGGAATATCGTGCCAACATTCTTTGTTACTCCTGAGTGTTATTGCACTTGTGTCAAAATAGGCAATATATTTCTTGTTGTAAGATTAACTTACTAAAGATAGCTACGAAGAGAAACAACGATACAGTGAATTCTTGGGTGGCTCTGGCAACGGCGCCCAAACTAGGGAACACTCGGCTCAGCCACATGGCCCTTCTACTTTTCACAAACTGTTGAATTTCACCCTCTCTAACGTTTCATTTATTTATTGTATTTATTTATTTGCTTCGCCCATTATATAAAACAACAAAAAAATTATATCTTTTTAAAGAAAATAAAGAAAATTTGGTCACCTTGATGACGGTGGAATAGGAGATTTCGTGAGCAACTGTCAACTGTTGTTTTCTTTCTTATAAACTATGAATTGATAATCATCACATTTTTTCAAGGCTTCTGATAGCGGCGTATTTTTATATTAACGGTGCTTATCTGAGTATCTTAGGAAATCAAAACGATAGTGAATCTAATTTAGAGAAATTGTGTGAGAATGCGCAAGTTTAGTTTGGGAAAGTAATAAGTTTTCAGAGAAAGACGTCTCGTGACTATGGTGGAACAAAAAAATCACATTCCGAGGACAACACGGGTAAGAAAATTTGCAATGGTAGGAAAAAAGGAACAAAGCGAGAGACGATCAAAAGATTTTGAAGATTATTTCTTAATCTTATATGTGCAACTTGTAAAAGTTTCGTAGAAAAATGCATATTAATTGAAGAAGGGTAATGTTCCAAATTTCATTTACACTACTACCCCATTTTTTGGCTTATGCGCCTAAAAGCAGGTTTTCAACGTGTTGATGCTTTGAAAGTTAGAAAACGTGACTCTGATTCGATATGTAAGCCAAAAATCTTCTTTGAATTGTGGAAAAATTTCCATGAAATGAGTATAGAGTTAACCATAGAAAAATGTGTCGTCATAGAAAAATTACTTTCTTTACTTACATACTGCTGCCGACGAATTCCCTGCAACTTCCAAAATAGCTAATTGATTAACAGAAAGGAAGGATTATTTCCCCTACCATCAAACATGTAGCAGTGTTTATGTCCATGGGAAAAAATCCGAATGTATGCAAATGTCCTTAAACTGGAGGAGACATAAAGCGGGGTAATAGTGAGAGCCCATTTTATTCAGTTTGTCTCATGGTATACGCCAAATCTGTTTCAAATAGACGAAATCGATTTTCAGGCTACAATTTCTATAATTGAAAAGTTGGTTTGTGGTAAAGAACTTGAATGCTGCGTTGAGTAACGGATTTAGCAAAACGAATTCGTTACTAAACGCAATATTCAATTTCTATAATGTGTTTTCATACTGATTTCTACTACATCTCCAACATTACATTATTGAATAACATCATCATTGTTAGTGACTGTAATTTTCTATTCATTTTGTAGTCATTAGAATCTCTTTAATTCATAGTGGCATGTTATATGGCAAAGTCAACCAACAGATGGATTAGAGCAGCATGGAGAAGAGAGGAGAATAAAGAAGAAAACGCTGTATTAAGAATGTCGTTGCTACCACCTAACCAAGGTCTTTATGGCCTAACCAGCATTAACTTAGTCAGGATCTCTGTAAAGTTGTACACAGGGGAATCAAAAGTAGTACTGCGCTTGCTCGGACGGATCTTTCAAATTTACGGACTAGCCTCAGACAAAATTAAATTTAACCTGACACTAATCAAACTAAAACGCGTTATTTAAACCTACTTGAACTTACTTTTGATGATTCAAAACAGCATCTAGGCTTAAATAGAGTTTAACACAAATCGTATGTTAGCTTAACCTGGCGGATTTGATATGTATTTAAGATAAATTCAATTTTGAATTTAATTTGACAATCCAAAGGTAAGACACAAATATAACGTCTGAAAGTGGGTGTTATCGTAAAGATTACCTCTTCGTTAGTGCCCTTCTTATCCTGCACACCATTCATATTATGATAAACTAATATCGGTTCTTTTAATATTTCTTCTACCATTTGTCTGGATCTCAGCTTTGTAAAGTTTGTGGAACCAAATAAGACTTTTATTTTTCCTCGTCCTCTGATTGTTTTGCCATCACGCCCTCTCTCTTCTTGTCCCTCTCCAAGCCCCTTTTCGTCATCGTATGCCACTATGCGGAACAACATCAATTCCAAGCTCCCATTGTCCAAACTTGATCCCCCGTGCGAACGATCTGGTAGTAGAACAAGCTCGTTGTCTTTTTTATCATCTTTGATAGAAATATATGTTGGCACTGGAAAATAGTTTCTTGTTGTTGTGAAAGAGGAACTGTTCCTTCTCATGAGCTCTCGTCCATTCGCATCGGTAAAAAAGACCTCATCATTTTCAAGGTCTGTACTAAAACGAGTAACGATACTTGCTGATCCGTAGAGGCCTTTCTCTGAAACTACATCTGGTAAAATTTGATATTCTATTTCAAATGAGTCTGTATCCTTAAATAGTCGAACAATCTACGAAAAAAAACCAACGTAAGTGATAGAACAGTGATACATTAAACAGTAAATGTTTCAGAAAATAAGACTTTTTTCCTAGAGGTACATAAATTCATAGAAAGTGATGTTCTTTCCTTTTGCAGACACTTAGGAAAATGGAAAAGCTGTTTACTAAGTACAGAAATTGTTTACTAATTTGCGGTAAATTCATAAACGGGTTTATTCGCTGCTGTAAGCGCAGGCCACTTTTACCAGTGTTAAGATAGACAAAAGGTCTACACCAGTGGTTCCCACCACTATTTCCTTGGCTCCCAAGACACCATTTGCACCATTAGTCATTCATATGAAACAATGCAAATGTATGTGCTTGGTATTGGTGCGCTCTAAATTAAAAATGGCAAAATATGTATCCTTGTAAACAGATGTTTCATTCACGAATAAATTCAGGATATAAAATCTGAAAACTACATCACATCTACGATGGACAAGCCAGGTGGAAAACGAATTCTTATTATGAAGATAAGTGCCCAGCACAAGGCGCGTACGTGAAACATAATGACAAAACATAATATGATGAGCTTTCAGTGTATTCTACCACCATCCTCGAATCAATTAATTACAAGATATGAAACACGTTCGGTAAAGACCGTAACATAAACAAGAGATGCTAACATCGGTAGTCGTCCCTAAGTTATCAACGTTGTTAAGACAATGTATCAACACACACTGTTTGGCGTTGCTGTAAACGGCCAACTCCCCTAGTGGTTTTATATTTTGGTAGGTATTAGACGAGGGTATCTTCTTTCCCCACTCTTGTTGTTTCTTGTTTATGTAAAGGTAAGATCTGTAGAAGGCTATATCACACTGGAGGACAGCCTTTGCTGTGATGTAATATATGTAGATAAAACCAAGCTACTGTCAACTCATTCTTACCGCTGTTTATATCTTAACAATAGGAAACGTGTTTAAAAATCAACAGGGGAAAATGCAGTGCCACCAATGAAGAGGAAAATTATGATATTACTATAGAATACTTCACTGTTGAAAAGGTATTATGATTTCCCCTCTTTGGGTCAGTAGATCCAGGTACGTTTTAAGAGATCAGTAGAAGACTATCACCTATCTAGGAAGTTTTCGGAATACTAACCAACAGCATCTGGTCAAATGAATGTCCCTGTATAAAGATGAAGATGAGACAGTACTAGACCCTCACTGTTGCAATGGATATGTTTTTATATACCACAGACATCCTTACCAAAGGAGAAGTCAACAAATACAGGTATTCGAAAGCCACAGTATCAGAGTAATACATAAAAAAGCAGGAACAACTCAAAGGGTTGGACAACATTGTTGTCATAGAGGCCTGCAAAAGAAAAGTTGCAAAGAAAAGGTAACAAGGCAACCACCCAAAAGCCGGATTGACTTGAGCAAAGATCACAGGGGTCTTTCAATACAAAATGCGGAATAACAGGCACAAGACAGAATACGTAGTAGAAATCAAATAAACATTGAGATACTCTAAGCCAAGTTTAACGAATTTGAGAGAAAAGGAGATATTGTGATGTTTCAAATGCAAATTTTGCATATTGATACTTAAGATACGGTTCCTCTGCTTTTGGGCAAGGAATGAATGTAGGATCTGTTCTCATTGATGACAGATTCTTCCCCATATCCGTATCAGGCGGTCCTACTGGACGGCTGAGCCTGCCTCGAGGCTTGCTTCTCTGCCTAGTAGACTAAATTAATGGACGTTGCCCTTGGATGCCGCAGATGCCCGTTATATATTAGTTAGACCGTTTGGTGGTTTACTGTTCAATTTGGGAAGTTTCAAAATTGTGCCCACTGCTTATCAAGGTTCATTGATTGAGAGATTGCTTCACTAAATTCAGAAATCAACCTGCCTTCACCATTATATTTTAGACCATGATTCGATCAATGAATACTAGCGTGTAATACTCAACACTGAACATATTTAGAAATCATCCTCTACCGCAGTTCGGGGTCGGGCATAATAGACATTGCTCCGATTACAAAATGTCAGTATAATAACTGGAATCTTAAAGTGTTTCTGTTTTATTTCAACGTCTTATACTCTGAAGAATTTCAGACAAACTTGGTTCTAGTTATTCCTGGCAGTGTTTATATATATTTCATAATTCTATGAACGTGCGAATGTCAAAGTTAGTGGACTCTCACAACCTGTTTTAACTGTATTTTATCACTTTAGTATTCCTAAGTACAATATTTTGATCGAAGTTCCATGTATATCCATAATCATGTTGGATGAATGTAAGTTATCCTGGAATGTTTATAGACAATAAAAACGTAAGAAACGTATTCTTCATACCCTTGCCGAGTTAACCTCGTTTTCGGTTATGATGATGCAACCTAATTAAGAAGGGTCTGTTGTAGGCAATAGAGTGGCCGAGACCATTTGTACGGCGAGTGATATTTCACGAGCATGCCTAAATTGAATTCAAAACATACATCCACTGAGTAATTTATGTAAACAGAAACGGCAATTTATAAATAGAATATTCATCGACGAAAGAGACGAAATTGTTCTCTATTCGTTTGTCCAACTATAGAACTTTAGCATGAGCCAATAATCTACAGCCTAACCAAACACGTTGGACTTGCCCATGGTTCCATAAAAGTGTTGACAGTTGAGGACCCTTCCAAACAAAGAAAAATAGATAAGCGAGCCTTTACCCTAGTCCTCACATGCTAAGCTGATCGTGTGATGTGAGCAAAGACTATCCTGATTGGATTAGAAGCAACCGTGCGACGTGCCATGATTTTGAAAGATGATCTGGTCCGTTTCTCGAGTGGCACAGAAGTGGCACGTCGCATTTGCCACGTGGCGTGCTACTTCGTTGTGAAAGGTTTATTACTTTTGTATACCGTATTTCCTCTAATTATAGATCCCCTCTAATTATAGACCCCCTCCCATTATAGACCCCCTTTTCACATAATGTCAAGTAATTATAGACCCCCTTTTTGGTGCCTTCAATTAACTACAGACCCCTTCTAAATCTATTTGAAAACGGCAGATATGGATTTTTTCTTCCTGGGGCAGTCTCTCCACGAAAATCATTGTTTAGTCATTCAAGTTCAGTGGACTCACTTTACACGTTGACGACGCTGATGATGACAAAATGCATTGTGTTAAAGAAAATCAACCGTGCGAAAAGGGTGTGCAACGCCTCTAGGAGCAACTCGGAACTTTAAACGAGCCTTTTCTTGGAAATCCATTTGTAACCACAGAAACCGAACGCAAAATGTGTGTTTCTTAACATTTACGTATTGACAATGATTCGGGCTCAGATATCGAGGTCTGATGAATTACCACTGAATGCATGCAACCGGTTTCTCGTTTTGGCTGCAATTCAGTGATGAAAAGGTACTGGTGTAAACTATAAATGTAATGATGAAAAGTATAAATGCACTTTTGTAGTTTTTTTGAAACTCTAAAAGCTCTTTTTTTTGAAAACTTTGTTCTGGAAATTAAAGACCCCCTCTAATTAAAGACCCCCCTTTTGGTGCCCTCAATTAATTATAGACGGGTCTATAATTAGAGGAAATAGGTTCATGCCCATGTGACATGCCACGTCGCATTGGCGTGTAAGCTCCCTTAATGTGTATGTGAGTTCAATCGTTGAATCGTCATGTGTTTCTCACCTGTTAAGCTAGTCATAAATTCACTACTGTCGGTAGGTATATAAGTCTCCCGACTTTGTCGTATGACTTTGTCCTGCATTACTACTCAAGCCCTAAGTCGGCAATATTTTAGATAGAGATCACATAATTTTGTTCTATTGCTCTTTGAAGTAAAGAAAATAACTCAAGACTAATCACACTTTGTGTTGTTCCCGAGAGAGATATCAGAAGATATACTGGGTTACAATAGCAAAGGCATCAGGCACGCAGCCAAGGGCGGCGGGGGGCGGGGGCGGGGGCTGCATAAAGCTGCTGACTGATACTTAAATACTCTATTCATACTTAAGTACTCCGTATACAACACACACCAATTCCAGCTCGAGCTGAAACTCATCTCGAGCCAAGATTTTGTCTCAAGCTCATGTAAACAGGGCCTTGGTCCTTTTTTACAGGGAGTATTAAGAGCACCGGGATAGGGTTAAAAGAATTCGTTGCCACCGTGACAACTTTTATGATAGATGCAAAGAGAAATGGATACGAATTTGACGAATTTGTTTACAAATTGAAAACAATTGAACCCAATGTAATGGCTTTTTTAAGAAAATAAACACGTTATTCTTAGCAATTTTCGGTCTATATGGCGATTTAATGAGGTCATTAATTGTAATTTTGATGGCATAATTAAGGGTCGGCTAGGTTAGAACTGTTAGGAAAGCTTCATGATGGCTCGATATGTGATTTCCAATTCTATTTTCATCTACACTGGAAAATACCTTTAACTTCTAAAAGTTCAGAATGTTATATCTTTCAGGCGTCGAAGAAAATTCTAAGAACGTCATTTCGGAGGAAATTAACCACGGTTAGTGTCGCAAGTCCCCTCTGGAAAACCTTTCCCGGATGACTAACTGGGTTCTTTGTTCCCCAAAACATACAAACTAAGACAAGCGGAGAAAGCAAAACTACCTCGAAACTATCTGTGCTACGGGTATTTTAGCGTATTTACATGACAATTTGGAAACAATAATTACAAAACAAAGAGAATGTCCCTTTTTCAATAATAGTTCAATATAAAAGATATTTGATACGTGCTCACCATCTTAAGTCTTTTAATACTCAAAGATTTAATCGAAGATGGACGACCAACCAGGTTTTTGAGTCTGATGAGATTCTGGCATCAACCCAGGCAACTAACTTCTGGCGCTCTTGACTCCCTCAGTTCGTCTCCTCCTCAAATGGTTTCCTTCGCCATTTACATGCTTAGTTTCGTGTCTAATTAATTATTCGGCATACAGTAATATTTCTCATTTTGATAATTACGTCTTTGATTACATCATCGTTGTCCCTTTTCCATTGGTGAGATTATCATATTTTTCATTCCAATTATGTAAAGCGGCGAGTCCCCTGCATCATAATGGTGAGCATGTTGTATTTGTTTACATCAAGACAGATAGTAGCCTTACAACTTTCGTAGAAGACAAATGTACAAAACAACCCTTTTCTTTAGAAAAGTTTTTGTTTAGAAAATAAAATACAGTAAAAAAGATAAGAAAAAAAACGAAAACAGGCTCGGATAATAATATTAAACGCTCAAAATGACTCAAATTCCTCAGTAGAAATTTTTAAGGCCAAATATCAAAGGCGAGGTAATAAACTTTAAGGATTGGGTGCTGGTGTTGCGCTACCATAATGAAGTTTAACAAACAAGAGGCCAGAACGAGGCTGAATCCAGACAAAAACCAGCGCATCGTACGTTTACTTCAAAATCAAGACATGAAATGGAGGTCATTATTTTTGCATACTGACAATTTTGTTGGATGGGATGGGGATGGAAATATTCTATACTTTTCGAGATGAGTTTTGAAGACACAACGTATTATAATCGTTTTAACCGCAACTAGCAATCCATGGGGTCAAATTAAGGGCGATCGCGATTCGTGATGGATATTTTGCAAGTGCGATTGGAAAATTTGTTTACCTGACCAAAGTGCGATTAGAAAATTTGTTTACCTGACCAAAGTGCGATTAGAAAATTTGTTTACTCGCGGATTATGGAAAGCATCTGTCATCAATGAGAACAGATACTACATCCATTCCTTGCCAAAAGGCCGAGAAGAATGCCTAGTAGCCCACCCTCAATACAGATAATACGCTGTAAGTAATTAAATGATCTCTCCAAGCTTACCTGCGATGCAAGCGACGGTACAAACATCCCCATCCTCTGTCCTATTTCAATATTCAGTAACATTATTCTCCCAAAAGAAATTCTGTATCAATGCCATAAAAAGTAAATAACAAAAGAAACTGGTCGCAAAACTCTTCAATAATCAGCTTTTTTCGAGGATAGACGTCGCTGACGGTATTCAGGAACATAGTTCAGAACAAAAAATTTAAAAGAATTTTTCAGCAGGCTCTCATCCTATAATCGAAACATAGGAATTGGTGTACGTATTTTGACTGTAATTCAAGAGTATCAAAAGCTACCCTTGTGCAAGAAAATAAGTAATTTAACAGATGGATGTGGATGATGGATATTACATCTGAATAACTGCACTAAGATTCGCAGGGACACAGGTACAACAGCACTATCTTTCCATGTTGTAGTCCTAGCTCTACTTCTACCTCCAATAATATCATTGAAGGAGATTAAACAACATTTCGTAGACGCCCATTTATTAGAACTAAATTCCGTTCTTTGTTCAAATCTCCTCTCTATTTCCCGTCTAATCGACAAACATACCGTCGTAGCAAAAACATTGCTCGCCTACAAGCAGCCTAAGATATGTGGCGTCTAACTACGAGGATCATCGAATAGGGTTCATAAGTGAAAGGCTTTTAGTCTCGATTTACAGTATGTAAACAACTAATAAGTATCACTGAAACGGGGCTGCACAGAAAAAAATTGCGGTTCAAATGGATTTTTTTAAATACAATAGTATAATTAGTCTTTCAGTTTACTATATACCTGCCCCTTAACGCACTATAAAAAAGTTTTTCAACGTCTTTAACATTTGATACAAAACCTGGGAGAAGGCTCCAAATATTGACTACTCTGCAATAAAGCCTGACGATCAAGGTAGTTTTTTCATCAGCAGAAACTCGTAATTTCACTCAATTAAACACAAAGAACATAGCTGTTATCAACTTGCGACAGCACCTTTGATCTACATATGGATGAAGAAACCATATAAAAATCGCTTCTAGCGTAGTTCAAATTCCTTCAAATATGAACAGGCCATGATCGAACATAATGACCTAAGGTTTCTAGACTTGCTGGTTATGGTGTGTGATGTATGTAAAATCATACGAGGTAACGTAGATAGCACCATATGCAGAAACATCCTCTTTAAAGCGATAACACTTGCTCTTGACTATAAGTCGTAGCTCAGCTTACTGTAAGCAGGCAACCTATATTTGAATTTTGATCAAGGAGTACTGTTTCTCATAAATTGTATCGCTTATGGTCTTTAATAGCCAAGCAACACTACCTCGCTATGTGAGTTAATTTTTCTCCTTACTTTGAACCATAGTTACAAAGCTTCCTAGCGATAGGAGAAAGCAACCGATGTAACAACCGCAATAAACATCTTGTGAGGGAGTCCATGTATAGTGAAAGAGTGCAATCTCTCTTAGACGGAAGCCATTCAACCGACATGGCCAGAAAATAATAGCAATGTGTACAGTAGGGCTATCAAAATGTAGTACTTAAAACCATTTGCAAGCGCGGCGTCGAGCGCCTCCAGCTCCGAGAGCGCCACCCCGGTGGCGTCGGCGACGCGGTCCCAGGTGAACTCCGAGAGTCGCTCCAGCAGTCGGGCACGGCGCGACTCCGAGCCGACGCCGGAGGCGCCGGCGGCGAGGCGCGAACGGAGCAGACCGAGGGCGACCGCCCTGTCGTCTCCCGGACGCACACGGATCCGTCGATCGGCCCAGGCCGCCATCAGCCCGAGGCGAGGACCGACGAAGGCCGTCTCCGCACGACGCTCGCCGCGCAGCTCGGCGAGCTGACGGGAGTACTCCACCGGCGACACCCAGGTCTCGAGCGGATCGACCCCCAGCGCGAGCACGAAATCGGCCCCGTCGAGGTCGTAGCGCGGCACGCTCGCCTCGCCGTAGAGCTGCTCGCGGGCGTCGCGCAGCGCGGTGTAGCCGAACGGCTCGTGAACGACGTGGCGGTCGGACCCGAAGGCCGCCAGCCACTGCTCGACGAGGGTCGAGAAGGCACCCGGGCGCACTCCGCTCAGCAGCGCCACCCGATCGCGGCGGCCGGAGGCGATCACGGCCGCCAGCCGTCCGCCGACCCGTGCCACCGCCTCGCCCCAGTCGAGCTCGGTGCGGCTGCCGTCGCTCTGCCGTAGCCAGGGCTGGCGCAGTCGATCCGGGTCGTACAGGCCCTGGAGTCCGGCCTGGCCGCGCGCACACAGCCCGCCCTGCCCGATCGGGTGGTCGGGGTTGCCCTCCAGCTTCACCACCCGGCCGTCGACGTGACGGGCGATCAGGCCGCAGCCGGCCGGGCACTCGCGGCAGGCGGTCGCGAACCAGTCGGCGACCCCGGGGGACGGTTCGTGCTCGGGATTGCCGTAGGCGATGAGCCGCGACGCCGGGCGCGACTCGCAGCCGGTCATCGCCGCGCCGGCGCCGAGACCGGCGATCTTCAGGAAGTCCCGACGGTCGAGCTGACTGTCCGACACCCGTGCCCCTCCCTTCCGCCGACGCCGCGTTCGCCATCGTAGCAGCGCGCGCCGGCTCGAGCGGCTCCGTCCGCGGCGCGGATCGGGACCGTTCGGTCAGCTTGGGACAGGGGGCCGCTCGGCCCGGAACGGATTTCGCTCAGTCCGAGGCGAGCGGACGCAGCACGGCGAGGGTCGCGCCGTAGTGCCCGCGTCCGGGTGGGGCGTCGTCGTAGCGGACGACGTCGGGGTGACCCTCCAGCAGGGATCGGACGATCGACCGCTGCACTCCCTTGCCCTTGCCGTGCACGATCCGCACCTCGAGGAAGCCGGCCTCGCGCGCCGCGAGCAGGTACTCCTCGACCACCGAGCGCACGTCGCGCGGCGAGAAGGTGTGGAGGTCGATCTCGTCCTCGATCGGCACCACCACCAGCTCGTCCGGATCGAGCTCGTCGGGGTCGAGGTCGTCGTCACTCATCACCGTCCCTCCCGGCCGGGCAACCAGACCAGCGGGTCGACCGGCCGGCCGTCGATCAGAACCTCGAAGTGGCAGTGCGGACCGGTCGCCCGCCCGGTGCTGCCGACCCGCGCGATACGCTGGCCGGCACGCACGTGCTGGCCGACCTCGACGTCGAGGCTCCGGGCGTGTGCGTAGCGCGTCCGCACGCCGCCACCGTGATCGAGCGTGACCACGCGGCCGTAGCCGGCCTTCTTGGCAGCCTGGACCACAGACGTTATGAGAAACGTGATTGGCCTCTGCTCCCCAAGTTGCAGAGCTTTTGGCAAGCAGTTTTAAACTTAAACTCTAAAAAATTCGTAATGTGCTACTCGGACTAACCCCATACAAAAGCATTTTTCTATGCCTACTTCAGTTTCTTTTCACTTTCTCAACACTTAATTTAGCAGTTTCAGTTTCTTTTCACTTTCGCAACATCAATTTAGCAGTTTCCAGCTCGCAAATTCCGAACCGTGTCTGTCTTTTTCTAAAAAAATTAATTTAGGCTAAAAAAGTGCCTCATTCCCTGTTTATTACGTATTGTTTTGAAAAGCTATCGTCACTCCGATATGCGTCCAATTTATGCCAAGTAAAATCATAAAATTCCCAATTCGAATCTTGTTTTCTTACGTTTTACAGCTAAATTACCCTTTTGATAAAAGTTCTACCATTCTTGCGCTCCTTGCTCCCTTGTTAAAAACCGTTAGAAATAAACCTCCCTCACTGAAGAATAGATTTAAACAAGCCCCTTCTACTAAGTATCGCAACTAAATATAGGTATCATTCTAATTATTATTATTCAATTATTCTGTACTCTTTTAAGCCCCTCTGTAGCCCACCGTGGCTATGAGCTTGATCCTGCAAATTGGGAAATCACCAAATTTTCAAAGAATCACTGTTCGCAAGGGGTGTCAAAGGGCAACCTCGACCCTGCCCCCGAGAAGACAAACAGTAGTAATTTGATAAAAATTAACGAAAATACGAAATAATTACTTCAAAATCCAAACACTTGGTGGCGGAATTTTCGGACGTAAAGTAAACATTTTTTAAAAAATTCACACATAAAGTATCTTTACCCATTAAAAACTAGACACCAACCAAACTAGACTCTCTCCACTACTACCGTATTACTTATAACAAAATGCAGAAAATTTTGATAAGATATAAAGGTTTCACTACTTACCATAAAAAGATAAGTGAGATAAAATATGGTGCTGTGGCTACAATGGTAAGCATTTTCCATTCCCGGAAAAATATGGCTTTGACTCCGACGGCTACTAATGCGACTGAGAAGATGGAAAACAACAACATTCCGGAGAGAGGTCTGTACTTTGGGCCAACGTACTCATTTAAAAGGGTGAACATTTGGACAAGTTGACCGGGATAAAAGAAGCCAACTGCTACTCTGGCGACTAAGTAAGTCCAGTAAACTGTTGAAAATGCACTCAAGAAGGAGACAAATAGAATGACCACCGAGGATATGTACATGATGCTGAATCTTCCGAACCTGAAAGGAAATAGAGAAATATTTTAAGTTTTAAGGTGCATAATTTCTAGTCGGACGCACGGATGGTATTCGAAATCGCCATGCGAGGTGAAGACACATTACCCTTTGCAGCAGATACTCTTGAAGCAATGAAGAGACTATGGGTAGATAAAGGAGTTGGAGAGTCCTTTAGGCGGTCAAGAGAATATCAGCTAAATGACTCAACAAAATAGTAAGTATATAATAATGCTTCCATATGTTTCTGGCTGGTAGAATGCGTGCTGCTCAGTTGGGCAGCATTGTGAAACAAATTAAAATAAGTCCTTGATTTTGTCTAGGTTGGTCCTTTAATAACTGTTTGATTTCTCGAAAATTTTCCTGGAAGAAGTGTACGTTTTACTGGTTTATAAAGGAATATTTTTACAGACAGACTGTCCTAAGAGCCTCTTAAACAGTACACTGATGTCTGGGGTACTCTGAGATACATCTGACGTCTGCTGCTCATATTTCGTGAACAGGTATTTGGAGAGGGTTTCTCGTATCAGATCATACCGTTCCTTGATGAATGAAAGACAGAGATTACCAAATCAGGAAACATTTTACAGTTTTCAATAAATTACATAAGCAGCCCGATACACACTCACCCTGGTAGAAATGTCCCTGGGATTCGGAAATAATGGCCACTCAGCAGAAGCGCAGGGCCACAGAGAACAGTAAAACACCAACAAAATGCTGGAAGGCCCACAGGAGTTCACCCAAAACAAGGAATAGGTAGGATAAACGTGAACAGGGATGTGACTATCAAAAAAAATTGATGATTATTAAGTTTGACACTTTAATTTGGGGCATGGAATCGAATAAAGTAGTCAGCCAGGAATGGATGTCCCTGGGCTTCAGGAACAATGGCCTATCAACAGGAGTGCTGGGCACAGAAAAACACCAAGGACCCAGAGGAGTTCATCCAAAGTAAGGAAAGGGTAAGATTACTGTGATCAGGGATATGACTATCAAAAATTAAGGACTACAAAGTTTGCTACTTTGTAGTAGGGCATAGCACCTGAATAAAGTAGTCAGCCAGGAATGGATGTCCCCGGACTTCTGGAACAGTGGCCTTTCGACAGAAGTGCAGTGCACAGAGAACAGAAAAACAACAGAGACCCACAGGCGTTTATAAAAAGCAAGGAAAGGTTAAGATTACCGTGATCAAGGATATCGCTAACAAAACAATTTAACGATTATAAAAAATTTCCCACTTTGTAGTAGCGCATAGAACTTGGATAGCCTAAAGTAATCAGCCAAGAAGGTAAGGCAAAACTGACGGAGGGCAGTTAATGGGCTGTGAAGCATTAGCAACAGTCTCAGGGTAACACATAAGTAGTAACCTTATTGTAACAATATCAACACACCCACCTTTTCCATTAGCCACGTACAATATACATAAACCATCTTATAGTGGTAGTACGATAATGCCAGCAAGTCCTTCCCAGCCTCCAAAGCTTCTTCATCTGATAACAGCTGTGACTGTATTGAAAAATATGCTGAACACAGTTTGGGGTCTTCTGGTAAAATTTCTGGGTGATCTTTGATCAATTTAAGCAAGTCGCCCTTGTCAGACACAGTTATTTCGAACGTCAAAAAGTTTTCAATGACACTGCGGCAAGACCCGTGGCATGTTTCGCTGTGCGAAGGACAAGTGTATTTCAATGCCTCTGAAAATGAAATATAAGAATAATATAAGTCATCATAAACTTTTCAAAGGCATCAGCTTATTCAAGACACCTCTATAAGGAGTCTGGGTCTGTTTTAACACAGGAAAGCAGTGGTGAACATCTTTCTACATATGGAGTACTAAAGTGATGACGTCACAAAAAACCTTTTTGCCAGGAATCGTAATTATAACTACATCACAGTGTTAACCCTGCCATAGAATGCCTGTATACGAAGTATTGCGTTAAAATCTCATATCAGCTGCGAGAAACGGCTGTTTGTATTGCAAAAAGGCCTCAAGGAAACACTGTTAATTTTGCTCAGTTCAAAAAATTATGAAATGGGTTCATTGAACATAGTTTTGATAGGCATGATTTAAAGTTTGAAAGGGCGTATCTGGATTTATAAAAAGCAAGAAAAACGTCTGGCAAAAGTAACTGAAGTGAGATTTGACAACTTAAAATATAGTGGAACAAAGAGAGCAACGAATTCAGTAAAATTTGATGACACACGCCATCCCTTGAATAAAGGGAAGAGCTTTATTTGCGAGAAAGTAATTACACAAGTTGACAACTTCTGTGCAATTCTTGATGAAGAACAAACTTGTGTCTCAGAATCATTTGAATTTAATTTGGTTGTCTTTTTTCAGACTCCAGTATGACCTACGTGTCAGGATTGCTTGCAGCTGTAAATCCAGAGTACTCTAATAATCACCTCTCGTTCATCGATAAGGTAAAATGAGCCATCAATTCCAATTCAAGGGAGTTTCAATTATGCATTAGACTACGTTGAGAAGTCGCCAGAGCTTTATGACTATGGTTCCGATCCTACACAAATTACTGTAAAGTGAAATCGACTGTGTCAACATCAATCACAATTGTTTAAAAGCAATGCTTAACACAATTAAAAGAGATCTTAGCAGTTTACTTTGGCTGCTAAAACGACTACTTTAGTTTCCGACATTTGTAAACTAACGTTTGACTTCTACCTGCGTCTCCCAATTAGCAGAAACCAATGGATTGCTCTCTGTGTTTGGTATTTTAATTGGATTGAGGTAATAAAAAGAGAAAAACAACAATAAGTATTGAAATGATTAGGAAATGTCTATTATAGCTTCTTTGTTCAGCCATTATCACAGTAGCAAAACTTTGGCTGAGCATAACTCAATACATTTGACAGCCAGTAATATTCGACACCTGCGCACACAAGTCTTGAAGACAAAATGAAAAGTGGCTGCAGCTTTTTGTTCCTGAATACGAGACTATTAAGTCGTCAATGGATTAACTTATTTGACGTTTTGCAGAAAATAGGAGAGTTTAATTGGTCATTAAGGACGAGTAAAGTAATGGTAAACAAGGGGGTAAGAATTCTTCGTAATATTGTTTTGCCAGATTTATAAAATGTTAATTACCATGGGATTAAATTCTGCAATACAACAAATCTGTCCTTTTGTATATGCGGGAACATACTGCTCTTTTTAAACCGTTAATTATAATTCAGTCTTCAAAAGAAGCAGGTGACACTTCCTTCTGCATGAAACATGATCTTTACATTTTTGTGATCAATGAAATGGATAATTGGAGAGAGAACTCTTCGCTGTTTACTTCGATAATTGATTTTCACTAGCAGATTACGATGCCCTTAGTTTTGAAAACTATGTGAGTGAGGGGAGGGGAGGGTTTCGTTCGATATAGACAATTGAATTGATATGATGATATTAACCAATGCGGATACACCAAAACAGTCCTGTAATTGAATGTAAATAGCATTTTCATTTATTTGTAAATAAATACACAACATGACTAGTATCAAGATACATTGCATTCTATTTTATGCATTAGAAACGTCTCGACTTTGTGAGAAAAGGTGCCAGCCTATTCCTTAAAACCCCCAGGTGAAAGCATCTCACAATTAAAAACAAACATTTTAGATTTTTTCATTCGCAAATTTGTAAGTGATGTGACGTTGCAAAAGTTCTCTCAGTTTCACCATGTGCATTACTTTAATTTACCTATGAGTGCCATCAGATTGCAACACAGGACAAGTCGTTCATGTATATGTTGAACAATCTGAAAGTTGAAGTAGGTCTAAACATTTTTCTTAAAAGGTTTAATCGCTGAAAATGTCACGCATGCATTTATGAAAATGTTCAGAAATTCAAAATAGTTAGAAAAACCTGTCCAAGGGTCAGGAATATAGTCGAATAATGGTGGGAAAGTTTAAAAATAGGAGAGAGTTAAAAATTTAGAGGAACAGTCTAAATAAAGTTAGTAAAGAAAACTTTTTAAAACGTCAAGGAAAAAGGCACGAATACAAATCATGAAATGGTTTCACCTCGTTAGAAGTGACTTAGGTCCTCTTCCTTGATGCTAGGATTTTATTAAAACTGTTAGTTAAATCTAACACGAGCAAGAAGTAGTTTCTGCTCTACATATACAACAGTAACACTGTCAGTAGGGGATGCAAGACTTGATTGTAGGCTGGGGCATTTTGAAAGGAGTCGACTTTAACATATGACAAGCTATGCTACGGAAGAGACATGAGCACCTACTAAGCGCAAAGAACAGAAGTAAGCTGCTGCACAAAGAAATATGGAACGAAGTGTTCTTGACATCAAGAGAATAGACAAGATCCGAAATGAAACCGTTAGAAGAAAAACCAAATGCAAAGATATTATTGAAACAGCACAAAATATGAAAAAACAGTGGGCAGGGCATGTGGCAGGAATGGATAAAAACAGATGGGCAAGAACAACCACAGGCTGGGTGCCAACTGGAGGTAGTAGAAAGAGAGGAAGACTGAAGAGGCGGTGGAAAGACGACATCGAAGAAGAGTTTGGAAAAGACTGGATGAGTAAGGCACAGGACAGAGACTCATGGAAGGAGATGTGGAGGCCATCCGCCAGCAGTGGCATGACAGGCTGAAGATGATGATGATGATGAAGCTATGCTACATGTATATTTCTCTGTTATATTCTGTTGGTCGCCCACATCTACATAGTAATTGTCCTTATGGAATAATCTGAAATATTTCAAACTACCCAACCATTCTACCATTAGGTGGTTGGGATAGTCTCTCCCTTAAATCTGTCTTTCACAATATTATCGTCGCCATGATAGTTAAGGGAATAACGTTCAAGTATGTTCCTTCTAGACTGGTAACGAGGCAGCTTCAAAAGCATCCATATAAGACCACCATCGACTCACTGTCTATGCTTAAGTGGCGAGCTGCTTCTTAAAGCACCTGGCTTCTAACTCTGAACCAAAAACTAGATACAGAGTTTTAGTGTTGCCGTGGAACGACTTGCCAGCCAAATTGAAACTTTGCAATCACTTTCACCTCTTTAAAAGAGACCTATAACACACTTTTTTGAGAAGAAAGCCTTTAAAAATTCTCAGTGGCATCGTTGTAGATCCGGCAAGGTGAAATTTTTAGAAAGGTTTTAACTATTTTTAAGAATATTTTACTTTAAATTTCAAGATTGTTACTCATGATATTAAAGTGCTCAATAGGTCATTTATGAAAGTTGAGCAATACAAGCGATAAGTTATTATTCTTATCATCGGTTGTTTAACGTAATGCTCTAACGTAATGTTCTTAGCCGTCATCTCTTCTGTCAGACGAGTTACAACCAATGAACAAAGGTTAATAGAATGATATCTTCTCTATATATTCAGTGCTTTTTATTATCATTATCATTATTATCATTAATTGGTCGGCGCCCGAATTACTTGTATGGTAGTCGTTGTATACTCGTGCATACAAGTCGTTGTATGGCAGTCGATGCATTCAAGCATGCGTGCATTTAAGTAGTTGTGTACAAGTCATTGCATACAAGTCGTTGTATGGCAGTCGATGCATTCAAGCTCATGCATTCAAGTTGTTGTGTACAAATCATTGCATACAAGTCGTGGTATACAAGCTGATGCAATCAAGTAGTTGTGTACAAGTCATTGCATACAAGTCGTTGTATGGCAGTCAATACATTCAAGCTCGTGCATTCAAGTAGTTGTGTACATGTCATTGCATACAAGTCGTTGTATGGCAGTCGATGCATTCAAGCTCGTGCATTCAAGTAGATGTGTACAAGTCATTGCATACAAGTCGTTGTATGGCAGTCGATGCATTCAAGCTCGTGCATTCAAGTAGTTGTGTACAAGTCATTGCATACAAGTCGTTGTATGGCAGACAATACATTCAAGCTCGTGTATTTAAGTAGTTGTGTACAAGTTGTTCCATAAAAGTTGCTGCATATGTCTTTTGTTCAGTACATTTAAATGTATTAATAGCCTTGTTTTAAGAGAGCTGTTCTACAGTAAAGAAAGGAATCGCACTGTATCTCACCCTAATTTAAACGGAAGATCTGTCTGTTTATCTTCCTCTCCTCTTCCTTCAAGACTTTTGTCTTCCTGTTCCTACCAATAAAGAACAAATGTACTAATGTAACTAAAGCAGTTCCTTACCCAGCAGAACAAAGTGATTCAGTTACCTGATCACACATGAAGGATAATCAAATAGCAGGTAAGACTGTAAAACATCAGCCGTTTCTAACGTGAAGCCAATCAAACGTCAATTTCGAAATATTCAAACATTAAATTTGTAGAATTATCTCTCGTTTCATAAATTTTACTACAGAAGGGTGATAAAATCCAAAATCTTTTTATGAAAAAAATTAACTCGAGAAGTCTCGCAACATGGGATATACAAATTATGCAAAAAGATGGTAAGCACGATGTCATAACTTACAACATTAATCCTATTGGCCCCTGCAGCTTTGTTATGACTACTTGCACATGCGCACATGACGTGACACACCTAGTCATTCATTCGCTTTACCTTCGATAGAGAAGAAAGAGTTTTGGGTTTTTACTTTCAGTTAAGATCTTGCGATTGATCAAAAATGCGTCCGTAAAATGCGAGAACGATTATACAAACAGAAAATTTACGGAATATACTGATATCTAGGGAGTATGCATTAAAGAAGCTGCGAGTTGAACAAGATCGATAGAGATAGTTGAAGGATACCTTAAAAAAGCTTCATATACACTTAAATCCGTCGTTTACGCTGCGACGATTACCACAAGGAAGAAAGGAGGTTAGATCTATCTTTCTTGTTATTGTCATTGGTGGTATTATAGTAATTAATGTTATTCGGATTTAAAAACAGTTAGGTACGGTTCCGAAAATATGCTGCAAGAGTGTATTGTGCGATCAGTTATTACGCAGTTTATATTTGTTTTCGCTTGTAATTTTCGCGTGATTTTGAGGATAAAGATAATTGTGAAAAAATACCGTTCTCATCTCTGAGTCGAGACCCTAGCAGTCTAACGTGGAGGCCGTTACAGCCCCCTTTCCTTGAAACCCCCTACACGAGGTCATAAATGGTTGCCTACTATACTTTGTCACTTGCAGATCGGTGTAACGTCCTGTTATTTTTAGCGTCTCATATGTTCTGCCAAGTCGTGTCTGTTCAACATTCTTATGAGAGGTCTGACAGAACTACTTGTAAAACATAAAGCAACCTTGGATCTTTCTAATGTAAACCATTGTTAGTCTCAATGGAAAAAACTGGGATGATGAAAATGACTTGGTAAAGGAAAGGGAACCCACTTTATGATATATCTTGGTACCCTTACCTGCTGTCAACAGAGAGACGTGACTTGCAGGTCACTGAAATCATGATTTTCAAAACCAGCTGTCACTTGGAACCTGGGTAGGCCTGTTTAGATGTATTGAACTCCAAAATTGTAGAAATGCAATACATTGTAGTTACTACATTACACACAGAAAACCCCTTCTATATGCAAGATAGATTGGCAAAGGAATTTTGAATATGCAAGGCGCGTAGAGAAAACGTAGTAAGAAATCATATTTACGAGCTTTCAGTCCAATCTTCTACCTTCCTCGAGAGCAACAAAAAAATCATGAAACACACTACGAATAAAGTTTCTCGAACATTTGATTCTATCTCACCCTTGGATTGTGTGGTGCATACTTAACGTCGCCATCCTAAATATTTATAAATAACAATAACACTTTAGTTTGGTATTGTTGAGTTTGAAATTAAAGACAGTTGCGGATTGAATGCAAGTTTTAAGATTTCACAGAAAAATTAACAATACAAAGGCTATAAACATATGCCTCATTTGTAATATGATACCTATTGGCTTTTGTCATGACTCCCGCTCCCAATGAGGCGCTACTGCCCATTTTGGGAACCACCCCTCTATCTTAACTAACTTAACAAAATCAACAACACATTAACTGCTAAGAAAAGTAATTTTACACGATGTTATAAATTTGGTTCATGGACGGATAGACGTGACTCGTCCCTCAAACTATCCGTAAGGAAGAACATCACGTCTTCGGACCACTTGACGTTTTCGTCGGGGGTCCAAATATGGACCCCTTGGACGCGAAAGGGTTAAATGACCTCTTACAAGGAGATACTTGTGGCCCTCATAAGACTGATTGCAGGCGCCTTCAACGATTTCTTATGTCTTCGCACTTTTGTTAATAATATTATGATACCAGTCGCTGTTATTAACATACGGATAATGAACCAGTATACATAATAATTCATCACATAAATAATCATCCTTAGACATCCTCCTCTTTCGACGTACGCTAAGGACAAAACACAGAGAAAGATTTTTTGTTAAAATTAAGAGAAAGGAAAAAGGAATCTCATATCTCCAACCTAACATGCAATTTGAAAACTTTTTCAGATAAGAGATAATTCAGGTTTATACCTTCACAATTCCTTTTTCTATGTACTTGGACCATTGCAAGCTGTTGGGGAAACCATATCCATCCGAATATGCTAGGTAGAAAGAGGAACTTGGTGGAGTCCCTTTACAGATAAGAAAAGTTATTCTAACCATTTCTTTGAAATCGAGCTCCATATATTCTGGTCTATTGTTCGTTGGTGAACGTTTTGGACGCCACCCATTTGTATGGGTACCGAAGTAAAATTTCTGTTGGCCGTAGTAAAAATCTCTCTCACTTGTTGCTTTTCCTATTACACGACTGCCAATTCCAAGGTTTTTTACACAATCTACGAGTAAATGGTATTGTGAAATACATAAAATGTTATCACATGTATTTTGGAACATCATTAACATAAACATCACCTAAAAGTAACTGTACATTAAACGACGCCTAGACAATATCCTTCAGGAAGTACAAAAAATATGGAAACATCAATGTTATCTCAGCAGTTGAATTGTGCAATTTTTCATGTGTTCAAGTTCACTTTCCACTGGTTTACCATGCGCTGACCATCGTACGTATCCATGGCGATCAAGTAGGTAAGCATGGCCAACATATATATTTTGAATAAAGTTCTTTCTCAGCTCTTGACTGTTTCCAAAGTAACAGTAATAAGTATCCTGTAAGTCGAAACAAGTATAAGAAGTTACAATTGTTGAAAATAATCGGCTAAAAACAAGTTAGGTAAAATGTTTAGATGGTTTAGTGAGGATTAAGGGCGTTATCAAGACGTTAGAGACATCATTTGGCGGCACCTACACCCGCCTCCTTTGCGCAGCTTTAACTATTTGCTGGAAGAGACGTTTGATAAATAAACGTCTTTATGAACACCTGTCATCAGTTTCGATTGTTATTCCTGATAGGAGGCTCCAACTTGCCGGTCATCTGTGGAGGAACAAGGATGAGTTCGCAAGCAACATCCTTTCTGGAAACCAAAACATGATACACGACCTATCGGAAGACCTCAGCGTATCTATAAGGATCAGTTAGTAAATGATAATGGACTGCATTTGGAGGACATTCCCAGAATGGCGGAGGATCGGCAGAGTTGAAGAGAACGTGTCTAATAAGTCGACCAGATGATGATAAAGGACGTTATTTCCGCGGTCAAAATTTAAACAAGCGAATACGCTCCTAATACGCAAGATCGCTGTTGGGGGAAGGGGATGAAATGAGATATTCCTAGAAATTTTACTTTGCTCAAATTTAAGGGAAGGGCTAGTTGCAGTACTACCTGAGTGATTCGAAAATTCCATAAAAAACATAGGACCAAAATTCGATGTTATGGTTGTTGCAGCTCCTCAAACAACATGACAGTGTGCAACCTTCTAAGCTCTTGTTCTACGTGGGCTTTCTCTGTTCTTTCTTCACTTTACAACCTTATTCCTCCCCCCAAACCCCCAAATACCCCCCTAAAAACAAAATCAGTTTGATACACATGGCTGCTACCTACAACACCTTCATGCACCGATACGAGTCTAGAAAAAATGGAAATACTTTGATAGCAGTCCTTTAAGCATCATACCTTTCTCTTGTCCGGCGTTACAACTTTCCTCAGATTTGAAATGATCTGACCCTTTATCAAACTTAGTAACCAACCTTCTATGACGTTAACCTAATTAATGGAAGAAAGAATCTAGTAATTACAATGAAATAAAGAAATAACTACAAAGTAGCAAGCAAACATTGTTGAGATACAACATGGTGCCAGTGAGTTTGATATTTGACAATATGTGATCTTATACAACAAAACATTAAGTGATCGAGAATGTTCTGGAAGTATCCAGGGCATTAGTGACGTATCATAAGTCACGACCATGTCAGGATAAGTAACTACCGCATTTGACCGGGGATAGAGAGAGACCATAGAGACTAGGGAATGAGTAATAGAACTTTAACGAGTATATGAGTTTTGGCATCTTTGGATGTATATTGTACCTGGAATTTATACGCTTGGATATAGATTGAATATATATTGAAAAGAACAGAGAAGAATGTGTCTTAAATAGAATTTAGATCTGGTGCAAACCAAGAAATGGATGGAACGATGGAAAGCTTTGCTTGTTAGGCCCACAGAAATTTGTAATTAAGACTATCTCTGTGGTAAAGGAACATTCACAAAGGAAGCTTTGCAAAAAAAGGATTCTCAAATCTTCGTGCCCCTTTGTTCGGTGTTGTCCGAATTGGATAACAACGCCTTTCTCCGGGGAACTAAGTAGCACTTTTGATGGGATTCCCTGACTCCTGTTGAAAAATACTGGTTGAGACGAGGGGGACCTTTGTGAAAACTAAGTAACTGAAGGTAGAGCACACTATTTGTTCTGAGTTTGTTACACGGTACTGAACACGCGGTTTTGTGTGTGGAAAGGTAACTCTGCTGCAGTGAATGACTAAGAGTCGTACTACTTCCATGATGATCTTAACTTGTTATTTTTGTAAATGTTAAGAATTCTCAGGTCTTTGTCGCCATCAAATAGAATTTGTACCTACTAGGCATCACTGTTGGTCATAGGGATGTGGAGTAACACACGGCTATTTGATTATGGGTAGAACACGAAATTTACTACCTTATTCCTTTCAAATTTCGCCTCCCTATAATTTTCGCTCCCTTTAATTTCGTCCCTTTAATTTTCGCCCCCTGATCCTTCGTTTTGCTCCCTTTAATTTTCGCCCCCCCCCCGGCGAAAATTAGAGGCAGACGAAAGTTCGCGGTGCATTGTATTTCTGTGCTTGTTCCCTACGTTTTTGAATTTTCCTTTGATGAAGAAATATTGCAAAACGGCATACCCCTGCAAACCTGCCCATACTGCAGCCCCCGCAATTAGACATAAAACGCCGCGGTGAAGGCAAGGCAACGCAGAACTAACCGCGGCACTTTTTTCCACGGCAGAAAAGAAATTCCGGGACGTACATATATTGTATATAATTTGAAAGCTTGTGATGAGAGCAATCTATAAATGTAAATATCAGACGCAGTACTCGAAAGTTGAACGAGTTATAGTGCTGTTTATGTTCAGTAAGTTAGATTTGCGTGTTGTTATGTTATGGTTGTAATTTGACCAAAAAGCAACACATGTCATTTGAATAAGTAAAACCAAAAGCACTGATAACTTAGTTCTTGACCTGGTATCTCAATGTTTACAGAAAGAAGATGGTAACACTGACGACTGCTACGAACTATTTTGAATAGGAGCTTAAATTCAAAATGCGGAGATGATGGCACATAAAAGAATTCAATAGTAGTAGATAATCTGCTATAGTCATAACTCCCTGGTAAAAAAAATGGCCATTGCTTAATCATGTATATAACGTTTGGCTCAATCAAATGTCGAGTTGAGGTTGGATGAAATTGACCTCGAGGAGCACTCTGCCGACAAAGTTGGCGAAGAAGTGGCATCTTCTGCGAATGTGGAAGTTAACATGGAGGGCGATGAGGTTATTGTTATTGATGACTAACGTTTTTGTTGCATTCAAGAAAGAACGACAAAATGTAATGATGTTTCTCTTTACTGGGATTGTCATATATAGTAAGTAGGGAAAACCATCACTGGCTTGTATGACGGTGTAAACAATCGCCTCCCTTAAAATTATTACCAACCTCCTACGTAATTCTATTATCTGTGGTATTGAAGTAGACATGCCTATCTTCTTCACAATGCCAATTTATCTATGCATTTGCCTACCTCATTGCCTTTAATTTTTGAAGTGCTACAAATTCTTTGACCCAAGAAGAATGACACGTAATATCATCGTATAGATGGAATTCATTTAAACAAAATTTCATCAAAGTCATGCAGACACATTTGTAGTAGAGACACATAGATAAGGACTAAAAAAATAGGGCCAACCAACCTATATTAGAGATACGTAAAGCGCTAAAATGGTTGCAAAATTTATGAATCGTGTAAACTTGTCATGGAAAATAACCAGTATTCTGCAACAAACAACAATTAGAAAAAGATGTGGTAAAGTATCAATCTTCTTGTACTTTAATATTTCTTTTCAAATTATGAAAAGTTCCCCAACTCCCACATTATTTGATCAGTTATGAAAACTCATGGGTAATTCTGAAACGCAATTAGAAAGAAAGGTATTAATTGGTTTTGTTTCCACACAAATATATTACTGCAGAGTAGAACAGTTTCACAACAAGAGACCCCCTTTTACATTCAAGTACATAAAGTAATTGTATTTGTCGTTCATTAAGTTTATTTTCTCATTCAGAGGGAATAACATGAGCTGAGCATTTCAAGGGGGGAATGGCACTGGCATCGGAAATCTCATAGATCACTGTAAGTAAAGAATATCGGTTTACGTTAGACAATATATATACGCAAGTATGTTTGCTATGCAGATTGTCAAATCCTGGACCCCCTTGTAACATCCACAATGGCATATATAATCAAATACCATAAGAAAGTGCAGCCATTAAGATATACACTTACGAATACATACTCTTTAATCTTATCGTAACAAGTGAAACTCATTATACGTCTTAACGGTGCTGATGCAATGGCCAAACACAGAAATAAGACACTGTTTGAATTGGAAATTGGTGACATGTCTCGTGTAGAAAGGCACTATGTAGATCAAAAGAGAGGGAAAAGAAACATCTTCTCCATAGCGGAGTGGTTTATTTGGGGATGTCTGTGATTCAAAGAGATATAGGGTGTAAGAGAAGAGTGCACAATGGTCTCTTCCTCACAGAAAAAGAACTAAATTGTACAGAAAAATAGCATCTATGGTATAAGAAAATGCTCACTTTTTACAGGAAAGAAGAGAGCATCTACATCTTTCTTTTTCTACAAAAGAGAAGCGTTTGATATTGTAGCAACAGAGCATATATACCATTTTCAAACTGACGCTTTTGGTAAATACTGTGAAAAGAGCAACTTATTCTAGATCTTTTGTAAAAACGAGGCACTTAATCCCAAGGTAAAAGAGGATAAGTAAGATTATTTCCAAAAAGAGCGTTTGACACACAAAGACTTTAAATTTTGTCTTTTCTCTTAACTGAAAGGATAAAAGAAGAGGATGTAAAGGCAAAACGGGAATAATCAAAAGTTAATACTAAATAGGAAGTTTGACAACTTTTCAATAGACACCCTTTAAGCATTGACAATATGTTGAATTATCAAGTGATCTCCAGGCCCCCACGGCTCCCACGTCTTTAAGAGTGAGCTATTTTAAGCAATTAGATTCTTTTAGTTTACCAAACAAACCTAAAGTTATATTATACTTAAAAATACTCGGGTTTTTTTTACAGCTTTTTGTCTTCTCCATTAGACTGCTTATATGATTATTCTGGTAGAATGGATGCTTTTAACTGTTTTGTCTCATATTCTTCAATTTAGTGATGATTTTACTTTGACTGGCCCTTTGTCAAAAGTTGCCCAAAACTTCCCGCCCCAGAACAGCAAAACAGGTATACACCGAATTATCCTCTCATGACTAAAAGAGTTAAGCCTATTCTGACGTGCGATATTTTTCTGAATTCTAATTCATGTCACTTTGAGAATGTTACATGGGTTGATTCCTGTATGCTCGCTGTTGACAGTAAGGAAAAATGTGTCTGGTCTATCAATTTGTCTTCAGGAAGCATAGGAAAGAAGCACGAGTTTAGCCCACAAAACCAACCATTTGCCATAGCTGCTTGCAGACAGGGGCAGTGTGGAATTCTGGTGGCTGTAAGTGTTGTATACAGAGGACATTGGAAGAACATTATGTTGTATGAAATGGATGACTTTTCCATAACAGATTTATTTTCTGATTTTGATGATTCCGAACCCGAAAAAATTTTTAAAGGTGTTAGTAGAGTATTGGTGTCAGTAACAGACTCCTTTATATGTTATCTCGTTAGACCTGATACTATTGCCATATGGTCACTGACATCCGAAAGAGAAATAATAACCAATCTAGGCTTTAGCTGTGACAAGTTTCATCTTGGTAAAGAAGGAACAGATACATTCTTGCTTGCATGTAATAAAGATGGACACATTCACAGATGGAAGGTGATGAGTGATTGTACTACGGATCATTTACTAGTTTCTATTACCCCTGGCCCAATTTCCCATTTAAAAAGTGATAGGAATGGCCACATATGGGTTTTCGAAACAAATGGAAAGAGGTTGATGCAATTTTCTGTTAATGAGGTACTCTCTACTATTCATTGTGATGCTACCTGGTTTCATAAACTTTACAACTTTCACATTAGTTCAAAGAACATCTTCTTATTAGTAGAGAGAGATTCTCAGACTTCCATCATAATGGTTCCACTGCCAGAGCAACATGGTACGTATTTGTTGGGAGAGCTTGATCCTGATCCTTTACTTTGAGGCTGGGAATCACTGCAAGAAGAGAGCTCGGATTGACCCATGACCCGTGAACCATGAAGTGCCGATGGACAAAATGAGTTACTGTGGCATTATCAACAGTGAAGTATTACGGTTTCAATGCTATTTATCAAATTAAAAGCTAACAATGTCATTTACAGGGCATTATGCAGTAATGCTTAATGCTAAGTGTGGGATACCACAGGGATCTGCCCTAGGGCCACAATTGTTCTTAATGTAAATGAATGATTTACCTCTAATCTTTGAAGCTAGTGAAACAACAATGTTTGCGAATGATATCTACACTTTAGGCAAAACTTCTTAAGGAAGCATATTACATATAATGGTATTTTTATTATTCTGTCTTATGTTTACGATTTTCAGGGCCTTCTTTTATAGTATGATGCATTTTAGACATTTTAGATAGTCACCGATATAAAGAGCTTCGGGCAGAAATGTATAAGCGCAACGTAAAATGTCATTGTTATTAATTATTACTATTATACATTATTATAAAGCTATCCTTTGAGGAGACATTCATCATCTGCATTCAAGAATGAATTCTAAACCAGGAACACTGCAAGACTGGCTCCAACCTAATAAAGTGTCCCTTAATTTACCAAAAACAAAGTTCCTATTGTTTGGCAAATCAATTAGTAAAACTAAGAGCTGGGCAAGAGCTACCAACACTAACACTTAACCAAGAATAAATTGAATATTGCGTTGAAAGTTAAACTATTTAAAAATACGAGTAATCATTGTTCTGTTCATCTGATGCAATAATATCGTCATTTCTTCTGTCCAAGTCCTATTCGAAATAGTCTGGTTTTCTTATTGCTCGTAGGTGAAACTACTTTCGAGTTCTAAAATCGTGTTCTTTTATTCAATTGCTCTTCGATTTCTGGCTTATTTGCGTCATCCGAAATTTCTTTAAGGCTGACCTTCGATGGGTAAATCTGGCTCGTGTGGCGTCTTACGCTGATCCATTTACGACAGCATCAACCAAGCGGACAAAACCATCACGACCAGAATACAATTTCTTGATTTCCCCCAATTTCCACTGTGCTCAATTCGCTTTTTTCATTCTCGGATCGACAAGGGCAATGTCACTGACTTGAGGCTCTTTCCCTGTACATGCACCGACTTTGTTATGCCAGGCACGAATCTCTATCAAATACTCGTCACTCCATCGTTTATGTAAACATTCAAAAATGTTCTTTTGAGCATTGTACTTTCTAATAAGACAAACATGTTTTAAGTTCAAACTTTCCAAAATAATCACAGGATCGTGTCAAAAAATCAATCAGCCTTAAAGGCGTATTCACATGATAAGATCCGTCTGTCAGATCTGCCATCAGATAGATTTTTAGGATACCCATCAGACCAAGAAGACCTTGCCATGAGACAAATCTGATGGATAGAGCATGTTCTACTTCTCATCAGACGTCGAACGCGTCTGATGGCAGTGACCAATCAGAAGTCGCCACGCGAAGGCTCAAAATTTGTACTTTGCAAAAGCTCAAACAACGAGCTGCGAGGGCAAATGAAGATTGCTGTACCACATACTACGAAGGACGTCAGTGGCATATTTAAAGCCGTGAATCATCAGTCATTGAGGAAATAATGCACCTTTTAGCGAGAAGTTGTGATTCATGGTTCAGCACCATTGTTTTAACCCACTTCCGTGGTCTGATCTTGGTGCATCGCTGGCGATGCAACACGATGTCGACATTCTGCAAGGGCCGAAATTGCAAAGAATAAAGTGGATTTCAGTTCGAGTATGGGGAAAACAGAACTGTTTGTTAGCCTTTATAAAGACTAGGAGGTTCTATGGTCAAGATCAAAGGACTATTTGAATTCTGGTGTTTAAAATGTGGGTTTATAAGTTGTGGCAGACGAGCTTACAAAAGAATGGGACCAGTATTATAGTATTATAAGTCGATATAATGCACTCATACCTTTTCAAATCATTGTTAGTTACAGAGTTAATACTATAGTTGTCGGTGTAAGGGTATTCGTTATAAATTATTTATTGTCGTGCAATCTTTAACGACTTACTAGTAGACCAGAGAAGTAGACCAGAGAGGGTCGATCCTAACCGTTGCAGTGCCACAACACCGGTCCATCTTTGTTAGTAGATACACACGATATGAGCATGCACGTAAACACAAATTTTGTGTTTGAGATTTTTGAAAGTAAGAACAGGCAACTCATATTCTCATCTAGGCTACAGGGTCTGTAAGTATAATGTATAACGTATCCTTGAAAACCACTAACAGATTAAATGTAACCCTGTTTTAGAACTAAACATGCTGATGATGTACAGTAGTACTGTCGCAAAACCTCGACCGCGATGCAAGCGTAATCGACACTTTAACCGACGTTAATAGAGGACTGTAAACTAAAGGCGACCAGCTCGAGCGTCGCCCCCGCGTCGGTCTCTCCCGCCTTCAGCGGGCCCGCGGCGGCCAGCTCCGTCGCCCTTCGGCGGTTGTCGGGATGCTCCTGTCGGTCTCCGTTCTCCGCTCCCCAGTAGTGCAGGAATCCGCTCAGGAAGCGCAGCACCTCCGTGGCCGAGTCCCAGCCGATGGCGTCGAGCGAGCGGCGGGCGTGGGCCACGGCGATCGCGCGGTGACCCACGAACGACCAGTCGCGGACGGCGTAGGGCCAGAGTGCGTCCATCGCCGACCGCGGACCCTCCGACGCGGCGATCGTCACCAGCGCTCGCTCGGCGCCGGCGGCGTCCATTCGAGCCATCGCGTCGGTGAGCTCGCGTCGGGCGGCCGCCGGCGATCGACCCTCGACCGCCACGGCCGCGCGTTCCGGCAGGCCGCCTCGCCGCAGGCGGCCCTGCCAGAACTTGAGGTAGCCGAGCGCCCAGAACAGCGACAGCGAGGCGGGCTGCGGCCGCACCCGGGCGTCGATCTCCCAGCAGGCGTGAATGACGAACAATACGTGATGGTACTCGGGCGACCGCGCCGCGCCCGACAGCAGCGCCGCCCAGGCGCGCGATCGGGAGACACCCGAGTGGAGAGCCCTCGCGAGCTGCTCCGAGGCGCGATCGAGCGGTAGCTCGAACAGCTCGCGGCGCAGGGTCGCGAGATCGACCCCCCGCGCCGGTCGGGTGGGCGTCGGCACGTCCGCCCGGACGAGCGCCCCGAGACTGCCGCCGGTGGCCAGGGCGACGCCGAGTCGACGCAGGAAGCGCCGGCGCCCCGGGCTCGGGGCGGGAGAGGACGAACCGGAGCCGTGCGCGCGCATGCTTTCGACCCTCCATTCGAGAGCGACACCTCGGAGTGCATCACGCGCCGGGCGCCCCCGGAGTCTCCCGGCCAATCGAGGAGGGGCTCGAGCAGAAATACGAAGGTCTTCGTTGACAAATACGAAGAGCTTCGTAATAATGGCGGTGTCGACCTTGGAGGACGTCCGCATGGGGAACCGAAGACCGCCGCGACCGACCGACGCCGAGCTGGCGATACTGCGCGTGCTCTGGCGGGTCGGAACGGCGACCGTACGCGAGGTCCAGAAGGAGCTCGCGGGGCGGCCGCGCCCGGGCTACACGACCGTGTTGAAGCTCATGCAGATCATGACCGACAAGGGCCTGGTCGTGCGGGACGAGTCCCGGCGCGCCCACGTCTACCGCTCTCGCTACGGCGAGGAGCGGACCCAGCAGCTGCTGGTCGGGGATCTGGTGGACCGAGCCTTCGACGGGTCGGCCTCGCGCCTGGTCGTGCAGGCGCTGGCGAGTCGGCCGGCGTCGGCCGACGAGCTGGAGGAGCTGCGCGCGCTGCTTCGCGAGATGGAGGAGCAGAAGAGATGAACGTCGTGGACTCGATCGCGGGAACCTGGGTCGAGCCGGTCGGCTGGGCGCTGGTCCATTCGCTCTGGCAGGGAGCGCTGGTGGCGGCCGCACTGGCCGCCGTGCTGGCGGTGCTCGATCGTCGGAGGGCGACCCTGCGCTACGGGGCAGCGGCGATCGCCCTGGTCGCGATCGTCGCGCTGCCGGTCGTCACCGGGGTCGTCCTGGCGGGCGGCCCCGGGGTCGAGGCGCCGTCGTCGCCGTCGACCCCCGTCGCGACCCCCGTGAAAATAACGTTTTCAAAGGGAACTTACCGATGAAATGATAGATTGGGCTTTCCAGTAAGTTTCCCTTTCTTTCCTCACTTATTGGGGCAATTAAAAGCAACACAATGATCTGGCATCGCGGTCAAATTGAGATCTTGCTCACTAGTTAAAGTCACACAGCGAGCTCTGTTTACTAATGTGGACGTCATTTCGCGCGCTTTCTGGGCTGTTTCAGGTAGCCATTTTGAATTTCTTTTTTGGTCACGCCAAAATCAGGGATTGAGCAGTCTAGCGAATAGTAAGTCACTGGCACCACCATTAAGCTATTAAGATATCAAGATGTGATAATTGACAGGCCAATAAAGAAATTTAAGTGGATGGCAACAATATATTACCAGAGCAATCATGTTCTTCTACATAGTGAAAGACATTGGTAACAATTTTGTGTCAGTGGTCTGGGATGTTGAGGAGGCAAGGGCATGCTGCAAGGCCGCCAGGATATTGATGGTTGAAGTTGTTGAAAGTTGGGATGATGTGGATGTGCCATTTAGTGTAAAATTAGAGTTTCGTGGCTGTGTCCCCTAGATAGAGTAAGTAAAAATTTTCATTGTCCTTACTTTGATATGGTATGCATGTTTAAAGTAAGTAAGTAGTTATCATATTATCATTTATACTTTATTAACTACATTTGCATGTTCTTTATATAAACTGGAACCCATGGTATGTGTTGCACAGCTGAAGTTGTGGGTCTTCACCCCTGCATGAGGGAGCTCCTATACACTACACAAGAGAAATCAGCACAGAAACACTAGTTAGTTTTGCCATGGCAGTATTAGGGAACAACGTTTTTGAATTTAATAGCCAGATCTACAGGCAGATATTAGGTACTGCTACAGGCACAAAGTTTGCTCCAGCATACACCAACGTATTTATGGGTAGGTTAGAGCATATCGATTAGAGAAGGCAGATTTTACTCACATTGTTTGGTTTAGATATTTTGATGATTATTTTATATGGACACACAGGAGGCACAGCTTAGAGAGTTTTTAAACAATAGTCACAAACTTATTAAGATTACTTTTGAGAGTTCTTGTAGTGTTATTAATTTTTAGATATTTGTGTGTGGAGAGTAGATAGTAGACTGGAAACCGTATGATACATATCAGCATTTGACAAAAGATCCTACCGTCCTGCACACATGAAGAAGGCAATACCATTTAGTCAAGCATTTATATTACGACTTTTTTGAAAGAAGGGCAGACAAGCTAGTGGGGTAGTGCATCCAGAGAGGTTATGATGAGGGTATTATCAGAGAACAGGCTTGCAGGGCTCGACACATCAGTAGATCCGATTCACTTGCTAGACATTGTAATAGTCATGCTTGGGGTAACATTCTGACGATAGTAGAAGTAGTAACGGCAGTAGTGTAAATAGTAATGATAGTAATAGTAGCATTGGGCCAATAAGAGCAAAAAATGGTAGCAGAGTCCCTCTAGTCATTAGTTATCATCCAACATTTTATAAAGTTGGGGAGATAGTCAGCCAGTTACAATGCATGTCAGCTAGTTCTGAAGAGTATAGGCACATCTTTTCAGAACAACCTGTAGTAGCATTTAGAAGCACTAGGAATCTAAAGGATCAGTTAGTTAGAGCCAGATTATCAGATAAAGTAGAATCTAGAAAGGTCGGTAGTTTTAGAAGTTGCCATCAAGAATCGTTTCTCTGCATTGATGGTGGAAGACCTATCTGAAGATGTTAACGGGCTCTGGTTTAAAGGCAAGGAGGCTATCCTTAAAAACAGCACAAGAACATGACCCACTAAAAAGAAGATTAAAGAAACCATGGCCAAGCTCTCGCTCCTTAAATCTAGCTGAAGAAAGACAAAAAGCCAGAGCACGAAGCGATTTTGAAGCATGGTCAGAGAAGAACAAGGAAGTCAAACGATCTATCACGTCTGATCTTGCAAGGTATGTTGACAAGAAATATCAAGAAATGGACAAAAATAAAGATGATATGAAGGTTGTATACCATAATCTAAAAAAATTTACCGGAAAAGGTTCAGTAAAGTGCGAGGTGATAAAGAAAAAAGATGGCGTCGTTCTGACTGAGTCAGAGGATATTCTAAAGCAATGGGCTGAGTACTGGAATGAACTGTATCAAAGACAAATCAAAGGGTCCAAGTTCAGATTGAGATTTACCCGGCAATACTCAGAAGAGTCACCACCACTGCGGTCTGAGATAGAATGGGCCATTAATAAACTGAAAAATAGAAAATCACCTTGGACTGATGAAATCCCTTCAGAATTAAAAGTGCAGGAGACTCTGGTGTCGCGTTTTTCTGTGAGCTCTGCTCAAAAATCTGGAATGAAAAATCATGGCCGACTGACTGGTGCAGAGCTCTGTTCACACATCTACCTAAGACAGGCGATACCAAACTGTGTAAGAACAATAGGACCATCAGCCTTATATGCCATGCCAGCAAAATCCTCTTGAAAATCATTGAGAGAAGGATGAAAATTAATCTTGATGATGATATTGCAGAGGAACAAGCAGGTTTCCGTTTAGAAAAGAGGAACACGGGATCACATAGTCAACACCAGGAACATGATTGAAAAACACAAGGAAAAACTCAAACCCTTGTATCTCTGCTTCATTGACTACTCTAAGGCCTTCGACAGTGTCGATCACTACTACATGTGGGAGACAATGGAGCTGACGGGCTTACCACCGCATATTGTGGATCTAATGAGTGCATTACAGGAACCAGGAGTCAGCTGTCCGCACCATATGTGACACGTCGGAATGGTTTGGCAGTGGATGAGGCGTCCGACAAGGATGCATCCTGTCACCGCACTTTTTTCAGTACATATGCTGAATTCATCATGCCGAAGCTCTGGAAGGCTTTGAAGGTGGGGTAAAAGTTGGAGGACGACAAGTAAGCAGCTTGAGATGACCAGTAACCATAGTTTGGTTAATCAATTGTAGCCAACATAGAATAACATATCAATAACTAGGTCAATCACCTATTTTTATAGCTATTCCACATTATCCTTTCCAATAATTGTACCCATTTTGATTTGTAAATTGGTTTTAATACTTTACATCTTGTAAAAAAACCCAGTTGATTAATAGATGATCTAATATTCCATTACTTTCTTCCTTCGACTTGTGGCTATTGATTACGATGTTGCTTATGCCCTGGGCCAAGCATTTTCCACAAATACAACAGTTATAAACTGGTACAGAGGAAAATGTTTTCTCAACATATGAATTTAACATCGAATTGAGCAAGTAATTAAAAATGGCATAAGCTTGTGGACCTGATGCAGCTGATGCAGTAACAACCACAACAGCAGCAGCAGAAGAGGCAACAGCAACATGGAGGCCATTGTAAAGCCAACTGGCGACAGAAATAAAAGTTCATATATAAAAGTTCACTTTCAGTGAAGACCATACCAGCTTGCTTAAACTCAGTGTTCTATACGCTACTAAACCACAAGGAAGAACGGCCTTGGTTACATGGTGGCAACGACATACTCAGCACAGTAATTTCTGCGAGGCGCTTATAATATTCCTACAGATTTAAAGTTCTCACCTGTAAAAGAATTCTCTCTACGAATTATACCAAAATGTTAACTTGACCGATTATAAATCTTGCTTATATTGCTTAATACTCTCTATAGTGTGGACATTTTTGCAGCGGCATTAAGAAAATATTATATTAAGAATGTCGTTGCCACTACGTAACAAACGTCATTATGGTCCAACGAGCGTTTCCGGTTTAATAACGCATGCAGACACTCAAAATCCAAAAGTTAAAATACATAAAAACCCGTTAAATTCTGGTTGCTCGAGACGAGCTATCGACATCTTTATTTTTCTTCTGGAATTATATATAATTGCAATGTGCTGCTGATCATAGAAAAGAGCCCATAATGAGACATTTACATATTCCAAATTGTATTTTCTGTTCCAGGC